>CAWUFW010011314.1:0-624799 GCA_963921515.1 Calotriton arnoldi | reverse complement strand
GTCCAGGTTCAGGTGCCTGGACCGCACCGAGGGTGCACTGGCGTACTCCCCACAGAAGGTGTGCCAGATAGTGGTGGCGTGCTGCATGCTGCACAATCTGGCCATTCGGAAGCAGATCCCCCTCATTGTGGATGACGGAGATCAACCAGGGCCCCAGCCCGCAGACCAGGACAGCTCGAGTGAGGTGGACAGCGGAGAGGAGGAAGCTGGGAATGTGCGCCAGCAGCTCATCGCCCGCTACTTCACTTGACGGTGAGTGTCCATGTACGACGGATGATGTGTCTGTATCTGTGCAGGTGTGTGTGTGCTGTGTCAGGGTGGCCGTATGTTCACTGCGTGCAGTGTGTCAACGCTCCATGGCCAGGGTAGTATGCCACTGTTGGTGACTGTGGCATTGTGCCCTATTGCTCCGTGCGATGTGTGTACATTGCTTGTAGTTGTTGACATGTACTGTGTGATGGGTGTGTGACACACTCATTGAATGTGCTCCTGTTCTGTCTCCCACCCCTAGGTCCCTACAGGCCCTCCGGATTCCATTGCCATGCCACGCATCAGGTGCCCTTCCGCCCAAGGTGGCCGTTGTATTCCGTACAAATAAAACACAGGGCACAAACAGCAGTTAGTGAAAAAGGTGCATTTATTACAAACTGTGACATGTGATTGTGTGTAAGGTGATGACAAAAGTGGTGCGTGCAGTGACAATGAGCTGTCGGTCATGGCTGCGTGATGATCAGGGTGTACCCACTGGTTCTATGTCCATAGTCCAACACACACATGCCATCCAGCTGGCTGTGTGGAGTGGGATCGTAGAGCAAGTCAATGCAGTGGCTGGTCAAGGAAGGCTGGCGGAAGGCTGGCTGGCTGCCTCACTTGCGACTGGAGCGTGCGAAGTCCTCCCGGGAGATCTGTTTCCTCTTCGGACGGCCCCTTCCACGTTTGGGAGGGGGTGTGTGGTGGCGACCTGCTGGTGGTGGGTGAGGTGTGCTCACTGGCTGTGGACGCAGGGGAAGTGGACACTGCTGCCCGAGCCTGCGCCCTAGCAGGTGGTGGCGGAGGTGGTGTTGCTGGCCTTGCCTGTGACCCCACCGCCACCACCAGCTGGCCCATGAGGTCCACGAGTTGGTCCATACGGGACACGAATTGGCCCATATGGGCGTCCATGGACCTCAGCACCCCCAGCACCTCCCGCGTGTCAGTAGCAGACCTGGCCCATTGTCCTTGGGCCTCTTCATAGGCCCCAAGGACTCTGGCCATTTGAGGCAGGGCATGGCTCCCAGGGGAGGCTGGCGTTTCCCTGACCCTGCTCCTCCTACCAGTCCTGCTGCCACCGGCCTGCCCACTAGCCACATTGCACACCACGGTCCTCGCTGTGGCTCCCAGGGTGGATCCAGTCGGCCGGGCCACCACCTGCGCTGGGGCTGGTGCCAGCGAAGACGTGGTGGTGGTGGAGGCGGTGGTGGTCGGTGCGGCGATGGTGGCGGTTGCGGCAGTGGTAGTGGCCGCAATGACCGTGGGTGTGGCCGCAACGACAGTGGCAGCAGGGGACTGGGACTGTTCAGCATCCCTGGATGATGGGTTGGTGGGTAGGAGGGGTCCTGGGGAGCGGCTGGGCCCTGCCACGCCAGATGGGCCAGCTTGGTGGTCCGTGTCCGAAGAGGTGGACAGATCCTCCAGATCCGTGTGTCCTCGTTGGGGGCTTGTAGGCTGGCTGTGCTGGCTGCTGTCTCCATCCCCAGCGTCCAGCAGTTCGTCACCTGTGGAGAGAATGAGATTTGTTATTGTGTTGCACCTGGCGAAGTATGTATTAGTCGTCTGACATTGGCAGTTCGTGCAATCTCGTACATGGGTTTCCCGGAGGCGAGTGTGTGGCTGTGGCATCTGTAGTTGTGTGTGCTAGGCAATGGGACTGTGTGCTGTGCACATGTGGCATGGGACGGATTGGCCATGCCGATGGGTGTGTTGCTGTGCCCCTACTCATTGTGACTCTGGTGTATGCGGGCTCCTGGCCCATCCTGGGTCTGGTTTGTACTCTGCTTTTGGAGTTCATATGGAACGCTTAGGAACGCATATGGCAACATGGGGGCCATGCCCCAGATTCGCATTTGGGAGGGGATATGCTTTTGGGGTTCAAATGGAACGCTTAGGAACGCATATGGCAACATGGGGGCCATGCCCCAGATTCGCATTTGGGAGGGGATATGCTTTTGGGGTTCAAATGGAACGCTTAGGAACGCATATGGCAACATGGGGGCCATGCCCCAGATTCGCATTTGGGAGGGGATATGCTTTTGGGGTTCAAATCGAACGCTTAGGAACGCATATGGCAACATGGGGGCCATGCCCCAGATTCGCATTTGGGAGGGGATATGCTTTTGGGGTTCAAATGGAACGCTTAGGAACGCATATGGCAACATGGGGGCCATGCCCCAGATTCGCATTTGGGATGGAATATGCTTTTGGGGTACATGCTGTGAGCCATGGGTGCCGAACGTGACATGTGTTGTGGCAGCATGACAGTGCATGGTTTGAGGTGTGTGCATGCCTGACATGCCCTGCATATTTGCTGTCTGTTGTGATTACTGGACATGGCATTGGACGCATCGTTATGAGTGAGTGATAGTTGTGTGCCAGCCAACGTATTGCAGTTGTCCCATCTCCTTGGTGTGCGTGCTGCCCTGTGCCATGTGCATCACTGCAGTGCTCGGGGGGGTGTGGCCCATGTTGTGTGTTGTTGCTCACAGTGTGTCGTGCGCTTAATTGACTTCTGGTACATGGTTGGTCATGGGCATGTGTCTTAGCGTGACTGCTGTATGTGTGGCAGCTGTGCGGATGACATGCCTTTCATGTGACTGGGGCTGACGGATGGGATGGATGGTATGTTGTATGTGCATGGTGTGTCTGTGAGTTTGATGGGTTCAGTGGTGTTCGTGTGCATTTCTGTTGTTCCGCTCTGTTGCGTCTAGTGTTGTTTGTCTTACATAGGCGTAGTTGTGGGGTGTGGGGTTGACAGGCAGTGGGGGCTACATGGACAGGACTTCAATGGTGTTTCGGTTGTGTGTGATGAGTTGCACAGTGGCTGCCGTGTGGGACTATATTCAGTGTGGCTTGTGCATGCAGACGTGGCTCCTTGGGTGTTGCTATGTCTGTGATGGGTCATGTGGGGTGTGAGTCTGTTGTTCATGTCCGTGTGCACATTGTTCACTTGTTCGTGACGGTGGGCGGTGCTGCGTGTTCGTGTGCTACGTGACATGTCCCATGTGTTGGTGGTGTTATGGTCCTCATGCCTCCAGTAATCCAGCCCTGTCCAGTTTCCCACCTGCAAGTTGTTCGTGCGTGCACTGTACTGGATGCCACATGGCTCTAAGCGGGGGTGCTCCATGTTGCAGGTCTGTGGGGGTGGGGGGGTGTAGTGGGTTGTGGGGGTGGCTGTACACCCACTGACACCGATTGCTGTGGACCGTGATGTCTGCCTTTCGGCTGTCGTTGTGCACTGCGGTGGCTGACACGTGGCTGTGGGGTGTGGGGGATGCTCCTCCTTGCTGTGCTGTGGGACTGGGGCCTGGTGTGTGTTGTACTTGGGCTGTCCACCGTCCCACCCACTGCACTTTGTGTTCCTGCCACTTACCTGTTACTTGTCGGTTAGTGCAGCTGTGGCGGACACATGGGTGTGGTGGGTGCTCGTTGTGGCGCTTCTGGCATATTTGGGGACCTGTTGGTGGTTACGTGGCTGGCTTAGTGTACACATGTCCCCACGCATCTTACAGTTGTTCGGTTTGGGCTGTGTGTGGTAGTGTCTGTTGCATGTGCGTGTGATGTGTTGTGTATTGTGTGCTGGACATGGGGGTGTTTGTCCCTGGGAGCTGTGGCATGGTAGTTGCGCATGTGAGTACATAGCGGTGTGCTGGTATACATTAGTTTGTACTTACCAGCCTCCACTCCCCCTGCTAATCCGGCGAGGATCTCCGGATGTATTACGACTCGCACCTTCTCCTCCCACGCTTTGAAGGTCTTAAAGAGCGCGGGATTCCCTCCGCCAGTGACGGCAGCCAGCTCTCTGTTTTTGCCCTCCTTCTTCTTGACCAGGCTCTTTACGTCATTCCAACGTTTGTTTATCTCGACTCTGTTCCTGGGCAGGGTCCCGACTGCATTGACCTGGTCTACGATCCGGTTCCACATTCTGTTTCTGGTGGCTAGTGGTGTGTGCTGAACCATGTTCCCATAGATTTGTGGGTACACCTTGATGATCTCGTCGACCATGACCGTCAGCTCCATGGGCGTGAACTTGGGCATCCTTTGTGGTGCCATGGTGTTTGTGGTGCTGGTGCGGTGTGTGTTGTGTAATGTGCAGGGGGTTTGTGGTGCCGGTGTTTGGTGGTGGTGGTGGTGGTTGGTGGATGTGTGCGTTTCTGTGGTGTGCTGCTGTCCTTGCTGTGTCACTGTGTCCTCTCCTCTCCTCTCTGGTTTGCAATGTAGCAAGGGGTTGTGGTCTGTGGGAGTGCTGCTTTTGTACTCACCTATGTGGGTGTGTCCTCATGGTCTGTTGTTTTCAGGTGTGTTGTGTCTGGGGTTCTGGCCTTTGTATTTTTTGTTTGTCCGGGGGGTGTTTTCGGGATGTGTACTGTGCTTGTGTATTTGTGTGTGCCTTGCTGTGTGGACTTATTGGCCATGTTGTGTGCTATTGGTTTTGTGTGCGGATGGTTTCTGTGCAGGTACGTTGGCGCCATGGCTTCTGCCGTGTCGATTCTCATCGGCGTTGTTTGCGCTGGCGGGCGGTATATTTGTTGTTTTTCCGCGCTCATGGCGGTGCGATCGTAATTTCACGTGCGGTGTGTCGGCCGTGTGGGCGGGCGGTTTTGTGTTGTCGTGCGTGTTTCCGTCCGTGGCGGGCGGTTTGACTCCGACTCGGACGATGGCGGGCGGTATTTTGTGTGATTTTTCCGCCGATGGCGGTTTTCGGTTTGTGTACTCATAATGGCGTGGTCGGTGTTCAGGCGGTGTGTGCGGGCGGATTTTTGCCGCTTCCATGCCTGGCGGATTTTTTTACGTCGGGTATCGTAATGGGCCCCATAGTGTTTTAAGTGTTAGTATATGTGTTAAAAGTATGTATTATTTTTGTAATGTATGTTTTAATTTTTTTAAAGTAATGAATTTTATGTTATTTAATTTTTGCGTAATTTAATTCTGTAGCGGGTTGTGGGTTTATAGGGGAATAGGGTGGGAAGTAATTTAATTATAGTAAATTAAATATTAATTTTTAGGAATTATTAATTATATTTAATTTAATTTTGCGTTTTAGTTCTGTAGCGGGTTGTGGGTTTAAAGGGGAATAGGGTGGGAAGTAATTTAAATGTAATTAAGTAATTATTTAATTTTATTTATTGGTATTGATAAATAATTCATTGTTAATTAATTATTAATGGTAATTAATTTTTATTAATTGGTAATTTAATTTTTAATAATTATTTAATTGATAATTATATTAATTGTATTAATTTATTATTCAGAGCGGGTTCTGGGTTTATAGGGGAATAGGGTGGGAAGTAATTTAATTGTAATTCAGTAATTATTTATTTTTATTTATTGGTATTAATTATTAATTTATTGTTAATTAATTCTTATTTGGTAATTAATTTTTATTAATTGGTAATTAATTTTTATTAATTTTTTAATTGATAATTATATTAATTGTATTAATTTATTATTCAGAGCGGGTTGTGGGTTTATAGGGGAATAGGGTGGGAAGTAATTTAATCGTAATTCAGTAATTATTTATTTTTATTTATTGGTATTAATTATTAATTTATTGTTAATTAATTCTTATTTGGTAATTCATTTTTAATGGTAATTAATTTTATTAATAGGTAATTAATTTTTAAGAAATAATATTTATTGGTATTTAGAATTAATTATTAAATATTTTGTAATTGGTAAGTAATTTTAATTAATTTTTTATTGGTATTGATAATTATTTTATTTTTATTAAAATATTAAATCATTATTTTCCCTACTGTTGCACTCTTTGGAGTGGGAATAGTAATGTTTACCCCTACGCTATCCAACGCTTTCCCTACTGTTGCACTCACTGGAGTGGGAATAGTAATTTATACCCCTACGCTATCCAACGCTTTCCCTACTGTTGCACTCTCTGGAGTGGGAATAGTAATTTTTACCCCTACGCTATCCAACGCTTTCCCTACTGTTGCACTCTCTGTAGTGGGAATAGTAATTTTTACCCTCCCGCTATCCAACGCTTTCCCTACTGTTGCACTCACTGCAGTGGGAATAGTAATTTTTACCATTCCCCCTATCCAACGCTTTCCCTACTGTTGCACTCTCTGGAGTGGGAATAGTAATTTTACCCTCCCGCTATCCAACGTTTTCCCTACTGTTGCACTCTCTGGAGTGGGAATAGTAATTTTTACCCCTACGCTATCCAACGTTTTCCCTACTATTGCACTCTCTGGAGTTGGAATAGTAATTTTTACCCTCCCGCTATCCAATGATTTCCCTACTGTTGCACTCACTGGAGTGGTAATAGTAAATTTTACCCTCCCACTATCCTACGCTAAAAATATTGAATATTTTTTATAAATATTACGTTAATATATATATATATTAAAAAATAAAAATGTATGTTTATTTTTTTTAACTTACATTAATTATTTATTAATTTTAAAGTTATTGAAGTATTTTTAAGTATGTTTTAGTTAATTATATATATTATTTCATTCATTTTACAATACTTTTAAGATATTTAAAAAATTCGATATTTTGACTAACTATATTTTTTACAACTATATTTTGGATTCGATATTTTCGTACTTACCTGTTTGTAGATAGGGATTCGATATTTTGGCTTTCTATATTTTTACCTCGATATTGTTGTAGGTCGATATTCTTGTCATCGATATTCTGTCAGTGATCCATCCATAAGCCTCATAGGGACCCGTTTCAATGTCCATTTTAATTGCTACCGGGTGTGAGACCCGGACGAACCCGGTCCACTTGAAACCTTGCTGCGATGAATGCAGCACTGCATCCGGGTGCTAAATAGGAGTGGGACTGAGCTATAGACCTGGCCCTCATTCATCAAACTCTTGTTTTCATAGAAAGGAATATAAAGTTAACTTGAAGGGGAAAAGTTCATTGCTTTCTTTAGTGTGTCACCATCTCTTTTTTTTTCAAAAAACTGTTTGTGCCTGGCCATAAATAAATCACATATTTGTCAAAGGACAAATGATAGCCTCATTGCATGCCTTGGTTTTGCTCCTCTCTAGGTTTAAGGTCTCCTCCCTGCAATTGTTGATGTTCCTTTTTATTAGCATTTCAAAGACGAAAATTCATTTTTAAAGCTGCCATATAGCCAAACACCCTCTGTGCGGCAACACCTTCTAATAATTTACATTGTAAACAAAAGTGCCTTCTGTCCAGGTTATCTTAAAAATGGGCATCACTGAAGAAAGCATCATCCTGCTATCCTCCAGCCACTGCATCAGTCGTATTCAGTCCCTCCATACAACACCATAGTTGAATTCCTGCATGCCCATCCCTCCCACCCTTCACAAATCATACATGGTAATGGTGTAGGGAGGGAAAGAGCCTCACTCCTTTCAGGTAACACACTGGCGAGAATGAAAAACGCTGAATGTGCCTGTCTTTCCTCTGCCTTTTGTGCAGGTCTTATTCTATTTTAGGAGCTTGGGCGCTCCTAACAATTAAATGAGAGGGAGTTAAATTAGAGCTGCGTGGCCGCACAGGTGCGCACCTTAAAGGGAACATAGACAAATGGCAAAGGCAGCAGACCCCCCCAAGTCCAGAAATAAAGGAAATAAAGGAAGGACAAAAAAGTAAGGCCACCCAGGAAATGCAGAGAATTGCAGCAAGGCCTGAAGCACCAACCATTCAACAGGAGCCCAGAACATGTGAAGGGGAAGAGCTATAAAAGAACACCCAGGGTGCAGCAGGAACCACAGGACTCACCTAGGCAGAAGCCCCCCCTTTCCAGGAGGGCTAAGAAGATGCTGAAAAAAGACGAAAGTCAAAAGAAGATCAATATTGCCACCAACTTTGCACAGTCGCAGATTAGTGGAGTGTGACAACCCAAGGCCACTTTATCCCATATTTGCTGTGAAGCAGGGGAACAAGTCACAGGGACCAAATTAAGGAAATTCTCAAGGGAGTGAGGCTTTGTCACTTCATAGTAAGCCCCATGCTTCCCAGCCACTAGCTGGGCCAAAATCAGTGTCTGGACCAAAGAAGAACCGGCGGTAAGCCCTGAGAAGGAGGACGCTAGCACACAGATGTGGGCAACAAACCATCCAAGACCTGAGACGCTGGGCAGCCTAGAAGTGTGTAACACACTCTCCCAGGTGGAACAGCAGATAAAAGAAAGTCTAGCAAGCACTTCAAGAGGGGCAGCTGGTCGACTGCAGCACAGAACCACTTACAGAGCTCCCTCAAATCCAGGCCACAAAAACAGCATCCAAGCGCAGGACAGGAGCACTACAGATGTATCAATTCTAAAGGAAACGCTCCGAATTTATGAGTTAGTGCTCACGACTAGATACTACATCAAGAGCCCTCATAACATTTTGCTGCAGATTTGTGAATCCTCTTCGAATTTGCTGCAATCCCTCTGGAACCCCACCACCAGGCCTAGGGGGTCAGGGAAGTGCCCCCTTGTGTCCTTTTTCTGGTTTTTTTAGGACATGAGAATGCATGCAGAGGGTGCAGATACAGAATATCAATGTAGAAATATCGAGTTGCATGAATATCGAGTCAAGAATATCGATGGTGGAAAATATGGAGGTAAGTTTGAACAGGTCCAACATTCTTCGGCTATTCAGCCACATTGCAACCCTTGCACAAATTGATTCTAGAGGAGGTAAAATTCACAAAGCTTCAAGGAGACATCACGGAGACTCCACTCTAGTGGGATTTAGTCAACAGCGACTACAACTGGCAGTGCTAAGGGAAGCACAACAGTTAGCTAGTTGGGGCATAGATGCACATTCACATTGCCCGATGAAATATCTGCATGTCCTCATTCCCAATTAGGAGGGTAGGGGGCCCCCTCAGTCTTGCAGGGAACAAAATATCACAGCTAAGGCGGCAGAAGCAACCAAGCACGACTAAGCGCACCCACAAACATCCGGATCATATACAGAAACAACCAGTGTGACGCGTATATGTGCCAGCCCAAGCAGGCAATTACAGAAGAAACCATGCCGCAGCATCCCTAACAATAGACAAAGCCAAATCACGTACAAGTGGAAAAGAGGAGAGCCCTCAGATCTACAACAATTGACATTAATTTCCTGGAACATAGCAGGGCTCAGGAAAATTACCTGGGACAAGAAAATACAGGACTATTTAGCAAAGGGAGACATAGGGGTCGATTCCGATCTCGGTCGGAGGCGCACCCAATACCATTCGGTCGGGAAAAAAGACATGCGAAAGCCTGTTTCCCGACCGATCCGTACAGTACACCAAACGAGCAAGTACGATGCGCACAACAGCAAAAAATCCGGCCGAGCCGTACTCACCCAAACCAGGTCCTGTACTCCGACCGAGGCGAATCCGGAAACGCCGAATCGAGTCGCACTGAAGGGAAAATGCAGCCCCGTCCGGCCGGACAAGTACGATGCGCTTTCCGTACGCTCCGAACCCGTCGCTACGCACGGCACGTCAAAGCATCCGGGAGAGGCGCACATAAGCTCCGATTCGCGCCACAACACGATCCACGGCTCCGAGACGAACACGGCACCGACGAGGACAACGCGAAGCGACGAGGACGAGGCGAAGCGACGAGGACGACGCCAAGCAACGAGAAGGACGAACGACACGAACCAACCATGAATCCCTTCGTCCCGATCATACCAATATTCTACATTTACTACCGGAACAGTCACGGACGCGTACGGCGCAGAAGGTAAGCCAGACACCAACCACAAAACACATACAACACGTACACGACACATCACACACACACACGGGGATGCTGAATATACTTACACCAGCAACAGCAGCACTATAGGGGCGGGATGCCCATCACCAATGCCACATATGCACACAGGGGCCTGGATGCGCACCACCACCCCTACCCAGGGGGGGCTGGATGCCTACCACTACTACCAGCCTTAGCCAGGGGGGGCTGGATGCCTACCACTACTACCACTCTCACCCAGGGGGGGCTGGATGCCTACCACCACCCTCACCCAGGGGGGGCTGGATGCCTACCACCACCCTTAGCCAGGGGGGGCTGGATGCCTACCACTACTACCACCCTTAGCCAGGGGGGCTGGATGCCTACCACTACTACCACCCTCACCCAGGGGGGCAGGATGCCTACCACTACTACCACCCTTAGCCAGGGGGCTGGATGCCTACCACTACTACCACCCTTAGCCAGGGGGGCTGGATGCCTACCACTACTACCACCCTCACCCAGGGGGGCAGGATGCCTACCACCACTACCACCCTTAGCCAGGGGGGCTGGATGCCTACCACTACTACCACCCTTAGCCAGGGGGGCTGGATGCCTACCACTACTACCACCCTTAGCCAGGGGGCTGGATGCCTACCACTACTACCACCCTCACCCAGGGGGGCAGGATGCCTACCACTACTACCACCCTTAGCCAGGGGGGCTGGATGCCTACCACTACTACCACCCTTAGCCAGGGGGGCTGGATGCCTACCACTACTACCACCCTTAGCCAGGGGGGCTGGATGCCTACCACTACTACCACCCTCACCCAGGGGGGCAGGATGCCTACCACTACTACCACCCTTAGCCAGGGGGCTGGATGCCTACCACTACTACCACCCTCACCCAGGGGGGCAGGATGCCTACCACTACTACCACCCCTACCCAGGGGGCTGGATGCCTACCACTACTACCAGCCTTAGCCAGGGGGGCTGGATGCCTACCACTACTACCACCCTCACCCAGGGGGGCTGGATGCCTACCACCACCCTTAGCCAGGGGGGCTGGATGCCTACCACTACTACCACCCTTAGCCAGGGGGCTGGATGCCTACCACTACTACCACCCTCACCCAGGGGGCAGGATGCCTACCACTACTACCACCCTTAGCCAGGGGGCTGGATGCCTACCACTACTACCACCCTTAGCCAGGGGGGCTGGATGCCTACCACTACTACCACCCTCACCCAGGGGGGCAGGATGCCTACCACCACTACCACCCTTAGCCAGGGGGGCTGGATGCCTACCACTACTACCACCCTTAGCCAGGGGGCTGGATGCCTACCACTACTACCACCCTTAGCCAGGGGGCTGGATGCCTACCACTACTACCACCCTCACCCAGGGGGGCAGGATGCCTACCACTACTACCACCCTTAGCCAGGGGGGCTGGATGCCTACCACTACTACCACCCTTAGCCAGGGGGGCTGGATGCCTACCACTACTACCACCCTTAGCCAGGGGGGCTGGATGCCTACCACTACTACCACCCTCACCCAGGGGGGCAGGATGCCTACCACTACTACCACCCTTAGCCAGGGGGCTGGATGCCTACCACTACTACCACCCTCACCCAGGGGGGCAGGATGCCTACCACTACTACCACCCCTACCCAGGGGGGCTGGATGCCTACCACTACTACCAGCCTTAGCCAGGGGGGCTGGATGCCTACCACTACTACCACCCTCACCCAGGGGGGCTGGATGCCTACCACCACCCTCACCCAGGGGGCTGGATGCCTACCACCACCCTTAGCCAGGGGGGCTGGATGCCTACCACTACTACCACCCTTAGCCAGGGGGGCTGGATGCCTACCACTACTACCACCCTCACCCAGGGGGGCAGGATGCCTACCACTACTACCACCCTTAGCCAGGGGGGCTGGATGCCTACCACTACTACCACCCTTAGCCAGGGGGCTGGATGCCTACCACTACTACCACCCTTAGCCAGGGGGCTGGATGCCTACCACTATTACCACCCTCACCCAGGGGGCAGGATACCTACCACTACTACCACCCTTAGCCAGGGGGCTGGATGCCTACCACTACTACCACCCTTAGCCAGGGGGGCTGGATGCCTACCACTACTACCACCCTTAGCCAGGGGGCTGGATGCCTACCACTACTACCACCCTTAGCCAGGGGGGCTGGATGCCTACCACTACTACCACCCTTAGCCAGGGGGGCTGGATGCCTACCACTACTACCACCCCTACCCAGGGGGGCTGGATGCCTACCACTACTACCAGCCTTAGCCAGGGGGGCTGGATGCCTACCACTACTACCACCCTCACCCAGGGGGCTGGATGCCTACCACCACCCTCACCCAGGGGGGCTGGATGCCTACCACCACCCTTAGCCAGGGGGGCTGGATGCCTACCACTACTACCACCCTTAGCCAGGGGGCTGGATGCCTACCACTACTACCACCCTCACCCAGGGGGGCAGGATGCCTACCACTACTACCACCCTTAGCCAGGGGGCTGGATGCCTACCACTACTACCACCCTTAGCCAGGGGGATGGATGCCTACCACTACTACCACCCTTAGCCAGGGGGGCTGGATGCCTACCACTACTACCACCCTCACCCAGGGGGGCAGGATGCCTACCACTACTACCACCCTTAGCCAGGGGGGCTGGATGCCTACCACTACTCCCACCCTTAGCCAGGGGGGCTGGATGCCTACCACTACTACCACCCTTAGCCAGGGGCTGGATGCCTACCACTACTACCACCCTTAGCCAGGGGGGCTGGATGCCTACCACTACTACCACCCTCACCCAGGGGGGCAGGATGCCTACCACTAATACCACCCTTAGCCAGGGGGGCTGGATGCCTACCACTACTACCACCCTTAGCCAGGGGGCTGGATGCCTACCACTACTACCACCCTCACCCAGGGGGGCTGGATGCCTACCACCACCCTTACCCAGGGGGCTGGATGCCTACCACCACCCTTAGCCAGGGGGGCTGGATGCCTACCACTACTACCACCCTTAGCCAGGGGGGCTGGATGCCTACCACTACTACCACCCTCACCCAGGGGGCAGGATGCCTACCACTACTACCACCCTTAGCCAGGGGGGCTGGATGCCTACCACTACTACCACCCTTAGCCAGGGGGGCTGGATGCCTACCACTACTACCACCCTCACCCAGGGGGGCTGGATGCCTACCACCACCCTCACCCAGGGGGCTGGATGCCTACCACCACCCTTAGCCAGGGGGGCTGGATGCCTACCACTACTACCACCCTTAGCCAGGGGGCTGGATGCCTACCACTACTACCACCCTTAGCCAGGGGGGCTGGATGCCTACCACTACTACCACCCTCACCCAGGGGGGCAGGATGCCTACCACTACTACCACCCCCACTCATAGGATGGACAATGCATGACACAACCAGCACACCACAACCTAGGGAATGCAAGATAAAGACATCCCCCACCACCATGACAAGCGTGTGTAGGCTGTGTCAAATGCCTACAACACCGAACATGACTTTGAACATACAATGTGACCCCCTAGCACATGTGCCACACATATATGTGTGTGGTACCCACAATGCAAGCAGCCCATGACCATTGTGGCAATGGGGCCTAAACCCCCATCATCACAGTGACCAAAAGGTAAGTGTGGGGTCCATAGCTGAAGCACATTTTGACCATTGTGGCAATGGGGTCTAAACCCCCATCATCACAGTGACCAAAAGGCAAGTGTGGGGTCCATAGCTGAAGCCCATTTTGACCATTGTGGCAATGGGGTCTAAGCCCCCATCATCACAGTGACCAAAAGGGAAGTGTGGGGTCCATAGCTGAAGCACATTTTGACCATTGTGGCAATGGGGTCTAAACCCCCATCATCACAGTGACCAAAAGGGAAGTGTGGGGTCCATAGCTGAAGCACATTTTGACCATTGTGGCAATGGGGTCTACACCCCCATCATCACAGTGACCAAAAGGTAAGTGTTGACAAAGAAAGAGCTGCAACTGCCAAACTGCATGGATCATTCCTGGTCACAGAACCAAAAACTCATCTGTGGCAAAGTAGTGTATGTGTCCCATTGCAACATAAATTGGGTGAGCCAAATACTGCAGTGCAAATGAGACATTCCTTTGGCCATGTGCAGACAAACAACACCCATGGGGGCTGACACCGTCAACATTCATCAATGACACAATGACAGAAGTGACCATCAGAATGCAGAACCACATATTTGCACCAATGGGCACACAAATGCAGATATCCTGTGGAGACAGCAGATGTGAGGTGAACAGATACCATACCATGGCAGCAATGGGACACACAAACCATGATCACTGTGCTGACCGATGACCTAGGAGTCCCAGGGACAGCAGGGGAAACACAACAAACAACATACAGCCAATGACACACCCAAGATATGCCAATGCAGTGGTGCAGATGCACAAACACAAACAGGCAGACCAACACTGACATCATACACAGCAGGTGAGGGGGGTGCCAGTGTCCCCAGGTAACCACACAACACATGAGGAGAGCTGAATACCAATCATACAGATGTGCATACACTGCCACACTAAGGTAACTCATGGATCCAAATCCCCTATGTGGGCAAGCAGGCATTGTCAGATGAGAGGGAGCACAAAACACACATGTCACACAGGAACGTAGGAACAACAACTGACACAGCAAGACACAGACACACCACAGCACCACCCCCAGGGCCCCCACAATGTGGTGACCCTTGGCTGCATAAAATTCCCACTCTGATGACAAAGCTGAATGTGGTTCACACTGTGAACCACAGTCATGTGTCCTGAGCAACAAACTACCATCACACTGACACAAGCACAAATCAATCAGCATGGCCAGTAAGCCAAGGCCAACATGGAGGCAGGGGTCCAGCTGGGCAACAACTCCCATCTGCACACACTCAACACCACACCCTCGACCTCCAACAATGTGCAGCAGTGAAGTACACATGCACTGGTGACATTGCACATGCACCCATGACTATTCCAGGGTGGTGGGTGGGAACCAAGGTGCAGAAACACATCACACATGGCCACTCAACAAGACTCCTGAATGTCTGACACACTGCACACTACGCTGTACATGGACATGACGGCGATACCACACCAACCAATGGGATCCCAGCCACAGTCACACACCAATGAAGAAGCCAAGGTCACCCACAAAGAACACACATAGACAACAACCAACATCGCAGCCCGGACCCTGAGGAGTGCCAGCAGTCACACACACAACGTGTCACAATAACTTAAAGATAACACGAACTGAAAATCACATGACAGGGGCAAACAACAAGTGCCAAGGGGAAACCTGACTGTGACCCATCTGCGTCTGCACACAAACTCAGCCCTGACAGCAAACACACCTATGGGTGACACCCTGATGACCAGTAATGTGCCATGCACCCACATCACAGAGAACACAGGGAGAAGACTTTGGGGAACATAGCTCAAGTCAGCAAGCATCACAAACAGGTACAACACTAGGGATCACAGCATGCGCAGATAAATGGAAGTGAACACACAGACATGCACATACAACACACACCTTGGGCGCAGGCAATGTCACACGTGTACACACTGCCATGAGGGGACTCCACTCCTGTGTGAGGAAAGCTGTGCCATATGTTGCCTCAGTAGGGCCCCATCATGTCAGCTGAGCACTTGGTCACACAATCAACAATTAGCACCAAATGAGGGCTCCCGTCACATCAGCCTGGTCATGGATGTGCCAACGGAATCATCAGCACAGATCCAACACACTTGTATAGCAATGTTGCACTGACTACACGGATGAGTCCTTCCCCATTGATGCCCAAACCTGCATGTCCAGTGGAGATGGCAACACGGTCAGGGAAGTAGACAAATCCAACAATGGAAGGCACAACAGATGTGCAGGGGTGGAAGCCACAGATATGAAATTGCTAATGTAAGTAGGAAATCCCATTGCCAAATACTGAACACATGACACCCTCAGATGATGCTATGGATGACATGGATACACCACATGATAGGACACATTCCCCCTGGACCACATGGGTTCCTGCACAGTAACACTTCATAATCATGAGACCAGATATCACCATCACTGCAGCAAGGGCATGGTTAGCAGCACCAACAACATGTACATCTGAAGCATGAGCACTAGAGAAAAGAAAGTTGCTTTATTCAGCATATGTGTTGAATGAAAACGACGTCCAGAAAAAAAGAGCAAAGGCCAATGGCCAGTCCATTGTCAAAGTTCAAACAGGGTGACACTGGCAGATGTCACCCTACGCATGCCTGCACAAAACCAGGGACAATCCACTAGGAGGGGCAACCGGGGGGCAGGCCAGGCACCGCAGGGACAGGATCAGGGCTCACCAGGGGGAGTCAGGGAAGGGGTGGTGGGTGCTGGAGAGCCACTGACAACTGCAGTGGAGGTGTCTGACATGGTGTGTGCCGGCACAACTGGGGGGCATGACTCAGATGTCGTGGGTGCCGGCACAACTGCAGTGGACCCTGCAGATGCAGTGGACAGGTCCGCCACTGCAGTGCCCAAGTCAGACAGGGCGGTAGTGGACTCCACTGCAGTGCCTACCTCCAGGGGAGGAGAATGGGGAACAGGCAAGGTGGGTTGGACAGAGGGGAGGACACCCTCACCACATCAGTGGCACAGACAAGCGCAGCGGGGGTGTGGTGCTGGGAGAGCAAGTGGCAGGGGGAGAAGGCCGGAGCATCTTGGGGATGGTATATCTGTGGGTGGGGGAACCTGGGGCAGGGTGTGGTGGGGGCACCTGTGGAGTGGGGGCCTGAGGGATGGAGGAAGGAGACCTGGTGCTTGAGCTGCAGGGCGGTGGCGGGGTCTTGCTCTTAGGACTCCGTGGGGACTTGCGGGTGGGGGCCTCAGTCCGTCTGCGCCTGGGGGAGGGTGTCCGGGGGCGAGGGGCACTCTGCTCCGTGTGGGTGGGCTTCCTCTTCCCCCGGGATGCTGGAGCAGCTTCATCGGTGGGGAAGAGGCCGAGGTCACAGAGGAAGAGCTGCTGTGACTTTGGGGTTGCAGGTGAGGCAAGGGAGGGTGCTTTGGAGGGAGAGGGAACTGAGGACTGCGCAGTGCATGTGGATGCGTGTGTGTGTTCCAGGGCCCCATCCCCTGTGAGTCTGGCTTCAGTCCCCTGAATGTGCGTGCGTGTGCGTTTTGTCATTGGCGTGTGTGTAAGTGTGCTGGATGTGTGTGTGCTGGTGTGTGCCTGTGCCGGTGTGTGTGTGCTTGGGATGGGTAAGGTGCTGGGGAGTGTGGATGGAGCAGAGGCAGGAGGGGTGAGGGACCGTTTGAGGAGGGACACTGCTGCCGTCAGGGAGGAGTCCATGGACCTATTGCCCCTCTGTAGGTCAGACATGCCCGATGAGATGCCCTCCATGAATGACACCAGCTGAGTCAACAGCGCGGTGTGCGCATGGAGGACACTCAGCATGGCAATAGAGAATGAATGAGCAACGGCGGATCTGAGTGACCGCACCTCCCTGCTTTATTCCTTTTCTTGTTTAAGAAATTGTAATGGATAGTATGATTGGGTGTGCACATACAGCTCCTGCACCTGCCGTTGTTGGATGCCAGCTGCCAAGCAGAGAGAAAACTGTGAAAATAGTGGAGCGGTGCACTACCAAAGAGTTTTCTTCAATAAATCCAAATGTTCATTTTGTATAGTGGTTTATCAATCCTTTATTTTCAATATCAAAATGTGCAAATTCCAGCCAACGCGTTTCGTTCATACATAAAATGAACTTCTTCAGGGCTGGGGACACAGTCCTGTTATTATCGTCCGGTCGGACCTGGGGAATGGGAGCCGATGGGAGGGCGGTGGTGGTGCTGGTGGTGGCGGGGACAGCAACACTAGCTGGGGTGTGGTGGCTGCTGACACCCGCCTCCACAAGGGAGTCATCTCCGAGTTGCTCTGGTCCTCAGCTGAGGTGGATGCTGCTGAGGACTCCTCGGTGTGGCTCCCCTCGCCCTCCGTGCCACTGGGTCCCTCCGACCACTCCTCGGCTGCTGACCCAGTCTGGCTCTCTGGCTCCTCCTGGTCCGTGGAGCTGTCCCCTTCTGTGGCCGTGGATGTATCTGCAAACAATGGGGAAACAGACAGACATCAGTCACCTGCACAAAACGCACACACCACTGTGAGCACAGCACATCACAGAGCAAGCCCTGGCATCATTAGTTGTACATTGCTAAAAGTGCCCTAACTGAACAGGAGAAGCCAATTGTCAGTCTGATGCCAAGCATGGCACTCACATCCCACATGGCCTTGCACCCATCTGTCTGGTGTCTGTTGGATTGCAACACCCCAGTGTGGACACATGCACCAAGTACACAGTAGTTGGACAGTGCAGAGGACACGGTGTGGCATGTGGACATGCACACATCACAGCTCTTGCCACTGAGTCAGTACAGGTTTCCGGATGAAAGGGATGCCCAGAGTCAAATAGGAAATGCATGTGATGCATACCAGCGACAGACACCATGATGCACCCATGTCCTGATAGCCAGCGCCACTATGGTGTGCATGTAGCACATGTCACTCCCCTGCAGGCTCACCAATCAGTAGACACATGCCATGGCGGAGGCATGACTGCAAAGTCATACATCACTGTCTCAGTGATGTATGACTTGGCAGCCAGACAACAACACTCTGCACTGTGTCACAATAGTAGGTCATGGGGAATGCAAGTCCTGGAGCTGCACAAGTGCACATGTACATCCCCCCACAACACATCCTCTCAACCCTCATCTGTCCAGGTCATACCTATTGGACATATGGGAGACCTGTGACACTACCCTCTGAACCTGAGCCCCTCACACTCTGCTGTGAATGGGGAACAGCTGCCTGAACTTCACATTCACATGCCCCAGTCTGCATGGGCAGCTGATCAGACACCTATGTGACACACAAGTATCGTCTCCTATGGTCACATCTCCAGTGGCATGCTGAGCCCCTACCAAGAAACTCCACAGCAGTCCTGGCGACTAATCCACAGCACACTGACACAGAGGCAGACACCTGAGGGGTCAAATCACTGCGCACAATGTGTCAGCTGATACACGGGAGTGGGAGTACAGAGTGTATTGTATGGCCTGGAGTAGGCATGACTGTCCTGCCCCACATGAATGAGGGATGAGCCCTGGACAGTGGATAGCTGGCTATGTATGTGTGACACACGTAATCTGCACACTCCTGGGGCCCAAACATTGTTCCCACCCGCTGCATGGGTGTGTGCCAGATACCCCAGGCACATGTGGTGGCTCAGCTCAGCAAGTGGACCGCATATCAAAGCAACACGCAGATTACATGTCCAAACACAGGCATTGTGTGAACAATGGACCCACCCATGATGCCCACAACAGAGTTAGGGAAACAGATGCTGTCCCCCACCTTGAGTGAAGCAAACTGCAAGGACACAGTCCCAAGTGACACAATTCCCTGAATGTAAGGGCCACACCTGGGTATCAGATGAGGAGTGGGCAGTGCACAATAGAGGGACATGGCTCCTGGACAACATGACTGCTGTACTGTGGCAGTTTAACCAGGCCAGAGGAGGGCACATAGCATGTAATACAGAGTTCACAGTGTAGTCTTTGACTCACCCCCTCCTTGCTGCTGTCTGGCCTTCAGCTGCCCATCCAGGTCTGGAAACACCACCGCCAGGATCTGGAGCATGTGGGGGTCAGGGTCCGTGTTCCGCCCCTCCTGTGAGGAGGCGACAGCTTCAGCTGGACCCGTGCAATCCTCCGGGTCCAGCCCCGAAGGTCCTGCCACCTCTTTTGGCAGTTGCGGATCCGGCGCTTGTAGACCCCCACGGACCGGACAGCCCGGACGATGTCCTTCCAGATCTCCTGCTTCCGATGGGCAGAAGCCTGTCAGGATGACAAAGTGATAAGGCCATTACTACACATGCAACATATCCGTGCATGACACAGTTGCATCTACATGTCGCAATCACAGGGGCACATGGTGTACACAGGCAGTGCACGGCTGCCCATGGACAGTTTTCCAGAAGTCACTACATGGTATCATTGCATGGGGAGTAAAACCCTGTTCAGAAGCACTGTCACTGCACCATACCTGTCCAGTGCAAGTCACTACACACTATGAGGGGTGACAACTACTCAGTGAGCCTGCTAGCCAGTGGCGTGCAGACTCTCAGCCTTGCTAGTCAGACAAAATGCACATTCAGAAAGGCAGTGCACAGGACACTCACCTGCTCTCCTGGTGTCCCATACAGCTTGCTGTACTGTGGAAGTAGGCTGTCCAGCAGGGCCTGGTTCTCTTCAAGGCTGAAGGCTGGGGCTCTCTCCACAGTACGTGCCATTGCAGGGTCCAGAGGGGCAGAGACAGCAGCAGTGCAGTGGCAGATGTCGTCTTGGAGCATGTAGTGCAGGCAAGTGGGCTCTCAGGGGACCAGCCAGCAATATATATGTGCTGGAGAGGCAGATACTGTCCCTTGTGTCCAAAGTGATAGGTCCAAGTCGTTTGCATCTTCTGAATCTGGCCAATCCATGGAATAGCAGCACCAAAACACGCCCACAGCATCCTTCAAATCTTCAACTTCATGACATACATGATTTTGCAACATTGTTGTGGGTGACCAACTGATTTTCCAGCAACCGACTTGTTCGGAATTCGAAAACGCGTCCGTTGCCAGGCAAGCCCATTGTCAATGGGTGCGCACCGATCGGCCCATTTCAGTACAACGCGCACAGGGGTACAACGCGTACCCGCACATATTGAAAGCAATGGGCCGGCCGGAGGCACCGATCGGTCCATTGCAGTTCAACGCGCACAGGGGTACAACGCGTACCCGCACACATTGAAAGCAATGGGCCGGCCGGAGGCACCGATCGGTCCATTGCAGTTCAACGCGCACAGGGGTACAACGCGTACCCGCACACATTGAAAGCAATGGGCCGGCCGGAGGCACAGATCGGTCCATTGCAGTTCAACGCGCACAGGGGTACAACGCGTACCCGCACACATTGAAAGCAATGGGCCGGCCGGAGGCACCGATCGGTCCATTGCAGTTCAACGCGCACAGGGGTACAACGCGTACCCGCACACATTGAATGCAATGGGCCGGCCGGAGGCACCGATCGGTCCATTGCAGTACAACGCATCACTGTACATGTGACTGGCATATGTCAGCATGCCTGTCTCAGATGGACATATGCCAGCCACAGATAGCTCCCAGGGAGTGAGGGGCACACCTACATCACGACAGCCTGTCCAAACCTTATCATAAGGCATGTAAGGCTGCATTTCCTATTGTGTGTATGTTGGTGTACATGTTGTCCTGTGGGTGTCACCTGTGGGCAGCCACCCTCAGGCTGTGCACGTGTTCATGGGGACAGGATCCTGGGTGTTATGTGTACGTGACCACTGTGATGTGCAACTGTTCATATCTGTGCATGTGCCATGGTCACATTTCACAGTGGTGTTTGTGTATGTCATGTCACATACCCCGTGAGTCCCATGTGGGACGGTATGTTTGAGCCAGGGTGTCCCAGTGGCACAATAGTGATGGACCTCCACAGTCTTTGTGCATGTAGTGTTTACAATGTCTCTGATTTCATGTGCACAATGGGAGACAGTCTCCACATCCACGTTGTGTGTGCATGGACTCTGATGTTGTGCGTGTGTGTCACAGACATCCATGTCTGTCCTGCCGTGGCAAGTGGGGCCACTACCTGTGGGGGTCATGTTTGTTTTGCTGTGGTGTACACATGATACTCCATGTGATGCCAGTGTCCATGTGGCATTACAGGGTCCCTGGGAATGTACCTGTCGTTGAGCTGTGGTGCCTGGGGCACATCTGTCCTCACATGTCACTGTGGGGGGTGATTGTGACACGGCAGCAGGAGATGGGAACTGTGACACGGCATCATGATATCCAATGGGCCAACCTGGGACAAATTGATGCCACCTGTAGGACCGTGTTGACAGATGTTGGCCATGTACGTACCATACATGTCCTTCCGGTACTGCACACTTCATGTAGTTGTGCCTCATAATGATGTATGTTGGGATCTTGAGTGTGTTCAATGCCGCATATGTGGGGTGACTGACAATCTTGCTTACTTCTCCTCTGCACTGCAGGGCTCCTGCTGTCCATCGGCCATTCCCAGACCTGGCAACGATGGTGGAACGGGACAGCATCCGACGGTACCGCTTCACCAGGCAGCTGATTGAGGATTTGGCAGTGCAGTTGTCCCCACATTTGCAGCCTGGCCAGCCGTATCCTACAGCGCTGACCCCCAAGGTGAAGGTGATGGCAGCCCTACACTTCTTTGCCACCGGTACCTTCCAACATACTGTGGCGACTGCTGGTGGGATGTCACAGACCATGTTCAGCCGTGTGCTCCGCGATGTTTTGGCGGCAATGTTGCTCTTCCTGAACCGGTACATCTATTTCCCTAGACTGCGACGACTCACTGACGTGAAGAGTGACTTTTATGCCCTGGGGAGGATGCCGCATGTAATTGGCTCCATTGATGGGACACATGTGGCTTTGGTACCACCACAGGCCCAGGAGCAGGCCTACAGGAACCGCAAGCACTACCACTCGGTCAATGCACTGGTGGTGTGTCTTGCAGACATGACCATCACACACGTGTGTGCCCATTTCCCTGGTTCAGCACACGATGCCTTTGTGATGAGGAGTAGTCGCATCCCCAGGATGATGGCACAGATGCAGAACCAGCGTGCCTGGCTTGTCGGTGTGTACTGACTTTGTGCCATTGTGTGTGATCTGATCTGTAGTATTCCGCCCACTTTTCCAAGTCAGCTAATGTGCACTTGTCTGTCCGTAGGTGACTCGGGATACCCCAACATGCCGTGGTTGCTGACACCCCTCAGGAACCCTGTGACACCTGCCCAGATGCGCTACAATGAGGCACATGGTCGGACCAGGAGAGTGATTGAGCGGACCTTTGGTCTCCTGAAGAGCCGCTTCCGCTGCCTGGACAAGACCGGAGGGTCCCTCCCATATGCCCCTGCGAAAGTGTGCAAGGTTATCATCGTCTGCTGCATGCTCCACAACCTGGCAGTGCGGAAGGAGTTGCCTCTCACCCAGGATGACAATGACCAACATCCGCCACCTGTGGAGGATCCTGGCCTGGACCACGATGCCAGTGACGATGATGATGATGATGATGGTGATGGTGATGTCCGCACACAGCTCATCACCAACTTCTTTAGCTGAATGTGAGTATCCTGAGGTGTCATGTCAATGATGTGAGTTGGCATGATGTGTGGGTGGTGCTCTGGTGCTGTTGGAGTGTGTCCATGGGCTACTTGACTGGATGTGTGTTGCGATGTGTGGTGACAGGTGGGCTGTACTCCCCAACAGTGTTGACATGCTAACTTGGTTCTGGGTGGGTATCTTGTAACCTGTATTGTGCATGAGTTTTGCTGTTCTGTCCTGTACTCCATTGCTTTTGACTGTGTGTCATTTCTGTCCTTCACAGGGTACTTTCAGATTCATTTGGTCAACTGTGTCCACCGACGACGTGATTGCACATCCAGGCTGGTAGCTGTTGTGTCCCTACAGGTGATGTGCGCCACACCCATGGATTTCCTTCCGTCTACAGTTGTTGACTGTGTGCCCGCTACCAGGTGGGGTTACCTTGCATCTGTAGTGGTTACGGCATGTTGCAACTGTGTAATAAACCTGTGCTTCACTTTGTGATGTGCGTTGTCTGTGGTCACACATTTGACTGCCATTTGCTTACTGCACCAGTGGGCTACTTGACTACAACTGGGAATGGGTGTGGTGTCTGTGCATTGCACCGTCTTCCCTGGCAACATCAGTGTAGGCAATGAGTCAGATGGCCTAGGTGTGTATGTGTCGTGTAGCCCTGGTGGTGTGTCTCCCTCATGTGTGTCACGTTGCCTGTACTCACATGCCTGTGTTGTCCTTGCTGTTGCAGTTCGCATACACAGTGTAATTTTGCAGTTCATCATCCCCATAACAGCACCCACGTTGGAATCACGACAGAGGCAAGTATGGTGTATTTGTGTGTTTATTGTGATACATTTGTGTTAATAGTGCATAGGATGGGTTGTGCTGTACATGAATCTTGCAATCCCAAGTTCCTAGGTGAATTGAAAGTCCGGGTAGACAGGATCCCCAGTATCGGGGCCACAGTTGTCTGACACATTGGTCCAACTTGTACTCCCCATGCAATGTGTGGGAGTAGTGTTGCCGTCAACAGGGTGAACAGTCTGTGCACAAAGGCGAACATCCAGAACTGGTTCAGGCTTCCTGGGAGTTGCGCTTGGCCATCGGCCTCTCACTTTTCCCTCCTCGGACGACCCCTCTTCTTGGGGGGGCCCCTCAAGTGCAGGCTGCTGCGGTGCAGGGGACTCTCCGCCAGAGTCCTCCTCCCTCCCTGTGGCAGTTGCAGTTTGTTCGGCACCAGATGTTGTTGGCACACAGGGAGGTGTGGACTGGTTGCTGTTCATCTGGCGGAGGCATTGTAAAATGTCCCTGTGCACCGCCGTCATCTCATGCAGTGCATCCCACTTGGACTCCACGCGGGACATGTGTGAGTCGACACGGGACATGTGTGACTCCACGTGGGACATGTGGGAGTCCAAGCGGGCATGATGGGCAGCCTGCTGCTGTTTAATGTCTCTGAGGAGCCCCACTACCTGGCTGAGCTCTCCGGTGCTGGACTGGTACGCATCAGCTATGCGTACCAGTTGTGGGTCGTCATGCACACCAGCAACGTCTGCAAGCAGCGACCTCTGTCTCCCACCCCTCCCACCACCCCTGCTGACATGTGCAGTGTGTGCAGTGGCACGCACAGATAACCCTGGTCCACCTTGGCGGTTGGTGGTGGTGGTGGTGTCCATGGCCCCAGGTTGGTCCAGGGTCACTGTGCTGGTGTTGCTCCTTATTCTGTCCATGTCGGCAGGGATGGTATTTGTGGTGACAGTCGTTGTAGGGGTGGGTGCAGGGGGTGCAGCTGGTGGTCCTGCTGGTGCTGCAGCTGGTGGTCCTGCTGGTGCTGCATGTTGACTTGCACCGGATGTGCCAGGTTGTTCTTCATCGTCCGAGGAGGACAGAGGCTGTACGACGCCAGTGAGCTCGGCATCCTCTTGAGCCTGGGACTGGGACTCCTCAGCGTCTGCTGCTGTGTCCCCATCATCACCTGTTTTTGGGAGACACAAACAATGTATGTCATGTTTCTGCAGGCATCAATGGTTGACACACATGACAGTTGTGACTGTGCCTCTGGGTGCGGGCCTGTATATTGCATTGTCCTAAGTCGTCACAGTCAGGGGTTGATATTGGTGTGGCACATTGTCCTGCATTATTTGGGCATTTCTATGTATTTTCTGGGGTGTGAACATGGTCTGCATTGCTTGTGTTTGGTTGACAGCCGGACCTCCTTCCCACCCACACAGCCAGTCAGTTATCCCACCATGGAACGTGCTTGCATTGCAGGGAGTGGAAGTTGTCTCTCAGGATGTCAGTCAGTGGTGTCCTGCTGTTTGTTGGTGCACAGTTGGCAGCAGGGCCTTGTGCTCCCCACAGCAGTAGCCAGTGTCAGCCATCTTGTGAGTCCTTCTCCACTCCCTGTGATGTGAGCATGGTTCAGGGTGGTGTTGATGGGCCAGTTGTGAGGCTGAGCAATGTCTGTGACTACGACTCCCATCATGCTATTGCCTCCACCCCCTTCCCAGCATGCCCATGCTTCCTTCCTTTTGACTCTGCTTCCCTGTGGGGTGGGCTGGCTGTGCTGACAGGATGGCTGGGAGTGTTGTCCTGGCAGTTGTTTGGCTAAGAGTCCCAAGAGTGTCCCTGTGCTTCACACAACATAACCCAGGGTGGTGGTGCTTAGTGGGATCTTGTGTTAGGATGGAGGGCATTGCATTCTACCAGGTGGGTACTGTGGAGTTTGTGTTGGGGGGGTGTGAGGGGAGGTGCTGGTGACTATAGTCAGTGCTGCAAGTCCCCCTTCCCACCCAGCCAGCCATCCCACCATGGAACGTGCTTGCATTGCAGGGAGTGGAAGTTGTCTCTCAGGATGTCAGTCAGTGGTGTCCTGCTGTTTGTTGGTGCACAGTTGCCAGCAGGGCCTTGTGCTCCCCACAGCAGTAGCCAGTGTCAGCCATCTTGTGAGTCCTTCTCCACTCCCTGTGATGTGCGCATGGTTCATGGTGGTGTTGATGGGACAGTTGTGGGGGGGGGCAATATGTGTGACTGCGACTCCCATGATGCTATTGGCTACACAGACTTGGCCAGCATACGCAGAATTCCTTCCTTTGAGTGGTCTTCACTGTATGTTGGTGTTGTTGTGGTGGCTACATGTCTGGATGTGTTTGTTAGTTCTATTTGTGCCACTGCCTAGCTGTAGTTGTAGTTGTGTTTGTACATGTGATGGCACGGTTGGATGTAACTTTTTTGATGGCATGTGTTGTGTTTATCTGACTGACATACACATTTTGGGATGATTCTGTTCTGGTTGCTGTGTAATTGCTATGAGTGCATGGTTTGACTCTCCCCTTGACAGTGATGTGTGTGTGTTTTGTGTCAGAAAATTGTGTACATTTGTTGTGTACTCACCAGGCTCTGGGATGTTCTCTAGTCCATATACGCTCACTGGCGGAAGGATGGCCCGCACCTTCTCCTCCCAGGGCCTGAGGTATACTGGCTTGGCAGGAGGGCCACTGCCGGTGTATTGGCTGATGAGGTAGTCTTTCTTGAGCAGCTCCCGGACCCTCCTGCGCACGTCATACCACCTGTTCTGGATGTCGGTCTTTGTGCGCAGACATGGTGATTGTGCGTTCACCCTGTTGATGATCCTCTCCCACATCTTGGTTTTCTGCGACAAGGGGGTCTGTTGGACCAATGTGCCAAACAGCTGTGGCTCTACCCTGAGGATCTCGTCTACCAGGACTTCCAATTCACAATCTAGGAACTTGTGATTCTTCTTGGGGGGCATGGTGATGGGTGGTGATGGTGAGTGATGTGTGTGTTGGTGTGCAGGTGAGGGTGTGTGAGTGTGTGTTTTGCTGGGTGTATGTGAGGTAGGTATTTGTTGGTGTGCTGATGGTGTGTGGCTTGTGTGAGGGATGAGCTGTGGGTGTGTGGTTGCTTTCTCTTGGGTGCTGGCAGTGGAATGGCATTTGCAAAGGCTCATGGTAGTGATTTGTGTCCTTTATATAGGTGGAGTTGTGGGTGTGTCTTTGTTCTCTGTCCCCACCCCCCAGTATTTATTGGCTTGGTAATTGCTTGTTTGGCCTTTTTTGGGTGATTTTTCCTTTGTGCTGTTTGTGTGTGTTGGAAACGTTCTTGTGACCGAGTCGGACCCTGCATTGGTCTCGTACGGTGTTCTCCGTTTCGTTCACGCTGTGTTTGTGCAGTTTTCTATGCTGCGTACGCGTCGGTCGCGGTGTATTGTGTTGCTTCGGCTCGGTTTTGTATGCGTGTCGGTCGTCCGGCTTGTCCTCCGTCCGACTCGCTCGTGGTTTTCGCGCCTTGCATCGTACTTAGCGGTTTGGAGTTAGCGTGTACGTTTCGGTCGGATTTGTTCCGGGTGCGTGTCGGTCGGTTGGATTCGTGTGTTTTCCGGCTGGATTGCTGTTTTCCGTGCGGCTCGGTCGGTCGACTTGGTTTCGTTACGTGTCGGTCGGAGTTTTCGCGCCTTGCATCGTACATGGCGTGTCGGGCGCCACGGGTACGTGTCGGTCGGTATTTTTTCCGGATCCGAGTCGGTCGGTGCTTTTTCCGGCCCGAATCGGAATCGGCCCCCTAGTGTGGTTTCAGGAAACTTGGGCAGTGACTATGACACCTCAATCAGGCTTCTATGAATATCAAGTAGCAGCTATGAAAAGGAACATCTTCGTCAGGAGGACTTTCGGTCTTCCTAAAGTATGCCCATAAACCTACATTCACAAAAATATTTGTTAAATGCCCTGAGATCCAAGTTATACAAATCAAGGGCCCGAGGCTGAACCATCAACCCATCCGTCTGTTGTTAATAAACTGTTACATTAACCCCATGCAAAGTCAAAAGAAAGCCTTCATGGAAACCCTAAATAGCATATTGGAAGACCTATTAATTAAATACGAATCCCATCATGTGATCATCGCCAGAGATTTCAATACGAGAGGCTTGGACATGACAATTGATTCGCACAGGCGAAGGGACAAGGCCACGCCCTTTCTCACTTTTCTTCAAAATCACAAGTTACAATCAACTCACTTAATAAAAAAAACACGCTCTCCCTCATGGTGCTACAAACCGACTTTTAAGAACGCATCCACAATTGATTACATTTTACTTAATGAAAATCCGACTGACAATCTGGAGGACTTTGTAGTTGATGACAAAGGGGAAAGTGATCATAGGCCACTGCGTGCCTCTCTACAACTATCAGTGCGATCAGCAGCTTCACTGCACGAGATAGGAGAACCCAAGGGAGAAGAGCGGCACAAGGTGCTCCAAATAATTAAATGGACAGCCCACCTTGGAGCTAATTTGATGGAGTGGGTGGAAAAGAGCAAATTATGCCGAGAGTCAGTCTCCCCAACGAAGGCAATAAGACACTGGTAAGCCCTTATAGTAGACTTACAGCAGAACCAGGGGGAGGTCCAACACAAAAATAAGAGAATGAGCTTAGAAACATAATCTCAGGGGCCTTGCGCTCTGAAGGGCCTAACTCAGTGCAAATGTGCCCTTCGAAAGACACTCAAGGTTAAGAAAAAAGGTGGCAAATTATCTGAGGTTAGCCCCATAGTCGCCCTGAGGGCAGCATATAGGAAAAAAGCATGGGAGTGCAAAAGAAAACTCTTTGAAGAGAAATGGCTGAAAGTGTTCTCCTGGTTGAAAGAAAAGAATCATTCCAAACTATGGAGATATATCAATCAGCTTGATACTCAAGGCCCAATAAAAGCAAATGGTGTAGCCGGAAATGAGTGGGAAATGTATGTGAAGGAGCTGTAGACGAAAGTTTCCCCAGATGACGGGCCCACCACTAAGAGTGACCCGAAAGCAGGCCAAGATACCGCCCAAGGCACCCCATTTACAGAAGGCTATGTATTTTTTTAAAGAGTTTTATATAGCGCTGGCTAGACCCGGAGGTATCGGAGCACTTTACATGAGAACAGTTGTACAAAGTTACATCAGTTACCATAGCATAAAATAATAAGATACTAGACACTTGGAGCATGGGGGTGGGTGAGGTAAGAGGGGTTGAGAGAAGGGTGTAGGAAAAAAAAAAAGTCAGGCAGGGCTGGAAGGGGAGACAGCTACAGGGTCACGGAGGGAGGAGGTGGAGGAGGGAAAGGAAACACAGCGGAGAGACGCGGAAAAACAATGTCCAATGTCCGGCTGGGTAGGTGACGGCTAAGCGGGTGAAACCAAAACTAATCTCCCCATAGCTGCCTAAACAGCTCCACCGGGCATCGGCCATGTTGCACGGTCACCGCAGTCAGTATAAAATATAAGGATTCCGCCCAGGGGGCATCGTCATAGTTCCATCATCTGCACCAGTTCCGGTGTTACTGGGAGGCGCCAACCACCTCAACCTCCATCTCTCCGGTACTAGTCTCTCCTCAGCTGGTCGAAGCTCACTCGGCGCGAAGGGTAAACAGACTCCAATCAACGTTTCAGGGCCATATCCCTGATAGAATGTGCTAAAAACTGAGTCCTCTGAGTCATCCGCGTCGCAGCAACCACAGACGGCAATATTGCTGATTGATTTGCAGATAACTACATCATGGGTGCCATCTTAGGGCCAGGCTCTGCTCTGGAGAAGATCGTCGTGCTGGTGGAATCAGATTTGTGCAAAAAAGCGTTCCTAACAGCTAGCAGACACAGTCTTACTTGAAATATTGGTTTGTGTTGCTAATCTTTACGGCACAACTCCGCAGGGAAAGATAGAGTGCTTCCTGTACACTTCAGCCGCCATCTTAGGGTCAGGCCACTTTAATTGACGGTCGCCGCAAAGGTTAGGAAACACTGGACATGGGAACAAAAGTAATTATGCACGCGTGGGCTGGACTCTGTTAAAGTTTTCGGAGCTCCTGGCTGGAGGGCCACACACAGGCTTGCAGTTGGGTAAGGAGGTGCCTGGACAGCGCCATTTTGAGGTCAGGCATTGCAGGCCGGGGGCTCAGCGGTACACCCTGCAGGCCTAGGGCCCGCCCCGGGCGTCCAGAAATGGCATTCCGCGAGTGGCGTCCCCTGAGCTCTGCTTCTTTGCTCGGCGATCCCCAGCTCCTCACCTGGAGGTCCACGCGGCCGCCCTGCGCCTCTGCACACGAACCCAAAGGTAGCGGGGCGCACTCAGAAAATGGCGAGCCCGGATCTCGGGGCACCTCTTTAGGCGAATCTTCGCGCCCCCGGTCGCCGCAGTCTATGGGCCTCCGTCACTCTCCTGAGCCCCGGCTTTTCTCAGGGATTTTCACCATAAGGCGATCCCTAGCCTGGGAGCTCCTTACCCATCGGCCATCTTCTTACCCAGGCCTGGAGGGGCAATATATAAAATATAATGTAATCAAGGAAATGAGAAATGATGGAGCCCCAAGACCAAATGGGATCCCTGCCCCAGTATTCAAACTAGCTCAGACACACTTAGTTCCAATACTGACCCCACTTTTTGACTATGCTTTCACAACAGCAGCAACACCGCAGTCATGGATATGATCCATTTTATTCCCCATCCATAAAAAAGGCGACCGCTCTTAACCGGCAAACTCCAGGCTTGTTGCCCTGCTAGACCTAGAAGCTAAGGCCTATGCCCGAATCTTATTGAAGGAACTGGAGGCATTGGTAAATAGCAAAACAATCCTCCCATTTTATCAGTCAGGATTCAGGGCAAACAGCTCAACCATGGACAACATCATTGCTCTGGCCTATCTTTCCAAACAAGTGGTCAAGGAAAAGCACTGCCCCTGTTTTTCTGCTTCATTGATTACAGCACAGCCTTTGACAGGGTGGACCAAGGTAGGCTTTGGGAAAAATTGACTGCCTAGGGGATCCCGTCCACGCTCTTGAAAGCGATTACATCCTTATATGATGGGACATGGGCTCAGGTCAAAACAAGCGCCACTACAGTAACATCAAGAGTCGCCACCAACAATGGGCTTAAGCAGGGCTGTGTTTTGGCCCCCCTACTCTTCAACCTTTAGATTGCCGACCTCGGGTCTGCCCTGAAAGGTGCCAGCTTAGTGGCCCTGAGGCTGGGCAAGGTGAGGCATCCTACAGCATGCGGTTGATACGGTAATAATGGACCATACTAGGGTGGGTCTCCAGAAAGCCCTCAACGAGCATCATAAGTGCAACTAGGAAAACCACCTGCAAGTTAACCAGAAGAAAAGCAAGATAGTCGTATTTGGTAAATATCCACATAAAAGGCAAGCCCTCTGGCAATTGGGAGAACTTCGAATAGGGACAACATCTGCCTACAACTACCTTGGGGTTTGGCTCTTGGAGAGGGCCAAACCCGAGACTCACATAAAACATCAAAGTTCAAAGGCTGACAGTGTTATCTTTACATTAAAGCAATTAAGCCAACGCCTGACAAGCCCAACAGCAGAGCCAATGCTGGAAGTCCTGAAGATTAAACTAATTCCGGCCATCAATTATGGCCATCTGGCCTTTCCGGGAGAACCTGGACCCATTCATAGCAGACGCACAGGTTAAACCTTGCAAATCAGTGCTGCAAGCTCCGAGACATGCCAGGAAAGCCAGGCTAAGGTTGGAACTCAGTCTCGGTAGACCAGAATTGGCACTACAGGGGGACATAATTAAGTTCTACATCAGGGTCCTAAGAGCCCCGGATAACACACTTAAACATCAATTGGACCCATCTTTAGGGAAGAGGATTCCCCCCTAGCACTCCAAGCTGAGGCAAGAAATTGGGAATTTGAAGATCGAAGCAGAGAGCCTGCTCTCACCGAGATCCCGATTTCCGCCTGGAAAAATGCAGTGAGGTGGCAGGTACGGGTCATCTCGTATGAAAAGGATCTGGCTTCATCACATTACAATCCCATTACGATGGCACTGGATATGTCTTACATCCAGGAGAGAGCCCAACAATACTTACGCGAGGCGCTATCAGCCCAGGCCCACAGGTAAATACTTTATATGAGGCTCATTGCACTAAGAATCACAGATTTTAACCCATTCAAGGGTGGAGCAGTTTCTTGACGGATATGTTCTTACCACAAGGAATCCTGGTTGCACCTGTTGTGTTGATGTCCTAAACTGGCCGGAGATCGTCATCGGCTGCTTCGCCAGATTTTCAGGGTCAAGGGCATGAGGGCTTGGACTGTTGTTTTTCCGATACAGAGATCTGCAACCTTACAAGAGCGGCGATGTTTACACATTTAGTTAGACAAGCACTCGCAGACCCACCATAGTCCCTATAGCCCTTCGACAGGCAAAAATATAAATCAGGTAAACTGCCTTGGAGCTTCTTAACCCGAATTTAACATCTAGCAGTCAGACCAAGGCAACAGAGAGCCTAAGAGATGTACTCTTAATACTGCACAAGGCACCTCACATCTTTCCAGGTGGGGAAGTACACCCTCCATCAAGTGCTGATGAAGCATATAGCATAAGGAAAGCGGATCGAACCTCAAATCACTAGCTCCTCTGGCGAACATTGGTTGGTTGCCAATGTACCACAACAGGCCCAATGCTCCTTGCACTCAAACATTTAAGTGGCGGAGAAACACCCCCCTAGCTTGGGTAGGGGGTCAGTATCACCAATTGTGCCCACTAATACATTTATTTTTAGTCTTCCATAGTTTAACTTATAAGGGTTTCGAAATCATGATTTGCTTTATTGGATTTTTTATGAAATGTCACATAACATAAAACAAGCTCTTTCACCGGCACGTATGAATCAATAACAAACTGCGAGAATGCATGAACAGCGGGTCCAAGCTGCTATGGGGCCTGAGGGTCCGAGGGAGGGGGGGGGCGGGTGGGGGGGGGTGTTGTGCCAATTTTATGCTAATTTTACTGTAAAGATTTAACTAATCGAACGGTTAATACATTTACTTACTTAATTGGCTTAAGCTTAGTCATGTGATGCCTGGAGGGGAGGAGGGACACCTCATTTAGTAAGCAGAGACACTAGAAAGGATATGATCATTACCAGTAAGTGGCCAAATCATTAACAATCTTATGCCAGAGTCGTCCAACCTTTATTATCAGAGACCACTCATGTTCTGCATTTTCTGAGGGAACTCTTTGAACTCTGAATGTGGCATATTGCCACACCATGGAGGGCCAGAACTAGTGTACGATGCCTGTGTGGCATGGAGAGCCAGAAGTCAGTGAATAATGGGTGTTTGGGAGAAGGAACACAGGATGTGGCAAACGTATTGTGCCTTCTCCTGCCCATTTTCTGTGTTCACGTGGAATGCCTGAATGAACTGGGGTAATATCTTTTAACACACAGAAGCATTTGCCCTTGACGAACTCATGTTTAAAACATAGATGAACTAAGACCATTACTGACAAGGGTGAATACATATGGAGTTATCAAATCGTAAGAACCTGGGGTGATTTTTGCATATATTATAATTGATATGAATTACAGTGATTTGCTGTAGCCTTTGGCAGATGACCCACCAAAATGGCCGTGTGGCAGAGGAAGAAACTGCAGTAAACCATGTGCTGCAATGTGAGATCCCCCCCCCCCCCCCCACGCCTCCCAAAAGCTGCAGCTTCACTATGTCCTGGTGGAATAATGAGGTTGCCTTTGCCCATGAAGGCAATTAAAATGTACCACAAAGCGAAGTCACATTTAAAGCACTCACATTTAAAATGCACCTAACTTGCAGGGAGTTTTCCCTCTACCCATCTGGGACTTTTTTCAGGCTTTTCAATGCATGACCACTGTGATTTACATGGTGGTGCACGGAACCGTCCTGCCCAGTTACGCAGGGTGTCCAGCATTGTTTCAAGTGGCATCTCATCCGACACGTCATTCATCCCCATGTCAGACCTGGCGGCCCAACATCAGGAACCAGTGGCGTAGCTAGACCATGTGGGGGCTTTGTCCGCGGGGGGAGGGAGGGGGGGGGGGTGCTGGCGATTCCCGCGACGGCCGCAGCCGGAGTTAAGGGGGGGTGCTGGCAATTCCCAAAGCGGCCTCAGATAAGAGCGGGGAGACCCCCAAAACCCAGGCTGTCGGGACAGACCGCCATGCTACGCCACTGTAAGGAACACTAGCTTCCCCTCCACTTAAAATCCAAAGGGAGCACATAGAGGTTGGTGGATGGGACGTTATATTTGGGGCAGAAACCCTGTTTCTTCTTAAGGAATGGCCTGGAGCTTGTGATACAGTGTGACACACTATGACATGCCTGGATAATGTCTGAAATAGGCAAATAGCCTTTAGTATTTCCTCAATTAATTATTTCTAGTTAAAACATCCTAAAAGATCTCATAAACTGAATCATAGAATAGGCATGACAGGACGGCACTGCCATTTTTATCGTGGCTTATTGCTCACACTTGGCTCGTCTCTACTGACTGTTATCTAGTCTTAGCTCTTCGCAAGAGCCACTTTTTTTTATAATTCCCAACTAAGCGTAGTGCTTACAGTTCCAAGAATGATGGATGACGCATGTGAGAAATAGTTCATTATTTGTGGTTGATTCAATAAGGAGCTTCGGAAGGAAGATTAGCTTGTCGGGAAGACACCAATTAAGTTCCTGTTCATAAAAAACAAATGCAGCTAATAACCAACTTATCATGCTCACTTTGTCTAAATTGCTTGCACATTTAGAATAGTTTTCTGGTTAATATACGAGGGAAATCAATCTTGTGGTTGCAGCTGATACGGGCGCATGAACGCCACAAGATACCGAAAGGCGTGCAGGCACCGGGGACATTTTACTTGGCGGCACAGATGTGCTTTGACGACCAATATGCTCTTCCCATGGTCCTACCTTGAAGCTGAAATGGCAACAACACCTTGGATTTTCACAAAGTGGAACAGGGGGTAGGATTTTTCATATATGACTTTTTTACTTGCAGTTTGAAATATCTCCTATTTCCTATATATACTTGTTATGGTTTTCACTCAACAGCTATTCCACTCCAATATTTATTTAAACGGAGAGAAACCATTAGCACACATCCGCAGCAGTGTCTGAAATGTAACATTAAACCTTCATGGGGGGACGGGGAGATCCCACGACTCGGTGAATAATAATACCACATTCTGAGGTTTCAGGGCAGTAATGTTACAAAATAGTGACAGAAAATCCTAAAACCGCAGTCAACCCAATGTATAAGGGTATTTGTGTGACAAAGTTTGACTTAGATGCGCAAATATTTTCATTTATGAGTGTCACTAAGGGCCTAATTATGATGTTGGCCGCCCAATACCGTTGCGGTCTTGGGACCGACCGACCACCGGTCGGCGGTCACGATGCTGCAATTACAATTCGACTGCACATGGTGCGGTTGCCTGCTCCCATTTGTCTATGGGAGCATGTGATGCGGCTGTAAACCGCCTGTAGCACAAGCTCCTATAGACAAATGGATGAATCTGTTCATCCCTGTACCACATGGCAGGCGCCACACGATGCAGGGATTTGCAGGGGGGCACCATAGGTGGCCCGTCGGCCCCCAACCAGAGGCCGCAGACTGAAGGGGGCCCTGCTAGGGGCCCCCAATGTCGCTTTCCAACAGGCTTTCCATGTCGGAAAGCCCGACATAGAAAGCCTGTCGGAAATTGACATTGTAATCCCTACGGCAGAAACACCGTCCGTAGGGATTACAGGCAGGTCTCCAACTGGCCGATGGGCTCCTTGAGCCCGTCGGAATCCAGCCAAAATGACTGGCTGGTTTCACTTTCGACTGCCTGCATCGTAATGCGGCAGTCGAAACTAAAACCGCGATGAGACTTGGAAAGCCTCAGACCTGCGGTCGGAGGCTTTCCGACTCTCATAGTAATTAGGCCCTTAATGTTAGCAATTCACAAAACGTGAAATTAAACTCCTCGATAGAATTATTCACTCTTAAAATTACCAGTATGGCGTAACTTGAACTTAATTGCCTGACAGGGAGGAGCCGTGGGCGTCCCAAGATTCTGACACATAGAAACGTTAGTGGGCAGTCTCAATTTTTTTCAGGTAGTGTCCAGCACTGAAAATGGCTGTAGTTTGCTCCAATGCAGAATAGAAGTAAATTCGTTTCAAAGTAGGAAAGAGGAGGGAACGCCCCTAAAATTGCTAGTGAAGGAGAGGATGAAGTTTTTTATCAAAAGTGTATTCAAGTACAAATGCACGTTTGCATTGAATGTATGCTTATTGAAATGTGTACTTTCTACATTTTGAAGTAAGTATTTATTCATGTGAGTAATTTAGGATGCTGCACTATTCTCAGCTTGCCAGGAGTATGCTGAATGTCTTTGTTAGTGGCAGGAAAACCAGAATTTTGCATAAAATCTAGACATAAAGCACAAACTGTAATAAAGGATGTTACCCATTCTGTGCTTATGGCGAAATGAATTTATAGATATGGGCCATAATTACAAAAGTAAAAGTCTGCCTTTCTTTGTGAATTCAACCTACTGTCAGTAATTACGTGAACTTTGTGTGTCATATAAACAGGAGTTGCCACTTATTCCCGTTGATGGCTAGTCCTTTGGATGTTATATCATTGTGTTAAGATGAACTTTTGGAAAATCAGAAAGGTGGAGACAGTAGTGAACAAATGGGCACATGCATCAAGCCCGCATTTTGCGATTTCTAAATAGCGAATTTTACCGATTCGCTATTTAGAAATCGCAAAATGCAATGCATGTAGAAATCGCAAAAAAAAATGTGATTCCTTAAAATTCCTTAATTGCTACTCGCAAATTGCGACTCGCAATTAAGGAATTGATTCCCATTCATTCCTATGGGCCTAGAGGCCCATAGGAATCAATGGGAATTGCATGCGCAATTTGTGACTACTCCATAGGTACTCGCAAATTGCGCATGCAATTTCAAGGGTGCAAGGTTTCCAAAAGGATACCCTGTTGTACCCCTGAAATTCCCCTTTTTCCACATGTTGCGCACACACATGCCCCAAGGGCATGTGTGTGTGTAAAATGTGACTTTGAAAAATGCACTTTAGTGCATTTCTCAAAGCAATCGTAAATTACCATCAACTTTAGGTTGATGGTAATTTACGATTCCTAATAGCGAAATCGCAATAATTTTTTGCTTAATGCATTGCATTTAAAGAATCGCAATTTGCGATTCCTTAAATGCAATCGCAATTTAAGTAATCGCAATTTTAGCGATTCCTTAAGTTGCGATTTTTGCATTTGGGATGATGCATCCAAAATGCAAAAATACCGGTCGCGACCGGTTTTTGGTTTGATGCATGGGGCCCAAAGTCAAAATATAGCATCCGGATGGGAAAATGTGGTATGTCGGTGATGTGTTCTTGCTTGAATATAATACGCTTAAATAAAATCGTCATAGCATAATGCGAGACCATACTGCTCCTGTAATGCAAGGGGTCGCCACCCTTCAGATTGCCCCAATTTGATCTAAAGCCAATGGATATCTTTGAGTTATGAAAGTCTGAGGGGCCTAAGATCACATTATGCAGGGTGTCAATATGCCTCTGTAAAAAAGCTGCTATCTGGAGGCACCTGCAGATGTACCAGAAAACATATCTGTGTCTAGAGGTCTCTGAACCACCCTCTTAGAACTGAGGGGCATATTTACAAGGGGATTGCGCAACGGAACGTCACTTTTTGTGACATTCCGGTGGCAAAATGCCCTGCACCATATTTACAAAGTGGTGTTAAGCCACTTTTTGTGGCTTAACACCACTTTGTAAATATGGTACCCTTTCACACAGGTATCTGCGTGAAAGGAGTGTGCAATTGGTGTTGCTGTTGGTATACCACCGCAACACCCATTGCTTTTGGACGCTGCCTCAGAATCACCATTATTGATTGTTTAGGTGCAGGAAGGGACACATAACCAGTCATTCCCTGAAACGCAGGCACCCTTGCACAATGGCACAAGGGTGCCTGCATTGGAGCTCGTCAGCTATTTTTAGCTTCAGGGCTAGGTAAAACACAGGGGTGCACCATATTGTTGTTAATACAGCACATCCCTGCATTTTGGAAATAGCAGAGCATGACGCTGCAAAATTTGCTGCAGCTCCACGCTCCATCATTTCCTTCTAAATATGCCCCTCTTTTCTCTGTGAAATAATTTCAAACCATATAATATGGCACTGCTGCTGGTGCAGCACCAGGCTTCGACAGTTTTGATCCATTCTCCGTACCCTTAGCATCTCCCCTTTGCAACTTTTGGAATCAATTTAAATCCATAAATGCAATGGGGATTTTAGGTTTTTTTTGCGTTGTAAGGTTAAGGGAGGTGAGTCGAATGTTGTTCTCCCTACTAAAATTAGTGGCTTTCCTACTGGTAATACTTTAAATAGAATTTCATGCATCACATTTGTATTGACTTATTTATTTGACATAAGGATTTGGTCTTTACTTTTTTTCCCAGAATAGATGAAAAAGATGCCTTAAAGACTCTCAAATAAAAAATATACAAAGAGGTCGAAGTCCAGGACGAAATTTATCACTCTACCAGGCAGTGAGAAGTTTTCAGCTCATATAAGACATTCTTATTTACTGGGCGTTAGTACAGCATTAGTGAGGTGCTAAGTGGGCAATATTGTTGGCCAGGTTCGAGTCCATGTCTGAAGGAGAAGACCTCTAGCAGCATGGTGGCCAATTGTCTTCTTTATCCCACGGTCATAAAGTCTGCTAAAACAAGCCCTGAGTGTGTCTAAATGAATTCAACAAGCATGTTTTGATCTCCCAATTCTTCCTGCAGCACCCACCTTCAAAGAGTTACAGTTTGTGAAGGAGTAGCAAATACTGGCTTCTCCAGTTCTTGCTGGAAAGTCAATCTGTAACAGTGGGAGACATGGGAGAGAGGTGGGAGTCAACCAACCGTCCTAGGTTTCAGCTGTCACAGAACGGCAGTTGCAGAGGAAACAGCACAACTCCATCCAGTAATTCATTCAGAGACAATTGGAAAATGAGCATGTGACTGTTCCGGTGGCAGGCTTTTACCATTGATCATCACTTGTTGTCACTGCATTGTTTACAATGGAAGCATAAACATGTGAATGTTCTAATGGTATACAAGAAATGTTCTACAAACCATGTTTAAAAAAGGTAAATATATACACATATATATTGACTCCTACACCTAGGTGTAACTCTCCGCTTTTTTTGCTATTCACCATTTCCCAGGTTCGGGGTGATCCACCAAACAGGGACTGAGGAAAAGGGGGGGTTCCAAAATGCAATTCCCCATGCAATTTACATAAGACATTTTAGACAGTGTTACAGCAAAAATGGCTGAATGGAATTGCACCAAATTTGGCAGAAAACTAGCGGGCATGTTTACTAAAAGTTCACGCACTGCAGCAAGGCAAGTTGCTGTGCTACATTGCGTGAATGGGAGACAGCTGAACATTACCATATTTACAAATATATGGCTCAGTTCAGCTCTTTCCCTGGCAGAATTATGGCTGCCTCGCGCCAACGAGGGCAGCACCATGGTGCAAGGGTACCTGCATTGTGGGTAGGATTGTTTTTGTGCAGGAAGTGATACCTTCCTGCACAAAACATTCCTTAGAGGTTTATTCTTCTTTTTATGTATGCTGCAGATGCAGCACACATGGAAAGAGGAAGCAACAAGGAGAAGTGAAGATATTTCTTCTCTTTATGCTTCTCTCAGATTGGCACACCATTTTAGGGCAAACCAAGGTTTACTGCCTTTAGTAAATCTCGGTTTGTGCCAAAATACATGGGTGGATGGATTGGCGCATACATGTTTCATCCATGTAGCACCTTCCAGATGGAGTGTAATGCAATACAGCCCAAGGCGCTGCATTGCATTACTTGTTTTTTAAAAGCCATGCAAGGCAATGCAAATGAGCCCTTGCACAGCTTTGTAAATCTCGACTAGCATTTTGCATCGTGGCTGCGCCCAAAAAATGGCTACATCTTTACCCATAAATTGTGCTTTTTGTAATTTGGTATAAATCTGTTGTGGAGTTTTTGAGAAATTTAGGTTCAACAAATATTGACATATTTACAGCTGGACTTGAATTAAAAAATCCAAGAGTTCTGATTGGCCGATGGGGATTTTTGAAGCGAGCATTCTGATTAGCTGGCCGCAACATGAGCAGAAATGGTACAGCCTCCATTACAGTCCCTCTGCAGGACCTCCAGAAAAAAAGCGCATGGTGCCCTATTTAATTAAAATTACCCTTGTGTGGGCCGGGACCCGAGAGTCAGCAATTTCTTTTTTTAAAGAATTAGTGTGGTGAGGGAAGAGTGGCTCAGCCCCCCTCCCTGAGCCAAATTTTTGCCGATGGGGCCTCATCCCCTCAGGCCTGATGCAAGTGTATTTTTTTAAAATAGACTGGGGAGGGCATGTGTCTGTGCCCCCCCCTTTCTAAGATTTGGCAACATAGACCCCAACCCTGAGACACCAAGGAGACCTCTTCATCCCTGCCCGCAAGAGCGTGAGCAGAGGACACGGGATTGCTCCATTCATGGGCTGGAGCAGAAAGAAAGGCTGCTCCCACTGGGCAGGAGCACAAATAACATCCAAGGCCTGCACCTGAGGATGGATGCTGGGGGGGGTGGGGGGGGGGCTGGCAGGACATTGGAGGCTTTGGGCCTCCTACCCAGCCCTCATTGGGATGCTTAGTGATGGGTGCCTGGGTGGGAGTGGGACACCCACAAAAATGTTTTTAAAAGTGGCAGTCTCCCACGCTGCAGCAGGATGATGGGTGCTGGCTGGGGAGCCAGAGGGGCCACAGGGGCCTTCGTCCTCCCCTAGCGGACCTCCAACAGCCCTGACTCTGTGTGGGTGTCCTGGGTGGGTCTAGGGTACTAGCCATAAAAAACTATTTTTTTTAAAAGGGACGAAAAGAGATGCCTGCAGCCCCCGGAACACAGTGGTAGACCCACTGTTTAACTATTAACTGTTCCTTCCAAGCAGCGCCCCATAATGCACCGCACAGGCTAATTTGCATTTTGTTTTTATTTCTACGTTGGCCAAAAATGAGTACGGACACCACCAATGAGTACCCTAAGTGTTGTGGGGAGCAGGAGGGAGCACAGAGCCCCCCTGAAGTGATTTTAAAAGCTTGTTCTGAGTTTCAGGGAATATTGCATTCATGTCCATCAGGAAAAGTAAGCATTACTTTAAGCATTCCCAGAGCTGGAACATTTGCTCTTAGGCTTTGGAGTGTGGGTACTCCTTGTGGTGGATCCTATTGCTGCAATATGTGGCCTGAAGAGTCTAAACCTCTTCTGTTCTAAGGCTGTCCTAGACCCATTTTTAGCAATGTTTTGAAAATGCTGAGGGTCAGTTTTAAATGGGAAAATGTGATCTGTTCATTTTGTGTTTTGGTCCCTTTCCTGTTAATGGGCACTATGATCACCCACACAAGTGAGGCACCATTTTTACTGGGAGAAATGAATGGAGGCACAATGGGTGGTAAAAATGTGTTCCTCTCGACAGATTCCAGAAATTTCCCTCACAGAAATGTGAGGAAAATATGGGTTTATAGCCAAAGTTTGAAGTTTGCAAAGGGTTCTGGGTAAGAAAATCTTATGAGACCCATGCAAATCAAGCCATCCTGGATTCCCCTGGGTTTAAGAAATGTGCGGGTATGGTAGGATTCTCTGAGTGCCAGTTGAGCTAGGATCCAAAATCAGCAAATACCCACATTCTAAAAAAAGTGTGGTTTCTGCTTGGTGAAACATGAGGTCTCCAGGTCACTTTTTGGGGCATTTTGTGTTGCAGGCGCACAGCCCAGCCACACAAATGTGCTACTGTTTTTATCAGAAGATGTGTGTGAACACAGAAGTAGAACATTTGCTTTTATCAATTGGATTTCTCTGCATTCATGGATTTCAAATCTAAGCCAGTGTGCAAGAAAGAAGACATTTTGCAAAATGTTCCCTGAATCTCATGATAATATGGGTAACCCCAAATTGAGAGGTGTACAAGTAACCAGTGTACCTAAACTTGGCATCTTATGCACATTTCAGAAATAGAAAGGTTTTCTTCGTACCCATTTTTCATTCTTATATTTTACCATACGAAGTGCTGTATAGTCGGTACACGTTGAAAGATCATTGTAACATACAGCTCAGTTGTTGGCTCTGGGTATCTCAGTTTTTGGAGAACCAACAAACCCTATATATCGTTATGACCAGAAGGGTCTATTAAATGTAACAGTATATTTCTTTGTGAATCGACAATTGTGACAAAAAGTTACAGATGAAAATGTTGTCATGAATGGTTGCTTGCTTCAACTCATTTTCATTTTTTGTATTTCAACCGTTAGACGGTTTGGGAAAACCTTGAGGGAGTTTCAAAAATGACCTTTGCTGAATTCAGAATTTTGCCCACTTTGAAAAAATGTATAGCTTTCTGGAATTACCCTTAGGTTTCGCACCTGCTTCCACCACAAACTGCAAGTAGGTTGGAACCGCAAAAATTAGGTAAAATGGATTGCCTCTTACAAAAATACAAAAACAATAGTAATTTTTTTTTATACAGCTATTCTTGTTCCTGAAAGCTGGAAAGATGGTGGTCCATGCACAGCAAACCTTTCTCTGATGCCATTTGTAGTAAAATAAACATATGCTTTCCTGTGTTACACTCTTTCCCAAGGAATCCCCCAAAATGTAGCTATATTTTGGCTATTTTCCATGGACGTCATTAAGGGGTCACCAGGGGTCATGGCTGAGACCCCTGGCTTGCTTCTTGGGACCCCTGCCAGTTTTTGTGCATCCCCTGGCTTCAGGGGTGGCAAAATCAGTATGATGAACACAGGGGCGGCTTCGCATTCCTATTATTATATTATTCACTGTTAGTTTAATAAATATGGAACACACTTAGCTGGGGGCTTTGATGCCAGTTGTGATATGTAAAAAGGGTTTTAAATGTATGCTGTATGTGTGCTTGCAGGTGAGAGTGTGTTTATGTGAGAGAGAGTGTGATGTGTGAGCATGGGAGTCTGTGTGTGCAAGCATTTGTGTGTGAGTGCAAGTAACTGAGAGTAGTGAGTGAGACTGTGTGAGACTGAGGCCCATATTTACTATTCTTTGACGCAAGGCAACACTGCACACAAGTTGCTACACTTCCTTGCATCAAAGAGAGAGAGAAAAATGTGCCATTTCTACTAAAATATGGTGTATTGTTTCTCTCCCCTTATGCTGGCGTGCTTTTGGCAGCTATATTCCAATGCACATACCCTTGAACCATCGTGCAAGGGTGTTTGCACTCTCTGAAGCAAAGTTTTGGACCAGAAGGACTCCCTTCCAGTTCAAAAGTTTTGCTTTAAAGTTTTGTACCACATTGTATGTGTGCTGTAAAATTCAGCACACATGCAAAGTTTGAAAAACAAGGAGAAATTGAAAACGTTTCTCCTCTTTATGCCTACTTTGAGGAGGCTTAACATTTTAGCACAAATTTCTGTCCACCAATGTTTGTAGAAAGGGATTTGGGTCAAAACCCATGAATAGTTGCGTGAGAATGCCCATGAACCACCCATGGAACACCTCCTTGATGCAAAGTAATCCAAAAGAGCAACTTTGGAGTTACTTTGGAATAGGTGTTTGGACAAAAGATCAAAGAAAAATATAGTGTGGACAAAATATTGTGCCAAGAATATCAAGAACAAAATTATTGGGAAGGTAAGTTTCTACTGTACTTAGCTCCACATATATGTGCCTTGACTATATATATATATATATATATATATATATATATATATATATATATATATATATATATATATATATATATATATTCCAAAGCGAAACGAAGTAAAGAAAAAGCACCTCACGAGCCCACTGGTCAGGTATCATCAGTTGTTTATTGCTGCATGACAAAAAGACGCGTTTCGACCACGTCCGTGGTCTTGGTCATCTGACCCCAACCTGGGTCTGACCCCAATAAATCATTACTGCGTTTTTACCGATTTACTTATCATGTAAAAATATTACATTTTGCTCGGAACAGACTTAACAGTATTATGCGTGTTAAGATGGTGTCCACTACTTGCAACTCTCCTGATACCACACTTGTTTGCAGTCCGTCATTTATTGTTATTATTTTTTCCGAAGTCTCAGGGACACAAAATACTTCCTGCAATTCTGCTGGAGCTGCTGCCTTCTGTGAGTCCTACCCTTGCCTGAGGTGCCACCTCCTGGTTCTGGGCCTCAGAAGTGGGTTCTGCAGCTGTTTTGCTACAAAATCGACACAGTGATGACTTTGCGCTGATCGGAACCGATGCATTGCCCTTCAATGCTGACGCAGGAGCTGATCGACGACATCGCCTCTACTGACTGCACAGCTCAACATTGACGCAGCGCCTGCATCGCAAAGGGGTTTGACACTGAAGCTTCTGTCATCTGTACCAATGCTCACCTCCATCCACGGATCGATGACAACGCAGTGCCTCCTCAACTCCTTGCCTCGAGTCTTCGACGTCTACACTTTGCTCCATCCAAGGTACTTTGTTAGCGGGACCTGTCTGAGTACTGTAGTTGACCTTCCCTTGATTGCGATCGGCCTGAACTTTGGATTTACCCTGGTCTAGCAGGATCTCAAGTGTCCTTTTAGCGCTATTGACTTCTAAGCACTGTTTTTGCATTTAATCTTCAAAAAATATATTTCGACTTCTTGGATTAATACGTCTCTGGCATGTAAAATTAAGAGGCTAGAAATAGGCTCACGGGCGATCCTTGGATTAGATTTGGTATCCCTCAAGGGGAATATTAATTTTAGACTAATAAATTTATATAAACGCCTTAGCAGTCAACACAAGGACTCAGACACTATAACAACACTCACAAATGTCCTTGTCAGTTCAAGAAAAGAGCATTATCTTATAGTGGCAGGGGACTTTAACACGACATATGAACCTCTAGATTCTGTTCAGGAAATAGTGCAGGAGGAAGAGCAAGCTAGAGGTATCCAAAGGCTATAGCTACCACCCATTAAAAGATGCACCAAGGTTGGTCAACAAGTCCTGTGCTTTACTCTCACCTATGGGATCCACGCTTTAAATGGGCAGACACCATCAGATGTAGACGGAAATATTACATTTAAAAGGGGGAATGTAAAGAGTAGGATTGACTTTATTATGGTAGATCTAGACCTGTGGCCAAAAGTCAATGATATGGTTGTTTTAAATCGTCAGGATAGTGACCAGAATGCACTGATCTTGAGGTTGTCCGGTATTCCAATTCTACACTCCCAGACTAACCTTGTCTCGGCCCCTGTTGTCACCACTAATATTAATAAGAGAATCAAATGGCCCCAAATAGCAGCTGATGAGAAGTTGCTCCCTAGCATTTATGCAGAGGTGGCTAAGACTCTCACTATATTGGGTAATCTTAACCTTACTGATGAAAGCATTATGTTTAGCTTCCATCATTTATCAAATAGATTAAAGCCCTATTTTAGCAGACAGTGTAAAATAAGTATGACTAATCGAAATGCTGGTCCATGGTATAATGAGGAATGAAGGCAAGCCGAAATTGAGGCTAACTGAGGCCGTAAAGAAGGAAATTAGGAGCGACATTATAAAAAGAAGGAAAGTCTACAAGAAGACACAGGATGGGGGAATATGGAATTGGGAGGTAGAGAACTGCCGCACTCTAGTAGAGTCATCCAGACTGAAGGATTGCCAGTTATTTTGGCATTTACTCTCGAAAGGTGTAACCCAGCTGGTTAAAGAAGATGATTTTCATATACAGCCACATGTTTGGGTAGATTACTTTCAGAAATAATATTCCGGGGAGGTCCGCAAGTCTGAATGCGAGACAGTATTAGCAGGGAGAGACTGTTCTATTGAACCAGTAGTGGGAGATATAGTCAGCTTCTCCCTAGAGGAAACTGTGACTGCAATTAGTACACTTCATTCTGGGAAAGCACCAGGGCTAGATAGATTACCTGGAGATCACTCCGAACCCAATATATGGGGCCCATTGCTCCATTCAGTGTTTAACACCATTACATGAGGGGGGGACATCCCCAAGACCTGGATGGGTGCAGAAATAATCCCATATTTAAAAAGGGGATAAAGGGGACCCCTCTAACTATAGGCCTATCAGCATCATAGATGTTTCCCAGAAAGCTTTTAGCAAAATGATTCTGTCACATCTTCACTGTTGGATAGAGGAAAATAGTATACTCTCTCATCTGCATGCTGGCTCTAGGGCCTCCACAAGTACTTTAGACCAGGTGTTTCACTTCCTCGCACTTATTTGGAAGGAAGAAATGATCAAGAGGGGTCACCTGTATGTTGTATTTGTTGATCTTAAAACAGCATTTGATTCTATAGATTGCACAAAGCTATGGGTTGCCCTTAGGGATCTTGGGCTTCCGCGTGGCCTGCTCCAACTTCTGGTGCGATTACACCAAGGCAATTATCCCAAAGTTAGTTGGAACCCCGATGGTGGCCTAACTAACAACATATCTGTCTCAAAGGGGGTGCGGAAGGGTTGTGTTTTGGCCCCGACCCTATTCACCCTGTCTATGGACGGGCTTAATAAAGATTTATATGATTGTGGAGGAGACCTGCCAAAACTAGCTGGCAAACTAGTTCCATCTCATTTATTTGCAGATGACTCGCTGCTCATTTCTAAAACCCCAATGGGCATCCAGAAAGTGTTAACTAAGTTTGCATCAGCGTGTGAGGACTGGGGCCTCGAAATCAATTGCTCTAAAGCAAAGTTCATGTTTTTCAATCCCTATAAATCCTCTAAGGGGAATTAGAGATTAGGCGCAAATTCACTTGACCAGGTCAAGGTTTTTGATTATCTGGGAGTTAAAATTACAGATACTATGCCATGGACTCCCCAAATTCAGAAGAGCACCCTCACACTCCAGCAAATGGACTGTGCAATAGTAACGAGAATTAAACGATCAGCCTTCCGCCCAATTTCACCTGTAATAGAAATACATCGGGCCAGAAGGTTGGGCGCAGCCCTTTATGGTGCCGAATTATGGGGGTTGGAGCAACTGAATCACTTGGAGGTCGCGGAGAATACATTTTTAAGATCAATTTCAAACTTACCAACGAATACTCCACTATTACCAGTATGCCTAGATCTTGGCCTAAAGTCTATCACTCATACTGCTGTATTAAAGGTCCTTGTGTTCTGGGTGGGACTCTGGACCAGTAACACCCAGATTCCAGTTAAGGACGCAGTGGTAGAACTACTATCCCTTGAAAGACAGGCAGGATGATTAGTCTGGTTTAAAAAGGTCAGACAGTGGTTTTGTAAACTGGGGTTATGGATTATGTGGGATGATCCACAGTCTATCACAAAAAAAATGCTTTCCCAGCTCAAAAAAAGGTACTGGGACTACAGTGAATCTCTCTGCACTAATACCAAGGCACAAGGCTCTTTAACCATTAGATTTTTAAATTTTAAAAGCTGTTTTAAGTATGACAATTTTATGGACGATGTTGAACCCCCTCAGGCACGAGCGCTTTATATACAATTTAGGACTGCGGTTCTCCCATTGAATGCTATGAAATGTAGCTGGGCGAATGCTACTGTAACTTCATTGTGCCCGTCGTGCAGCTCTAGCCCTGAAACCTTAGAACAATTCATTTTCTTTTGTCCCCACTATGTTTATATAAGAAAAACATGGATTATCCCTGCTTGTCGATTGTTATTGTTCACACGTACTGCAGATGCACTACGTGTGTTCAGATCTGATACAACAAGGTGGCTTGTATTCACATTATCCAGATACTTGCTTTATGCTTGGTGGCAGAGGTCTAAGATGTGAAAACAATATCTTTTTGCATGTGTTGGAAAGGCATGATCCTATGCTAGCACAGGGGGACTGTCTATGTAGTGATGTTTACGTATTGTCCTGTTGATTGTTGGTGCATTTTAAATGACTATTTTAGCCGTTTCTAAAGGTCCAAAGAATTTTATCAAAGCAAATAATTTTATAATATTACCTTTTAATGATGCTTAGAATCTTGAAGTTATGATGTAGTTCTTATTCTTTTGAACTTAATGATTTAATGTATGTGGTGAGATATTTTCTGCTTGTAAATGATCATGTTGATCGAATAACTACATTTACCATATTTCAACTTCTACTGATTGGATTTTTGTTGTTTTGATCTTATTTTGCTCAGATAAATATCCTCTAGTTATCTAAACCTATGTGGAGTCTTTTTGTTGTGTATTCATTGTGTTACTGTGTGTGTGTTGCACAAATACTTTACACATTGCCTCTTTAGATATGCCTGGCTGCTCTGTGTCAAGCTACCAGAAGGCGAGCACAGGTTATCTTTTAGTGAGTATCTAGCTTACATTGACTAGAGTGGTGGATTCTGCCTGGCCTGGGTTTATACCTCAGCCAACCAGGAATCCCATTCTAGCAGCAGAAAAAGCTCTCTTGGCCACTCAGAGGCACTTATTTTTTAAATTTACGGTACTGTAGGACTCCTGCGGAGTTCCAGCAGGCTGAACCGTCCAGGTATCACTATAATTTAACCACTTCATGACCACCCAAGCACCAGTGCTTAATTTGTAAACAAATAAGTGCCAGGGCTATCGTCAGGAGGCTGCTGCAGCTTGCACCACACATTGCCCTGCCATGCTGCCAATGGTAGTAGCAACATAAGTACTAACCATCACACTCCTATAAGTGTGACAGTTCGGAATACTAGAGGCTTCCAAAGCTATAAGAATGGCTTGGGTGGCAGGTAATAGCCATTTTTAATGTTTATTGCATTAATAATTATCAGTTGTTGCGGTCATCTCTAAATTAGCCAGACAGCTCCGCCTTGTGGCAGACTGTCACAAGCACCGGTGTTGAGAATTAAGTGCCGGTGCCGACCACTGGAAACTGCCGGCTCAAATCAAGCACTGTAAAGAACCTCTTTAAGTGTAAACTTCTCAAAAATGGTGAAAGGATTACACCAAATAATGAAAAGCACCCTTTCTGAGTAAAGATCTAACTTTTTGCCAGATTTGGTGTAATTCCATTTAGCCGTTTTTTTCTGTATCACTTCCCAAAATTTCATATGGGAATTAACATGGGAAAAGGATGTTTCGGGACTCCCCCTTTTTCCTGACCCCAGTTTGATGAATGACCCCAAAACTTTCCAGGAAGCAGATGAGGGGGATGAGCATTTTTGTGAAAGTTTCATGAAGAAATATATTTCTTTGTGTTTGTTAACTGTTGAGTTTGAGGAAGAGCTAATACTAAAGAGAAGTCAAGACACAAGTAAGTCATGAAGCCCCTTCGCTCCATCAACAATGTTAATAAAACTAATTTTATACCCTGCACATCAGCATATATGGGATATATATATATATATATATTCACTGAAAAAACCATAGGTTTCAGGGACGTTATAGTTAGCTGGACATTTCACTCATACAAAACCATTGAAATTCCACTGTTATAGTTAGTTCAGCTAACTATAACTCGCGCCCCGCAATGCACTGCTGATCACATCACATATTACATGAATATTACATGAATATTACATTCATGACATGGTCAGTGACATCACTGATGACATCACTGATCACATCTCAAATGACATCACTGATGACATCATCCAGTGAATGTGTTTTTCTTTAAAGTTTAAATATGTATTATATATATACCAAGGTGTATTGAAGAATGAGTGGGTGTATAAGTGTCTGGATGGAGGATTTAGTAGGTGTGTGACTGACTGTTTAACTGAGTTATTACATGTGTCTTACTGAATGCATGGGTTAGTGACTAAACTGTGTAAATGTCTATATCAGTCTGTTTGCTGTTGTATAAGCTGCTGCATGGGTTGGTCAGTAGCTACATGAGTGTCTATATGGGTTATTAATTGGTTGCCAGAGTATTTGTATGGGTGCCTCAGTGTGTGTGTGGGTGCGTGGGAGGTGTGTGACTCTGTGCATACATGTTTGAGTGGTTGATTCACTGGGTGTATGGGTTCAAGAGTGCATGTGGAAACAGCTGTATGCGTGGGTGAGTGTGTGTATGGGTGTGTTAGTGAGTGAATGGATGTCTCAGTGGTACATGTCCAACTAACTACATATGTAAAAGACAGTGTATGTGAGAGTTGGAGTATATAAATGACTATACGTGAGAGTTAGTGATTGTGAGAGTGGCTGTATGGATGAGTGTGTACTTGTATCAGTGATTGTATAAGAGACTAATTATGCGTTTCTTTCTGTTTGAATAAGTGATGTGTTGTGTGTATAACTGTATAGGTCAGTAAATGGAAGTGTGATTGATTATTTGCATGACTGACTAGGTGTGTGAGTAACTCTGGATGAGTGCTGCTGTGTGAGTGTCTGTGTAGGTGTATGAGTGCATATGATAGTGTTGTATTGATGAGTGACTGCATGTATGAGTGATTGTATGGGTGAATGAGTGGATGAGTGTGTAGACCTAAGAACCAGTGATTAGATATGTAGTAAGTAGTATTGGTGTGTCTATGGTTTCAAAAATGGTATTCTGTTTTTTGGAGTGGGTGTATCAAAGGTTATATTAGGGTGTGAGAAGGTGCATCAGATTGTCACATGGATGATGTCATCAGTGATGTCATTTGAGATGTGATCAGTGATGTCATCAGTGATGTCACTGACCATGTCATGAATGATGTAATATGTGATGTGATCAGCAGTGCATTGCGGGGCGCGAGTTATAGTTAGCTGAACTAACTATAACAGTGGAATTTCTATGGTTTTGTACGAGTGAAATGTCCAGCTAACTATAACGTCCCTGAAACCTATGGTTTTTTCAGTGAATTTCAAAGGTTTTTTAAATGATAATTTCTAACTATAACGTGCCTGAAACCTATGGTTTTTTCAGTGAATTTCAAACGTTTTTTAAATGCTAATTTCTAATTATAATGTTCATTAAACCTATGGTATTTTCAGTGATTTTAAATTATCATTCCATTCTCAACCTAGTGAAAACAGCCAGTATCGCCAGTTTTCCAACAATAGCTTCCGCAAAAAAATTCGCCACAAATGAGAGCGACAACTAACGCTAATAATATGCAGAGTAGGCGTTCCCGTGCAAAAATAACACGAAAACACCACTTCCCGATATTTTGAACGAGCAGCCAAATCTGGGGTGCGATCCAAAAACAGGCGATAAGCTGCGTTGGCAGTAGGAATTTAACATCTGCCTTTTACTGGTGTAAAGCAGGACGACTACCTACAGTGTGAAAGGGAGCCCAGCCCAGAACCACATCTGAAGACCAACACATGTCATAGAGCTACTGACCATGCAGCTCCGACACCCAAGAAGGCCACAACACCCACTGCCATCACCCTCAGGACCTCCCCCCGGACCACCCCCTCCCTACTACCACCGAGGCAGCGCAGAACAGGACAGCGGACCTTCCAAAAACGGCATGGTCCCTCAGCCACACAATAGCTGAATCTTGGGAGATGTGGCAACCAAGTATGTGTGAAGGACGCAAGTCACCCATCAATAAAAATGCACACAATACCAAGTGTAGCGGTGATGTGGTGGACAGACCTCACTATGCAGAGCACAAACCTCTCCATGTGGACATATACTGCTGGTGCTTGTAGTGTTGTGGACAATAGACGCAACCATGTTACCTCAGGCAGTGGGGAAGATCTCGGTCATGTAGCTGTGTTGTCCCCCTGGAAGCGGAAGCGGAGTGTGCTGGTCCAACGTACGCCACTCCAGCGTAGGAGTATGAATAAATAGGCTGGGGCTGTGGGCGTGGTTCACTTGTGGGAAGGCCAAAGCGTCTGCCAGGGCGGCAGCCCTCACCCTGCCACGAGGCCTCCGCCGTGACCGCCGGCCTCCTCGACACAGGCCCGCTGCGAACCCAGCAGCAGAGCACCACAGACTTATGTCTGTACAGACTACTGCCTTCGATCTACACTGCGGACAGCAGGGCTCACAATTCAGATCGAGTCGCGATTGCAGATGACGCACTCCAGTAGGGAAGAGACATTGATCCCAGTGCGGCCCGCCCGGACCACGCATCATCGCAGACTGCGCACACACTGAGTGCTTCAGGTGCCACTAACTCAGTGCACCACAAGTCAACGCCACGTGGACTTATTAAGACAGAATTCATTAGGCAAAAGACATTGCTACCAGTGCGGCCCGCCCGGACCACGCATCATCGCAGGCTCCACACACGCTGGTTGCTTCAGGTGACACTAACTGTACAGCTCAACTCAACGCCACGTGGCTGTGGGCCCTTGCTGACCGCTGCCTCCGGCCTACACTGCGGTCATCAGGGCTCACATTTAAAATTGACTCTTGATTCATTAATTGCAGAGTCCAGTAGGCAACTAAGTATTACGTCCCTAAAACCTACATAATATCCTTTTAGTATCCTTGCTTCAAGAACTTGTTTTATATCAGTTATAGCTTTAGTACAATGACCAACTTCATCTTGCAAGTCCAAAGGAACACTGAATGGCAGTCTACACTGCGGACAGCAGAGCTCACAATTTGAATTCAGTCTTGATTTATTAATTGCAGACAGAATTGTACTCTATGTCCTCGAATTTTGTCAAGAGGAAGTGACAAAAAGCATTCCTTGATGTCTGTGCTGACTACTGCCTTCGATCTACACTGCGGTCAGCAGGGCTCACAATTCAGATCGAGTCGCGATTGCAGATGACGCAGTCCAGTAGGCAAGAGACATTGCATCATCGCTGGCTGCGCACATGCTGAGCGCCACACCTACCACTAACTCTATGCAGCTCAAGTCAACGCCACGTGGCTGTGGACTCTTCCTGACCACTGCCTCCGGCCTACACTGTGGTCAGCAGGGCTCACAATTCAGATCGAGACGCGATTGCAGATGACGCAGTCCAGTAGGCAACAGACATTGCATGATCGCTGGCTGCGCACACGCTGAGCGCCACACCTACCACTAACTCTATGCAGCTCAACTCAATGCCACGTGGCTCTGGGCTCTTCCTGACCACTGCCTCCAGCCTACACTGTGGTCAGCAGGGCTCACAATTCAGATCAAGTCGGGATTGCAGATGACGCAGTCCAGTAGGCAAGAGACATTGCATCATCGCTGGCTGCGCACACGCTGAGCGCCACAACTACCACTAACTGTATGCAGCTCAAGTCAACGCCACGTGGCTGTAGGCCCTTCCTGACCGCTGCCTCCGGCCTACACTGTGCTCAGCAGGGCTCACAATTCAAATTCAGTCTTCATTCATTAATTTCAGAGTCCAGTAGGCAACTAACTATAACGTCCCTGAAACCTACATATTTCGACAGTGTATTCCATAAATGTTTCATCTTTTGTTCCATACACCTACACTGCGGTTAGCAGAGCTCACAATTTAAATTGAGACTGTGAGAAGATGGCCTGGTATATGCTGTTCACTAATTAAAGTGGACACCTTGCACCAGAACAATTCGACTCTTATGGTAGATAGGTTTAAGACAACCTTTATAGAAAGCTATCCTAGTGGTAGCTGTGGAGCGCAGCCTTCAGGCTAAGTCTTGAAGGAATGTAAAGCAGCTTGTTTTACCACACAATCTCTTGAATCACCAAATGAAAAGACACCACACAGGTATATATATCAAATATATATGTATTTATTAATAAACACTCTCTACTAATCTCTTTATGAGATTAGAGGTCAGGAACATATGTACAAGTCAAATGTTATCAAAATAAGTTTAGCACAATCGAATATCACAATCTTAGTTTGCTAGACCTGGGTCTAGGGCATCTAGAATCGAGGACCCCCAAGAACCACCCCAGGTAGTTGTAGGAGACCCACAGGGGACGGACGCGGTGACCTGGCACCGGTGCGAGTCCTGTGCGAGTCTATGCGATCAGACGCGATTGAGATTTCAATGTTAAAGGTCCCTTGCGTGTTCGAGGCGAACACACCGATCGGTCCTTGTACGAGTCGAAGGACGCGGTTATAGATAGAGTTGCAAGGGAGATGGACGCGCTGTGTCTAACACAGACGCGAACCTTGTGCGAGTCAGTGCAATGGAGATCTCAGTGCTACAGGCCCTTTGTGTGTTCGAGGCGAACACCGATCGGACTCAGTACGAGTCGAAGGATACAGTTCTAGATAGTGTTACAAAGGAGATGGACGCGGTGTGTCTAACACAGACGCGAACCCTGTACGAGTCAGCGCAATTGTCGCACTTAGAAAGTTAGAGTTTTAGGACACTTCGAGGGAAGCTACAAGCAAGTCACTTACAGGGTAAGTAGTTCTAGGGCCCACACCCACCGGAGCACCGTAGTGGTGAAGTTACCTCACCCAGGGGAGCCGGGTGCATAGGTGTTCTTTGGTGTCGGGTCGCGGCGTCGTTTTCAATGGGAGCCAGTGAAGACTTGCTGCTTGCGGCGACAGGAGAAGTGTCCGGAGGAATCCAAGCCTGGATTCGGAAGATGGAAGACCTGAAAGCAGAGGGGACAGTGTTCAAAGTCACTTGGCAGTGACTCGGGGCAAGGAAGATGGATGCCCACCGTCGTCGCAAGATTCAGGTCGTTCGCGGTTGCCTTGACTCTTCAGCCACGAGGTCCAGGAGGTGTCGACGACAACCAGGAGCTAGATTCGGCGTGTCCCACAATTTCTGCAGCTTACTGTGGTGTCGATGACTCGATCGGAGCCAACAAGCCTTGGTAACAGCAAGTCTTTGGGAAAGTGTGAAGAGACAATGGCGCAGACCAGCAAGGTCTGTGGGACTCACCCAGCGAGGGTAAGTCAGGGCAGGCCTGGAGCAACCAGGGGAGCCCTTTGGTTTCTTTAGAAAGTCTTCTGGGGACCCCCAAGCCGGCTGGCAAGGGATCGCAAAGATGCCTCGGGAGGATTCGCTCACAGGGGCCCACGGTCACTCGGGACGTGGTAGGCCTCTAATCTTCGGAGGGTTTCCTGCTGGAGGCTGGGACCACACGTGGTCCAAAGCACAAGTTCATGAAACGTTGTGAAGTGGTTGCACTTGACAATAGTGCACGGTACCCAGGGGTCGCGGTTCCTCGTTACTCTTGGGGTCCACTGGCCTCAACTTCGCTGGGGACTCACGATGGCCTTTGAGAAGTCAGAAAATCTACTTCTTGGGCTGCAGGGACTTCGGTCTCCGGCGGGAGCTGCATAGTTTGCGACCGTTGTTTGTAGTTTTTGGTGCCTGCCAAGCAGGGGAGTCACTCCTTGACTCCAAGGGAGATTCTTCAGTCTTCCAAAGGTAGTGGAACGTCGAAGGTCTGGGATTCTTCTTCAGAGCGTCGTCCAGGGAAATCTAGGGTGCAATGCACAGGTTCCCCCTCTTATACTAAAAGAAAGGGAGGGACTAGCTCTATGACCCTACCTATGGGAGGGTCAGGGGAGTGGGTGGCTACACCCACTTCCCTTTGTCCAGTTTCGCGCCAGAGGAGGGACAGGTAGCCCCTGAGCCGGTTTGAACTGGCATATGCACAGAGGAGCCTTCTGCTCCCCCAGTGCAGGACTTCAAAGCACTCTAAGAGTGCACCCACCCAGCCCCAATACACTAAACCCTGTCTGGAAGGTGGTCACACCCCTTGGGACAGGATATCTATTGTTGGGCTTCCTCCACTGCGAGTGTTGATCATCAGCAGGAGGGCAGCCCAGTGTCTGTGACTGGTGGCATCCATTTTGTGATGCCAGGGCTCTGCAGGATTCTACCGCGTTTCCACAGTAGGTACATGTCTATCCCTCTAGAAGGGTGGAATGCTACCCCGCCGCCAGGACTGGCGGGGGGTAGTATTCCAAGATGTTTGACACCAAACACGACATGTTTCGATGCAGCCATTCCAAAGTTAGCATTTTACAGCGAGGATATAATGCACTTAAAAGTATATGGTTTAACCGCATCCACAAACAGCACCAGAGAATGGACTCTGAGAGCTGCAGAGGGGCCCTGCTCAGGCAGAGGCACCCCCTCACATAGAAGCCAAGCACCCTGCCCTCAGGATTGATAGGGCCTGCCTTAGGGGTGACTGATAGGTTCATATGTGTGTGTAGGAGAGATATAGGGGACCTATATCTCAGTGAAGGTGCTAGCACTTCCTCACCCAGGCTGCAGTAGCAGGCCTGTGGTGTCAGATTTAGTCTGCTTCCCAGGGGTGGCATAATACATGCTGCAGCCCCTGGTAGGCCTGTGAAGTACCTATGCCCTTAGCACCTAAGGTACCATATACTAGGGACTCATAAGGAACCACAGCATCCAATCACTAGTGCACCTAGAGTGCACTCCAAGTCGTTTAGAGAGAACAGAGAGGCTGGGGCCCTGATTAGCAGGGCCCCGCCAGACTATAGCCAGAAACCAGTGTAAACATCAGAAAAAAAGTGGGGGCAACATAAGAGGCAGATCCTACTCTCCTACAGAGACATGATTTATTTATTGCAGAGAGAATTGTACTCTATGTCCTCAAATTTTGTAAACAGGAAGTGACTAAAAGCATTCTTCGATGTCTGTGCTGACTACTGCCTTCGATCTACACTGCGGATAGCAGGGCTCACAATTCACATCGAGTCGCGATTGCAGATGACTCAGTCCAGTAGGCAACAGACATTACTCCCAGTGCGGCTCGCCCGCACCACGCATCATCGCTGGCTGCGCACACGCTGAATGCTTCTGATGCCCCTATCTCAGTGCAGCACAATTCATGAACCCTTTATGATGCAATGTTTTGTGTATAATTTCACATCTGCTGCCCCTACCTCAGTGTACCACAAGTCATGGACCCTTTACGATACAATCTTGTGTGTATTATTTCACATCTGTTGCCCCTACCTTAGTGCAGCACAAATCATTGACCCTTTATGATTGAATTTGTGTGTCTGATCAAATGATTACTGTTGTACTTGTTGCCAGCACCAACCATTCCCGGACGGCTGGCTTACACTAACCCCACACGCATCCAGCACAGACGTCACTGGACATGTGACCCTGGTAATAAAAATGAGTCGAGCGCACGTGCCCGTACCCAGTTCCACTATCTATGTGTGTCCGTGAGTTCATTATGTATGCAAGATGCCGCCCCTGGGCCCTACCACATTACATTGTGCTGTGGACAGGGTATGCAACCATGTTACCTCTGGCAGTGGGGAAAACTCGGTTGTGTAACGTTCTCGCGGTCATTGTACAAGTACGTACGTAGAGACTGGATCATTAGAGTACTGCAAGGAGAGTGTATAGTGAATTTATAAGTGCTTGGAGATTGGCGGAGTAATTGTATAAGTACATATGTTGGCGCAGCCTAACCCCGAACACAAGCTTGGATCTAATTGGCTGCCCTCCATGTGCCAAAAACTGAAACTTGAACTTTGCATGGCCCTGTATTGCTACAGCTGCAACACTCCACTGAATGTGCAATAAACATTCATATCCACACAGATGTGTCATGTCCATGTCATGTAGTTCTTTCATGTGTGGAACTATGGATGAATGTAGGGTCAGTGATTCCCCGTACCTTCCATGTTGGCCATGTTGTGGGACTTGGCTCAGAGAGTGACACATTGGCGCTTGCGACCCGGGTGACGTCAGCACTACAACAGGGACACCCGCATCAGTTGATTCCTCATACAGCCCAGGACGGAGCCACGCCCATAGCTCCGGAGTCATTCTTCACTGCCTCACGCAGGACTGGCATACGCCAGGTCAGCCCACTCCGCTTACGCTTACAGGGAAGGACAACAACGCTACATGGCCCAGATTTTCATTGCAGTGATCTGTTGGTCACACCCTAGTTGTCAGTACGCCACAGCCACTCCCTCACGGCTAGTATACACCCACACCACACCCATCCAGCACAGGCGTCACAGGACACGTGACCCTGCCAATAAAAAGACCGGGCGCACGTGCTCGACGCCATTTCAGAGTTGCTCGCACCGGATGCACTGCGGCCGGCACAGGCACACCGGCACGGGACGGTGACTTTCGGTCCACTGAGGTACGGGTACCGTAACTGCTGAGCGGGTGTACAGTCTGCGGTGAGGGCCCGTCCCGGCGGTCTGGACAGCTCAGGTTGTGTGTGCCCTGCTGGACCGCAGTGTAGGCCTGAGCCATCAGACAGCGCAGGCCTACCGGCACGTGGCATTGCCTCGCTGGTCACAGAGTTAGTGGCACCGCAAGGGCTGAGCGGGTGTGCAGCCTGCGATGAAAAGCCTGGTGCACTGGTATGTCCTCTGCCATGGTGAAATCAAGACCCAGCACCAAATGTGAGACCTAGTGGCCTGCGGAGCGGGGCTGCATGATATGCAGGGTGCCGTGTCCGCGGGCCCCGGGCTTGGGGCTTGCAGCGGCACGTGGTAGGCCCTCTTTTCTACACGCAGGTTGGGAAAGGTGAGCAGAGAGGCTTGTTAGCGCAGCAGCGGGCAGTGACCTCCGGGCAGTGGGAGTGGATGGGGTGCAGCAGCCTGGGTGCGCAGCGGCGGACAGTCACCTCCGGGCAGTGGGAGTGGATGGGGTGCAGCAGCCTGGGTGCGCAGCAGCGGGCAGACACCTCTGGGCAGTGGAAGTGGATGGGGTGCAGCAGCCTGGAGTGCGCAGCGGCGAGCAGACACCTCTGGGCAGTGGAAGTGGATGGGGTGCAGCAGCCTGGATGCACAAAGGCGGGACAGAGAATTAGGCGTGTGCAGTTGTATGTACTCTGCCATTACTGATTCCATCCTACGTTTCAGATGAGTAAGCTTGAGGGCTTCACTATGTTCCGGCACGTGGTTGGAGACACACCGGTGACGGAAAGGTGAGCTGTGAGGGTTTTGTCCACAGTGTGGGCACTCACTGTCCCTCTCCATCTCTTCCTTTCTCTCCCTCTCTCTCTCACTCTATCTCTTCCTCTCTCTCACACTGTTTTTTTCTTTCTCTCTCTCTCTCTCTCTACCTCTCTCTCTCTTTCTCTCACTCTTCCTCTGTTTCTCTCTTCCTCTTTCTCACACTGTTTCTCTCTTTCTCTCTCTCTTCCTCTCTCTCACTGTTTCTCTCTCTCTTCCTCTCTCTCTCACTCTTTCTCTCTGTCTACCTCTCACTGTTTCTTTCTTTTTCTCTCTCTTCCTCTCTGTCACTCTTTCTCTCTCTCTCTCCTTTGATGGACGCATGACGCACAATGTTATCTTGCTTTTTGTCTAGCAGGCTGTGATTCACAGATTGACGACCCCCCCCGACACGGACCTCCCGCCACGAGGCGATGACTTCAGTTCCACTGAGTTAGTGCCACCAGAGCTGAGCGCGTGTGCAGCCTGCGATGATGCGTGGCCATCCTGCAATCAAAACCCACTTTGAATTGTGAGCTCGGCTTGACCGCGTGTACGCAACGCCTGAGGAGGTTGCTTCGGCATGTGGTGGACCCTCTTAGACACACGCCGGTGACGGAAGGTGAGCAGAGAGGCTTGTTTCCGCACCAGCGAGCAGTCACCTCTGGGCGGTGGGAGTGGATAGTGTGCAGCACCCTGCGTGCACAAGAGCGGGCAGACACCTCCGACCAGTGGGAGTGGATGGGGTGCAGCAGCCTGGGTGCACAGGGGCGGGCAGACACCTCTAGGCAGTGGGAGTGGATGGGATGCAGCAGTCTGGGTGCGCAGGAACGGGCAGTCACCTCCGGGCAGTGGGACTGGATGGGGTGCACCAGCCTGGGTGCACAGCAGCGGGCAGACACCTCTGGGCAGTGGGAGTGGATGGGGTACAGCAGCCTGGGTGCGCAGAGGCGGGCAGACACCTCTGGGTGGCGGGAGTCGATGGGGTGCAGCAGCCTGGGTGCACAGGGGCGAAACAGAGAATTAGGCGTGTGCAGTTGTATGTACTCTGCCATTACTGATTCTATACTATGTTTCAGATGACTAAACTTGAAGACTGCACTATGTCCCGGCACGTGGTTGGAGACACACCGGTGGCAGAAAGGTGAGCTGTGAGGATTTTCTCCACAGTGTCAACACTCACTCTCCCTCTCCATCTCTTCCTTTCTGTCACTCACACTCTTTCTCTCTCTCTCACTCTCTATATCTTCCTTTCTCTCTCTCACACTCTTTCTCTCTTTCTATGTCTTTTCCTCTCTCTCTCATTCTTTCTTTCTCTCTCTCTTCCTCTCTGTCTCACGTCTCTCTCTCTCTCTCTCTACCTCTCTCTCACACTGTTTCTCTCTTTCTCTCTCTCTTCCTTGTATCTCACTCTTTCTCTCTTTCTCTCTCTCTCTCTCTCTCTCACTCTTTCTCTCTTTCTCTGTCTTCCTCTCTGTCTCACTCTTTCTTTCTCTGTCTCTTCCTCTCTCTCACTCTTTCTCTCTTTCTCTCTCTCTCTCTCCTTTCATGGACGCATGACGCACAATCTTATCTTGCTTTTTGTCTAGCAGGCTGTGATTCACAGATTGACGACCCCCCCGACACGGACCTCTCGCCACGAGGCGATGACTTCAGTTCCACTCAGTTAGTGCCACCAGAGCTGAGCGCGTGTGCCTCCTGCGATGATGCGTGGCCATCCTGCAATCAACACCCACTTTCAATTGTGAGCTCGGCTTGACCGCGTGTACGCAACGCCTGAGGAGGTTGCTTCGGCACGTGGTGAACCCTCTTAGACACACGCCGGTGACGGAAGGTGAGCAGAGAGGCTTGTTTCCGCAACAGCGAGCAGTCACCTCTGGGCGGTGGGAGTGGATAGTGTGCAGCACCCTGGGTGCACAACAGCGGGCAGACATCTCCGAGCAGTGGGAGTGGATGGGGTGCAGCAGCCTGGGTGCACAGGAGCGGGCAGACACCTCTAGGCAGTGGGAGTGGATGGGATGCAGCAGTCTGGGTGCGCAGGAACGGGCAGTCACCTCCGGGCAGTGGGACTGGATGGGGTGCACCAGCCTGGGTGCACAGCAGCAGGCAGACACCTCTGGGCAGTGGGAGTGGATGGGGTACAGCAGCCTGGGTGCGCAGAGGCGGGCAGACACCTCTGGGCGGCGGGAGTCGATGGGGTGCAGCAGCCTGGGTGCGCAGGGGCAAAACAGAGAATTAGGCGTGTGCAGTTGTATGTACTCTGCCATTACTGATTCTATACTATGTTTCAGATGACTAAACTTGAAGACTGCACTATGTCCCGGCACGTAGTTGGAGACACACTGGTGGCAGAAAGGTGAGCTGTGAGGATTTTCTCCACAGTGCCAACACTCACTCTCCCTCTCCATCTCTTCCTTTCTGTCACTCACACTCTTTCTCTCTCTCTCTCACTCTCTATCTCTTTCCTTTCTCTCTCTCACACTCTTTCTCTCTTTCTATGTCTTTTCCTCTCTCTCATTCTTTCTTTCTTTCTCTCTCTTCCTCTCTGTCTCACTCTTTCTCTCTCTCTCTACCTCTCTCTCACACTGTTTCTCTCTTTCTCTCTCTCTTCCTTGTATCTCACTCTTTCTCTCTCTCTCTCTCTCTCTCTCACTCTTTCTCTCTTTCTCTGTCTTCCTCTCTCTCACTCTTTCTTTCTCTGTCTCTTCCTCTCTCTCACTCTTTCTCTCTTTCTCTCTCTCTCCTTTCATGGACGCATGACGCACAATCTTATCTTTCTTTTTGTCTTGCAGGCTGTGATTCACAAATTAGTCGAGGGATGACACGCCATACCTGTACCTACTTTTATTTTGTTGTTTTGTTTAAATAAAATGTTTTATATGTAAATCCATAGATGACTGAGATTCTTATTTGTCCAACCTCACATGCATCTTCTTTACTATAATTGTGCGACATCAGCCAATTTGTTACGTTCCAGATTTCGTAAGGTTGCTGTCACATTTGTTTGTGTGGGGGGTCGGAGAGGGAGGATGGCGGACAAGGGCTGGTGGCGGGGGGTGTCGGAGCAGTGTTGGGTGTCCGAGCTGCATGATCGTTGGCTCCATTGCATCTGTTGTCATTCACTTTGAAAGTTAAAAATATCGTCTCAAATACTTAACCACTACTACAAAACACATAACACACCTTCTTAATTTCTAATTTACCTTCGTAGTTGGTATGCAGATTTCAAATGTCACAAACGAATGCAATTCTTTTCTTGTCACACAGGACATCTAATGCACCGCTTTCATCAAGAATGGAACCAGTAATGGCAGAATTTCCCTGTTGCTCCACACATAAATACATACAACGAACAAATCAAAATAGTTCCTTATTTTTTTTAGATTGCAAAACCTCTCTTTATTGGTTATTTTTGAACTTTCCATATAAACAGTTTTTTTAAGGACACATACAGGTGAAAAGTTCAAGGTATTGTATCACCACTTTCTAGAACATTCTACGACACGTGCAGGTTAAAAGTTCATCATTTTTTTAAACCTACCAATATTTCTTTTTGCAACATTTTTTGCAACATTTAACGGCACGTGGAGGTCAAAAGTTCACCATTCTTTCAAGTTTGAACTGCACCTTCCAAATACAATTAGCAGGTGTGGTTGAGCTGAGCAAATTTCATCCTATAATATGTTCTCCACGTATAAACTGCTTTTTTATTAACCAATCACAAAGATGCTTTTCATCAAAACTAATACACACCCTACTTTTTAGGACACAATACATTTCATCTCCCAATCGGTTAACATTTTGTATGTAAAAAAAAAAGTAGTTCCCCATGTTTAAACATATCTCTTATTCTACGAACGGACTGCATGAGCTACAGACATTTATCCATATCTTGAAGCCATACCTTCAAAATGCTAGTGTGGATTGTAGGACATAGCTATGTCTTCTGGTGCAAGAGGTATGCAGAACAGAGACGTATTGACTTAGACCTAGGTTTACAAAATGTGCACATTAAATGGTTTGCACAGAGAGGATTAAAGTGGCACCAATTGCTCCCTTTGGTTAAAACCTGTTTGCATCTCCAACACCCTGATCTCATGATTGTGCACTGTGGTGGTAACGACCTAGGCACATTGACTGGGGTAGGTTTGGAAATGCTTATGAAAGACACCTTTGGACAATTGATGTTACTTTTGCCTCAAACTGTCTTTGTATGTTCCAATATATACCAAAGACAGAAGTGGAAATGGTCAAACCAATTTTGTCATAAGATTGGAAAAATCTAGGAAGAATGTCAACAAAGCTGTGTCTGCATACCTCAGAGACCATAGAATGGGGTTGATTTACAACAACAACATACGTTTTGATATGGCTGATATCTACAGAAGTGATGGAGTACACTTCACAGATAAGGAAACCGGAGTTTTCCTGATTAACTTGAAGCTGTGCATTCGCAGTTACATGTAGCTCCAACTAATAAACACAAGGGCTCTTTTTAGAGCCGCCTTATATTCCTAATTTTGGCTCGCAGAGTGTCACCTGCGGGCCGTCGGGCAGGCTCGCAGAGGAAGAGCTGCGGCCCGTGGGCTCAGCTCGCAGAGGGAGACCTACGAGCCGTTGGCTCGCAAAAGCACAGCACCGTACTGGCTCGCAGAGGGAGAGCTGTGGCCGGACTTGCAGAGGGAGACCAATGGGCCAACAGGCCTGCTAGCAGACACACAGCTATCAGTTAACGGGCTGGGTTTCAGAGATACAGCTGCGAGCCCTTCCAGCCTCAACCCGACGGGCTAACTAGCAGAGGGAGAATAACGGGCCGATGGGCCTGCTAGCACAGACAGAGCTACGAGCTAATGAGGTGGCTCACAGAGGTAGAGCTGCGGGCCCAACGGACTGCCTTCTAAAGGCATAGCCACGAGCTGATGATGTGGGGAGAGGGAGCGTAAAAGGAGTATCTTGCACAGACAGTCCTGCGGGATATTTTTAGTGTTGCCTCGCAGAGGTAGAACTACGGACCTGATGCCTTGCAGAGGGAGAGTTGTGAGCTGACGGACTGAATCACAAAATGGCTGCCAACACTTCCTAGTTTCAACAGTTTGCAGAATTCTTAAATATCAATATCTAGAAAATTTGATATTTCTCTAAAACTACTGAACGGATTTACCCGATTTAAACAAAAGCGTGCTTTCTGGACCTTTCTCTGAGCCAAATTTGGCGTAATTCCGTTCAGCAGTTTGACCTGTAGCCTTGTCTAAAGTTTCCTATGGAAATTGCATGGAGAAAACACGTTTTGGGACCCCCTATTTTCTTAGCCCCCTTGACGAATCCCCCAAACTTTTAGGATAGGAGCTGACCTGAAAAGAGGAACTTTTGGAAAATTTCAGTAAAGATTCGTCAAACGACGCCAAGGTTATAAGCACATCAAAAAATGCTTTTCCTATGGAAACGTGGTCCTAACTATAACTACCTACTGGCGACCGTCAGTAGGTAATATATATTTCTATATATATTCACTGAAAAAACCAAAGGTTTTGTCATAGGGATTCTGCACACACAGAGCTATGCACAGGATAATAGAACCTCGGATTATAGTGGTGAGCCAACCATAGCCCTTAGCACCTAAAACCCCAACCCAACTAGCCTTAGCGTCCCATTAGCACCAATGTACCAATGATTGGACAACCCAGAACACGGTATCTCTATCTCAGGACTCGCAGAAGCAAGAACACTCTTTCGTCACTCACTGCAGTACCTGTCCACAACGTGCGTAAGAAGAGACACTGTATAGGTTAAAATGTTTATTTCAACTTACGTGCTCTAAGATACAGTACAAGTGTCAGTACTATTAGCATAATACATATGAATAATATAATCAGCATAGTTACAACTCCATAAAATACGAACGGGGAAAGCATTTCATAAAGCAGTGGATATATGTCTAACTAACATTACCACCCTCCCCGTGCTGGAAGCCAGTTTATTATAAAAATAGAAGACCTCTGGGCTTTGACTAGCGAACCCCCATACCTCAGTCTCTAGATGCAAAACTACATCAGCAGACAATCACAGCTCTTCTCCCTGGAAAGGTTGTCTCCAAGTGTCCCTTGAGCGGGCCAACCGCAATATCAAAAGCACACCAATTTTTCCATGGCAGCTGTACCTAGTGTTATGTCTAGGTGTGAGGGACTGGCCAAATCAACAAGAACAAGGAAACGTTGTTATTCGACCTTGTACATGTTGTGCAGTCTGAGCCCAAAGCGAACAGGAGAAAAGGTGAAAGACAGAAAGTGCAGACAGTGCAAAAGAACTTGGCAAGAGCAGAGGTCGATAGAACAACGTTGCAGAGTAATGTGTGCAAAGAAAAGCATTATGGCAGCCAGGCCCAAGACAACTTAGCAAGGCAGGCCAGGGCCAGGATGCCACAAACCACAAGACACCCTCCCTGGACAGTCCATCGGCCAAGACAAGGATCGAAGACAGAGCTCAAATGGGCCGAGCAGAACAAAAACGTCCGTAGGTTATGCAGTCCCCATGAGGGAGAGGGACAAAAAACAAAAGTGTCCAATGACAAATGAGAGCCAGCAAGGCAGGCCTTTCAATCCAGAAGCGTGTAAGTGCAGAAAAACGCTATAGCATCCAGGAGGACATCATTGGAAGTGTCAGAAAACATAGACGCCATCCAGTCCAACAGATCAAACGAGCAGGAATGTTCCTCAGAGGACGGAGCATCCAAAACCAATGCGGGACAGCTTGCATGATATTCAATATAGCTCTGTTGTAGGAGATCCTGAGCAGCCGCCCAGATATCCCATTGTGCCAAAATCCCAAGTGCAGCCGCACGCGTCATACAGCCAGTAACGGAACAGTCCTGTTCATGGGCCTCCAAGGGACCCACCAACCGAACAAAATCCGGAACAGACAGCGACAAATTGGAGAGGCAATAATCCATGGTCCAGGTGAAAGGACAGCGGATGCAAGACATCACAGGTTGCACGCAAGTGAAATACGCAAAGCGAAAAGAAAGGGTATATGACACACTGATGGTCGCCAATGGCAGAACACCGAAACCATCCAGGAGTCGCTCACGGAGCAGCTGGAGGCGTCCGGGATCGAGAAGGGCCCATCGGGGAGCAGCCATTGCGCAGAAAACAGACCAACAGTAAGACACCAGCCGCCAAGGCGAGGATTAATGGAAAGCCACCAAAGACGCTGGAAAAAATAGAATGAATGAACGCCGGTATCACACAAAAATAGTTTGGAAGGTGGACACCAGGCCGGACCCCACAATCTTAAAAGTGCACCAGACCCTCAGTATTTGATGCGTTAAAAATACGATGAATTAACTCCCGAAATGTTGGGGAGGTTTGTGTTCAAAAGGGCCTGTATTTCACTGTGGGTACTCGCCACCTGGAGAATGAATGTCTCCCGGGCGGATGTGAGCATAACCTCCTCATTCAATAATAGGGCCTTTATTCTGCTCAACTTATTGAAATCTGCCTCCATGGTAGGAATGGAAGGCCAAATAGAGTTATCAACGATGTCGTGAGGGGGAGGAAAAGCACATTCTTGCAGCAGACAACTCTGTGCGAAACCGTGACAATATACGGAATGCCGGCCTGTAAGCCACAACAGTCTTCGTTATTCAAAAGCAAATAGCTACCATTAGTAAGCAAAGTAAAGGTAGGAGAAATAGCAGGAGCAGGAATACCCTTTAGCACACATGCAAGATTTGGAACGGAAACGCTACAAGCTCCGTGCAGCTTAATATGTTTACAAAGAAGGGAATGACCTACAGTTGAATCGCAAGACTCCCCCGTGAGAAAAACTTCCTTGCCGTCTCTAAGGCATTTATACATGAAAGGCAAGGACCAGAGTTCATGCAGGAAGGCACTACCCAAAGGCTGGAAACGGCCCACAGGATAATGTTTCATGCACGAGCTAAATTCAAACAAGGAAAAAGGTAAAGCGATAACTCCATGAACTAGCCACACAGCAGAATCTAGTTCCGCTACAGAGAATGGTAAAGGATCCACCTTCTCGATATGTAACAAAGTGTAAGATGCATCTTTCATGGACATGAACTGCTGTTTTTCAGTCAAATTAAAAGGCAGAAACAGGGCAGTGGTGTTCAATAAATTCCAAGGAACTTTACCTAACTTAAGGGTTTGCAAAGTCCACGCAAACTGCATTACTGAACGCAATTGATTTTGACCATGGTACAATATAGAAACATCATCTTGTACAATATCAACAACAGAGGACACAATATTCTCTAATGTGTAAATGCGGGAAGACAGGGTATTTATACTATTGTCAACAACAGCAAGCACCTTTTCCAAATTTGCTTGGTCTATTTCCCGAAGACGGGATGCAGCTTCCATTTGTGATAGCTTCCAGAATTCATTATACGCTTCATAAATGAATCTCTTTGGTGGTGGACCACGAGGCCCCAAAACAAAATCGGACAGATCAACGTTGCCTGAAAGGAGGGATAAATGCTGTTTAACAGAGTCTAGGGACGAATGCTGCAACCACTGTTTGCATAATTTACCAACAGAATATGTGGTGACAGTACGGGAATCAGAAAACCTCGGATCAGGCCTGTCCTGTTTGTATCCCGGTACTGAGCCGTGAAAACGCAGTTGGCATGCATTTGACGAAATGGGCCATACCAACCAGGGTGACTGTACAAGTGTAGAAATATTGAATGAATTGTCCTGAAACATGGCCTGCAAAGTCGCAAGGGACAGATTAAAACGCGAACTATCATTGGGAGCACTTGACAGGGATGGAAGGGAAGGTGCGTTTAATTGCTTAGTAGTAGCCAAACCCCAACACGTAGTCTGATAGATGGAAGCATTTAGAAACACGATTTGGGCCGGGATAAGGCAAGCACGGTGCAAAGCCTCTGTGCCCTGCACCTGCCATGGTTTTGAGCCCCAGATTGATTTTAAATCCACAGTGTCCCTCCAGTACTCATAACCACCCACAGCTAAGGCGTTCAAAAAGGAACCTGAATACAGTAATTTTGTGTGGGTTAACATGATTTTCTGAGATGCCGGGGCATTTAGCTTAAAATAATAGGACCCAGGGTTTGATCTGTTGAAATCAGTGAAATAGGTAAATTTATTTCTAAGAGTTTGGGAGCTACCTGGTATGGGGTTTGGGCAATGTTCCCATTGGGTGTAGGTAACAGGGCTACGTAGTTCACTCGGTTTGTGGAGAAAATGGTTGCCCCAATGCTGGTAGCAGTACAAATCGGCATAATTCGCAGAATTCATATACAAATCCTCAGCATTAAAAGAAGCGTAATATTTTAAATCAGCAAACAATGCTTCAACGGCATGCACATCCCAATCGTCAGAATGAATATTACTTTTTACTACATCACCCATTGAAACACGTAGGACATTCGGTACATTAATAATTTCTGTCGGACCATGGATTTGAAAGTTTACCGCATCCCATACGATGCCATCAGCAACTGGAAACGCTGAAATGTTCACAAATGTGTGGTCACGCTTCATAATGTGAGATGAGGAATGGGGAGCTAAAGTTCCAGCAACACTGTTCACAGCAGAGCGTTCAGGTAAATAGTGACCATTGATGAGTAGAAAAAACACTGTGACAAAGCCAATGGACATGAACAAAAAAATCAAACATAGCACCAACCAGAGATATGTCCAGGGTGGTACCAAAAAATTGTCTCTAAACCAGGATACAAAAAAACTGAACCTGGACGGTACTTTTGAAGAGTTGGAATCCGAGTCAAAGGAAAAACGTGTCGGGCTCAGTGGCGTTGTTGGTTGGTGTGCCACCGACTCTGTCGCGGGATAGGTATACTCGTCCTCGTCGATGCAGGGGGATGCAGGGGGTTCGAATATATGTTCAGGCAAATCAACCATCTCCATGGTAACATCAGTGACCATTCGGGCAGGAGTGCCTCGAACACATGTCCGATAAATGGCAGGACAAGAGACCGCTGGTGTAACACTATTCAGGATCGGCCAGATGTTGTAGCTTGACATTTTCCACTGTCAGTCAGTCAGAAAACTTTATTCGGCAGACAAGAGCCAAAAAAGTAAACATAGTCAAGAAAAAAGGACACAAATACAGAATTGACACATCAATACAAAAAAACATTGAGTCACTAGATTAAAATACCAATACAAAACAGGTTAAAAAGAATCTCATTTAGCCATTTCATCATTCATATAAAAATCGTGGAGTAGTGCAAATAGTGTAAAGTGCAAAAAGTACTAAGTAAAAGTCCACGGCTAATAAAAAAAAAAAAAAAAAAGTTTCAAAGGGGTACTTTAACATAAGTGGCAAGTTTATTCTGATAGCGGCAACTTTTTCCTGTGTCTAACGACCGCTGTTAAGAAACTAGCCACACCCAATGATACCACAGGGAGGGTAACATCTGGAGATAGACCAAGGCCGGTCTTACTTGAACAAACCGCCGTTCTCTAAGGAGCGGTAAAATGTATTTTTTACGCTGATAAGCATAAAAGGAACAGAAAAACAAAAAGTGTAATGTATCCTGATCCGAGAAATTGTCACAGGGACAGGGTCTAAGTAAGCCGGGTTTAGAATAACCTTGAGGAAATGCCAAGAGCCAAGGAACCAAGTTAAATCTGAATCTAGTCAAAACAAATCGATGGTATGCTTTGCTGACATAAGATAGATATGGCTGCATCTGCGAGCCCAGGGACAATAAAATAAATCGTCTCACTGAAGGTTTACTTAGTTCCGTCTCCTCCCTCATACTCTGCCGCTTGTCCAAGAACTGCTTTTTCACTTCTTTAATTGCAGTCTTGGTCAGGACACCTGGGCTCGGGAACAAATCAGGGCGACCTAACCATCTAGTCTGTTCCATGACATATTTCAGCCATGGGATGGATAACACCCCCTCCAGTAACATACAATCCGCAATTATTAGTTGATTAAGATTAGGGGCCGGGTTTGCCCATACTCTTAGCCAGCGTAACAATGGGGCAACCGCGATCTAGTCTGATATATAACCCGTTCCCAGTTCTTCATGTAGATTAAAAACAGGGGTTGCGGTAGGGACCGCCAGAAGTTTGCGCATAAAGTTATTCTCAGTCACCTGGATCCCCTTAACGTCCTTGTATCCCCAAACGTCACACCCGTATGTAGCCATCGGAACACATTTAGCATTATAGACTTTTAATAATGCAGGTAGTGGCTTTGACCCCAGTCTTTTGGCACAATTTAGAGTGGCACCTGCTCCTCGGGCTAATGTATTTTTTTAATAAAAGTTGCGGGCACCAAGATCCTCGCTCATCAAAAACCACACCTAAATACGGAAACGTAGGCACTTTAGTTAATTCTGCCCCCTTGCAGTAAAACTTAGTCTTGGCCACCCTTCCCAGCCCTATGGTCATGGTATGAGATTTCTTAAAATTTGTGGTTAGGTCTAGTGACTTCATAAAATTAGTAAAACAATTTAAAAGACGTTGAAGGCCCAATGCGGTTCTTGCCAGTAGGACCGCATCATCAGCATATAAAAGGGCTGGGATCATTTTAGAACTGGCTCTTGGTACATCTTTGCAGTAGGCTGTTAGGGAGTCTCCTAATTTATTAATGTACAGTGTAAACAGCAGTGGAGCCAAAATGCATCCCTGCCGGACCCCCTTTTACTTCCCATGATTTTGTCAAGCTGCCATCAGTATTATACCGTACAGCAGCTGTGGTATTATCATGCGCTACTTGCAGGTAAGAGACCAAGTCTGCATCTATCCCCAGTTCACGTAACACCCGCCATAATTTGGATCTATTGACATAGTCAAAGGCTGAGGTTAGGTCCATGAAGGCAAGGTGTAAGACTCCCTTCCTGGCGATAGTGTACTTCCCGATAACTAACTGGAGATTAAGACACTGGTCCAAGGTCCCCTTCCCCTGTCTAAAGCCATATTGCAAATCTGAAATAATATTAGCTTGATCGAGATAAGTAGTTAGGCGATCCAAAATTACCTTCCTAATTTTTTGCTACAGAATCTAAAAGGGAGATTGGTCTATAGCAGGCGGGATCCGCCCGGTCTCCCTTTTAAAAATGGGAATGATGACCGCTTTAGCCCAAGAAAATGGGAATCCGTAAATACAAGCTGCATTAAAAACACAAGTTAAAATCTTAGCCCAGACTCTATTGTCGGCCTTAAAAAGATCGGCTGGAACCCCATCTGGGCCGGGCGCCTTGCCTGCCGAGGCAGAGATGATAGCCTTATGAACTTCATCTATATTAAAATGAAGGGGGTTACTTGATGGACCGGGGATTGACACTCCCTCCACTGGTTCCAGATTTGCGTCACTGTAGATGTTACTAAAATGCTGAACCCATCGTTCTGGAGGAATCACGCAATCGCGACTAAGATTTTGGGTTTCTGAAAAATAGGAGCTATTAACCACAGACCAAAATTTCGTGCTGTCAGCCAAGATACTAGCTTGGTTGAGTGCATCCCAGGCCTCTTCCCTGATCTGCTTCTTCCTATTATATGTTGCTATTTTATAGGCCTTCCTCCGATTCCTAATTAATAGTTGATCCCTCGGTTTTTGTGCTAGGGCCTGTTTAAGTTCCTTATGGGCAGCCGAGCAAATATGATCGAACCAATTCTTTACTTTTGGGCATGTTGCTCTAGGTTTAGTTGTTAGATCAGAGGCTACCTGTTTAGTAATTTTTACAAAGGCTTCAAGGGTGGCTCTGCCATGCGAAAGAGGATCTGCACAGATCTGGAATTCGGTAGCACAGGTGGTATACAAATTATCAAGAAAACTCTCCGGAACAATCCTTTCCCATTTCAATCTCCTATCCTGCTGTTTGGTGCTAATATTCACATTTGACACCTGACTCAAGACCCCCTCCCTACGGATGACAGGCAGGTCAAGACCCAGTACTAGGGGATTGTGGTCACTAAGACTATGCCAAATAGCACTTAGATTAATAACAGCCGGCACTAATGGGCCAGATACCATCATATAATCTATTGTGCTATGACTACCATTACCTACAAAAGTAGGAATCTGAAGCAAAGCATCCGAGTATTGTAAACAATGCAGATTGTGGGCCGAGAGTAAACTTTCAAGACAAATGCCAGAGGATGTATGCTCAAAATGGTTAGACTGTTCCGTGCCAACGCCCGTCTCCAGTGTGAAAGTGCAATTAGAATAGCACTGGTGAATATTAAAATCCCTAAAATTAATGTGTCATAGTGAGCTTGATTTCCTTCCCCGTACTTTTCCAAGAGATCATCTACAGCTAAAAGATGTTCCGTCTCCTGGGATCTATTAAAGGAATTATAAAAATTAACAACTAACAGAGTGGGGAGGTTTTTACCAGATAGTTCCACTGCCAAAATATTAAGTGACCGACAATCAATCAATTTTGCTTTATATGAAAGCTTAAGAGAAAACATTAAAAGAAGGCCCCCCCGAGCTCTACCCATATTCGATTGAGTAGCATATTTACAAAAGGTGGTAAAACCATCCAGGTAAAAACAGTTTTTAGGCTCCCATGTTTCCTGTAGTGCAATAATATGATGGTTACCTAGAAACTCTTCCCACACTGTATTACCCCGCTTGGACCTAATGCCAGCTATATTCCAGGATAATACTTTCACAGTATAATCTGGCAGGTTGACCAAAGTGGGAGTTGAGGTTGGATAGATATCCAACTGTGATGAAAGTGTAGACACGGATGGTCGTGGATTAATAAAAATATCCAGTGTCAACATGTCACCCTGGGGTTTATCCACCACCATTAATGGTCAATCATTTTCATCTAAGCTCATGGGGGCGGGCCAAAGGTGAGTAACGATTATGCAAAGTTAGCCCTAAGTTCATATTCCCCTCATGAGTAGGTTTAACCGGTTTAAAAGGAGGCTGCCACACAGAGTTTACTAGAGGACATTTACGAGGGTAGAAATACTGTAGGGGGACTATTCTAATTGTAGACCTAAAACCGGCCTTGAGCTGACAGCCCAAAAGAGCCGAAACATGCCTGGGGCTTTTAAAATTTACTATAATACAGTCACCCTCAATGTTTTTCTTAGTCCCATGACCTATCCACCCCACTCTTCTGGCCATAATAATATCATTCATGGTATTAAGACCAGCAACCATATTACTCTTACACCAATGAGCGGTTTTGTGGATCAAATCCATAACGGATTCCTTGGAATCTGATGTAAGTGTAGGGACTCCTATAAAAACAGCCACTAAAGGCGCTGATTGGGGAGGGAGATCAATTATAGTCGGGGTGTGGGCCATTGCCTTTTTCGGATCTGCAGATGAAGGGATTCTCAATCGCAAATGCTTATCAAAATTTCCCTGGCCCTGCATAGTTGCCATCGGGGGTATAGTAACAGCATCCCCCACTGTCTGGTTGGTGAGATTTGTATTACATTTATTGTTAGAAGGCCGGGGCAACTGATATTGGTCTTGGGAGGTACTAGGCTGCTCGGCTTGTTTCAGACTACCCCCCCTGGGCAGGCCCCCCCCCCTCACCCCTGTTCTGATGTTACTTTCGGGGGAGCAGCTAGTTGATTGAGAAACTAGAGCATTAATTTTTGTCTCAATCTCATCCAATTTTACAAATAAGGGCACTAGCGAGTCTTTAGTCCGCTTTTCCAACCTTACTGCAAATTTATCCAACAATGATTCCAGGTTACAGTTTATGGGAATTTTAGCCCGTGGTGATATCCTCAGTGCTCCTTTCCCGCCAGTTCTCTTCCTTTTCGTAGGCGGGGAGCCTGATCCCTCTTCTAGGGTCACTGCTGCTACAGAGACCCCCGGAGCTACTTCAACATCCTCGCCTTGGCTGCCTGATGGCAACATCTGAGACGTGTACGTAAATCCTTCTTCTGCCGAATCCTGTGTAACACTCGGCATGTCGCCCTCTACTCGGGCTAATTTCTCAGATTCCAGAGACAACCTTTTTTCAGTTAAGGCTATTTCTTTGGTGATGGCATTAGCTGCCTTAGTTAAAAATAAGTCTATAGTTCCAGCTGATCCCGCAGTGTTAGCCCCCTTTGCGCCCCTTGTGTAGTAGCTAGTTTCCTTTTGCCCATGACTATAGGCTAAGTGGTAAGTCAATAGCTGAAGACTAAAACGGGGCAATGTAAACCACCGAACAACTTCAAATAAACAAAGTCTTAGGGCTCCAAAAACAGAAAAAGCGAACGCAGCAGTACCTTGTTCTTGTTCTGAATTAGCTCACGGCCAGGCGTGTAGATGTGTCCGCAAAGTTAAAATCAAGGGACCTGGCCCAGCCCAGCCGCTTACGGCCGCTGACGGGCGCAGACGGACCCGCCCTTGGCCCGGGCTTTGCCCGCGCGCGTCCCGCGCCGCGGGAGCCCTGCAGAAGTTTTAAAGCGCCTCCAGGCGCGTAGAGCGGGTGTCGGCGGCGTGGTCATCCGCACGGGAGCCTGGGACTTGTGGTCCAGTCCCGCTCCCCCTCCAGATCACAGGCACGAAAAACGGCTTCACCGGGCTTCCCGCGCCGCGGGAGCCCTGCAGAAGTTTTAAAGCGCCTCCGGGTGCGTAGAGCGGGCGTCGGCGGCGTGGTCAGCCGCACGGGAGCCTGGGACTTGTGGTCCAGTCCCGCTCCCCCTCCAGATCACAGGCACGAAAAACGGCTTCACCGGGCTTCCACTGAGATGTATCTGTTCTCCTTGCGACCAGGAAGCGGTGGTAAGATTACTGTACGTGTTCCCTTCAAGCCCAGAACTGGAACCGGTGCACGAAAAGAGGGGCCAAATTCTTTTTGTTCTCCACCTTCTCTCGAACCAGGTCTCCAATCTTCGGAAGCCAGCCGGCAACCGGAATCTGCAGAGCAGGGTCTGTGGCTGAAGGCAAATGTGCAATTGCAAGTTTGTCTCGGGCTTCTTGTAAGTCCTGTAACATAGCAGAATGGTTATCTACATCAAACTTGGTGGATTGCGCCGCCATGTCTAGACCATCAAGGTCAGGCACAAACATTCGTATGCCAAAAGCATTTCGTATGGGGTCCGCCCACCCAGAGGTCTTCTAGGGAGATTATTAAGTGCACGTTGTACGGTATACAAGTGGGCCAGCCAGTTCCTGCCAGTACCTATAACTCTAGCTGTCAAGGATTGCTTTAAGTCACGGTTCATTCGTTCAACGATAGAATTGCCCTCAGGCCTATATGGAGACGAAAATTTCACCCGCACCCCCAATGAACCCATTGCGTCCTTGTAAGCCTTAGAGGCAAACGCCGGACCTTGGTCAGAATGGAAGGTGCCGCATGCGAAAATTCCCACAAAGACACGCAAATCCCTGATGACGTTTCGAGCGTCAGCACTCCGTTGTGGCCAGACCCAGATGAACCGTGTGCACGAGTCCACTGCCACTAAGATATATTTATAGGCAGTGTCTGAGGAAAATGGACCGGAGTGATCCAGGTAAACACACCCAAAGGGTCTGTTAGAAATGCCTAGCGAGGTCTGAGGTGGTCGTGTAACCGTGGAAGGCTTGATCTGTTGACAAACGTCACAGGAAAGCACATAAGTACGGGTGTCTTTATATAAACTACGCCACCAGTAACGCTGCTGTAAGATGGAAACTGTCGCAGACACACCCGCATGAGCCGAAGCCATGCCTTCGTGTGCTGCCGTTATCAAGGAAAGCCTGCGGTCCGCGTTGGGGATCAGCCGATCCCCAACGCCGGGTATTGTTACATAAGGAGCCTGTTCGGGACCTAACTGATAAGAATATTTGGAAGGAAAACCCCTAGGGTAATTAACGCCTTCCTTTGTCGCAGCAATAGCTGCCAAGATATCGGTGTCTATTTTAGACATGGATCTAGTAACCGCTGCTACTGAACACGTGACTACTGCTGATTTGGCAGCTTCATCTGCCAAACTGTTACCAACAGCGTGTGCGCCCACCCGCTGATGGCCTAGGGTGTGAACCACCTGTGTGAGCGGCAGACGTTGTTGTAATTCTGCCACTCGAACCCAAAGCGTTTTATGCTTGATTGTGTTGCCTTTAGCGTCTCTATAGTCGTTTTGCGACCAAAAGAACAGATTGTCATTGTATTATTGAACACAGTAGTAAGAATCGCACACAATTAGAGTGGTCACATCAGGATTAACGAACTCAAGTGCAAGCACCAAAGCGCGCAGCTCGGCCAATTGTGCGGTACTATCCCCGAGTGTCTGAGTGTGCACTACAGTGGATTTGAACTCTCCGTTCACAAAGGTACCTGCAACAATAGCACATGCGGCTGAATAAGCATGCTTGGACCCCGTGGCCGGTTGTGCCGAACCATCGGTGTAGATCACACAATCGTAATCCTCAAGTGGCAGTAAAGACAGAGGAGGAGGATGAACGAATTCATACTGTAAAAACTCCTGAGTCTGAAGAGAAGAATCGAATATGAAGGTGACATCTGGAGACGTCAAAGAGGTTGCCCATTGAATCCAACGGGGTGCAAAGCTTTAGAGTTCGGTACACTTGCTTTGGTCACTGCCTCTAGGGCAGGGTATGGTGTTACCACCAGAATGCGTTTTCCCTGTGCCAGTGCGCGCTCCTTTAGAATCGCTATTTGCACTGCCGTTAGAACTTTTTCTACAGAGGAAAACCGCATTTCCGCGGAAGTGTACAGATGTGACTTGTATGCGATGGGTACTGTATCACCTTCGTTAAAGGTTAAGTACGTGAAACCCACTGCCCCTGGAATGATTCTAATCACCAGGTTTGTGTGGTTATCCCGCGTCAGAAGATATTTAGACTCAAGAAGGTCAGTCTGTAAAGACTGTAAAATGGAGGTATGCTCCGGAAGCCAACAAGACTTCGAAAAAGTAGGTTGTATCAAGGCATACAGTGGCTTGATACGCTGGGCGTATTCGGGGATGTATGTACGTCCGAAGTTCAAAAACCCAGCAAGGACTGAAGCTTCTTCAGATTAGTAGGAGGGCACAGAAGTGCACATTTCTCTAGGAAATGGGGGCTAAGCCCTTACCTTCATTGTTGAGCTCGTAGCCCAAGAACAAAACGGTAAATTCAGCAATATGAGATTTAGCAAAGTTAAATTTGTAACCTTGAACCGCAAATTCAAGAATAATGCGGTCTACTCGGGTCAGATGCGGAAACAATTCGTCATCAGTCAGATAAATGTCATCTACGTACGAACATGCGTCTGGATCGATGCCGTCTAACAAAGAGACAACACGAGCGGCGAATACGCCTGGACTATTCTTGTAGCCCATAGGAAGACGCCTGAATTTGAACATTTTACCACCGGAAGTAAAAGCACACCATTGGCCACTCTCCGGGGCTAAGTTGTGCGTGTAGAATCCATTTGAAAGGTCAAGTGTCGTTTTATATTTTTACGAACAAGACTGTCTACAAGCGCAGAACTATGGGTATTTTGCACCGCAAAGGTCCGATAATGAGATTCAAATGCCGGTAATCCAAAACTAAGCGGTACGATCCATCGGGTTTAGAAACCGCGAAAAGGGGATTGTTCATAGGTGATACGCAGGTTTCGATTACTCCCTGATATTCCAACTGAGTCAGAATTCCGGAAACGGGGCCTTTGGCTTCACGTTTTATGGGATATTGGGGTTGTGGCTGCGGTAGTGACCGCAAAGGTATTTCATGGGGGGGAGAATCTTCGTCCCAACCCACGTGGTTGCGGTATAACGCAGGAGCCAGGGACACAGCCCACTCAGCTGCAAGAGCCTCCGCTTTGTCCTTTTGGACATGTCGAGAAAAGCTCGGAAGGATTACCTCCTCCCCTGTACGTGCAGCAAGAACGAATGGGGGTGGCCAATCCACCTCCGCTAATAAAATGTCATATGAAGAGGTTAGATTTTCCCCAAAAATCCCTTTAATAATACGCTGTATATCACCTTCAATTTGAATGACAATATTAAAAAGTCTATCAGGGGTGCCACTCTGGTGTCAGCTGTCTCGACAGTAATGAATGTTTCAGTTGCTGTCGCCTCCATATGAGGACGTAGCGCCTCCCGCACTATGGTAACTTCCGCGGCGCTGTCTAGGAGGGTTACTGCCCACGTCCAATTCAGGAGTCTCATTCTCACCGTCTGTGGCATATTTCGCTGTTACAGCGGCAACTTTCTTCTTCTGAAATTGTGGTCGAAAACGTTGAGAGTCTTCTGCTTTTCCTCTGACTTGTTGTCGAGGTTGGTCTCGTCCCTGGGGAGCCTCTCGGTCCCTTCCTCTATCCTGGCGGTCTCCTCCACCGGCCTGTGACGAAGTCTGTGCCTGTGAAGAACGAGGAGAACGCGCATCAGGGATCTGAAACCTATCCGGTGATTTAATTCTCGCTCTATCGCGTAAATCATAAGTGCGTTCAGAAGAGACTGAAACCGGGGATGCGCCTCTCGACCCCGGCTTCTTTTGTTGCTTACCCTGTTTTTTCAGCCTCCAACTCTTTTTAGTGAAGACTGGTTTCTCATCTTTCTCAGGCTGAGATTTGGTTTGTTGTTGTTGTTGCGATTGTGTTTGCTGTTTTGCAAAGGCTTGTTGCCCAGGCTATTTCTGCCAATAGTTTTGTAAGCCTGGGTAATAATTTTCGATAATTCGCGAGCCCTGTCCAATTCTGGGACCAAAGCCAAAGCATTCGCTACTTGAAAGTTCACTGCATCGCCCTTGACATTCGCAAGGATCAGCTCCGCTACTACTTCAAACACTCCCACCAGTCTCATCCCTAATTCCACAGCCGCTTCAGGGCCATGTTCATCCTGTACTTTTTAATTACGGAGGGAGAACTGTCATGGAAGGAGTACCAAAACACTTAGAATATACTGCTGCGAATACCTTACCCCAGTTCTCGCAGGCTGTCAACTCGGGAATTAAGTCTTTTGGCAAACTAATCGTAAGAATACGGTGTTTATCCACTGGGGTTGTGTGTGGAAAAACTGCCTCCAACTGGTCAAACTTTTCTGCAAGCCAATAAGGAAAGTCGTCCTTATTTTGTGGACGTTTGCCCATCACTGAGTTCACCATTACAGGACTTATGGTAACTCCGCCTGCACCAGCTGGATGGCCTGCAACTCCAAGAGGGGCTCCCTGGATGTTGCCTGTAACATATTGCACTAAGGCTCGATGCACTCGCACCAAAGCCGAATACATGTTGCGCAGTTCCGCGACTGTTATTTGCATAAAGGGCGGATGTGGTGTGTACCCGGCCAAAACAGGCCAAGTGGCCCCATCAATAGATAAGGGGCCTAAACGAACCGTGGTAGTCGGTTGGGGAGGGCGCCATCAAACCAAACACGGTGCTGCCACGCCGTGAGCGGTACTTCAAGATTAGAATAAGGTATATATTGATTAGGAACTGCAGTGGCTGTATATTCATGGAACATATTATCAGTCCCATCCACTGCAGGAAAAGTGATCCATGAGTAGAACACCTCGAAGTGGTAAGCTGGATCGGCTTGTACCACAAAGATCAGCTCAACACCCGCATCTGGCACTCCATACACCCGTAAGTGATCTCGGAGCGCCCGCGGCTATGTGCCGCAATTTGTACAGCCATTTATGGCTAGAAATAGACGACAATCTAATAGAAGGCAGCACAATCAGGGCTTTATTCTAGAAACCTTTTTTAACAACTTCAAGCTTGAAAGAACCTACTAAAACTCAATATAGGAGGTATCGCCGTCACACACGCTTCCGGAAGCGTATGTGATGGGGTCGTGGACAAGCACAAGTACTACTCAAGCGTCTCGCAGATAAGGTGCCCCACTCGTTGGTCGCGCCATGTCATAGGGATTCTGCACACACAGAGCTATGCACAGGATAATAGAACCTCGGATTATAGTGGTGAGCCAACCATAGCCCTTAGCACCTAAAACCCCAACCCAACTAGCCTTAGCGTCCCATTAGCACCAATGTACCAATGATTGGACAACCCAGAACACGGTATCTCTATCTCAGGACTCGCAGAAGCAAGAACACTCTTTCGTCACTCACTCGTACCTGTCCACAACGTGCGTAAGAAGAGACACTGTATAGGTTAAAATGTTTATTTCAACTTACGTGCTCTAAGATACAGTACACGTGTCAGTACTATTAGCATAATACATATGAATAATATAATCAGCATAGTTACAACTCCATAAAATACGAATGGGGAAAGCATTTAATAAAGCAGTGGATATATGTCTAACTAACATTACCACCCTCCCCGTGCTCAAAGCCAGTTTATTATAAAAATAGAAGACCTCTGGGCTTTGACTAGCGAACCCCAATACCTCAGTCTCTAGATGCAAAACTACATCAGCAGACAATCACAGCTCTTCTCCCTGGAAAGGTTGTCTCCAAATTCCCTTGAGCGGGCCAACCGCAATATCAAAAGCACACCAATTTTTCCATGGCAGCTGTACCTAGTGTTATGTCTAGGTGTGAGGGACTGGCCAAATCAACAAGAACAAGGAAACGTTGTTATTCAACCTTGTACATGTTGTGCAGTCTGAGCCCAAAGCGAACAGGAGAAAAGGTGAAAGACAGAAAGTGCAGACAGTGCAAAAAGAACTTGGCAAGAGCAGAGGTCGATAGAACAACGATGCAGAGTAATGTGTGCAAAGAAAAGCATTATGGCAGCCAGGCCCAAGACAACTTAGCAAGGCAGGCCAGGGCCAGGATGCCACAAACCACAAGACAGTTTCAGGCACGTTATAGTTAGAAATTAGCATTTAAAAAACCTTAGAAATTCACTGAAAAAAACATAGGTTTCAGGGGCGTTATAGTTAGTTGGACATTTCACTCGTACAAAACCATAGAAATTCCCCCGTTATAGTTAGTTCAGCTAACTATAACTCGCGCGCCCGTAATGCACTGCTGATGACGTCACATATTACATCACTCATGACATGGTCAGTGACATCACTGGCCATGTCCTGACTCTTTGGAACGCTCCGTCAATTGAATAATTTGGGTCAAGGGCCCTACCACGTCCAAGACCTATCAATTCCTTTCTTGGGATCCCTCATATACTTGGAGAAAAAGGTACATAGTTTCTCATCAATTTCAGGCGTGTGTGCCACCTTCCCCTTCAGTGAGGGCCTGGGGCATTCTCCCCTCATCCTATTCCTGAACTCCCTTTCAAGGGGTTGATGGATTTTCACTTTGGCGTCAGGTGTCCACTCTGCCGACCTAGGATGGTAAATTTGGGTAGGCTCGAACATGTCCGAGTGGACCCAGTCCCCAACCGGGGACTGAGAGGAGTGGGACTCTGGACGCCAGGGACGCCCCGAGTCCTTATCCTCATCGGAGGAGAAATCGTCCTCCGATACACCCTCTCCCTCTAAGGGAAGCCCGCCGTCGGGGTCTACAATAGTGGTGACAGTGTCGCAATTTTCTCCGGGCCCCTCCTCCCGGCAGGGTGCATGTTTTAGCGTTCGCGCACTCTTGAGGAAGGTCTCCGTAAATTTATCAAATCCTTCCAAGTGCCCCGCGTTATGCTTAACGGCCCTTTATTCCCCATCTGGGAGCTACTTGGACCCGCCACCACCAGATCTGGGTCACTGAACACCCCAGGGATGCTTTTCGCCAGCTTATCAACCTGATCCCTAAGAGGAGCCAGCGCCCTAGAAATAGCCAGAGAGAGGGCTTGGTCCACTGCTGGAGGGAGAAGTTGGGGGCCATTCCTCCTCCACTTCCTGGTAGGAGGAGTAAAAATGGACTTCTGGAGAAGACATGATAGCAGAGGGTGTGAGCACAGAACAAATGCCCTTAAAATCCTTAAGACAGCCCCCTCGCCGGTGCTCCAACAGCTGGGCTTTCCCCGAAGCTGTTATAAGAATAGACTGAGGCGCAATACCAATTACCACCACCAGGTGGCGCTGGTCACTAACGTGGCCGTGTGGGGAAATCACTGCGTAGCGGTGTCAAAATTTAGGCGAGGGTTGGTCGGGAATCAAGCGGACATTAAAGGAGTGACCGGATTCCCAAACGCGCGTAAAGACCAGCGGGAGCGCTCGACGGAGCTGCTTCGCTCAGACCAGACGCGCCTGACAGGATCTCACCACGCGCAGAGCACACAGCGGGAGAAACTGCGAGGGGGAAAACGCACTCGGGCAAGAGCCTGCTGCGCAGGGAATATGAGACAATACCAAGGTAATAATGCTAATAACGTGCACAAGAAACCGCTATACAAACAGCAACAACGTCAGATTAAGCCAAGAATGTAAGGAATGCACTTAACTGACGAGCAGTGAAGAAAGAGGAAGCGGAAGGGACGTCACGATATTATATACAATGGACTGTGATATGATTGGACTATAGTTGCCTTGGAGACTACCCCTAATGGTTCATGGGTTGTGTAGTCTTTTGTTTAATGATTGTTGTGTTACGTTTTCTTTGAACTGCTATGCAAATAAAGTGAGGAAAGATATGCATAATCCTCGCCTCCGTCCTGCCATAGAATTCATTAAACTTTATTTGATCTGATTTAGAAACATAGATCATAAAAGTGTACATAAAAACAGTAAATCCTCTTTCCTAATACAATACAGTGAGAATTAATTAAAACCAGTAGGTAAAAACGGGTGTTACAAAGCCCGGTTCAGAGCAACTTCAGGTTAACAGAATCGTAAAGTTCAATGTTTTGCAAGATCAATGTCATGTACTTCGTGCAAAATACGCAATAAGGGGTCCAAGTAAGATGTAACGCTCCAATACCTGACCAGTTTGCACTATATAAAACTGCAGAAAAACTAAAAATAAAAAGTGTTTTGCACACTTGTGTCATTGGGCTATATTTGGGCTACACCTGGGTGATATTTGTGCTACATTTGGGCTCTTTTTTCTCTGGTGGCCATCTTGGAAGACTTATTTGTTATGAAGTTTCCTAATTTCGTCATTTACTGCAGTCTCCTCAGTAGGAAATGCTTTCAGTTTTTACTTTGATTCCATCAAGAAGGCATTCAGATGTGTCACACATTTGCCATAAATTCAGAATGTTAGCACTCTAGTTGTTCATTAGATCACTGTAGTAAAGCTACTGCTCACCAGGGAGTTAACTGGAAGTCTACTGCTGGTATTGAAAGAGATTGTTTCAGTCTGCATGTCAGAATTTTCTAATGAAATAGAAGAGGATTTGAGATCTCACTTAAAACATGCCCTAAATTTTCTTTCTGCAGCACTAACCATAATTTCTATGGCAAAATGAACCCCCTCATTTTGTTCCTTTTTAAATTAAATGTTTTAAGTGTTACCAGTTTATTCCAATCAAGATGGCTTCAGGTGTGCCATACTTTTGTCATAAGTAAGACTGTTAGCGCTCTAGTTGTTCTTTAGAACACTCTGGGTACCTGCAGTAGAACACAAAGGCATCAACTGACAGGCTGCTCCTGTTGAAATATAACAGGAAGATATTTGAGATCTCACTTAAAACATGTCCTAATTTTTCTTTCTACAGCACTAACCATCATTTCTATGACAAAATGAACCCCCTCATTTTGTTCCTTTTTAAATTAAATGTTTTAAGAGTTACCAGTTTATTCCAAGCAAGATGGCTTCAGGTGTGCCAGAATTTTGTCATAAGTAAGACTGTTAGCGCTCTAGTTGTTCTTTAGAACACTCTGGGAAGCTGCAGTAGAACACAAAGGAATCAACTGACAGGCTGCTCCTGTTGAAATATAACAGGAAGATATTTGAGATCACACTTGAAACATGTCCTAATTTTTCTTTCTACAGCACTAACCATAATTTCTATGACAAAATGAACCCCATCATTTTGTTCCTTTTTAAATTAAATGTTTTAAGTGTTACCAGTTTATTCCAATCAAGATGGCTTCAGGTGTGCCATACTTTTGTCATAAGTAAGGCTGTTAGCACTCTAGTTGTTCTTTAGAACACTCTGGGAAGCTGCAGTAGAACACAAAGGCATCAACTGACAGGCTGCTCCTGTTGAAATATAACAGGAAGATATTTGAGATCTCACTTAAAACATGTCCTAATTTTTCTTTCTACAGCACTAACCATAATTTCTATGGCAAAATGAACCCCCTCATTTTGTTCCTTTTTAAATTAAATGTTTTAAGTGTTACCAGTTTATTCCAATCAAGATGGCTTCAGGTGTGCCATACTTTTGTCATAAGTAAGACTGTTAGCTCTCTAGTTGTTCTTTAGAACACTCTGGGAAGCTGCAGTAGAACACAAAGGCATCAACCGACAGGCTGCTCCTGTTGAAATATAACAGGAAGATATTTTAGATCTCACTTAAAACATGTCCTAATTTTTCTTTCTACACCACTAACCATAATTTCTATGACAAAATGAACCCCCTCATTTTGTTCCTTTTTAAATTAAATGTTTTAAGAATTACCAGTTTATTCCAATCAAGATCGCTTCAGGTGTGCCATAATTTTGTCATAAGTAAGACTGTTAGCGCTCTAGCTGTTCTTTAGAACACTCTGGGAAGCTGCAGTAGAACACAAAGGAATCAAGTGACAGTCTCTGCCCTTGTTGGATGTACATGTTTTACTGAGAATGTCAGACTTCATTCTCACATGACTGAGAAAGATAATGTGAATTTACAGAAAATATGCTCTCATTTTAGCTTCTAGATCACCTTCCAAACCTCAATGGGAAAAGTATGAGAAAATAGTTTTCTCTCAAACATGATTCATGATATCCCAGCAGAAGGATTTTTCACAGGGTAAAATCACCTTAGAACACACCACAATTCCTAAAATTAGTATGGTACCATCAACAAATGAATTCTAATGTAACTAAAGTCTGTTATCACCCTTTATAGTTCTCCTTTTGGTAACCCTCAAAATCTTCGATTCACTACAATGCATTTCAATGGGGTACTATCATTTGTATTGGTCCCAAGATGGCTGCCAGCAATTCCAGGATGAAGTACTGACAGCCAATCAGATCTCACGATGACATGTGTGGTTAGGCTCCGCCCAGATATAAATGTGTTTTCTTTTTCAAATTTCTCAGGAACTACTGAACGGATTTACACCATTTAAGCAAAAGGCACGACTCTGAACCAAGGGCTACCTTTTTGCCAAATTTGGTGTAATTCCGTTCAGCAGTTCAGGCTGTAGCTGCGATGAAAGGTTCCTATGGAAAATTGCCTGGGGAAAACACGTTTTGGGACCCCCCTTTTTTCTCAGCCCCCACTTGACGAATCACCCCGAGACTTTCAGGATAGGAGCGGACCGGAGCGGGCCACGAGTTTTGAAAATTTCGCGAAGATTCATCAACCGGCGCCAAAGTTATTTCAAATACAATGTTGCGGATATATATTCTGCTCCAAAGGTTGTCCACCAGGTGAGTAGCACTCGATCAGCAGCTTTGTTTATGAAAGGCAGGGACGTAATGGAAATGACTGATGCGTTTCGAAGCTCCATATGCTTCTCTTCAGAGGCTTGAACGGAGACAGTGTGTGCAAACGCTGAACCCACTTCGCCATTTTCATATTGCACACCCACCAATGGGAAGCTCGAATGAGACTGTGCATTGTGGGAAATGTGGTCCGGATAGCACACAAATCTTGTCCTGTATGGACCCTGCAAGTGGACTCGTCCTCAATCCTGTTTGCGGCTGCTGACCCACGTAGCCCCCAAGACATTACGGGGTGGTGCACACTCCGCGGCAGGATGGCCGCGTATTACATTCTGCTCCAAAGGTTGTCCACCAGGTGAGTAGCACTCGATCAGCAGCTTTGTTTATGAAAGGCAGGGATGAGGATCCGCTTATAGAGCTGCTCCGTAATGGAAATGCCTGACGCGTTTCGAAGCTCCATATGCTTCTCTTCAGAGGCTTGAACGAAGACAGTGTGTGCAAACGCTGAACCCACTTCGCCATTTTCATATTGCACACCCACCAATGGGAAGCTCGAATGAGAGTGTGCATTGTGGGAAATGTGGTCCGGATAGCACACAAATCTTGTCCTGTATGGACCCTGCAAGTGGACTCGTCCTCAATACTGTTTGCGGCTGCTGACCCACGTAGCCCCCAAGACATTACGGGGTGGTGCACACTCCGCGGCATGACGGCCGCGTATTACATTCTGCTCCAAAGGTTGTCCACCAGGTGAGTAGCACTCGATCAGCAGCTTTGTTTATGAAAGGCAGGGACGAGGATCCGCTTGTAGAAGCTGCTCCATAATGGAAATGCCTGACGCGTTTCGAAGCTCCATATTGTAGTGTAGCTCCTATTTCCCTAATAGGCTCTGCGCATTGGAATAATATCCCCTATAGGTTTGACATAGGACTAAGGTCGGTATGTCCCTATCGAGTATATTAAACTTAATTACTTGTGCCAGCTAGCTCAGAGGCCACTAGAAACTCCTTGACAAACAAGAAGGGAGTAGTTTCTGGCAGCCGCAAAACATGACAACTTTTGTTTCCCTTTAGAATCAGAACGTGTCCCAGAGTCGTAGAAACAATAGATAACTATTTCACTCAGCTCAGTCGTGCATACTTAGTTTTCCTCAAAGTTACACAGAAAGAATAGACGGGTGTTTCAATAAAAGATTTATTGAACAGTCTTGTTTCTGGTGTAAGTTAAATGTGCTGTTACGATCACAAGAGAGTATGCAAGATAAATAATGTACAGCGTAAGCAGTAGAAATAAATAATACTGCGCTAGCATTATCTTTAGCAGATAGTCATTTACATAAATAACACAGACTAAAAATGCGAGTACTCATACGATGCGTTTCTAAGCTAGTTCTACCCCAATGTGCCTAACCTAACCTAGGTGTAGGGAGAGGTATGAAGTAGGTGAAGTATTCCTTACTTTGGTATACTAAGATTATGTTAAGTCTAGTATGCCTAGTATGCCAAGTATGCCAAGAGTCCCTCTAGGTTCTAGTCAGCTCCATACCTTAAGAATGAGAGAGGTAGGAATCTCTTGCCAGACTCGAACTCCAACACCCCGCAAGGGAAGTCAGATCACTGGAAGCTGGATTCTCTGCGTGCAGGGATAACAGCATCTTCTCAGTGCGTCAGGCCGGGAAACGGGCTCCTCTGTAGTCGAGGTCTCCTCTAGTTTACAAGGGCTAGGGAAGGTATATTTATACCTGAGAGGCACCTCAGAATGTTAGCATTGACGTGAATCGGACAGCGGAAGACGTCATGAATGAACCCCTAAGGTATAACGGTTCATGCATAATATATGAGTCCTTGAAGAAATCAATAGTCCTGTGCTAGGGAAACTCCCGCAGCCTAAGGGTCTGTTCTTCAAGAACTCGTTGTGACGTTAGGGTGGACGGATGTCTGAGACCATGCCTGTATTTGGAGTGCACGGTTTAATGCCTAAATAAGGACTGGGATTTCATGCCTATATAAGGGCAGGGCGAATTGTGCCTATATAAGGACATGATATAGGAAAGCCCGTGTATGGACACCCTAAGAGGAATACAACACCCACTCCACTTTCGTGTGTACGATAATATAAAAATGCTAAACATTTAAATGGAGTACTGCATATTAAGAAATATTTCTTAAAAGCATTAAAAAACATAGTAAAATGCAAAAGGTACTGTACATATTAAGCAATGTGTTTCATTTCAGGCATATATTTTAAAATTAAATGCAATTTGAATGGAATCAGCAGTAATATTTATATTTGAAAGAAAATGATCGAAAAGTTTGTTCAAAAATCAAAGTAATTTCATGTCATTAATCATTCTTGTAGACAAAATAAGATGACAACGTGTCTGAGGAAGTACCACGAAGTCTGTACTATAAGGCTAGTTCTACTTTAAGCAGATTGAAGTGCCATTTTAGTTCGAAAAAATGGGAAAAAGTTCAATTTTGGGAAGAGTTCCAAGTTTTTGAAGTATGAAGGCCAAATTGTTACTGCATTTCTGGAACACTGTATGCTCAATCAGAGTCAGTTTACGGGTCTGGTGTAAACATGAGATCATCTATTTCTGTAGACAAAACATCATCCACTGAAGTTGGTGTCAGTTGGACCACCTCGTGTAGTAGATTAATTGCACAGAGATGTGAAGCAACACTTTCAGCATAGGTTGCCGCAGCAATGTTCGCGTCCGTTGTTACCTGTGTGCCTGTAGATCTTTCTCGTACCTCAGCAGCAGCCAGAAGCATCTGTGAGATCTCAATGAATGCTGACATCAGGATTGGTAGCCTCTGGGGACAACACAGAGCATGGGCCGTTATCGGGACCAGCAGAGTATCGACATCCGTTGGCGTTGCTGATGGATATGTCAGACAGGTGTCCAACACGCATTCTTCACCGCATAGCAGGCATCGTAGAACAGGTAAGATGCAAACTTGCCAGATTGGTCTGAATGACAGGAACCACATGGTATTCAGGTCCCGTAGACGAGTCATGCCCAAAAGCTGTACTATTCGCTCACTGCTCTTTCGTTCAAGGAGAGCTTTCTCCATTTCGCTCGGAGTGATGTCTGCGAATAGGCTGGCCATAGCGTAATAGCAGGAAGAGAAATAGAATTCCGGCAACAAGTGCTAGAATTAATGGTATGCCACCAAACACCGAATGTGAAAAGTTCGGGATGATTCAGAGTATTGCCTGGAAAGGTGCTAACAGACCGGAGCAGATGCTCTTAAATACATGTACAACTCCGGTTGTATCAGACATGTTAAAGATACGTCCTATCATTTCCACGAAATGTATAGGGCAGTTTGTACGTATTAAAGTCTGTATCTCAGCCGAAGTCCTTGCTACTTGTAGAACATAGGTTTCTTTGGCCGAGGTCAAAGGCACTTTTTGCTATAAAAGCATGGCTTTCATTCTGCTCAAAGTATCAAATCTTATAAAAGAGACGTTCAGCGAAGGCCATAGAGGCGACTCCCTGACTGTGTCTATTGGGGCAAACAATACTTGCATACAGCAAGTGACCCTGGAGTTGACCGTTACTAGATATGGGATGCCTGGCAACATGCCGCAGCAACTCTGATCATTCAACATGAGGTAACTCCCATTCGAAAGTTGTTCAAACGTTGGATTAATCACAGCAGCTGGTGTACCCTGCTGATGGCAAGACAAATTTGCCACAGAACCATTACAAGCCCCGTGTATAAGTGAACCGCTCAGTGCACTTTTACAGTGTGTACCGCTTAAAAACACTTCACGATCCCCACTCCAACATCTATATGTATACGGTAAATCCCAAGATGTCTTAATGTATTCCTTACCCAACCTTTCATATTTGCCTGCTTGCATTTGTCTGAGGCAATACTGAAACTGAAAAGTAGTCACAGGTAATGTGATTTTACCATGAATGAGCCATTCTGTAGCTGGTTTTTCTGCCACTGTGAATGGTAACTTTTACAGTTTTTCAATGCTCAGCACTGTATACTTTGCTCCTCTTTGTGCCAGTTCGATCTGTTTATCAGTTAGATTGTATTCTGCAAACAGAGCTGACATGTTGATGAAACGCCAAGGCACATAGCCCACACGCAAAGATTGCAGCGTCCAGCTTAATAACACAATAGAACGTAATTGAGATTGGCCTTGGTGTAACATCGCCAAATCTTGTTCTAGTATGTCGATAGCAGAGGATACAATGCCATCCAATGAATATATTCTGGAGGACAAAGTTGTTAACCCATTGTCGACCACAGAGAGGGTTTTCTCTAAATTAATACGATCGAGTTCACGTATTTGTTCTGCGGCCTCCATCTGTGACACTTTCCATGCTTCATTATGGGCAGCATAAATGCCGGCATATATGAAACGTTTTTGACGCGGTTTTCTTGGTCCAAGCAAGAATTCCCTAAGGTCTGCGTCTTCTGCAAGTAAGGATAAGTGTTGTTTCACATCCTGTAGTGTAGATTTCTGAAGCCAATCGAGGCATAATTTACCTACACTGTATGTTGTTACTACCCCCGGATGCTGTCTTTGGACGTATCTTGGGTCTGGCCTATGAATAGTAAAGCCCTGAGTTTTATTCAGGAATCTTTCCTGACAGTTGTTCGTGTCTGTGGGCCAGATCAACCATTTTCTCCAATCAGGATTAGATCTGTTGAGTTGTAGTATATTGTCAACTGTCACCGCTGCCTGTGTATTGTTATCACTTGCAGGTGTTGGTACAGAAGGTGTTTTCATCTCTTTGATCTTGGCTAGTCCTAGACAAGATGTTTGTTGGACAGTTTCATTCAAAAACATTATTTGTTCAGGGATGATACAGGCTCTAAATAAAGCTTCTATTCCGTGCACTTGCCAATCTTTAGTACCCCAGACAGTTTTTGTGTCTATTGTGTCTTTCCATAAGTCGAAACCCTGTCTAGACAGTTGGGCAATAAATGTTGCAGAGTAAATCTGTTTTGTATTAGTTAACATAATTTTCAGTCCTGTTTTGTTTACATATTTATAGTAAAATGTTTCTGGATCAGATGTATTGTATAAAGTTAAAAAGTCCCTAAATACAGCAAAAAGACATTCAATACACAATGAATACCAATCTTAACTGATACTGGTGGTTATACAATTATCAAATTAGGAAGACATCACTGAAATACCATATTGCGGAGTACACACAAAAATATCATAAAAACCAGCAAGTTTGCATATAATATTTATTCAATACATTTGTAAAAAACAATACTATAAAAACATTTCATTATTAAAAACATCATATCAAATACATAATCTTGAGAGCACAGATAAAATACATAATCTTGAGAAAAACAGTTGTCAACGCAGCGTTTCGGTGAATACGTGGAATAGACACCTTCTTCAGGACAGTTTTCTAACAATTCTGCAGACGGTGTTAGTGTATAATAAAACTAACACATCTGGTGGTTACCCTCAGTGTGAGTAGAAAATCTTGAAGACAGGAGATTAATGATATTCTCCTCTTCAAATTGTAGGCCCTTATAGTGCAAACAATATGTTCTGTAGGTATGTATACTGGTGCCACCGTTGTTTGGCTAGGGTCCGGATCCTAATATAAAGGAACTGAATATTGCCAACCGATGTAGGATTTGTCAGTTTTTTCTACGATTGGGGCTGGTGTGCCACTTATTCAATGCGTAGTCCCACTGGTGGATAAATTTACAGCCAATGGTCCTTGCTTCCGGAAGCTGTATACTGGTCGCAGGAGGCCGTAGAATGTGTCTCAGGTGATATATAAGAAGCCAGGACCATTGGCTGTAAATTTATCCACCAGTGGGACTACGCATTGAATAAGTGGCACACTAGCCCCAATCGTAGAAACTGACAAATCATGAAGAAAGCTATTTTCAACAGAATTCATCAGTTCACGCAGTTGATACTAGTGGACGTTGCTATGAGATGGTTCCTAGGAATGTAGAAGAGGTAATGCTGAAGAAGTTCAAGGGAGGCGCACACAAGCTCCAGTATATAAGTGGGATTACAGTATTATTTGTAGTATTCGACAGGAATCTATTGACATATTCTGAATTTTTTTACGAGAATATGCCAAAAAAGTCTTAACCCCTTTGCTGCTAGGCCTTTTCCCCCCTGTGCTAAGCTTTTTTTTGGCTATTTGGGGTAGTGCGCGCTAAGGCCCCTGTAATTTTTTGACCACATAAGGTATCCACACCAAATTTGCGTCCTTTTCTTCCAACATCATGGGGATTGTAAAGGTACCCAGGGTTTGTGGATTCCCCTGGAGGAGTCCCAGATTTTGGGGGAAAAATGGGAAAAAGGGCTGCAAATGAAAGCGTCTGGGTTTTTCCCTGCAAATGGTATCAAAAAGGGTTTGTGGGGCTGAAATCACCATTTTCCCAGCTTTTAGTGAATGACAGACTTTTGTCAGAAAACCAACATTTTTACACAGTTTTGGCATTTTTCTGGGACATAGCCTATTTTTGCTATTTTTGTGCTTTCAACCTCCTTCCAGTTAATGGTAGAAATGGGTATGAAAGCAATAATGGATCCTGGAAAGCTATACATTTTAGAAAAGTAGACACAATTCTGAATTCAGCTAGGGGTCATTTGTGTAGATCCATCAAGGTTTCTTTATAGAAACTTACAGTTAAATATAGGAAACATTGAAAATTAATTGAAAAAAACAGCTTTTTGTGTCAACGTTTTCACCTGTAACTTCTTCTAATTATGACAGCTCTTTGAAAGCAATATACCGTTACATCCGTTGGACCTTACTGGTTGTGGGGATATATAGGACTTGTAGGTTCACCAAGAACCCGACGAACCCAGAGTCAAAAACTGAGCAGCAATTTGCAATGGCTTTTTATTATGTACCGGGTATATAGCAATTATTGTGGGAAAATGTATACATGGAAAAATCGGTATGAAAGACACCTACGTATTTCTGAAATGGGAACAAATTATAGAGTTTAGAAACAGTAGATATTTGCACATTTTCGAAATTGGGAATACTCATACTAGCATGAGAATTATCGGTCATTTTTCAAAATGACTTCTTTTTTACACAATTTCTTTCATTTGGAAGGCAGAAATGCATCGAAAGACAATAGGTAATAACAGTTGCTTTACAAATCTGAATTACCCTAAGTCTCCCGATAAAAATGGTACCTCACTTGTGTGGGTAGGCATAGTGCCCACGACAGGAAATGGCTCAAAACCCAACGTGAACACACCACATTTTCTCAATGAAAAATTACCCTTTTTTGCAAAGTGCCTAGCTGTAGTTTTTGAACCATAGCTCTGCCGGCACCTAGGGAAACCTAGCAAACCTATAAATTTTTTAAACCTAGACACCCAGGGGAATCCATGATGGGGTGACTTGACTGCCTCCCACCAGGTTCTGTTACCCAGAATCCCTTGCAAACCTAAAAAATTGTCAAAAAACCCCACATTTTTCCCACATTTCTGTGGTGGAAAGTTCTGGAATCGGCGTGGATCCACAAATTTACACCCACCCCGAGTTCCCCAAAGTCTTCCGAGAAAAATGGTACCTCACTTGTGTGGGTCGGCCTAGTGCCCGCGACAGGAATCGGTGCAAAACGCAACGTGGACACACCTCAATTTCGCAGTGAAAAATGACCCTTTTTGGCAAAGTGCCTAGCTGTAGTTTTTGAACCATAGCTCTGTCGGCACCTAGGGAAACCTAGCAAACCTATACATTTTTAAAACTAGACACCCAGGGGAGTCCAGTATGGGGTGACTTGACTGCCTCCCACCAGGTTCTGTTACCCATAATCCCTTGCAAACCTAAATAATTGCCAAAAAAAACACATTTTCCCCACATTTCTGTGGTGGAAAGTTCTGGAATCTGCGTGGATCCACAAATTTACACCCACCCCGCGTTCCCCAAAGTCTTCCAAGAAAATGGTACCTCACTTGTGTGGGTCGGCCTAGTGCCCGCAACAGGAAACGGCGCAAACGCAAGCGTGGACACACCTCAATTTCGCAGTGAAAAATGACCCTTTTTTGGCAAAGTGCCTAGCTGTAGTTTTTGAACCATAGGTCTGTCGGCACCTAGGGAAACCTAGCAAACCTATACATTTTTGAAAACTAGACAACCAGGGGAATCCAGGATGGGGTGACTTGACTGCTTCCCACCAGGTTCTGTTACCCAGAATCCCTTGCAAACCTAAAAATTGGCAAAAAAAACACATTTTCTCCACATTTCTGTGGTGGAAAGTTCTGGAATCTGCGTGGATCCACAAATTTCCACCCACCCCGCGTTCCCCAAAGTCTTCCGAGAAAAATGGTACCTCATTTGTGTGGGTAGGCCTAGTGCCCGCGACAGGAAACGGCGCAAAACGCAACGTGGACACACCACATTTTCTCAATGAAAAATTACCCTTTTTTTGCAAAGTGCCTAGCTGTAGTTTTTGAACCATAGCTCTGCCGGCACCTAGGGAAACCTAGCAAACCTATACATTTTTTAAAACTAGACACCCAGGGGAGTCCAGTATGGGGTGACTTGACTGCCTCCCACCAGGTTCTGTTACCCATAATCCCTTGCAAACCTAAAAAATTGGCAAAAAAAACACATTTTCCCCACATTTCTGTGGTGGAAAGTTCTGGAATCTGCGTGGATCCACAAATTTACACCCACCCCGCGTTCCCCAAAGTCTTCCAAGAAAAATGGTACCTCACTTGTGTGGGTCGGCCTAGTGCCCGTGACAGGAAACGGCGCAAAACGCAACATGGACACACCTCAATTTCGCAGTGAAAAATGACCCTTTTTGGCAAAGTGCCTAGCTGTAGTTTTTGTACCATAGCTCTGTCGGCACCTAGGGAAACCTAGCAAACCTATACATTTTTGAAAACTAGACACCCAGGGGAATCCAGGATGGGGTGACTTGACTGCTTCCCACCAGGTTCTGTTACCCAGAATCCCTTGCAAACCTAAAACATTGGCAAAAAAAACACATTTTCTCCACATTTCTGTGGTGGAAAGTTCTGGAATCTGCGTGGATCCACAAATTTCCACCCACCCCGCGTTCCCCAAAGTCTTCCGAGAAAAATGGTACCTCATTTGTGTGGGTTGGCCTAGTGCCCGCGACAGGAAACGGCGCAAAAACGCAACGTGGACACACCACATTTTCTCAATGAAAAATTACCCTTTTTTTGCAAAGTGCCTAGCTGTAGTTTTTGAACCATAGCTCTGTTGGCACCTAGGGAAACCTAGCAAACCTATACATTTTTTAAAACTAGACACCCAGGGGAATCCATGATGGGGTGACTTGACTGCCTCCCACCAGGTTCTGTTACCCAGAATCCCTTGCAAACCTAAAAATTGTCAAAAAAACCACATTTTTCCCACATTTCTGTGGTGGAAAGTTCTGGAATCTGCGTGGATCCACAAATTTACACCCACCCCGCGTTCCCAAAGTCTTCCGAGAAAAATGGTACCTCACTTGTGTGGGTCGGCCTAGTGCCCGCGACAGGAATCGGCGCAAAACGCAACGTGGACACACCTCAATTTCGCAGTGAAAAATGACCCTTTTTTGGCAAAGTGCCTAGCTGTAGTTTTTGAACCATAGCTCTGTCGGCACCTAGGGAAAGCTAGCAAACCTATACATTTTTTAAAACTAGACACCCAGGGCGGTCCAGTATGGGGTGACTTGACTGCCTCCCACCAGGTTCTGTTACCCATAATCCCTTGCAAAACTAAAAAATTGGCAAAAAAAACACATTTTACCCACATTTCTGTGGTGGAAAGTTCTGGAATCTGCGTGGATCCACAAATTTACACCCACCCCGCGTTCCGCAAAGTCTTCCAAGAAAAATGGTACCTCACTTGTGTGGGTCGGCCTAGTGCCCGCGACAGGAAACGGCGCAAACGCAACGTGGACACACCTCAATTTCGCAGTGAAAAATGACCCTTTTTTGGCAAAGTGCCTAGCTGTAGTTTTTGAACCATAGCTCTGTCGGCACCTAGGGAAACCTAGCAAACCTATACATTTTTTAAAACTAGACACCCAGGGGAATCCAGGATGGGGTGACTTGACTGCTTCCCACCAGGTTCTGTTACCCAGAATCCCTTGCAAACCTAAAAAATTGGCAAAAAAAACACATTTTCTCCACATTTCAGTGGCGGAAAGTTCTGGAATCTGCGTGGATCCACAAATTTCCACCCACCCCGCGTTCCCCAAAGTCTTCCGAGAAAAATGGTACCTCATTTGTGTGGGTAGGCCTAGTGCAACGTGGACACACCTCAATTTCGCAGTGAAAAATGACCCTTTTTTGGCAAAGTGCCTAGCTGTAGTTTTTGAACCATAGCCCTGCCGGCACCTAGGGAAACCTAGCCAACCTATACATTTTTGAAAACTAGACACCCAGGGGAATCCAGGATGGGGTGACTTGACTGCCTCCCACCAGGTTCTGTTACCCAGAATCCCTTGCAAACCTAAAAAATTGGCAAAAAGACCACATTTTCCCACATTTCTGTGGTGGAAAGTTCTGGAATCTGCGTGGATCCACAAATTTCCACCCACCCCGCGTTCCTCAAAGTCTTACGAGAAAAATGGTACCTCACTTGTGTGGGTCGGCCTAGTGCCCGCAACAGGAAACGGAGCAAAACGCAACGTGGACACACCTCAATTTCGCAGTGAAAAATGACCCTTTTCTGGCAAAGTGCCTAGCTGTAGTTTTTTAACCATAGCCCTGCCGGCACCTAGGGAAACCTAGCCAGCCTATACATTTTTGAAAACTAGACACCCAGGGGAATCCAGGATGGGGTGACTTGACTGCCTCCCACAAGGTTCTGTTACCCAGTATCCCTTGCAAACCTAAAAAATTGGCAAAAAAATCACATTTTCCCCACATTTCTGTGGTGGAAAGTTCTGGAATCTGCGTGGATCCACAAATTTACACCCACCCCGCGTTCCCCAAAGTCTTCCGAGAAAATTGGTGCCTCACTTGTGTGGGTCGGCCTAGTGCCCGCGACAGGATAGGGCGCAAAACGCAACGTGGACACACCTCAATTTCGCAGTGAAAAATGACCCTTTTTTGGCAAAGTGCCTAGCTGTAGTTTTTGAACCATAGCTCTGCCGGCACCTAGGGAAACCTAGCAAACCTATACATTTTTGAAAACTAGACACCCAGGGGAATATAGGATGGGGTGACTTGACTGCCTCCCACCAGGTTCTGTTACCCAGAATCCCTTGCAAACCTAAGAAATTGGCAAAACAAAACACATTTTCCCCACATTTCTGTGGTGGAAAGTTCTGGAATCTGCGTGGATCCACAAATTTACACCCAACCCCGCATTCCCCAAAGTCTTTCAAGAAAAATGGTACCTTACTTGTGTGGGTCGGCCTAGTGCCCACGACAGGAAACGGCGCAAAACGCAACGTGGACACACCTCAATTTCGCAGTGAAAAATGACCCTTTTTTGGCAAAGTGCCTAGCTGTAGTTTTTGAACCATAGCTCTGCCGGCACCTAGAGAAACCTAGCAAACCCACACATTTCTGAAAACTAGACACCCAGGGGATTCCAGGGAGGTATGGCTTGCGTGGATCCCCTAACGTTTCCTTACCCAGAATCCCATGCAAACCTCAAATTTAGCTGAAAAAAAATCACTTTTTTCACACATTTTTGTGTGGGAAAGTTGTGGCATCACCGGGCTGACACAAATTTCCTACCACCCAGAGTTCCCCCGGGTCTCCCGATAAAAATGGTGCCTCACACGTGTGGGAGGCCCAACTACCCGCGACAGGCAAGGGCACAAAACGTAGTGAGGCGACATCAAAATTGCCCTTCACAAAACAACCTGGTTTTGCAAGGGGGGTCACCTGGGTTTTTGGCCCGGTGCTCGGCGGCCACCTAGGGAAACCGACAAAACCCACACATTTCTGAAAACTAGACACCTGGGGGATTCCAGGGAGGAATGGCTTGCGTGGATCCCCCAACGTTTCCTTACCCAGAATACCCTGCAAACCTCAATTTTAGCTGAAAAATTCACTTTTTCCACACATTTTTGTGTGGGAAAGTTGTGGCATCCCCGGGCTGACACAAATTTCCTACCACCCAGCGTTCCCCTGGGTCTCCCGATAAAAACTGTGCCTCACTCGTGTGAGAGGCCCAACTACATGCGACAGGCAAGGGCCCAAAACGTAGTGAGGTGACATCAAAATTGCCTATCACAAAAGGACCTTGTTTTGCAAGGGGGTCACCTGGGTTTTTGGCCCTGTGCTCGGCGGCCATCCAGGGAAACCTACCAAACCCACACATTTCTGAAAACTAGAGACCCGGGGGCTTCCAGGGAGGTATGGCTTGTGTGGATCCCCTAACGTTTCCTTACCCAGAATCCCCTGCAAACCTCAATTTTAGCTGAAAAAATCACTTTTTCACACATTTTTGTGTGGTAAAGTTGTGGCATCCCCGGGCTCACACAAATTTCCTACCACCCAGCGTTTCCCCAGGTTTCCCGATAAAAATGGTGCCTCACTGGTGTGGGAGGCCCAAGTACCCGCGACAGGCAAGGGCCCAAAACGTAGTGGGGCGACATCAAAATTGCCTATCTCAAAACCACCTGGTTTTGCAAGGGGGGTCACCTGGGTTTTTGGCCTCGTGCTCGGCGACCATCTAGGGAAACCTACCAAACCCACACATTTCTGAAAACTAGACACCTGGGGGCTTCCAGGGAGGTATGTTTTGTAATTCCTTTTCTTCTCCTTTGTGTATGTAAAGCGCTCTGATACCCACAAGTCTAGCTAGCGCTATATAAAACTTTATAAAAAGGTATTATTAAATTAAGGCTACCACAATAATGTCACACTGAGGAGGGGTTAAATATCCCTGTTGAAAGCACTCGACTGTACCAATGATGCAACGCATATTCCCAAAACTACCATTCATTTACAAGGGCACTAGATTTCTGGTGATATGCAGCAGGTTTAAGATTTTCTTAGAGTTTCTTGTTGCTCAAATGGGTTTCATTTCTGATATTTATTTAGGTTTTCCTCGTCTTTACTGCTTGATTTTGCTCGCAAAAAAGTGTCACTCATAGTGGTTGAAATGTCACTCATAATTACACTGATTATATGCAATGAACACACATTGCAACCTGAAACCTTAGCAGCTGTGTCCAGTAGGCAAAAATCATTGCCCCAAAAGGGGGAGCGACCCTTGCCTAAGGGGCCGCTCCCCCCAAACTGTTGTCCATTTAAAAAAAAAAAAACCCTGGCGTCTAGTGGGCATTCCTGCTGCACGATCGCACGATCGTGCAGCAGGAATGCACAAAAGAGGCATCGGGGGAAAGGAAAACCCTTTCCTTTCCCCCGATGCCTCTTTTGTTTGAATGCCCCCTTCCCCAGAGCCAAAACGTACCTCTTTCTTCCGCGACGCGCTGAAAGCAAATGGCTTCCAGCGCGTCGTGGAAGAAAGGAAAACCTCCAATGACGTCAGCGTGCCTCACGCGCTGACGTCATTGATGACGTGTGCGGGGGAGGCAGGGGAAGGGCTTCCCCTGCCTTCCCCGGTAAAAACAGCCAGATCGGCGTCCCACGGGGGGAGCGCCAGCGCTTCCCCCGTGGGTGGGTGCCATGACGACCTGGACTCGTCATGAGCACACGCCCACTGTGTGCCATGACGAGTCCAGCTCGACATGAGCACTGAAGGGGTTAAATAGAAGATTAAGATGTTACAAGGACTAGATCCATGTAGAGTAAGAAAGTATACTAAGTTGCAGTGTCATTCTCTGGTTTGTCTTTCAAGAAAAGTAGGTAAAAGCACATTTCATCATTTAAGAATGTTAGCAGTACACCACTCAGAAATGCGGAAGTTAGTAAGGAGACTTTATTATGTAAAAGGTCCTGCATTATGTTTAAGTGAAATGCATACAGCTCTTTTGCATGGTTCAGTTTCAGATGTAAAAAAAGGTTTGTGATGAAATACAGTTTCGTTTTTTTGGATCAGAAGAGGAGAGTAAAGAAAGTGAGAGCTTGATAACTGTAGGTGTTGAAGAAGAGGTAGAAGATATTAGTATTGACAAGTTTGCAGAACAAATTACAAAGTTTAAGACAGTTTCAATGGAAAAACCTAACTATGTTTGTATTTGTTGTCGACATACTCACTATAGAAGTCAAACCAGGAATGTTGATTTATATTTATAAAGTGAAAAGGAAAACAATGATAAGTGGCAGGAATTTGGTACTTATTTGTTCGTTGAAGGTCGGTTTGAGTTGGATACAGATCAACGTATTTGTTAATATTGTTACAACAAATTAGGAGAGAATAACATGCCAGCTATAGCAATATATAACAACTTAGAGTTAGTAGCTATTCCTTCTGAACTGTCAGATTTGAATGTCTATGAGTCCATTCTTATTCAATCTGTGCATCCGTTTCAGGCCATAGTTTGTATGGAGCCTAAAACAGGGAAGCTGCCTCCAACAGATTTACAAAGAGGTTTGAAAGGAAGAGTTGTGTACTTACCTTTAGATCTTAAGAAAAATAATTAAACTATTGGTGTAGACAGGGAGGACGATGAGCCAGTAGTTATTTTAGTAAATGGCGTCCCAACAAAGAGTCGAAAAATATGGCAAGAGTTTGTAGATGTTAATAAAAATCATAAGGCTACATTATATCTGGTAGATAATAATATTTATTACAAGAATGTAAATGTTGAAGAGCAGGAAATATGCTTAGAAGATGAAACAGAAATTTCAAGTGGACAAATTGAAAAAGTGGACAAGTCTAAGACTGAAGAGATTTATGAGCACTATAGTATACATCCTCTACATTCAAAAGAAGTGATAGGAAACATTATTGAATTATTGAAAATGAAGAAAGCAAAGGGAACTCCCATGAGTGTGAGGGAGAAAAGTTTAGAAGCACGTTGTTTTCCACAGCTGTTCCCCACTGGAGAAGGTGAACGATATGATGAGTGAGAAGTACAGATTCCAGCTTCAGAATACCGCTCGACAAGATTGTACTCTGAAGATCCAAGATTTCGACAATCGATTCCATACATATTTCATCTTCTATTTGAAAGTGATTTGTCTGCACTTTCATATGCAGTAAACCACATATTAAAAACAGGAATTCATCTTCAACATGTTTCTGCAAAAGAATTAATGGAGAAAGTTCAACAAAAAGATGAAAATTTAGAGTCTCAATTAATTAATTTGATGGCATGTCAACGTGGTACCAATGAATATTGGTTTCGACGTCATGGAGAACTTAAATGTATGTTAAGAAATTTAGGTACCCCCTACATGGTTTCTAACACTTAGCTGTGCTGAATATGCGTGGGATGATTTACTTGATTTTCTACGAGAAGTAAATTCAAATGTAAAAAAATATTAAATTGAAGACACCTGGAGAACTATGTTCATTGGATCCTGTAAATGTCTGCAGATATTTTAACCATAAGTTTCAAAGTATGATGTCATTTATCTGCAATAAAAGTATTCCTCCTCTTGGAGAAGTAACTGATTTCTTTTGGCGGATAGAGTACCAAGCCAGAGGTGCTCCTCATATACACTTGCTATTATGGATCAAGAATGCTCCGAAATTTGGAACTGATACTGATGAAAGTGTTTTATCTTTCATCGAACAGTACGTTACCTGTGCCATACCAAAAGAAGGAGAAGAAAACAGCTTGAGAGAACAAGTTTTACGGTTTCAAAGTCATCGATGTGGAAAATACTGTCAGCGAAAATACAAGTCTAAAGGGAAATTTTATACAAAATGTCGTTTTGGATTCCCACGTCCAATAATTTCAAAAGGAAGAGTAAATAGTTTTATGTCAGCAGTAAGGCACTCAATAGCATGGAAATCTCCGAAGAATACATACAACCTAATAAGAACGGAAGCTTCAAAGTACATTAATGACTACAATCCAGTGATTTTGACAATGTGGAATGCAAACATGGATATTCAATACGTTGTAGTTAATTCAATTGCTGTTGCTTGCTATGTCACATCATATATAACCAAATCTGAAAAGACAGGGATGAAAGAAATGTGGGAAGAAATTTCTCAGGAAAAGAGTCTTAGCAATAAATTGTACAGCTTCAGCTTGAAAATGCTTTCCCATCGAGAGATTGGATCCTATGAATGTTCGGATTGCTTGAGCTCAGCCAGTTTATATTCAAAGTCAAGAGGAATCATTTAGGTAAGTTTAGGTCTTGCCTCCACACGAAATAGAGTATTGAAAACATTACGAGAAATCGAATACTTAGCACTGAATGAACCTGAAAGTACAGAGATTGTTAAAACTAATATGTTGGATACATACTATCCCAACTGGAGTCCACATCTGGAAAACCTATGTCTCTATGAAATTCTTCAACATTACAGCTTTAAAAGAAACATTACAGAAAATATAAATGAAGAGAAATATGCAGTAATTGGATGTGACGGATGTTTGGTAAAACATGCCAAAGGAAATCTTATTAACCACAGAAAACTCAGTTGCGAAACTCCAGATAAAAGGGAATCTTTCTATTTAGCACTTCTGCAACTGTTCAAGCCTTGGCGTAGTGAAATGGAATTACTTGGAGATTTCGACTGCTATGAAGATTCTTTTAATGCATGTAAAGATAGCATTCAATGCACAATTTTCCCAACTTATCTACAAATGTTAAATGATGAGATTGAACAAGAAACTACTATTGCAGCTGAAATAGCTGGAGACAACTCTCAAGATAGTCAAATTTCTGCTCCACTTAGTCAAGATCCACTAGGACAACCAATTATTGAAAATGAAGCAGCAATAGCCATGAATGAAGTAGAAACGGCAATGCAACAAGAACAACAGGATATTATCCATTTGGGAATGTTGGAAGAACAACTAAATATTGAACAAAAAGAAATATATCACCAAGTGACAGGACAGATACAGCATGGTTTGCTGCATGAAAAAAATAATGCCAATGCACATAATTTAAACCTAATCTAATATACATCAGTGGTCAAGCTGGAACAGGAAAAAGTTTCTTGATTAAAGTTTTGAACAGTTGTCTGCAGAAAACTACTGAATCACATTTATCTTGTGTTGTAACAGCTCCAATTGGATAAGCAGCACACAACATTAAAGGGATTACTTTACATCGATTACTTATGCTACCAGTTGAACATGAAAATAAATTGGAATATCAGAAGCTATCTGGAGAAGCTTGTTATGAAGTTTCAAGAGTACTGAAGAAAATGAAACGTCTAATCATTGATGAGGTGAGCATGGTCTCAAACTTAATGCTTGCCTTTGTACATTTAAGAATGCAACAGATTTTAAAAACAGATTATGATGTTCTGTTTGGAGGAAAACATGTAATTGTATTCGGCGATCTACTACAACTTACTCCTGTAAAAGGGCAACCGTTTTTTAAAACACTTGTCCATGAAGACACTGGGAAATCTTTGGGAAGTATTGGAAATGTGAGTATTTGGTTACATTTTGAATATAAAGAACTTATTAAGAATATGCGACAAACAAGTGATGAAGATTATGGAAATATTCTTAAAGATATAAGAATTGGTGTTTGGACGAAACATGGTAAACAAGCTTTACAAAGTCGGCTACTAAGGAACTTGTTTACAACCGAAAACACAGCACCTGAAATAATGTACAAAAAAATTGGAGAAAAGAAGTCTATAGTTTGCCTAATGCCTACAGTGCAAGAGTGTTCTACATTCAATCAAGACCGTTTGAAACTGAAAAAACAACCAATAGTGAAAATGGAAGCTATTGATAAAATGGAACACCGAGGAGTGACTATTCTTCTCTCAGAGAAATTACAGTCGAAGTTGGATTCTTTGGAAAAGTCTGTATCTAAGACTGCAGGTTTAGAAAAGACTTTACATGTATGTATAAACTGTCGGGTAATTTTACGGCGTAATTTGAATGTAGAAGAAGGTTTAGTAAATGGAGCAATAGGAAAAATTGTTGATTTTGTAAATTTTCAGAGCAGAGATGGAATTGAATTTTTGAAGGTAAAATTTCTTCAGATTGAAGAGGTAACACAGATTGGGTGTTGTGCTGTACGTTTTTTGCTTGTAAAAGACTTACTTGTATGTTCGTAGTAAACAGTTTCCTCTGTCTTTAGCATATGCAGTAACTGTTCATAAATCTCAAGGTTTAAGTGTAGACAGTTGTTAGAAATGGGATCTCTAGTTGGCAAGGGCTTGCACCTTTGTCCAAGTAGGGACCCTTCTTCCTAGTCAGGGTAAGGGTGTTACACTCGTGAAGTAACCCCTGCTCACCCTCGTGGTAGCTTGGCACGAGCAGTCAGGCTTAATTCAGAGGCAGTGTGTAAAGCATTTGCACATAACCAACAGTAATACAGTGTAAGCACTACAAACGGACACCACACCAGTTTAGAAAAATAACCAATATTTTATATACTCAAGACAAGACCAATTACGACAAAAATCCACAATACTATACTTTACGAATGAATACTTGATACGGTAACTTCTTCTTTGCAGGAATAGCACAAAAGCAAAGTTCGTACGAGTCGGTAGCTCCGTCCGAGCCTACCGCGATGCTGAAACCACAGAGTCTAACAGTTCCAGCCGACCGCGTCGATACGGGCCAGCAGAGTCATGAACAGACTCGGTTACAGTACCTTTCTCGTTGTGGCTGGTACGGAGTGTACGAGCCGGTCGGCGTTCGTCGCGGTTGCGGTGCAAGACGGAGCGATGCAAGGTGCGGTGTCCCTCGATGCGGTGCAGGCAGCGGCTCGATGAGCTTCGTGCAGACGGAGTCGGTGAGTCCAAGGCGTGCGATGCAGGGTGAGACGATGCTCGATGCGGTGCTGACAGGTTGCGATGCAGGCAACCTAGCCGGAGTGCGGGAGCTGGCGTCGGACAGCGGTGCGAGTCGGAGCGGTGCGTCGCAGACGTGCGAGCGGTGCCCCAAATGCGGTGCGGTCTCGACTCTTGAGCCAGTTGCAGCGACCGCGTCGGTCGGGTCCGGTTGGTTCAGTGAAGCGATGCGATGCGAACTGCGGTGCCCACAGGTCACGGTGCAAGCAGCGGCTCGATGTTGGCGGCGTCGGACGTCGCCCACGGTGAGACCAGGGTTGCGATGCGAAGCGGGGCGATGCGGTCTGCGGTGCAAACAGGTCACCGACCAGGGATGGATTCGGTTGACGGAGTCGGTTGCGGTTCCCTTCCTCTGTGGCAACTGAAACAGCGTTCCAGAAGCGGTACCCAGAGGCTTGTGAAGTCTTTGTAGTCCCTGAGACTTCTTAACAGGAGGCCAGCTCGGTTTCAGGCCCTTGGAGATACTCAGCACAAGTTTGTAGAAAGTTCAGTCCAGTCCTTTCACTGCCCAAGGCAGGAGCAGCAGCTGCAGGCCAACCCAACAAAGCAACAACACAGCAAAGGGGCAGTACTCCTCCTGGCAGCTCTTCCAGCGCTTCGTCTTGGCAGGTTCCTTGATTCCAGCGAGATCTAAATTCATGGGGTCAGGGCCCCAATATTTATATCCCAAATTCCTTTGTTCTCTGAAGGCAGAGAGGCCTTTGCCTAGTCCAAACCAGTTCTGGAGCACTTTGTTGACAAGTCTCCGTCCCTTCTTTCAGTGAGTAGGCCAGGGACATCAGACGCACCACAGGAGGTGGAGCCAGCATTGTGGAGGGAAGGCACTGTCCTATTCAGGGCCCAGGTGCGACCCCTCCCACCCATCTACATGTAGATCTTGCTATTCAGCCTTGTGCTGACTCATCCTGTCTCCTGGCATCCCCCAGCCCCTGTCACTCACATTCCAGACAAGGAATACACAACCTCGCAGAGGCAGGCTTGGATGGTTAGACAAGAAAATACCCACTTTCTAAAAGTGGTATTTTCAAACACAGAATGTTAAAACCAACTTCACTAAAAGATGCATTTTATCATTCTGAGTCCAGGCATACTAAACTCGAATTTCTACCACGTTCCCGGGGTCAGTTAGGATTATAAGCTGTAATAATCAAAACTGCCCGTTCTGGCCTATGGGGAACAGGTAGCCTTGCAATAGTGAAAAACGAACTAGGCTGTAATTCACTATCAGGACATGCCGCACACACCCGGGCATGTCCTACCTTTCGCATACAACGCACCCTGCCCACAGGGGTACCTTGGGCCTACCTTAGGGGTGACTAACATGTAGCAAAGGGAAGGTTTAGGGACTTGCAAGTGTGTGCACTTGCCAAGTCGACATGGCAGCCCCAGGCTGCGCACAGGCTCTGCGTTGGCAGGCCCGAGTTACACTTTACGGGCTGTTTGCGTGGGTGGCACAATCCAGTGCTGCAGCCCACCAACAGCATTTGGTCTATAGGCCCTGGCACTCGCAGTGCACTTTACAAGGGACTGACACATAAACCAAATAGGTCAATCATGGAAACACCAATCCATAACACATTTTATACAGGAGCACTTGCACTTTCCCACTGGACCGCAGTGAGGAAAGTGTGCAGAATCATTACACCAGCAAAAACAGAGTCAAAACCGGGAGGTCAGAAAGCAAAAGTCAGGGGAAACACGTCAAAAGATGCCAAGTCTAACACATGTCCCCTCCAGCTGAAAGTAGGGAGAACTACCCAACCCCATTGGAGTTCTCTTCACTAAGGCGGAAGAACCTGGACAGACCATCTGCGTTGGCGTGTTCTGTACCAGGACGGTGTTCCACCGTAAAGTCCATTCCCTGTAGGGAGATGGACCACCTCAGCAGTTTTGGATTCTCACCCCTCATTTGCATCAACCATCTGAGGGCCTGTGGTCTGTCTGAACCCGGAAGTGAGTCCCAAACAGGTATGGTCTCAACTTCTTCAGCGCCCAGACCACAGCAATAGCTTCCTTTTCTATGGCACTCCACCTCTGTTCCCTGGGAAGTAGTCTCCTGCTAAGGAAGACTACAGGCTGATCCAGGCCCTCTTCGTTCAGTTGTGAGAGCACCGCTCCCACACCATGCTCTGAAGTGTCAGTCTGCACGACAAATTCTTTGGAGAAGTCAGGTGCCTTGAGCACGGGCGCCGTGCACATGGCTGCCTTCAGGGCATCAAAAGCTTCCTGGCAGGACTCAGTCCAGATCACTTTCCTGGGCTGCCTCTTAGAGGTCAGCTCTGTTAAGGGGGCAACGATGGTGCCATAGCCCTTAACAAATCTCCTATAGTAGCCGGTGAGCCCTAAGAAGGCTCTCACCTCTGTCTGGGTCTTGGGGGGTTCCCAAGCCAGAATGGTGTCAATCTTGGGTTGTAGGGGCGCCACCTGGCCGCTTCCTACCTGGTGTCCCAAGTACACCACAGAACCCTGCCCGATCTGGCACTTACTGGCCTTGATCATGAGGCCTGCACCTTGCAGAGCCCTCAACACTTTCTCAAGGTGCTGTAAATGTTCTTCCCAGCTGGAACTGAACACAGCAATGTCATCCAGGTAGGCGGCACTGAAATCCTCCAGCCCAGCCAACACCTGATTGACCAACCTCTGAAAGGTGGCAGGGGCATTCTTCAACCCAAAGGGCATCACCCGGAATTGGTAATGACCTTCTGGGGTTGAGAATGCTGATCTCTCCTTGGCCCCATCGGTTAAGGCAATCTGCCAGTACCCAGACGTCAAATCAAACGTGCTGAGGAACCAGGCAGCTCCCAACCGATCAATGAGCTCATCAGCTCTGGGGATGGGGTGCGCGTCAGTCCTGGTGACGGCATTGAGCCCACGGTAGTCCACACAAAACCGGAGTTCTGGAGTGGCACCGGGCGCAGCAGCCTTTGGGACCAAGACCACTGGGCTGGCCCAAGGACTGTGGGAGGGCTCAATCACCCCTAACGCCAACATCTTAGAGACCTCCTCCTTGATGCTGGCTCTGACCCGGTCAGTCAACCTGTAAATCGTGTGCTTCACAGGAGGGCTGTCACCAGTGTCCACGTCATGGGTACACCAGTGAGTAACACCGGGAGTCAGAGAGAACAGTGGGGCGAACTGTCCCAACAACTGGCGACAGTCCCCCTGCTGCTCCTGAGTCAGAGTAGGGGAGAGGATCACACCCTCTACTGACCCATCATGCTCCTTGGTAGACAGGAGGTCAGGGAGAGGCTCACTCTCCTCTTCCACCCCATCATCTGTCGCCAAGAGCATACTCACTTCGGACCTCTCGAAGTGGGGCTTGAGGCGGTTCACGTGAAGGACCCTCAAAGGGTTCCTTGGAGCCTGCAAATCCACCAGTTAGGTGACGTCACTTTTGCGCTCCTTTACCTCATATGGCCCAGTCCACTTGTCCTGCAAGGCACAAGGTGCCACTGGAGCCATGACCCACACTTTTTGCCCAGGTTGAAATTCGACCAGAGTGGCATTCTGGTCATACCATCTCTTCATTTCTTCCTGGCTTGCTTCTAGGTTCGCCTGAGCGAGTTTCCTGAAGCGGGCAGTTTGGTTTCTAAAGGCCAGCATGTAGCTAAATACATCCTGGGGAGTTTTCCTGGGAGCTGCCTCCCAGCCTTCCTTTACCAAACTCAGAGGTCCTCTGACAGGGTGGCCATACAGGAGCTCAAAGGGGCTGTACCCAAGAGACTTCTGAGGCACCTCCCTGTATGCAAAGAGTAGGCATGGCAAGAGGACGTCCCACTTACGCCTCATGGGTTCTGTTAGACCCTTGATCATGCCTTTCAAGGTCTGGTTGAATCTCTCCACCAGACCGTTTCCTTGTGGGTGGTAAGGAGTGGTGAACTTGTAGGTTACACCACACTCCTTCCACAGGGATGTCATATACTTCGATATGAAATTGGTCCCACTATCAGAAACCACCTCTCTGGGGAATCCCACACGGGAAAAGATCCCCATTAACGCCCGGCCCACCACTGGCGCCGTCGTTGTCCTGAGAGGGATTGCCTCCGGGTACCGGGTGGCATGGTCCACCAAGACCAGGATGTACCTGTTGCCCATGGCTGTCTTGGGATCCAGTGGCCCCACAATATCCATCCCTACCCTTTCAAAGGGTGTTCCAACAACAGGAAATGGTTGGAGAGGAGCTTTGACCTTCCTCCCACTCTTACCACTTGCCTGGCAAGTTTGGCAAGACCTACAGTGTGCATCTGACTGCCTTCGCATTTGGGGCCAAAAGAAGTGGATGACAAGCCTGTCAAAGGTCTTGTCCTGCCCCAAATGTCCTGCCAAAGGCACGTCATGAGCCAGACCCAGTAGGAAGGTCCTGAAGCGCTGGGGTACCACCAGCACACGGGCTGACCCAGGCTCAGCAACCTTAGGCTCACTGTATAGGAGACCACTCTACCAGTAGATCAGATGTGACCCGGACTGATTACCAGCTGCCTGGTCTGCAGCCTGCCGCCGCCGACCCTCTAGAGTAGGGCACTCGTTCTGCTCCCTGCAGAACTCCTCCCTGGTGGGACCCCCTTCTTGCTGCCAATGGGTCAGCTCAGAGATGTCTCCCAGTTCGGCTACCTGCTCCCCTGTAGGCACCGGGGCGTCCCCCTCGAGGTCCGCCTCCTCCCGGTCCGTGGGAACTTCGGGGGCCGGTTTCCCGCGCCCCCTGCCCTTTCTCTTGGCAGGGACTTGGGCCAGTGTTTCAGGCTCCAAGTCCTCTTGATCACCCTTTCTGGCTGCCATTGACCGAGTAGACACGCATGCCCACTCTGGCAACCCAAGCATCTCCAAGTGAGACCTGAGCTCAACCTCCTTCCATAAGGACTGCTCCAGGTCGTTTCCTAGCAGACAATCTACAGCAGAGGTCTTCAAACTTTTGGATGCCGAGACCCCCCTGTAAACATTTTGAGGCATAAGGACCCCCTCCTGACAAAAATTTCTAAACCTGTAGGCAGGGCTACTGGAATTATGAGGCAGGTGAGGACCAAATTACGTGACAGGCTTGACTAAATTGTGTGGGAAGAAAAGGTAAATGATGTTATGTGATGCCGTGTACACAGTAACACTGAGGAAAGATTTCACCCCATCAGTACCAGTGTATAACCAAAATACAGCAATTAACATCAGAAAGATTTCTAGTCAACCTTTGTGAAGGGCCTTCCACTCCGCAGGAATACGTGCTGCCACATTAGAAGCTCACTTGGCCCTGGCCGGGAGAAGCAGGGGTCCCTTAAAACCCTGGCGGTTTTGTGCAGAGTTAAGCAGTTTACCCATGCAGCTTTCCTCTCACCCCTCCCTTCCATCCCTCTGTCCTCTCCTAACCCCGGATCCCTCTCTCACTTTGCAGGCCATTTTATTTCACCCCTTTTACAACTTCTGAACTCTCCCCATTCAACCTCTCACTTCACCTTTAACACTCCCAGCCAGGGCTGGTCCTAACACTGGTCGCACACGGTGCAACAGTCTTTTTGGTGCCCCACCCCCGTTTCCTCCTTCTCCATGAATTCCTTCACTGCCACTCACCAACAATTCACCTCATCTCTCTATAGCACCTTTCTGACAAACATTTCATTTTTTTATAGCGCTACTCATAGTTTACTCACACTCATTTCTGTGATCTGCATGGTACATATTCTTTGTAGCAGGAACGTTAACCCTCTGCACTGTGTGGGTGACAAGAGTGCCCATGTGAGTGCACGGTGAGCGATGCAACAGTGTGAGAGTAGGGTAAGAGGAGTGACTGCAGGGTGAGTGAGGTGGCTTATGAATTTAGGTGCGGATGCAAGTTCAGAATGGGACGAATGAGTGTATGATTACTGATGGGCTTGTTTGAGTGAGTTGCATATTGAGCAGTGAGGGGGACAGGTGAGTGAAGTGTCACGAGTGCAGGATGAGTAGTGTACTCGTGTGGCTGCAGGGTGAGGTATAGGATGAACAGCGCAAGTGCATTGTGAGTGCAGAGTGATCACTGTGAGTGCAGGGTGAGCGGGTGAATGGTGTGAGTGCATTGTGATCGCTGTGAATGCAGGGTGAGCGTGAAAGTGAAGGGCGAGAATGGCGAGTGAGTTGTCTGAATGCAGAGTGCATTCCCAGACACTTGAAGTAACTCGGCATGTTATGGACGGCGGCGTAGGGTTTAAGATCTAAGTTAAACTACTGCTATTATGGCATTAATCGGGGATCGAGGAAATAATGTGCTGATCCTGCAACAAACTTCCAGTCCTATGGTTAGGGTTGCCAGCAGATTATTTTGATGGCCCAGTCGGTACAAAAATAAGCAGTCACCTAAAGCTGTATTTTAAGCACTTATCTGTGCATAATTCGAACAGCAAATATAAATAGAAAGCACTTTTAATTGTGTTCTAGGGCTGCCTCAATGATCCATGACTGATAATTAAAGAGAACAAAGACAGAAAAGTCACATAACGAATGCATACATACTTTTTTATTTATAAGTATTTTTTTTTTTTTTTTTTTTTTTATTGATTTTCAATTTCATACAATATAAAACAAAACCATTATCCTGGTCAAAAAACAAACAGTGGTGTGTGAAAGGCCATTTTTACATTCTGTTCATATGGTAAAACAGTGTCATCAAGAGAAAGAAATAAAAAAATTATGGAATACAGAGGGCTCAGCGATACACAACAGCAGCTACACAAATGACTTATTAAATTAGCGAATGATTCATGTACAGTGACATATAGTGTGGTAGTGTCGAAGCGGCGTTACCTATACTATCCATCAATTTTAGAGACACATCATTATCCCCCAGTACCCAGCAGAGGTATGTTACTAGGAGCACTACGAAAAGGAATCATGCAGACCCAACCCTAACCTCAACAGCCGCATCAGCCTCCGAGCCAGTAGGTCTGGCGCGAGCCCAGTCAATGAAAGGTTCCCATATGTCTTTGGGTCTAGACTTTTGTGGCATTAGCTCCCAGAACACAGCAAGCTGAGTTTGGCCATACGTAACCTCCCGAATCCAATCCCGGACCGTTGGTTTTCTTCTCTTCCCCCAACATAAGGCTATCTGACGTTTGGCATATAACAGTAACAGCGCATGTAATTTGCGTTTCCTGACATGTGTATCCCTGACAAACCCCAACAGACCAAGCAATGGAGATGGGGACAGCGCCAGCCCCAGAATTTGATTTATGGATTCAAAGATTCGAGTCCAATATTCTGCGAGTGACGGACAGGCCCATGCCATATGAAGGAAGGAAGCCTCACACTCTCCGCATCTCCAACAACAATCATCTTCCCTGACACCCATTTTAAATAAACTAATCGGCGTCCTATAATAACGATGTATAAACTTAGTGAATTAGCCGGAGTTTATAGTTGGGTGATAAATCCATCATCTGGGCACAACAATATAACCATTGGTCATCAGACAGAGGGGGAACCAACTCAGTGTTCCACTTAAGTCGAGCAGCAGAAACAGCCATAGGTGCATCATTCTGCATGTGAGTATACAGTCTGGTAATCAGTTTTCGTGGCGATGGTGTAGTCAGCAAATTTTCTAGTGCGGCCAGTGGGGTGGGCTGGGCTGGGAATTCTGCATGGAGCTCCCTACATGCGGCACGGAGTTTATAATATAAAAACGTCAATCCAAAAGATAACTGATGACCTTCCTCCGCTCTGGGCGGGTCCCTGAATACTCCGCCGGGGTAGAGGTCAGCAAAAGTGCGAAGTGACAACCTCTGCTCTACCTTTTTAGTGATTTCATCCCTGATATTCGGAAGCATGGGGTTCTGCGCCAGTGGGATTGAAGGTGCATACAGAGTCTGTGCTCCTGCCCGCCTGCGCAGCCCATCCCAAGCCCATCTCACAGTCTCGGGAGTATCTATACAGCCTATTGGGCGTTTGAATGACTGATACACTGCCACCCCGAGTGGGACAGGCGCAACTGCATCCTTCTCAACAGCCACATGAGGCTGAAATGGCATCTGATGCACCCAATACTGCAAGAACTGCGCCTGTGCACAGAGAGCGTACAGCTTCATGTCTGGGGCCCCCAGCCCTCCCTGTCTGGTCGGCAGGGATAAAAGCTCCCAGGAAATCCGGGCCTGACCTCCGGCCCATATCAAGGTTATTAGCAGAGACCGCAATGTTTTGAAAAATGATTGGGTGAGTATAATCGGGAGATTCACGAATAAATATAAAAATTTAGGTAACACCACCATCTTAACCAATGCGATTTTCCCTGCTATCGAGAGTGGCAGTTTAGCCCACAAAACCACCTTTTCCTCCAGCCAAGAAATGGCCTTTCCAAAGTTTAAATTCCACAACTCCTGCAGGTCCCTGCTAACCCAGACCCCGAGGTATTTCACCGCCGCATTTTCCCATCTCAGCGGGAACTCCGAAGCAACCGCCTCTGTGTTATTAGTGAGGGGAAACACCACAGATTTAGACCAGTTAATGGTCACCCCGAGAGACCACCAAATTTGATAAGTTCTCGTAACACTGTGTCCAGATTGCGCTCAGGATTCAAAATGTACAGTGTGATGTCATCTGCATAGAGTGAAATCAAAAGGCTTCTAGCTCCAAATCCTATGCCTTTATCGGTATGATGTTGCCTTATACGAGCAGCTAATGGCTCCAGAGCGATGGCGAACAGTAAAGGGGACAGCGGGCATCCCTGCCTAGTTCCCCTAGTTACAGGGAATGGATCAGAGAGCATATCATTCACCCGTATTCTAGCTAGCGGTTCGGTGTATAGCAATCGTATCCATTTAAGGAAAAGGGGGCCGATTCCCATACGCGACAGTATCCTGAAGATGTAAGGCCATTCAAGAGAGTCGAATGCCTTTGTGGCATCTAAAAAGACCGCCGCCGCCTGAACATCAGGGTGCAAGTAGTGTAACACTGAGAACACCGTCCTAAGATTGTGAGAGGTGGACCTACCTGGAATAAAACCCGATTGGTCAGGCAACGCTATCATGGGTAGCAGAGGCTGTAACCTGTTCGCTAGTAGTTTTGCCAAAATTTTAACATCTACGTTGATAAGTGACAGTGGTCTGTATGAGTCCAAATCTGTTTCAGGTTTCCCTGGTTTTAAGAGGGTAACAATAATAGCTTCCCGCATTGACTGAGGAAGCAAGCCCGTGTCGTGTGCCTCCCTGTAGACAGCGAGAAGTCTGGGCGCCAGTTCCTCCGCATAGGTTTTGTAAAACGCGGTTGTTAGACCATCGGACCCAGAAGCCTTATCTAGAGGTAGGCTTGCGATGACACTTTTGACATCGTCCACTGAGAACGGCAGATGCATATATTCCCTGTGTCTGTCATTAAACCACACCAGCGCCACTGAATCCAGGAATTCCTGTATGCTCTCCGGGCACTCAGTTTGTGTAGCAGTGTAAAGATTGGCATAAAACGAGGAGAACTCATGTAAGATGTTGGGGGAGCCCCTGACCATTTCACCCCGTGGGTTTCTGACTTCAGGAATAAAGGCCATGGAACGGGGGCCCGAAGCATACCAGCCAGCGTCCTCCCCGGTCTATCTCCCTCGCCATATCTTCTGGCTTCTGCATATTTCCCCAGGAATTTCACCTCCCGTTGCGCTTCCTCTTCATATTCTAACAGTTTAACCTTTAATTCGGCCATAAGGGCAGCCTCTCCCCCCGCTTGCACACGTGTCTCCAAATCCCTAATCTGTGTCTCAATATTTCCCAAGGTCGTCCGAATGGCCCTAAGGACACCCGCCTGTCTTGAAATACACTGACCTCTAATGACCACCTTAAACGCTTCCCATAGTGAAGCCTCAGTGTCGACAGACCCCGCGTTAAGTGTGAAATAATCAATAATGTCAGTGCGTATTTCTGCTTTGAATGCCTCGTCCAGGAGCGCCTGTGGGGGCAGTCTCCAAGAGAAGGCCGTCCGTGTGGTGTTGGGTAGGGAAAGAGTCAGCAGACATGGGGAGTGGTCCGATATGGTTCGTGACAGGTGTCTAACATCCACCACCCAGCTGGCCACATCTTTGGTCAGTAACCAATAGTCTAACCTAGACCAGGCTCGATGGTGTTCAGAGAAACAGGTGCCCTCCCTAGTCAGTGGATTGCGAAGTCTCCATATGTCTACCATGTCTCCCTCCTCTAGTAAAGTGTGTAAGACTCTGTTGGCTGCGGGGTGATGTGTTCTAGCTGTACCTTGTCTATCCAGGTCATCATGGATAATGGCATTAAAATCCCCCCCCCCACAGGGACGTAGTACACCCTGTGGCTTTAACTCTAGCCCAGATCTCCTGGAAGAAGCCAGGGGAGTCCGTGTTTGGGCCATACAATGCTGTGATTGACAATAACGTGCCCCCCAAATACCCCAGGAGTATGACATATCGGCCATCCGGGTCTGAGTATGTTTCCCTTTCCCTCCAATCAATACCCCGCCTCACCAGAACCGCCACTCCCCTAGAAAAATTCGAGTACACTGACATATATGACGAGCCCCAGCGCCTATTTCTGAGTTTTGTTGAGTGTTGGGAACGGAGGTGCGTCTCCTGTAATAAACATATATCTATATTATGCCTTGTGAGGTATGCATGAACCAACCTCGCCTTCCGACTGTCATTAAGGCCTCGTATGTTCCACGTTAAACAGTTCACCGTGATCTCGTGGTCATCAGTGAGTCTGCATCCGTGCCATCGCTTCGCCCCATCTGACTCAAAATTCTGCTTGTGCATCTAGCACCAATATACTCAAACCATGGCCACACATCCACGAACAAACTTAAAACAAACTCTACCCGTATACCCCCGCCCACAGCAACCCCCCAATTAGGTTGAAGCAAACCCCCACCCCCCTAGAAAACCCCAAACGAAATATATCAGGGAAAGCTCCCATGGGGACGCATGAGTACCGGCATACTTCCCTACCGTAGCAGGGTGGCCGAGATACTGCGAGAGACTAAACCTGCATTACAGCAGACAAATCATATCCTGTGGTCGTAGGATGAAGTGAATAAGTACCGTCCCCCAACGTGCGGTTACGATCAACCCCCTTCCCTAACCATCTCATCCGATACACCTAAAGAGGCCAGCAGATGTGTTCGCGGGTGGGACCTGTTGAATACAGGCCCGTGTAGAATGAAAATACTTATTACTACATAAAGATTAAATGCAAACATGTGTTACAAAGGAAACCGGAAACCTAAACCTGGCATCCAGTTAGAAAAAGGACATTTCCCAGAAATACGCACAGTGATATCAAAGAAAACACTGTCCCACATTTACTACTAATGTCTAATGTTCAGTCATTATCACTGAGCTGCCGCTCCGCAACGTCCACCGATCCCGGGGTTTTCTTGCTCTGCTTGCCGCCCACATGTTTAGCAAATTTCAAAGCGGATTTAGCGTCCGTGAAGAAATGGGCGGAGCCATCATAGGAGACTTTGAGTTTCGCTGGATAGAGCAGAGAGTAAGGAATCTGCGCCTGCAATAGGAGTTTCTTAGCCGGCAGAAATTCTCTTCGGGCAGCCTGCACCGCCGGGGTGAAGTCCGGGTAGAAGGCGATTTGATTCCCTTGGTGTGTGATTGTGCCCTTTGTCCGGGCCAGCCGCAGCACCGCATCCCGATCCTGATAGTTCAAAATCCTCGCCAGTATAGGCCGCGGGGGAGCCCCCACCGGCGGCTTCGCTCCCAGAGTACGGTGGGCTCTCTCCACCGCAAAGACCGGTGACAAATTGTCAGCGAACAGGTCACGAAGTAAATCCGACACATAGACTTCTATCTTGGTGAACGCAGTCGTCTCTGGCACACCCGTGATGCGCAGATTATTGCGTCGCGACCTAGCCTCCAAATCTTCGTTCTTGGCGCGTATCACGTGAAGGAGTCTGTCCATTTGTGACACTTGATCTTTGACTTCCACTTGGGAGTCGTGTAGGTCTGCATGTTTATTTTCCAAGACATCCAGTCTATGTTCATGCGCTCCGACCTGTGTCTTCACCGACTCCATTTGCGTCGTTAAGGTATCTAATTTGGCGTCGATTGTGCGCAGACTAGAGCGCATCTCCAGCATGAGAGCGCGTAGATCTTCTCCCTGGTCATCGCGCTGCCCCTCAGCGGACCCCCCGCAGCGAACTCAGTGTCCGACTCCTGCTGTCTAGTGGATCGGCGCTGGTCAAAGCTTAGCCTGGGCTGCTTGGCGTCTTGTTTGCCCATGGTGAAGCAGCGTCAGCGACCGCTCTCCGCCCCGTAGGCAACCTTCCTCTGCTATTACCGCTATCAAACGCGAGTCAGCGATGCCCCCGGGTGACCGGTATTTGGTAGGGTGCGCCAGTCGGCGATTTCAATCCAATCCCAGGTATCCGCGCCAGGGCCCGGTCAGGCTCTCACCTCCATGCGCCAGCAGCATCAGCCGACATCAACTCCAGGTCTAAGTGACCCACCACCGTCCCGGTGCACGCCACTTCTGGGCAGAGAATGTCTCGGCAGGGTCCCTGCCAGCCCAATAGCTTGCCCGCCACCCCGCGACGTTTGCGTACCCTCTGGGCGTCTACTCAGCAGCCCATGCAGCGGGGCATCGAAAGACGGCGTGGGCCAATCCGCCGGTGTCGCAGAGGCGCAGTGATCACCCAGATCGACAGGTCTGGCTATCAGTCACGGCTCCAGGCCGTCCGGCAACACTCTGCAGCTTCCCAGCAGTTCAGTTCAGGACGATCCCACCATGCTATAGTGCTACTGGTAGCGCTCCCGCAGCGCTAACGACATATAAGATGGCGCCTCAGGCTCCCTCCTGCAATAGTCCGTCCAGCCACCACCCAGCAGTCAGCAAATTTCGGCAGCAGGCGCAGGCTCCACTCACAATACCTTCGCTGCACAGCACCTCACGTCAGGGTCAGAGGCCTCCATCGCCTAGACCCGCGCTGCTATAATGGCCTGCCACGAAGCGGGGAGGCACAACACATCTCCACGCCGGTCCCGCTACACCTCACCCAGACAGTCGTTCCGACGGACTCCTCCAAGCAATCCGGCTCAGCACGGGGAGCGGTCACAGCACGTCCCCGCAGCGCGTCCTCACCGCCGCCAGCTCCGCTCGTTCACATCAGGGCCGCACAGGCCCACGGTGCATCCACGGTCCAAATTAGCTCGAGCGGCCAGACCTTCCACCAGCGGCTACTGCATGCAGCCGCCTCGCCGCACTCCGGAGCTCACAGCGCGGACCCCAGGAATCGGACAAGGCTCAGACTTCCTCAGGCAGACACCGCATACCATACGCCTTCTGATTCATCGAAAAGGCAGGTTTTGTCTCTATTTATTGTACGGATAAGTGAAAGATATTGTCTCGGCCGGCGGAGCTCGCTCACAGAGCAGCCATTCCGCAGCTCGGCAAGCCACGCCCCCTTTATAAGTCTATTTAGTGTCAAGAGGAGGTCTTTGCAGGCTCTTTAAACAAAACACGGCAGGCATTTTTCTTTTGGCAACCCTACTTTAATTCCTTTTCATGAAATGCATTCTCGCACTGCAGCAGTAAAGGCAGGGCTTTAAGTGGGCCGGGTCTCACCGGGTCTGAGCACCGGCAGTTTTTTAAAAGGGGGCTCGAAACTGGTCTCTATCGGGCTCTGTTTTGTGCCCTGACACAAGCAGTCCTTTGTTTTCCGGACTGCAGTGACAGCAGGCACATCGATGTGCGCTGCTCACACTGCCTACTTCTCACTAGTGGAGAAGTTACGGCATGACCTAATGCCAAGGTAGCGTTGTAGGGGAAGGGAAATCCTTGCTTCTTACATCTCCCATGTGTCTGCTTTTTAAAACACAAGACTACGAGCGCTGTTGCGAGTGAGGGGCCCTATTGATGTTGCTTGTTGTATCATATATCTGGATGCAATGACAGAAACAGCAAAATACAAGTCGGGCGGCATACTATCCTAAGTAAGCACAGATTTTTAGCTTATGTGTTTTATGCCACGCTCTTAATTACATTGGCCACGCTCCTTTGAGAGACCCCCAGTTATTTCATCCCACTTAAAGCCCTGAGTAAAGGTAAAATACAAATGTAAGGAATAGGCAGAGTGGGGGCCCAGGGGGTACTGGAACCAGGAAAAAAACTAAGCCTCTGTAACCAGTTTACAAAGGCATGTAAACATGCAAATGGTCTTTAAAGACCTGTGAAAAACTTCGGGCGTGCCGGAGATAAGACTCCAGACACTGCCCAGCTGAGCCCCCAGCAGCTCGAGTTGCACTGCAGCAGCCCGGGCTGAGACGGTGGAAGAGGGGGGGCTGAAGCCCTTGGGCCTCGGCAGAAGTGTGACTGGGAAGGCGCGACCCCCTTTGCATCGCTCCACGGCCCCCCTGGGGGTCGCGCCCCACAGTTTGAAGACCCCTGATCTACAGGCATGGTAGGGCTCACAACCACCCTCAAGGGACCTGAGAGCCCCCCCCCATTCAAAGGGAACCTGCGCCACCATAAATGGCGCTCCGAGTTGTCTACCGCAACTACTTGGTGGAATGCCCCGGGGACTACTTGCTTCTCAGACACCAGGTGACACCGGACTGAGGTCACACTGGCTCCAGTGTCTCTGAGAGCCTCTACCCTGTTCCCATTAATGGTCACCCAGGTGCTATATTTCTTTGTGTTAGGGGGCACCTGGTTTCCTGGGACCATCTCACTGTCCCCTAGTGAGACAAGGGTCATTTCTGCGGGATCCCCACCCTCCTGTGGGCACCCCTCCTCCCCAAGCGCTACACTAGCCAACACTTTGGACTGTCCACCGGTGGGTGGCTGTGTCCCCTTCGGGCACTTGGGGTCCCCCTTAAAGTGACCTACCTGGTCACATGCATAACACTTGCGGGGGCCGGTCTCAACAGGCTTCCCTGTAGAGACTCCTTTCTTCTTATCACCGGGGTCTGGGAACCTTTACCCTGGGTACTAGTTTGGGGCCCTTTAGAGAACTCCTGTGCTTTACCCTTGTCCCCCACCTTTCTGCTGGGGACCCTGCCCACCTTTGGCTGAGTCTCCCCAAACGCTTTCTTGCGGACCCTGGTACTCACCCAGCGGTCCACTTCCATAGCAAGCTTCCTGGGGTCAGTTAGCTTACTATCAACTAGGTGCTGGCGCAGATCTGCAAAACATAGACTAGACAAGTGCTCCCATGCAATCAAGTTGTAGAGCCCCTGAAAATCTGTTACACTACTGCCCTTTACCCAACCATCCAGCGACCTGCAGAACACATCCACACATTCCAACCAAGTGTTGGCATCAGACTTCTTACTGGACCTGAACTGATCCCTGTACTTTTCAGGAGTAAGACCATACTTCGTGAGAAGGGCATCCTTCATGTCAGCATAGGTGAGGTGATACCCCTTACCCAAAGCTATCAGAGCATCCCTTGCTTCTTCAGGGAAAAGTGGCCACAATCCTGCTCCCCAATTCTCCTCAGGGACCCCATTCATGTGTATGGCTGCCTCATAACCCTGAAACCACCTTTGTATGTCATCCCCCTTTTTGAACTCCTTGCCTACATTCTTGGGAATGTGCACAATCCTGTCTGCCTTTCTGGACGAATTGCTGCCACCATCTGAGCCTGACTTACTCCTAAGTTCTAGCTCCTTCAGTTCTCTCTCATGCTCTAAGAGCATCTTCCTCTCCTCTATGGCCAATCTCTTCTCCTCCCGCTCACTCTCCAGCCTGAGCTTCTGCAGCTCAAACTGCCTTGCCTCCCGCCTGTCCTCCAGCTCCTCTGGGGACAGACTGCTGCTGCCTGACCTGGCGGGTTCCCCCTACCCAAAAGCACATCCACCCTGGAAATAGGCTCCTCCACCTCCTCACTGAGATTACCAGGCTGCCCATTGGCATGTCTGGCTGCTACCCAGGCCCTCAGCGCCTTCTGTAGCTCCTCCTTCCTTGTGAGGCCTTTAATTTGGACTTTCAGGTTTTTACAAATTGCTCGTAGCTCCTTTACGGCGTAGGATTCCAACCTATCCTCCTCAAAGATAACTTCCAGAGATGCAACGGATGATGCAATTGATTCAGGCATGACAAAAGTAGTGAGTTGAAAACTGGCAAGATCAAAAATAGGCCAAAAGAAAAAGAACCAGTATGTGGTACGTAATGGTCTGCGATATGGTAGTAGTGCACACCAATCACTGTAAGTCAAGTGCAAACACAAGTCCTATCCTCACCGCTGACAACCAATGTTAGAAATGGGATCTCTAGTTGGCAAGGGCTTGCACCTTTGTCCAAGTAGGGACCCTTCTTCCTAGTCAGGGTAAGGGTGTTACACTTCGTGAAGTAACCCCTGCTCACCCTCGTGGTAGCTTGGCACGAGCAGTCAGGCTTAATTCAGAGGCAGTGTGTAAAGCATTTGCACATAACCAACAGTAATACAGTGTAAGCACTACAAACAAACACCACACCAGTTTAGAAAAATAACCAATATTTTATATACTCAAGACAAGACCAATTACGACAAAAATCCACAATACTATACTTTACGAATGAATACTTGATACGGTAACTTCTTCTTTGCAGGAATAGCACAAAAGCAAAGTTCGTACGAGTCGGTAGCTCCGTCCGAGCCTACCGCGATGCTGAAACCACAGAGTCTAACAGTTCCAGCCGACCGCGTCGATACGGGCCAGCAGAGTCATGAACAGACTCGGTTACAGTACATTTCTCGTTGTGGCTGGTACGGAGTGTACGAGCCGGTCGGCGTTCGTCGCGGTTGCGGTGCAAGACGGAGCGATGCAAGGTGCGGTGTCCCTCGATGCGGTGCAGGCAGCGGCTCGATGAGCGTCGTGCAGACGGAGTCGGTGAGTCCAAGGCGTGCGATGCAGGGTGAGACGATGCTCGATGCGGTGCTGACAGGTTGCGATGCAGGCGACCTAGCCGGAGTGCGGGAGCTGGCGTCGGACAGCGGTGCGAGTCGGAGCGGTGCGTCGCAGACGTGCGAGCGGTGCCCCAAATGCGGTGCGGTCTCGACTCTTGAGCCAGTTGCAGCGACCACGTCGGTCGGGTCCGGTTGGTTCAGTGAAGCGATGCGATGCGAACTGCGGTGCCCACAGGTCACGGTGCAAGCAGCGGCTCGATGTTGGCGTCGTCGGACGTCGCCCACGGTGAGACCAGGGTTGCGATGCGAAGCGGGGCGATGCGGTCTGCGGTGCAAACAGGTCACCGACCAGGGATGGATTCGGTTGACGGAGTCGGTTGCGGTTCCCTTCCTCTGTGGCAACTGAAACAGCGTTCCAGAAGCGGTACCCAGAGGCTTGTGAAGTCTTTGTAGTCCCTGAGACTTCTTAACAGGAGGCCAGCTCGGTTTCAGGCCCTTGGAGATACTCAGCACAAGTTTGTAGAAAGTTCAGTCCAGTCCTTTCACTGCCCAAGGCAGGAGCAGCAGCTGCAGGCCAACCCAACAAAGCAACAACACAGCAAAGGGGCAGTACTCCTCCTGGCAGCTCTTCCAGCGCTTCGTCTTGGCAGGTTCCTTGATTCCAGCGAGATCTAAATTCATGGGGTCAGGGCCCCAATATTTATATCCCAAATTCCTTTGTTCTCTGAAGGCAGAGAGGCCTTTGCCTAGTCCAAACCAGTTCTGGAGCACTTTGTTGACAAGTCTCCGTCCCTTCTTTTAGTGAGTAGGCCAGGGACATCAGACGCACCACAGGAGGTGGAGCCAGCATTGTGGAGGGAAGGCACTGTCCTATTCAGGGCCCAGGTGCGACCCCTCCCACCCATCTACATGTAGATCTTGCTATTCAGCCTTGTGCTGACTCATCCTGTCTCCTGGCATCCCCCAGCCCCTGTCACTCACATTCCAGACAAGGAATACACAACCTCGCAGAGGCAGGCTTGGATGGTTAGACAAGAAAATACCCACTTTCTAAAAGTGGTATTTTCAAACACAGAATGTTAAAACCAACTTCACTAAAAGATGCATTTTATCATTCTGAGTCCAGGCATACTAAACTCGAATTTCTACCACGTTCCCGGGGTCAGTTAGGATTATAAGCTGTAATAATCAAAACTGCCCGTTCTGGCCTATGGAAAACAGGTAGCCTTGCAATAGTGAAAAACGAACTAGGCTGTAATTCACTATCAGGACATGCCGCACTACCTATGCACTCCTCCAATCACCCAGGCATGTCCTACCTTTCGCATACAACGCACCCTGCCCACTGGGGTACCTTGGGCCTACCTTAGGGGTGACTAACATGTAGCAAAGGGAAGGTTTAGGGACTTGCAAGTGTGTGCACTTGCCAAGTCGACATGGCAGCCCCAGGCTGCGCACAGGCTCTGCGTTGGCAGGCCCGAGTTACACTTTACGGGCTGTTTGCGTGGGTGGCACAATCCAGTGCTGCAGCCCACCAACAGCATTTGGTCTATAGGCCCTGGCACTCGCAGTGCACTTTACAAGGGACTGACACATAAACCAAATAGGTCAATCATGGAAACACCAATCCATAACACATTTTATACAGGAGCACTTGCACTTTCCCACTGGACCGCAGTGAGGAAAGTGCGCAGAATCATTACACCAGCAAAAACAGAGTCAAAACCGGGAGGTCAGAAAGCAAAAAGTCAGGGGAAACACGCCAAAAGATGCCAAGTCTAACAACAGTGCTTTGGTAAATATTGGAAGTACAGTGTTTAAAGAGGGAATGGCATACGTTGCATTGTCTCGAGTAAGAACATTATCTGGTTTGTATTTGATTGATTTTGATGAGAAAAAGGTTAGTGCTGATGCAAATTGTGTAAGAGAGTACAATCGGTTAAGAAGACTTTATGCTCCTAACTTAGGTAAATATCCCATATATGAGAAACGCGTAGTGTGTCCAAAACAGAAATATGACAAACATTCTACTGAGATTCAAAAAAAGAAAACAATTGAAGAGAATCATAAAGGTGCAAAGAAAAAGAAAATGGACACTATTGATGATATTGTAGGATACCAGTTAGAAAATAGTTCAGGTATCAACTGCTATGCTAATGTAATTCTGAATGTTGTGCTTTATCTACAAGATCTTCATCATGAAATCATGGAAATTCATGAAAAAGATTCTGTTCTTTACTACAATATGTATTTCAAGAGTTGGTAACTGACAGAAGTAAACTCCATACTGCTTCTGGCATTCGGCATCCTTGGGATATATGTACTGGTTCTTTGAAATTTACACTCAATATACAACAAGATGCACACGAATTTCTAATCCCTCTGCTTGGTGTATTGGAAGATGAAGGAATACAAATTGAAAACTTATTTGGACTAAGTTACAGATGGGATCATAAATGTGAAGAGTGTTCATTTTCTTCTACCACTGAAATAGACACAGAACTATTCATATACTTGACGATACCAGATTGCAAATCAGTATCTTTTAACAAATTAGTAAAAACAGCTAATCAAGATATGAAATGTTCTCATTGTAAATCAGAAATGTTGTCAACATTATATATAGAAAGATTTGGAAAATATTTCATTTTAATGCTACAACATTGTAGAGCAAATGGAAGAAAATTGGAAACCAAAATTAAAAATGTTGTGGCAAGTCAAGAATCAATTTCAGGAAGAACTTTTAAAGCAGTGGCTAATATTTTCCATGATGGACCTACTACAACATCTGGACACTATACTGTGTATTTAAAGTGCAATAAAGGACGGACACATTGCAATGATGCCCATTTGGAATTCAAATCTAGGTTGTCTTACGAATTACCAAATTCATAACTGATATTTTTGATGCCAAAGTTTTGAATACATCATTCGGCCTATTGGGAAGATGTGAACACGAATCAACAAGTTTATTTTGGATAATTTCATAGCAAAAGATTCGGAAACATTATTCCGCCTATTGGGAAGATATGAAAAATGTGTGTATGGATTATTGTTTGTGCTAATTCATATTGCATTTGGAAAATTGTGTTTAGAAACAAATAGTTTATATATTTGTTGTCTATATTATGCAAGATGTAAATGAGAGTGTACATTTTACAAAATGTACTTGAGAGAAATAAAAGACTTAATGTACTTGAAGAATGTAATTAAGAAACTGTAGATAGGTAAACACATAGCTACACATATTCTAAATAATTCTGTACGCTGATTTTTTTTTTTTTACAATCTCGTGCAATCACTCAGGCAGTACACATGCACTCCTCCAATCACCCAGTCACTACCCCTGCACTCATGCAATCACCCAAGCACTACCCATGCACTCCTCCAATCATCCAGGCACTACCCCTGCACTCATACAATCACCCAGGTACTACCCATGCACTCCTCCAATCACCCAGGCACCACCCATGCACTCCTCCATGCACCCAGGCACTACTCATGCACTCTTCCAATCAGCCAGGCACTATCCATGCACTCCTCCAATCACCCAAGCACTACACCTGCACTCATGCAATCACCCAGGCACTACCTATGCACTCCTCCAATAACCCAGGCACTACCCATGCACTCATGCAATCACCCAGGCACTACCTATGCACTTCCCCAATCACCCAGGCACTACCCCTGCACTCATGCAATCACTCAGGCACTACCCATGCACTCCTCCAATCACCCATTCACTACCCCTGCACTCATGCAAACACCTAGGCACTACCCATGCACTCCTCCAATCACCCAGGCACTACCCATGCACTCATGCAATCACCCAGGCACTACCTATGCACTCCTCCAATCACCCAGGCAGTACTCCTGCACTCATGCAATAACCCAGGCACTACCCTTGCACTCCTCCAATCATCCTGGCACTACCCATGCACTTCTCCAATCACCCAGGCACTACCCCTGCACTCATGCAATCACACAGGCACTACCCATGCACTCCTCCAATCATCCTGGCACTACCCATGCACTTCTCCAATCACCCAGGCACTACCCCTGCACTCATGCAATCACACAGGCACTACCCATGCACTCCTCCAATCACCCTGGCACTACCCATGCACTCCTCCAATCACCCAGGCACTACCCATGCACTCATGCAATCACTCAGGAACTACCCATGCACTACTTCAATCACCCAGGTACTACCCATGCACTCCTTTAATCACCCAGGCACTACCAATGCACTCACCCATGCACTCAGGCACTACCTTAGCACTCATGCAATCACCCAGGCACTACCCATGCACTCCTCCAATCCTCCAGGCACTATCCATGAACTCCTCCAATCACCCAGGCACTACCCATGCACTCCTTCAATCATTCAGTCACTACTGTTGCACTCATCCATTCACCCAGACACTACTCATGTACTCATCTATGTACTTAGGCACTACTGTTGAACTGAACCATTCACCCAGGCATTATCCATGCACTCCTCCAATCACCCAGGCACTACCCCTGCACTCATGCAATCACACAGGCACTACCCAAGCACTCATTCAATAACTAAGGCACTACTGTTGCACTCATCCATTCACCCAGGCACTACTCATGCACTCATCTATGCACTCAGGCACTGCCTATGCACTCATCCATTCCCTCAAACACTATCCATGCACTCATCAATGCACTCAGGTACTATTCATACACTGCTACAATCAGCCAGGCACTATCCCTGCATCCATGCAATCAGCCAGGCACTACCCATGCACTCATCCATTCACTCAGGCACTATCCGTGCACTCCTCCAATCACACAGGCACTACCCAGGCACTCATGCAATCACTCAGGCACTACTGTTGCACTCATCCATTCACCCAGGCAGTACCCATGCCCTCATCTATGCACTCTGGCACTACTCATGCACTCATCCATGCAATCAGGCACTACCTCTGCACTCATGAAATCAGCCAGTCACTAACCATGCACTCCTCCAATCACTCAGTCACTACCCATTCACTCATCCAATTACCCAGGCACTACACTTATGCAATCACCCAGGCACTATCCATGCACTCATCCAACGACCCACGCATTACTGCAGTACTCATTCAGTCACTCAGGCAGTACTCATACACTCATACAATGATTCATATATTACACTTGCAGCAATTCATACAACACATATAAGTTTGTCTATTTTTAACCAAATAGGCAGTTATAAAAAGAACCCGTTTTTTTCTTCTTTTTTCTATTTAATTTTTTTTGTGTTTTTTTAACTCTTTTATGTATTTTTTTCTCTTTTTTAAAAAAAATTTAAAAATCAACGAAATGAACTGAGAAAACTTCCCCAAACATTTTGCAATTAAAAACTCATTGCAAAAAAAAAAAAATTAAGAGCAGTGGTTTTTCGCAGCAACCACAACAGCATCCACAGATTGCTCTCCACAACAAAGAACTTTCTTGCACTTAATGCACCGCTGCTCAAGTCCAGCAAACTCTGGGATAATTTGGGCTCTTTGGGTCGATGCAGAAGAACCTGCCGAGGTGCTAGGCCCTGCGACCTCATCATCTTGCTGACTTTGTTGTTGTAGTTCGCGATGATGTTGCTCTCGTGCAAGATGACGTGGATGTAATGTCTGCAGGTGCTTCATCATTGATGAAGTGCCACAGGAGTATTTTTTCTCGGATCCCCGAGATAGCACCCTTTCACATAAAGTGCAGGTCACCTTGCGTGCATTCACCTTTTTTTCGCCAGGTGGAATAGAAAAAAAAGCTCACACAACACTTTCCTTGCGCTGCTTAATTGGTTCTTCCAAATCTTCTTCTACTCCAGGAATGTCCTGTGGTGGAATAGAAGAAGCCATTTTCCCAGTGGATTCAAAAAAACACCCAAAAAATGCAATAAAGAAGAACAGAAAACACAAGAGCTGAGTCTGCTGAAGATGTTCCTGGAAGAATGGGTGGGGTCCTACAAGTTATAGAATAAAAAGCTTCTTAACCAATGAAATGCTTTCTTTTGAAGTCACATGGGATTCACGTACGCGACGCGCAATCAGCGCGCACCAGACGCGATTTCCGAAAAATATATTTAACAATAATATATCTTTATTCCAGTTACACATATAGTAAATTTACAAATTTGTATATAAATCTCTCGGTATAATATATATAATAAAGTTATATATATATACTTTTAAAACTAAATAACTTGCGCTGAATTCGTGTACCTGACGCGAGCCTGGAAATACGTACATGAGGTTACGCGGGACCGTCGCGGCTCCCGTAACTTCATTATAAGAAGTTTAATATCCATATTATTTATGTAAATATCACTTTTATAACTCTTTCAATAAAGCATATACGATTGATTTAATAAATTTATAGTATATATCATGTATTTAAATTTTTTAAACATGAAAAATGAGAACTGTGCACCCATCGCACACCGTACGCATATCGTGCATGCCTTAACCAATATGGCGGCTGGATTCTTGGATTCGCGCACCCACCGTGACCGGTATACGATCAGTACGCGAATGCATATTTTAAAAAGGATAAAACATCACATTACCTTTATAAAACCTTAAAAAGTTAGAACAAGCATTTTTAATCCATAATGTAAAATATACCACTCTGCAATTTTTCAGAAATTGTTGAACATATAGTGCCATTGTTGTTCTACTCTCAACTTAAAAAACCAAGTTACAAAACCTTAGATTGTCACTAAAAAAAGCACAGTTTTTTTTAACATTATAGTTAGGAATTAGCGTTTAAGAAACCTTTGAAATTCACTGAAAAAACCATAGGTTTCAGGGACGTTATAGTTAGACTTTAGCTTTTAAAAAATCTTTTAAATTCACTGGAAAAAACCATAGGTTTCAGTGACGTTATAGTTAGTAATTAGCATTTAAAAAACCTTAGAAATTCACTGAAAAAACCATAGGTTTCAGGGACGTTATAGTTAGAAATTAGCATTTAAAAACCTTTGAAATTCACTGAAAAAACCATAGGTTTTAGGGACAGTTATAGTTAGTTGGACATTTCACTCGTACAAAACCCGTGAAATTCCCCCGTTATAGTTAGTTCAGCTAACTATAACTCGCGCCCCCGCAATGACCTGCTGATGACGTCACATATTACATCGCTCATGACATGGTCAGTGACATCACTGATGACATCACTGATGACATCTCAAATGACATCACTGATGACATCACTGATGACATCATCCATGTGATAATGTCATGCATCTTCTCACACCCTAATATAACTTTTGATACACCCACTCTAAATTACAGACTGCCATTCTCAAAACCATAGACACTCCAACACCAATAACTACATACACACTCACTGATTCTTAGGTGTACACACACATCCACTCACTCACCCGTACAGTCACTCATACTTACGGTCACTCAGTACAGGACTATCATATGCACTCATACACCTATATAGACACTCACACAGCGCCACTCATCCATAGAGGTACTCACACACCTAGTCAGTCATGCTAATAATTAATCACACTGCCATTTACTCACCTATACAGTTATACACCCACCAGCTCTCTTACTCATACAAATACCAGCACATTCTTACGCTCTTATACAATCACTGATACAAGTACACACTCATCCATATAGCCACTCTCACAATCACACACTCTCACTTATAGTCATTTATATACTCCAACACACATATATACTGCCTTTCACATATGTAGTTACTCACACATGTACCACTGAGATATACATCCACTCACTAACACACCCATACACACACTCACACACACATACAGTCCATCACAGATGCACTCTTGAAACCATGCACCCACGGAATCACCCACTCACACATCTATGCACAGAGTCACACACACCCCACCCACACAAACACTCAGGCACCCATACAGATACTCAGACAACCAATCAATAACCCATGTAAACACTCATGTACCTATTCGCAAACCCATGCAGCCGCTTACACACCAACAGACAGACGGATACAGACATTCACACAGTTTAGTCACTAACCAATGCATTCAGTAAGATACATTTAATCACTCACTTATAAAGTCAGTCACGCACCTACTAAATCATCCATTCAGACACTTATACACCCACTCATTCTTCAATACACCTTTCCCTATATATATTAAACATATTTAAACTTTACAGAAACACACAGTCACTGGATGATGTCATCAGTGATGTCATCAGTGATGTCATTTGAGATGTCATCAGTGATGTCATCAGTGATGTCACTGACCATGTCATGAGCGATGTAATATGTGACGTCATCAGCAGTGCATTGCGAGGCGCGAGTTATAGTTAGCTGAACTAACTATAACGGGGAATTTCACGGGTTTTGTACGAGTGAAATGTCCAACTAACTATAACTGTCCCTAAAACCTATGGTTTTTTCAGTGAATTTCTAAGGTTTTTTAAATGCTAATCTCTAACTATAACGTGCCTGAAACCTATGTTTTTTTCAGTGAATTTCAAAGGTTTTTTAAATGCTAATTTCTAACTATAACGTGCCTGAAACCTATGTTTTTTTCAGTGAATTTCAAAGGTTTTTTAAATGCTAATTTCTAACTATAACGTGTCTGAAACCTATGGTTTTTTCAGTGAATATATATATATATATATATATATATATATATATATATATATATATATATACTGACGGTCTCCAGTAGGTAGTTATAGTTTGGACCAAGTTTCCTTAGGAATAACTTTGCCACCGTTTGATGAATCCTAACAAACTTTTCAAAACTAGTTTGACACTCACTTTAGCTGCTGTGCTAAAAGTCTTGGGGTGCTTGATCAAGGGGGTATGAGAAAAAAGGGGGAGGGTCCCAAAATGCCTTTTCCCTATGCAATTTCCCATAGGGATTTTAGACACGACTACAGCCTGAACCGCTGGACAGAATTACACCAAATTTGGCAGAAAGCTAGATCCTGGACCAGAAAGATTGCTTTTTGTCATTTGGTGTAAATCTGTTCAATAGTTTTGGAGTTATTAAGAAAAAAGAACTATAGATATCTAGGGACGCAAAGCCTCCACGGATCCCCCATTGGGAATCCGAAGATTCATGCGCCACCAGCAGTGCTGTGATTGGCTGGCTGTAGCCTTTTGATATTACAGAACAGTAGCCAGTTGTGAGAAGTGACAAAAAATGGAATGGAAGGTGTTACGGTAGAGGTAACCTGACCCCATGTGTGAAATGTAGGGATGTATGAGGGAGCCATGATTGAAAAGATATTGGCCTATGCGTATTTTTTTGCCATGTGTGTGAATTCGCAGATCCGCCACGACGCTCAGCGCAGCCCCCTTGTAAAATCACGGTGGATCCTAAATTCGGCCGTAAATTAAAAAAAATACAACCACTCACTGAGATACTCATATACCCACTCACACATATTCAGACACCCAGTCAGAGACCCACATAAACACTCAAACACTTACTCAGAGACCCACTCACACACTCACACACTCACTCACACACCTACTCAGACACTCTTGCACCCACTCACATACCCATTCAGACACTTACGTACCCAATCACCGACCCACTCAGACACTCATACACCCACTCACAGACCCACTCACACACTTACACACCACTCACAGACCCACTCACAAACTTACGCACCCACTTCCATACCCATTCACATACTCACACACCTACTCACAGACCCATTTATACTTTCACACACTCACTCACAGACCGACACAGACACTCACACACCCATTCACAGACCCAGTCAGACACTAACGCACCCACTCAGTGATCCATTTACATACTCACACACCCACTCACAGACCTACTCACACTGTGACACACTCACTCAGAGACTCACACAGACACTCACAAACCCACTCACAGACCCTGTGTGGATCCGCTAATTCACTGCGAAGTTACACAGGGGGACGTGCTGAGCACCCAAGTGGATTTGCGGATTCATGGTAAAAAAAAACAACCAAATTGGGCTTCTTTGCAGAAAACATGGAAAAGGTTAAAGAAATACTAACCATTTAGAAGTTGTATAACAAAAATAAAAGACGAAAGGAAGTCTGTGATTTGTTAGCTAGAACAGCATAAGTAAGAGTACATGGTGAAGAGTAGCCATTTTAGCTGCTTTTCTACTGAGTAGAGGTGGATTGCCTGAGTTGTCACTGGAGATTTGGAATGAAAACAGATGTTAACAGACATAGAAATAAAACTTGGACAACAGCAAAGAGCTTTTACAGGTTCTTCATTAGGTTGTAGTATATAAAAGTATATTTAGATAGAATATTGTGTGTGTGTGTATATAAGCTGAAAGAAAATGTGTTGTTTCTAGGCTCTATACTAGAAGGGTAAATAGAAGGAAGCTTAGATGAGAGCATTAACTAAAAATACTATGAGCAGGAAAGGAGAAAGAGAAATTGGTATACTGAAAGTATAGTAAGTTCATTAAGCCGGTGTAAATGAATGTGTTTGAAATTAGATGTGGGTGGTTGCTTAAAGTATGTAATTCAATAGTATGTAATTTGCACACACTCACACAGTCAAGGAGGCACTTACATAACCATTTACACTCCCACAAAAGCACTTATGTACCCACCACACATATAACCAGACAGTGAATGCATCACTCAGTCACACACCCATAAAACCATTCACACACTCATTTCCTCACCTATACACCCAACTTTGAGTACTAATTCACCCTTAGAGCCTGGGAGGACATCCGCAGAATGCAATCTGCACCACAGTAAAAGTTTGAAGAGGACTACTTCACCCCTCTTGAGAAGGGAGAGCCCTAGTTGTAGTTGACCTCAGAATCAGGGCCTCAAAGGGTAGTGGCTCTGAGAAGGAGGGAGAGGAACTGACTGGGCAAAGGCTCCAGAGGAGAGAGAGAGAGAGGATTCCCCCAGAGAGAGAGTTCCCTATTAGATTTGATGCAGGAAGTACTGTCTCCTCCCAAATCCAGTGCACTGAGAACCTCAAGGGCAGACAGGCTGATTGGGACCTAAGGCTTCAGCTGGACCAGCTGGCTGCAGAGGATAGATAAGCTGAGGCTAAGAGAGCCTTGAAGGAGAAAGGGTCTTCCTGGCTCATGAATTGAGTGTCAAGCAGCTGGACTTGAAGGCCAAATAGATGTTAGAGTCTAGCAAAAATGGTTGGAGCACCACTACTGTGTGCAATGCAGAAGAAAGAGTCCATATACCCAGAGACTTGGTGCCTGACTTTAGGGAGGGGTGACATAGACAGGTGATTTCAGGCATATGTAGTAGCTCTAGAGGTACAGAGGATCTCTCAGGAGATTTACAGAGAGCTGGTCTTTGGAGTCATATTCCTGACGATGGGAGGGATGACCTACTAGCCCTAGAGACAGGGAAGAAGTTGAGGTATCCCACCATAAAGGAGTCCCTTGTCAGTAAGTATGAGTTCACCCCAGAGGAATGCAGGATGAAACTCAGGGGTAGTCAGAAACTGTGTCACCATTCATGGGAGGATTTTATGGGGTACTTTTGAAATGTTTGTAAAAAGTACTGTTGTTTTTTAAGAAGATTTTTCAAACAGTTTAATACTTTTTCTTTTTTTTTCAAAGAGAACTGGGAAGAAGCAACTGGTTTCAGTTTGTGAAAAACATGAAGGCTCAATGGGGAGCTAAGAAAATAATTAAATGTTTCTGCTGGCAGAACTTTCCACATCTATGTGATTGGAAATGCAGTACTTGCTGCTTTAGGCTTTTTTCCTCAGTGTCTTTTGAAATGCTACATATAACATCCAGTTGCATGAAAGAAAGTACAGACTCACCTGTATCTGTTCCAAATTTAGGTGCATCTTTTACCCAGAACAGGATATGAATATTTGGACCACCTCTTGCTTGGTACTCGTTTTGTGAGAATAAATCAATAATTTCTTCAAGAGTTGGATTATTTTTTGTTGCAGATAAAGGACAGCATTGTTTGAAATCTCTGCTTAAAGTACCTGCAAACATTTGCTGGATCCAAATAGCAAAGATCTCCTGGTGTCTTGAATGTGATGCCTTTAATGTTACAGTTTGTTTGTCTCAAAACGTCATGTAAGCCATCCCATGGATATTCTGCACAGCTCAGAGTTAGAAACCAAGTTGGTGTTCTTAAATTTCTCAATACTGTAATTACTTGGATACACATAGTATACAGTTTGGGGGTTTCCCCACTGTTCATTTATGATTATTTTAACAGCACATCACTTGTGGTGCATGAATATAGAACCTGAGAAAAGTAAAATAAAAAAAGGGAAAAAGCACCCACACAAGACATTTGTATGGTGACAAGCATGTGGCATTTCACACAGAGAGTAAGCATCTCACTTAAAGTTTTGAAGGCAGGTGGTATTATAATGACTGCAGCTGATGGTGGTTCTCCCAAGAGTGCTGTTCAAGTGGACTGTCCTGCTGCACCTAGCTTCTCCCACATCATTTCGTTATGGCACCTTTCTGGAATTGTTGTTAAGTGTTTACACATGGAAATTGTCCCATATAAATAATTTTGTAGGGCCCCTGGATAACCTCTTGCCTCAAACATTACAGTCAAGGTATTTCCTTTCACGGTATTGTAAGATGCTTCTAATCATTGCTTTGTTCTGTGCTTCTTGAAGTACTTGTGCATAACAGTTTATTTGTAAATAGTTAAAAAGTTATGTTATGTTTATTTGTTAATTGTTTGGTTTAAATTAAATTGTAATGTATTAATAAAATGTATTTGTAAAAATGCATATTACATTTTTACCTTATGGGTCACAAACACACCAATACAGGAATTCATACATGAACTCACACACCTATAGAGTCACTCATATAGGTACTTACACACCCACACATACACTCACACACCTAGTCCAAACCTCATACAGTCAGTCACGCGCCCAGTTACACATGCAAACAGCTACTTACATAGACTCATACACCCATACAGCTATTCACACACATCCACTCATACAGTCACTCATACACCAAGTCACACAATGACACAGTGACTCATACACCCAGTTGTACACTGAAACACTCACTAACACATACATATACCAATACACCTACGTACGCTTCGTGCTATACACTGATAAATCACACAAAGACTCTCACATCCATGCACACACCAATGCAGTCACTGATACACACACAGGCACTCACCTAAACACTCACTGACAGACCCAGGCTCACACTGATACAACATCTGACACACCCAGCCACACTCCGATACAGAAACTGATACACCCAGGCACATGCTCATAAAACTAATGAAAATCAGTCACATATCGATACAGCCTCTTAATCATTCAGCCAAACACTGATACAGCATCTAAAACACCCAATACATATTGATACAGCCAGTTACACACCCAAACACACTATAATACAGACCCTAGCACACCCAGCTAAACACAAATGCATCAAATAACACACCTAGACACACACTGATGCATACACTGACACACCCAGGGGCATACCAATGCAGACACTGACCACCCCGGCATACAGCAATGCAGACACTGACACACCCAGCCAAACACTAATGCATCCAGTAAAGCACCCAGGCACATACTAATGCATACACTGACACACCCAAGGACACACCAGGAATATAAATATATATATATATATATATATTCACTGAAAAAACCATAGGTTTCAGGGACGTTATAGTTAGTTGGACATTTCACTCGTACAAAACCAGAGAAATTCGGCCATTATAGTTAGTTGAGCTAACTATAACTCGCGCCCCCGCAATGCACTGCTGATGACGTCACATATTACATCATTCATGACATGGTCAGTGACATCACTGATGACATCACTGATGACATCTCAAATGACCCTTGCAGAACCGCTCCTGTATCACTGGGCAGGATCGCGGTACGGGTGGCCTGGAGGCTGCCTTGTTGATGGATTAGTGCGGTGTTCATTGGCTCCTTCGGCGAAGAACTTTTTATTATAAGACTCTGTGGCAGACACCCCACTTGGGTATTATTAATTTTATTGGGACTGCATGAACCAGAATGCATTTAAGCTCACTTGAGGCAGACTTCCTGTTGAAATAAAAGGTGGACTCTTTTGCAGCCCATTTGTTTGCCGCATTGTTTTTTGTACGATCCATGAAGAAGGGATGGTTCCCGAAACGCGTCGGATCAGTGGCATAGAGGGGGCGATTGTGCTGATCACTGCTTACCTGACAAGGGCCTTTATCCATTCTGCCCGAGAGTGCCAGCCACGTGGGTAACTCCTTTTTTTGTAAATGTGTGGCTCAACCCGGCCACGGCACGGCACCGCTGCGGGACCCTTGCAGAACCGCTCCTGTATCACTGGGCAGGATCGCGGTATGGGTGGCCTGGAGGCTGCCTTGTTGATGGATTAGTCCGGTGTTCATTGGCTCCTTCGGCGAAGAACTTTTTATTATAAGACTCTGTGGCAGACACCCCACTTGGGTATTATTAATTTTATTGGGACTGCATGAACCAGAATGCATTTAAGCTCACTTGAGGCAGACTTCCTGTTGAAATAAAAGGTGGACACTTTTGCAGCCCATTTGTTTGCCGCATTGTTTTTTGTACGATCCATGAAGAAGGGATGGTTCCCGAAACGCGTCGGATCAGTGGCATAGAGGGGCGATTGTGCTGATCACTGCTTACCTGACAAGGGCCTTTATCCATTCTGCCCGAGAGTGCCAGCCACGTGGGTAACTCCTTTTATATATATATATATATATATATATATATATATATATATATATATATATATATATATATATATATATATATATATATATATATATATATATATATATATATATATATATATTCACTGAAAAAACCATAGGTTTCAGGGACGTTATAGTTAGTTGGACATTTCACTCGTACAAAACCAGAGAAATTCGGCCATTATAGTTAGTTGAGCTAACTATAACTCGCGCCCCGCAATGCACTGCTGATGACGTCACATATTACATCATTCATGACATGGTCAGTGACATCACTGATGACATCACTGATGACATCTCAAATGACATCACTGATGACATCACTGATGACATCATCCAGTGACTGTGTGTTTCCTGTAAAGTTTAAATGTTTTATAAATATATATGCGAATGTGTATTGAAGTATGAGTGGGTGTTTGAATGTCTGAATAGATGATTTAGTAGGTGCGTGACTGACTGTATAAGTGAGTGATTAAATGTGTCTGACTGAATGCATGGGTTAGTGACTAAACTGTGTAAATGTCTATATCAGTCTGTCAGTTGGTGTGTAAGCGGCTGCATGGATTGGTGAGAAGCTACATGAGTGTCTATATGGGTTATTGATTCGTTGTCAGAGTATCTGTATGGGTGCCTGAGTGTCTGTGTGGGTGGGTACACTCCCTGTACCTGCTGATATACTTGATTCTTGAAAAGGAACAAATTGTTATTCAGACAAAAGGTCAATAAGTCAATAATCATTCTGTTATGTTGAACATATTGTATAGGTCTACAGGATAGAAAATGTTCAGTAGCCCTTATTCCATCTCCATTTCGTATACAAGTATACAAGGACGACACATCGAGTGCTAGCATGCGATATCCTTTTTGCCATTGTATGTTATTAATCTTTCGCAAAAAGTCACTTGTGTCCTGTACATAGGAGTCTAAGCCACGGACATGTTCCTGCAGAAAATAGTCGATGTAACATGACATATTTTCAAATGGTCCATCGCAGGCCGAAATTATCGGTCTTCCTGGTATATATACACCCACACACATACACACACATTGCCTAGTGGTGGCTGCCACTAGGTAGTTATAGTTACACCTGCTTTTCCATAAAGGGAGTGTTTTCTGTTTTTTGGTTTGCTAATAACTTTGGTCCCGTTTGGGAAATGTTCACAAAACTTTCCCAATAAAAGGTTCATCCACCTCAGCTCCTTCATCAAATGTTTTTGGGGTGATCAGTCAAGTGCAGGGTGAGAAAAAAGGAGGGTCCCAAAACAGAAAATTCCCATGCATTTTCCATAGACTACTTTAGAAAAGGCAACAGCAAAATATGCTCAACTGAATTGCATCAAATTCAGCAGAAAGCTAGAGCTTGGTACGCAGATTGTTTTGTGATTTGGTGTAAATCTGTTCAGTAGTTTCTGAGATACTAAGGGTAGAAAAGAAGTGTATATTTTGGCAGTTGGGCTCGCTAGAGACACGCGGGCATTACGCAAGAGCGCAAAATCAAAACTGGAGCCCTGTGATTGGTTGAGGGCCATTTTTCCCCTGAGTCTTCATGCATTCGCAGGAGCGAAAGGGTCAAGCGAGTTCCGTGAGAGCGAGCACTTTGATTGGCTGGCTGTTGGAATGTTAAAAATGAAATGGCTGCCGTTACTACTTACTGTGAAAAATTGGAGATGTGGTGGTAAAAAAGCTATTTAAGGGGGCAGCAGAAATGCATGCTGTCCCCCTAGACTGTTTAAAGGATTACTGTGAAGGTAATAAATGTATATTGTTTTAACTAATTTTTACGATCTTGTGGGACTCTCAAGGGATAGTGAATAGTAAAAGGGGTAGATTTGTTAATACACTCTATTAGTAGGAATGAATATGTGGTCCTTGATTTTGAGAGAAGTGCATATGAGATAAAGTTATGTTCCATATAGGTACCCCAGTATAGGCTCAGGTAGTCACCTAAACTTTCACCTATATTCTCCCCTACCATTACACTACATAATGGTTCTTGGGACTGACCTTTTACCTAGTTAGGGTACTGCTTACAGGACATAGGGTTATCCCTGAAAACTAGCCTCATCCATTATGCATGAGGATTCTTGGAAACTCAGCACGATACCATCTCCTACATAATAACTATGTACAAGGGTCATTCCTTCCGTCATCCTAGGTCCGACATGACACAGCAAGGTAGAACCCCTGAGGGTACCACCTTGGGTATATAAACACCACATCTTGCTGAGGCAGTCAGAGGAGAAAAGGACTTCCATGCCGACACACTGACGCGAGACGCTGAGGTTCCTGCACGCAGACACTCCAGCTCGCGGTGGTCTGACATCCCTTGCAGGGTGTCCATCTCGAGACCAAGACGGAGTCCCACAGTCTCTCACTTCAAGGAATGGGGTTGACTTTATCCTAGAGGGATTCTTGGCTTTTGCACCTACATACATGCTAGGTACACTTAAGTACATCTAGTTAGGGTTTCATCGTAGGAGTACGCATTCTACTGTCATGTATTTTATATACTTGCCTCTATTCATTGTTTTAGCACGATGGTAGAAGTCTACCATCCTTTTACTCTGTTAGTGCTTATAATCATTTATATCTGTTACTGTCTAATGGTTGTTTGAGCACACCTATTTTACAATAGAATGACGCTGGTTCAATAAATGCTTATTGAAAAACTTTCTCACCATTTATTCTGTCTATCTCTCTGAGACAAAGTGAGCACAATTGACTGAGCGAAAAGTGTTGCACTGTTTCCACGATCCTGAGGGATCAGGGTTGTCATGTACGATAGTTGCCAAGAACTATTCTCTCCTTGGTAAGAGGGGTTTGTAGTGGCACTGTGAGCTAGCTGGTATACAGGCTAACATACCCGTTAGGGATGTCTAGAATCAGTCTGACACCAATCCTATAGTGTATGTTGTCTAAACGTGCAGATCGTATATAGGTTTATAGGAACTACACAACAATAAGTACTGTGATGATTAGAGGGTTCATTCTTTTTTTTAAATGTCTCCTGAGACTCTTGTGGTATTGTGAAAAGTAGAAAGGAGTAGGTGATCTTTGAATACACTGTAGTATTCACAGTTGTTACCATAGGAAGGACTAGTACTGGAGATGGTGTTTATCAGAGTCTACTATTTATGCCCATCGGCTTGGTAAGAGTTGTGAGCAGAGTACAGTCTCTTCCCAAATCCTACTCTGCATACCTATTGTCAGAGAGATTGGTGTTAGCACGGAGGACAGTCCCTCTTTACTCACCACTATACACACCATTCATCTGAGAGAGAGGTGTCAGCGGAGAGGCCAGTCCCTCCCCACACCCTACTATACACATCTGAGAGAGAGGTCTGACAGGAGAGGCATGTCCTTCCCCATACGCTACTATTCTCACCCATTTTGTGAGAGAGAGGTCTTAACTGACAAGCCTGTCAATCTACGCACACTACTATGCAAACCCATCATCTGAGACAGAGGTCTGAAAGGAAAGGCCAGTCCATCCACACACCTTACTATGCACACCAGCGTATTTAGATGTTGCGGCAATAGACATGAGACCGCTGCAGCGACAGTCTTCTCTGCTGGCTAGCAGTACTCAGTCGACGTCAGATCGGCGGTATTGCACTGAGCTGATTTAGTTGTTCCCATTGTGCTGGCAGTGTCCTGGCAGCGGGGTCCTTATGTAGCGGGGCAATGGTTCCGTGGAGACAGGTAAGTGCTACTTATTTCCATCACATTACACATATATGTTGTGTATATGTCAATATGCATTGGTAGGCAATGTCTACTGCCAATTTTTTAACATACAGCATTGTACATCAAAAACAGATGCACACTATTGACTGTACATGCACACCCATCACAAAAGCCTACCTTATATTCCAGCACAGCGAGTTGGCTGAGCATCGCGGTCCAGTAGCAGCAGCATAGTGTGGACCTGGACAGTGGCGTTGAAGATGGAATCGGTGAGGTAACCTTGAAAAAAGGTGAGTTTTCACTTTTTTTCTCATCGTTTCCGCTAACTCAAGATTGGAGGTTTCACCGCCACAGCTGCCTTGACGGAAAGGCACATCATAATCTGGACAGCGGGAATCTCGGCAGGAATCCCTCTAACAGCTGCCTCAGCCTCTACCGCTGTCGACGCGGGAGACATATCCTGGCGGAGTTGGCAGGACTGCAGCATTCTCCCCTCCGGTGCCCAGCAAACATCTAAATTGGCTGGGTGGACCGCCAAGCGGTGGGTAGGAAGGCCACCCAAAAAGCGACGGTGGGACCAGTACCACCAAGATCTAAATCAGGCCCATAGTGATATATCGCTGTTATGAATTTTTGATCAGTTTGTGATTTTTATGTTTTTTGTTATTTTGTCTTTTTTTAGGAGGAAAATGGAAACTTGCCTGTGAGAAATACTTATCTCCTTATATAAGCAGAAAAAAAGAGCCTTATCAACAAAGCAGGATTATTATGCTGTTCAGCAATAACTACCTCTTCAGGCACAGTGTATTCAGGTTGGAAGGATGTCGAAGCGCCTGAACAGTTGTGCAGTTCAGCAGCTTGAGCTAACACTGCACGAGCTAGGCTTTGTGAACTGGAATTTATAGATACGCTGCTTTGTTGAGACTCTTGCCACCTAGCCTGCTATGATATACTAGGAAACTGAAGACTCTTTTGCAGGCTAAGATGGCTAAAAGACTGGAAAAGAAGTGCCAAGGAAATCAAAATCCAGGAGGCAAATAAAGCAAAAAGGGGGAAGACATTAGCACCTGCTGATGAGGGTCAGAGAAAACTTTTATATCTTATATACCTGTTTGTTTTGTTTGTTTAAAAGTTGTTCATATTGCTTTTTAATATAGTTGTTGTAGTTTTGTGTTGTTATTACATTTTTTTGTTGTAATAAAAAAGTTTAAAGTAACTTTTGATTTGTTTGCTTAATACTTATTATAAATTTCAATTTTACCATAGTGTTGCAATATTCACTAAAATTGGCGGCTCCATCTTCAGGGACTGTAAATATGGTGCTGCATGTATATGTATCTCTATGGTACTATGCATATCTTTTTTCCGACAGAAACTTGGTAATGGAGAAGAAAATTATTTTGTCATGCAACAGTGAGGTGTGAGTAGAGAGGTCAGTCTATGCTGTAGTACAGGGACCTCTGATACAAGAGAGAGGTCTTGGCACAGAGGACAGTGAATCTTCATACTCTAATACGCACTATTGTCAGCTGCTATGCACATAGTATTATGTATGACTGTTGCCTTTGGGTGATGTCTAAAGGAGAGGAGAGTATGTCAATATGGACACCAGTTGAGCAAGACACAAGTTTTCAACAGAGAGGATACTCCATTTTATACTCTACTATGGCATTCATCACTATGAAGAGAGGTATGAGCAGAGAGAACAGTTTCTACCCATAGAGCACTTTACACTCAGATGACAGGGCAGTGTATTTCCATACCATAGTCTCTATAGTTGTTATGTAAGACAGACTTCTAGAGGTATTTTCATCCCTACACCTTACTTATACATTTGTCATTCTGGGGGTGACCAGAGAGGTAAGCCCTTTTTCACACCGTAATTTGCATATCCATCATCCAAGACACAGGTCATAGGAGAGGGGCTAGTCTCTCCCCACACTGTACTACGCAGACTTATCATTCAAGAGAGATCTGTCAGCAAACAGGGCAGTTCCTCCCTACGGCCTACTATGTACACCTGTCAGCATGGGAAGAGGTATGAGTAGAGATACATTTTTCTGAAACCCTACTACAGACACCTCTCGCTCTGGTAAGATGTGTTAGCAAGCAGGTCACTTCCTTCCCAGACACCACTGCGTATGCCTAATATATATGGTTATTTTCCTGGGAAGAGGGTTCAGTGGAGAGGAGAGTACTTTTTATACTTACTATGGAATAGTAAGGTCTCACCTGTGAGTTGTATACCTTCCCTATCTTACTATGCATACTGCTGACCCTGGGGAAAGGTGTGAGTGGGGAGGCAGTATCTCTTTACAACCTACTCTACATACTGGTTAGCTTTATGGAAGGTGTAAGTGGAAAGGCCAGACTCTCCCAATACTCTACTGTACACAGTTGTTAGACTGTGGAGAGGTGTCAGTGAGATTGCCGTGTCACTTTACACCATACGATGCACTGTTGATATGCTGTGGAATGGTCTTATTGGAGAGTACACTTTCTTCCCGCACTCTAGTAATGGGGACTATAAGGCATAAGTACTGTAATAAAGGAAAGTGTACATTTTTCCTCTAAAAAAGGTTTACAATCTTGTGAGGCTTGCGCGGGATCAAATAAAAAAAGTAGTGGGGTATACAAAATCTTGATGCAAGGTGTTACTGGAGAGACTGTCTCTTCTCACACCTTACTATATACACTTGTAGCCCTGGGTAGAGGTGTTACTGAAGAACTCAGTCTCTCCTCACACCCTACTATACACTCCTGTAATACTGTGAAAAGGTCTCATTGGAGAGGCCACTTTCTACCCACACACTACTAGTGGGGACAACAAGGCATAAGCACTGTAATGATGGAAAGTTTAAATTCTCCCCCCCAAAAGATGTTACAATCTTGCGAGACTATCAAGGGATCTTATAAAATAAAAAATAAAAAGTAATGCAGTATTGAATATCTTCCTCAAGAGAAAGGTTACAGTGCAGAGGTGTATATGTTTGCACAATCTAATACTGACACCCTACGATACAGAGCTATTATGCATTAAATATAGTTTTAATGTTTGAGCTCGCAAGACTCTTGCGAGAGCTGGACAAATATACACGTGAGAGCAGGTGTTCTTGTGCTCTCACGAGACTCTCATGTGTGTCAGTATTCCAAAACAAAAAAGGATTTATACCATGAAATTATCACATAATGTTGCAATAGGGTGTTTCAGACAAGAGCCTTTGTGTTTTTAGTGTTAAATGTTCAGTTGCACATAGAACTGGATGCATTGCTTGATGTTATTAAGGAAAATCCTGTTCCCTTCTTTAGTGAAGTGCTCTCCATCTCGCCAATAGACACCTAGCATATCAAACCGGATCTTGTTATGATTCAAAAAGCCCATTCCATGGTCATGAAGAAATGAAGAAACTGTTTTATTGACATGCATCCAGAATTTCTCAATCTTAGGGCAAAACACTTTTGTCCATTGCCATTTCTGCCTTTGACATATATTAGAATATACAAAGGCAGTGTGAGGAAAGAGAGACATCTATTGTGAAAAGGTCTCCTTCATTTGGATTTCAAGTGCAACACCTGTGATTGTGCCCAGATTATTCCCACCAAAGTGCACAATCATCAGGTCAGGATGCTCATAATCCAAAATGCTCTCAACCATTGGTAACAATTGATGCTACTTCATACCTCTAAAACCAATCCAAGTATGGAAATCCAAGATTCTTTTCAATACCACAATTTATAGCATATTCTCTAGCCCAGTGGATGAAGATGTGTCCCAAAATCCAGAGGCGAACCATGGTGCAGTATTGAGATATCAGTCACAAGAGGAGTGCACAGCAGAATGAGTAAGCTTTAGGAGCAATATGGAGTAATATGAGGAGAGAAAAAATGAAAGGCTGACAAAATTATAAATGTAATTAGCAGTTTTTGGCAGTTACAAAAGTAAGCTAGGTTGTGAACAACTGCTGTTTGTATGGTGCACAGTCACTTGATAAACAGTATGAGCTATTCTATTGGCTGATTTTAAAATTTTGGTATGATCCCGCAAGAGTCTTGCGAGAGTCATTGACAAGCTTCTGTGGGTTAAGCTTGATGCTGAGGCCTCATACGATCCTGCAAGACGTTCGAGAGAGTCGCTTGAAAATTTACAGAGTGACCCTGCCATGCTGTCTTGTCTCGATCTCGCAAGAGTCTCATGAGTTTGATTGTACAGGGAGAGAAAAGAGTGTGCACAAGTGCTATTAACTGGTTTAAACAACCATAAAGCAACACAAATAAAGCAGTGGTTATGAATGTTAATAATTAAGCTAAAATAGAAGCTTAAAAAAAACCATTAAAGGGGATTACGGTGCATGTAATCATGTTTTATTCACTGCTCAATTATAGATTAGGATTATAAAATACATGAGAACATGATAAAGAACCATATACAATAGACGACAATGAATTTTAGAACTTTACAATCTCGCAAGAGTAATGAAACCTCAAAAAAGATTTGCTGATGACATGTCTTGATATCAGAGCTACAATAGCTGAGAAATTAAACAATTACTATTGAATATTTATCTGTTTAATACTCACACACATTTTGAAAAGAATTTGCAAACTGAGAACCATATCCTGCTTTGCTACAAAAAGCATCCTTCTACTAAAATAATGTCTGAGCACATTGTAAGCAGCCTTGATTTATTAGAGCGAATCTTCTCAGCATGATCATTTATGCTTGTCATTTGAGCTTTCATCAGTGATGTCAGAAATGATGTCATAGAACATGTCATGAGTGATGTTGTATATGAGGTAATAAGCAATGCATGGTGGGGCACAAGTTATAGTTAGTGCTGCCAACTGCAACTGGTAAATTTCTGTGTTTTTTATTGTTCAAAACATTAATGTTGTCACTGAGAAATAACTATAACATTACTTTAACCTCTGTTTTTTTCAGTGAATATATATGTATATATATATATATATATATATATATATATATATATATATATATATATATATATATATATATGTATATATATATCCAATCCACATTTTGCTCCTACTGGAAAACCTGCGACCCTCGGGAGGTGGCGTGCACGCCGGCGGAGCCAGCCGGTAATTTAAATGTGTCCACAAGAAAAGTAAACGCATTCTCAGACGAGGATAGTGAATCCAAAAGTAGATTTATTACTCCATAAATCAGTTGATAACGCGTTTCGGCCGTCCAGCGGCCTTGATCAGACAATAAGTGGTAAAAATAGAAATCATTACATAGTCAGTATCAAACATAGTGGTAGGACTGAAAATCCGGTCTAGACATAGTGGTAGGACTGCACAGCTAAAATACTCAGACATGATGTAATCAGCAATTGCCATCTTTGAATAGAGAAAATATACAAAGCATATTGCATTGAATTGAAGTTACACGCCCATCTATTTGTTCTGTGTCTAGGTGCACACTGAACATATGACAACCTGTTGGCCTGAATAAAAATGGGTTCATGTCGACATGGTACATGTGAAAATACAGAGCAGATGTGTCGAATTGCAGTCACAACCAGTTCACTAGGCACTCTGTAATACCATACTTCGCTGTGCTTGAGATGTATGTACATGAGTATGCCCACGGAATACAGTCCCCGGAAAAACAGAAGACCCAAGAGGTCTGTATCGACATAGTGTCATACTGAGGAAACGGCCCTCTGGAATGTGGCTGCCAAGGTAAAAATGGCTCTGCCGTAATTATCGACCTCAATGGGGGTAAAGTACCCTCGGTGAATGACACCTCTGCCCGTAAAGTAAACCTCAAGGGGTTAGGGTGCCCACAGTGACTCACAGGGATGCGGCTGGGTGTGCCGCTGGGTTGAATAGGTACCCGCACAAGGCATGGTACTGTTACTACCCTAGTGGGTTATGACATGGTCAGTAAGTTTGAATAAAAGACATATGTTGTGCTCTCAATATAAATACCAATACCTGTATCACACAAATGCATGATATAAGCAAAAATTCACAACAATGGACAATCAAGAATTAACAAAATAAAAAATACAAATAAAAATTAATAATTATATACATGACATTGGTGAGGAAATATGTCTCTTATCTGTGATATGTGCAGTGCCTGGTGGATGCATCATGAAGAAAAGGGTATGGAGCCTAAACAGCATAAGATAGTTGAGTCCGATGGGTCCCTTCCTTTCCTCCTGTAAAAAACAGACAAGAACAGTGTCATGAGTGAAATTAAAAACAGGGTCCGTTGCTAGTACATAAGCTTACATCATGAACAATTGCATAAAACGGATAGAGAGGAACTAGTGTGCCAGCCAGATTAAGGTACAGAGTATACATCAATGTTAAGTGCATACATAGGTCGATGTAGGATAAAATAAAAATTCAGGTAGATGTAGGACAAAGTGAAAATTCTGGTAGACATCCTCACTCAATCCTCATGTAAATTTATACCCATTTCCTCATCAGTATTGTGTCCCCCCGGTTATATAGTGCCCAAGTCAATAATATGTCTAGATTCTCTCTTCCTTAGTTTCAGTACCCTGTTGCCACCCCTAGCATCAGGAAATATTTGTTCAATCGCATATCTGAGATTGCAGAGACATTCAAGGATATACACTACAAAGGAGGTACCCCCTAGGCTGCCATCTGGAGGCCTTGCACCCATAGCCGCCCTGCTGGGGGCCCCCAAAGACAGATTCCCACAGCCTTTCTGTGTCGGAAAGGCCGGCACAGAAAAACTGTGGGAATCTGCCATCGTAATCCCTCGGGTGGAAAGAGCCACCCGAGGGATTACTGGAGGCTTTCCAAATGGCAGACGGGCACTCCGAGCCTGTCAGAGGCCATTTGGAAATCCAGTTCGGATTCCTTTCCAACGAACCCCATCAAAATGGGTCAGTCAGAAAGGAATCTGAACAGCCAATTATGATGCCGTAGGAACGGCTCCGACCGAGGTTCGGAGACATTTCTTGCGGCATCGTAATCGGGCCCTATAGTGAAAATAGCGCCAATAAGTGCTAAGTGCCAATGATGCCCCGTAGACCGGAACCTAGGTACACTTTAATGCCTGCAACAATGGGTCCCTAGTTGGGATACACTAAGCGAGATGGCCTGGTCAAGGACTTTTCCTTCTGACGCTGCAAAATGTTAGTCAAAACCTCTCAGGATGCAAGGCAGCAGGCTATATCTAGGAAGATCTCACCAAAGTTGGATAGGCATTGAGCGAGGTCCTGGTGAAGCAGGAAAAGCTCTCAGCAAGAAAAGTTCAAATATTGTTCCCAGAGAAGTCATCACATCGGCTGGACATTTTTGGCACCTTTGTCTTTGTTCTGATCTCTACTTCAGACTTAGGGGTCGATTACAATCTCGTTAGGAAACTCTTCCGACCGAATCGGTTTCGCACTCATTTCCGAACAAATCAGGTTCTGCGAGTCTGACCGACTGATTATGATGCTTCCCAACATCGTTCTGTCAGATTCCAATTGACTTTAATGGGAGCCTATGTTACGAATGAGAACACAGGCTCCCATTGAAAAAATGGGTTGTAGGGGAAAACAATGCACCCTGTGACGGGCACCCCATGGTGCCTGCCACACTGTGCATGGTTTAACAGGGTGTCCCATGGGTACCCCACAGGCCCCAACCGGAGACCTCAGGGTGAAGGTGGGCCTGCTACGGGCCCCCGAAGTCAGATTCCGACAGCCGTTTCGTGTCGGGAAAATCGAATCGGAACGGCTGTCCGAATCGGTCATCGTAATCGATCGTTCGGAAACCGTGTCGATAGAGCTGTACAAATCGGCTCCGAACAACTCGGGCTGTCCGAATGCCGTTCGGAACTGATTTGGACAGCCCAAATGGTTTCCTTGCATCGTAATCGGTCATCCAGAAAGGTGTCCGATTCGGTCGGAAACATAGGTTCCAAATCGAATCCGAATCCCGTTTGGAGCCTTTCCGGAAGGCACCATAATCGACCCCTTAGTCTCTTTTTTGGAACTTGGATTCCTCTAGAGGGACAAGGTGGCAGGCTGTACTCAAACAGGGCTCCATGAGGCTGAATACTTTTTCGCCGAGGCCCTGCTTAAAGTGATTTGCTGCTGCACGGAAACCTCAAGTGGAAGAACCTGTTACTTTAGCCAAGGGAGATTGCACCTTTGCTGCATTGACACTGATGGCTGGTCCCAGTCCACCAGAGGTCTGGAAATCCTACATTTTTCTAAGTCCCATTTTTGCAGGGGTGTTAGGAGGAGTCCATTTAGACACATCAAAGGGTCCTGGAACTCAGGGACAGCACTTAGAGGTCTATTCTCTCCAGCAGAGGCCACCAGGAGAGCCCAGTCCAGGTCCAGTTGCAAATGGTCAGGTGGAAACTGAAGGAAAAGCTATCTTAGAGCTTGGAGTGTCCCTGTATTCACACAGAAGGTCAGCCAGCTGTCTCTTGGGGTCCACTTCTTAGTCCTAGGTACAAGAGGGAGCAGGTCCAGTCCTTCTGGTCTCCTCTCAAGTCATAACAGGGAAGGTGAAGTACTTTCTGTTCATCCACAGGTCAAGAAAGTGTCCTGAAGACGGTACTTAGGGGTGCCTAATTCATGTGTGGCACATGCTAATGGGTGGTGATGACTAGGGTGACTTCTGGCTCCTCCCTAACCAATAGGACAAAACCCTGCCCACTTTTGTAGCAGTTCCTATTTGCCATATGGCAAATAATCCCACAGTGCACCTTTCTCCCAAATTGAACATGAGGTGCCTTCCCAGAGGTGTGGCCAGAGTAATGAGCAGTCCTCTCCTCTGGGGTCACTTAAAACCAGTTTTAAGGTAGTTCCCTTCCCAGTTGGATTAGGGCCATCCTGACTATCGGGCTGCTGGTCTTCTCCAGGTGTCACCTTATTTTTACTTGTGACAGGGCAGTCCCCTTTGAAGTTGAGTTTCTGGGCCTACCGCATCTGCTCTTTGTGACAGGAAAAGAAAAACAACATCCTTACTTTTCCCTGAATATTTATTAAAATTCTGAGTTCAACATTGAATTGAGATTTTAATAAACATTAAAAATAGTCTTTGAATGATATTTGTGGAGGTTTCCTGTCACAATTTACAGATTAAAGTTCATTATTTGGACTTTGACATTTTATAGGATTCAGCTACAGTCCTGCCGTGTAAATAGCATTTAGGGCTTATTCAAAGGAAGAACATGCCCATTTGAACTAAACACATGTTCCACTTATAAATCAGACACCCTTCCTCGTGCACACCAAGGTATACTTACGGATGACTTATTAATATTTAAAAGGAAGATTTCCTACACATCAAGGAGGGTTATTTTTACAAGTTTGACTGCAGGGTTTCAGGCTACAAATGGTAATCCAAAAACCATGTTTTTCAGGCCCACTCTGGTTATGGCACACTGTATGCTGCATTCCACAAGTAGCATTTAACTTCAGAGCCCTGAGTACATTTTCTACACTATATACTAGGGACTTACAGACAAGATAAATGAGCCAATTATGCTTAAGCCAATTTTGCTATGTTTAAAGAGGGAGACAGGTACTTTACTCCTATTTTGCTGGAGTAAAGTACACAGGGTTCTAAATCCAGCAAGACAGACAGGGCAACAATTGGAAGCTGCCACACAAAACACACAAAAGATTGTAATTTCCCACATACCCATGCATTGCAATTTAGGGGTGCTACTACTATTTTGTTCAGAGAATATGGAGGCATCTCCAAAAATCCATCCTATGCATAGAATATGCAACTAACCTGGAATTTACACACAAATAAAAAAGATAATTGGTTTAGCAGACAGCCCTGTAACAGAAGTCTCTAAACACTCTACTTGAATCTCCTATTACCAACAACAAAACACCAAACTTGCTCCACTATTGGATTATTTTGTGGAATCTTGAGTTGTAAGTATAACATTCCATGATGTAATGTCTATGACATCACCATGTATCAAGAAGAAATAACAAATAACACAGTGGAAGGGTAGCACAATTCCCCCCAAGGAACATTTGGTAGAAGCCATCCTCAATCTCCCAATTCCTATAAATACTTTAAAAAACAGAGCTATTAGCAACTAAGGGCCTGAGTTCGATAGCGGTCGGACCACACACCGACAGGCCATCAGTGGCGTTCCGACTGCCGACAGCCCTTCTGCCCGACCACTGTATTTCAATGCTAGTGGTCGGACCCACAGCGGGCGGAGTCCAGACCGCCACCTCCAGCGGGATCTCAGAACCTGATGGAATGGCAGTCGGAGTCACAGCCCTGAATGGAGGCGGTGCCGAGCCAGGCACAGCCATCCGGATTTAGATATCCCTTTTCGACAGTCTGTTCATGGTGGGAAAACCGCCATGTACAGGCTATCGGAAAGGGATATCATCCCTCATGGGCCACTGCAAAGTGGCCCTGGGGGCACACGTAGGGCCCGCACTCACCTCCATGCACCGTGTGCCATGCACCACATGGTGCATGGCACACTGTCATGGATGTGCAGGAAGTGCTCCTTTTCACTGCAGCTTATGCTGTGGTCCTTTCCTGGGCCACAGCACAAGCTGCTGTGAAGAGGAGCACCTTCAACCGACAGCCCTAATGCGGCTGTCGGACTGCCGACTGCTTGTTGGGTGGTCTCCTGACCGCCGCAATAGCGGTCCACAGTTCGACTGACCACTATCGTAATCAGGGCCTAAGAATGGAAACATACCTAACACAACTCAAATCAAACACTACATAAAAAACACACCAAACACACTACACTACAGCACCATTTAACCTTCCTAAAACACAAATACTCATACTTTATAAAGATTAATTTGTATATATTATTAAAGCAAATTTAAAATACCAATTTGAATAACAAAATCAAAAGCAAAAAACTGGGATTAATAATTTACATTTTCTATAATAAATATTTAAAAATACATAAAGATAGAAAGCAAAACAACCAAAACTATTTACCCTAAACAAACACTTTTCTACCACACATAAAAATATACCAACTCCATAAAAATCATATTTATAAGAAAATAGATAAAGAAACATAACACCCCCAAAAAAACATTTCCCATCCAATAACATAAAATAATATTATGATTTTGTAGCTGAAGCCCTGGTCAGTGTAATGGCAATACAAAAAATACAATTTGATACAAAAGAGCCCAGAAATGCAGAAATAAACCATAGAAAAGGAGACCATCCAATATGAGTCCAATAATCAAAGGAAACCATTCAAAACCTAAGAAATTAGAAAAACATAAATAAACAATCCAGGAAACTGTACTAATGAAGTTAGATGTAAAGAATATGTTTGGTTACAAATAATCAAGTCTTTTTCCTTAAATAATAAATAAAAAGCATCCAAATTGAAAATACATTCTGACATTCAAAGATGAAAATCTGTGAAGGAATACTATATAAACACAACAGAAAACACTTACAACCCAAGAATAAACCAAAGCAAAGAAAAAAATCAATAAAATCAATCTAAAATATATGTAACCCTAGTATAAAATATACATTCAACAATATGACATACCACAATGCTGTCAGCTAGGTAACACATACTACACTAAATAAAATTGCACTAAACAACATCCAATTATAAATACTAGCCTAACTACAAGTAAACACCTTTCGCCACCACTAACCCCTTCGAAAATAAGTTAAAAACAGTCTTACCTGAACCAAAGACCAGCAACGGGAAACTGCAACCACATGCTTCAGAAATAGTCCAAAATGATGGCAAAAAGTACAAAATCAAAGAAACTGGAAATAATAACGGAAAAATGAAAATCAAAAAAATTGTTTTGTCTATAGAAATCATTTTTTTTAAATGATTTTTTTAATTAAGTTTATAAATCACTAAAAATTATTTACAAATGTATATTTTTTAGTGTAAAAACATATACTTAAAAATACTAATAAAATATAGAACCAATTTTAGTCAGTACTATTTCAAATGTAACAATGTTTAAAAAATATAAATACTATAAAGAATGACATGTTTGTTAAATATTATTGTGACTGTTTAAAGAAACTGTATAATTACAAACAAAAATATATGTACACTATCAATATATAATATCTATAGTAAAAATGTTCTAAAATAAATATTATTTGTTCTTGGAAACAAAAAGAAAATCTAAAAAACGTCTAGTAATTGTTTTAATATGCTCCTATATTTTATACATTGAAATGGATGTATATACACCACAAACTTAACCAAATTGGGGAAACTACTGAACTTTGATAGGTTCAGATTCACTATTCCCTTTCCAAACCTAACCACATTAGGGAAAGTGTTGGACTTTGAGGGGTTCATGTTTACTATTCCCATCCCCAAACATAATCACACTGGGGAAAATAATAAACTGTAAGGTGTTCAGATTTACTATTCCCACTCCAAACACAATCACATTTGGGAAAATATTGAACTTTGGGGGTTCAAATTTACGATTCCCACTCCAAACCTAACCACATTGGGAAAAGTGTTGGACTTCTAGGTGTTACAATTTACAAATTCCACTCCAAAGTTAACCACATTCAAGAGTGTTGGACTTCTGAGTGGGTATAACTTCCACTCCAAATTTAAAGACATTAAGGAACATTCTAAAACTTTTGAATTTAAAGTTTAACTCATAGCACAAATTTATAATATGCATTACACTTAAAAGTATAAATTACAAAATACATTTTAATTATTCTCCATAAATCAATGTAAATATCAAAATATTAAATAAAGACCAATTGTCTCCTAGAAATACATACATAATATTTATAAATAGAAAGAATTAAAAAACATACAATATTTTAGAAAATAAATTTAAATAACATATTTTATACCATTCCCATATAAAAAGTAAAAAAAACACCTCAATAACATTCAATACACGTAATAAAGTTAATTAGATTCAGTTATTTCAATTAACATATTAAATATTAATTTAACTTATACATAATTAAAAGAGAAGTTACAAAATATAATTTGAACAAAAATGTGTTATAAATTATTTAAAAAATTAAAACAATTATTAACACAACATTTATAAACATAATTGGCTTTTACAAACAATAATTTTAAATTACTCCCACCCCATTCACCTATAAACTCAACAATCCCACTCCTAAAATTATTATACCAAACAACAAACAATTTGAAAACAAATAAAATGCATTAAAACAAAAATGTTAGACAAAATATAATGAAAAGAAACAATATAAGTGATAATGACGTCATCATTATAGCTTTATTCAATCATTAAAGAGCAATCATGAAAGCAATTAAAACATAAATATTAAATACACAAAATATATAAAAGCATCTAAAGAGGAATGTGACCATTAGGTCATACTAGCTTAACCAAAAGAAAAATTAGCATTAAAATGGTTAAAACAACAGTTTTTACCGATGGTAAAGTGCAGATTTTAAGAAAGCACAAATGCTGGAGCACACAACGGGGGAGCCAAAATGCTGAAAAAATTGTAGTGTGGACTTGCATGTGAAAAAGGACGATCTTCTCAATATTGTTAATGAGAATCTTTTTGCATATGTGACATAAAATGTACAAAGCCGTGGTCGGGCCACCCGCAAGATTAGGAGTTTCCTCCTGTCTGGCGGGCTTTTTTTGGCATTCCCATGGCAATGCCTCCTAAAATGGGCACCGCAATGTGAATGCCAGAAACAGTTCCTGCACGACATGGACTGAAAAGTACCGCAGCGGTCCCGCCAACCATATTGATGCCTCCTGACCGCCGCAACAGCACCAGGGAACAGTGGATCCCTGGCAGTTGCGATGGGGCAATGGCGGTACGACCGCTCTTATCGTAAAAGGGTGGTCGGGAGACTGCCGCCGCCTCGGCCCTACGAGTCTGGCGGTCCATGGACCACCAGACTCGTAATTAAGCCCTAAGTGTGGCTATATTTCTCAAAGCCAAAACCCTTTTCACCTCTTAAGAGACGTGCCGCATCAGAATGAAAGTATGAGTCACAATAAAAGTGTAATGAGTAAAAAGGGGACATTTCACATAAAAAAGTGCAGACATTTTATGAACCACAAATCTAGTTTATGAATGAGTGGAACATTATTAATGAAATATATATATATATATTCACTGAAAAAACCATAGGTTTCAGACACGTTATAGTTACAAATTAGCATTTAAAAAACCTTTGAAATTCACTGAAAAAACCATAGGTTTCAGACACGTTATAGTTACAAATTAGCATTTAAAAAACCTTTGAAATTCACTGAAAAAACCATAGGTTTTAGGGACAGTTATAGTTACTTGGACATTGCACTCGTACAAAACCCGTGAAATTCCCCCGTTATAGTTAGTTCAGGTAACTATAACTTGCGCCCCATAATGCACTGCTGATGACGTCACATATTACATCACTCATGACATGGTCAGTGACATCACTGATGACATCACTGATGACATCTCAAATGACATCACTGATGACATCATCCAGTGACTGTGTGTTTCTCTAAAGTTTAAATATTTTTAATATATATAGGAAAAGACGTATTGAAGAATGAGTGGGTGTGTAAGTGTCTGTATGGATGATTTAGTAGGTGCGTGACTGACTGTATAAGTGAGTGATTTAACGTATCGTACTGAATGCATGGGTTAGTGACTAAACTGGGTGAATGTCTGTATCCGTCTGTCTGTTGCTGTGTAAGTGGCTGCATGTGTTTGTGAATAGCTACATGAGTGTCTATTTGAGTTATTGAATGCTTGTGTGAGTATCTGTATGGGTGCCTGAGTGTTTGTGTGGGAGGGGTGTGTGCGACTCTGTGCATAGATGTGTGAGTGGGTGATTCACTGGGTGGATGGTTTCAAGAGTGCATCTGTGATAGACTGTATGGGTGGGTAAATGTGTGTAAGAGTGTGTTAGTGAGTGAATGTATGTCCCAGTGGTACATGTGTGAGTAACTACATATGTGAAAGGCAGTATATATGTGTGTTGGAGTATATAAATAGCTATAAGCGAGAGTGAGTGATTGTGATAGTGGCTGTATGGATGAGTGTGTGCTTGTATCAGTGATTGTATAAGAGCGTAACAATGTGCTACTATTTGTATGAGTAAGTGAGCTGGTGTGTGTATAACTGTATAGGTGAGTAAATGGCAGTGTGTTTAATTATTTGCATGACTGACTAGGTGTGTGAGTACCTCTATGGATGAGTGGCGTTGTTTGAGTGTCTATATAGGAGTAAGAGTGCATATGATAGTCCTGTACTGAGTGACCGTAAGTATGAGTGACTGTACGGGTGAGTGAGTGGATGTGTGTGTGTAGACCTAAGAATCAGTGAGTGGGTATGTGGTTATTGGTGTTGGAGTGTCTATGGTTTTGCGAATGGCAGTCTGTAATTTAGAGTGGGTGTATCAAAGATTATATTAGGGTGTGAGGAGGTGCATCAGATTATCACGTGGATGATGTCATCAGTGATGTCATTTGAGATGTCATCAGTGATGTCATCAGTGATGTCACTGACCATGTCATGAGTGATGTAATATGTGACGTCATCAGCAGTGCATTGCGGGGCGCGAGTTATAGTTAGCTGAACTAACTATAACGGGGAATTTCACGGGTTTTGTACGAGTGCAATGTCCAAGTAACTATAACTGTCCCTAAAACCTATGGTTTTTTCAGTGAATTTCAAAGGTTTTTTAAATGCTAATTTGTAACTATAAAATGTCTGAAACCTATGGTTTTTTCAGTGAATTTCAAAGGTTTTTAAATGCTAATTTGTAACTATAACGTGTCTGAAACCTATGGTTTTTTCAGTGAATTTCAAAGGTTTTTTAAATGCTAATTTCTAACTATAACGTGCCTGAAACCTACGTTTTTTTTAGTGAATTTCAAAGGTTTTGTAAATGACAATTTTTAAATGTATTAATTGTTATATTAATTTTTTTCATACTGATTTAGTACATTTTTAGAAACAATTTTTTTTTACATATTTTATTTTTAAATTACATTGTAATTACATTATACATTACATTACAAAAAATACTTTCTCTTAATGAATTACTTTAGTTTAAATACTTTGCAGATAGGCAATAGACTTTTAAGTACAGTAGTTACAGTTGTTGCAATGGGCAACACATTTTCAAACACAATGCAACATTCAGCTCAATTGAATTTCTAGTTAAATGCAATTAGTTACTTTATGGATTACTTTTCTAACCACAGGACTGGATCCTAGATTCAGTCCTGGTTCATCTCCTGTAAACAGTTGAGTAAAAGCGTTTTGGTTACAGTCGTGATTTATAAGGAATATTATTGTATTTTAAAAGTTGACACTTAGAAACTTTTTCTCATAGAATCACCAATGTTATCCTATGGAAGGAAATTCACTTAGCAGGTAAAAACTGTTATCGTTACTTTTTCTTACTCAGTGTTGGATCCTGGATCCAGCACTGGTGCATCTCCTGTAAACAGTTGAAAGAATGCGTTTAAGTCATACAGGCGATTTTTAAGGAATATTTGTAGTTTGTGAAAATCAACACTTTGAAACTTTTTTGCTGAAAACCAGTCAATGTTAGCCTATGAAGGAAATTCAAGTTACCGGTAAGTACGGTTAAAATTTCTTTTGAGGATCAGTACTGGGCTGAAACATGCAGCACTGAGGTCTCTCCTGATAACAGGTGAGTAAATCGGAATTCGTATTTCGGCTGATTTTAGAGGAATATTTTAAAGTTCCAAAACTCCACACTTAGAAGAATTTCCAAGTGAAACCAGTCAATGTTAGCCTATGAAGGAAATTCAAGTTACCGGTAAGTACGGTTAAAATTACTTTTCAGGACCAGTACTGGGCTGAAAGATGCAGCACTGAGGTCTCTCCTTATAACAGGTGAGTAAATCGGAATTCCTATTTCGGCTGATTTTAGAGGAATATTTGCACAATGGTGAAGGGAGGGGCGGGGCCTGAGGTGACATCTTTGCAAACGCGCCCCGTGGCGCGTTTTAAGTTGGGGGATTAAGTCCCCTTGAATCCTGAGGGTCCCTAGGGGCCAACTAGACCACCAGGAACCTCCAATATGCGCCAGGGGCTGCGTTGCAGAGACGTGTAGAGAGGCCACACCCCTTTTACACCTCTCTGCAACGCAGCTCTGTGGCGCATTCTGGATGTACCTGTTGGGCTAGTTGGCCCCAGAGACCCTCAGGATTGAAGGGATTTAATTCCCCATCTTAAAACGCGCCACGGGGCCTGTTTGCACACATGTCACCTGAAGCCCCGCCCCTCCCTTCACCACTGTGCAAACGCGCCCCGTGGCGCGTTTTAATTTGGGGGATTAAGTCCCCTTGAATCCTGAGGGTCCCCGGAGTCCAACTAGCCCACCATATACCTCCAAAAGCGCCACAGAGCTGCGTTGCAGAGAGGTGTAAAAGGGGTGTGGCCTCTCTACACGTCTCTGCAAGGCAGCCCCTGGCGCATACTGGAGGTTCCTGGTGGGCTAGTTGGCCCCCAGGGACCCCCAGTATTCAAGGTGAATTTGTTCCCCCTCTGCAAACGCGCCAGGGGCGCGTTTGCAGACTGGTGAAGTGAGGGCGGGGCCTGCGGGCCCGATCGTTTTTTTTTTTGTTTTTTTGTCCCCTGAAGGGAGGCTGTGTAGCCCCCTTCCTTTTTTCTGTTTTTGGGCCCTGGGGACCCCATCCCCCAGGGCCTTACCCCTTTTTTAATTACCCAAAAAAAAAAAAACGGGAAGGGGCCGCGTGGCCCCCTTCCCTTGGCCTGTATTGGCCCCGGGGACCCCATCCCCGGGGCATGGCCTCTTTATTTATTATTTTGAGGGGGCAGCGTGGCCCCCTCCTCTGGCCATTTTAAGGCCCGGGGACCCCATCCCCCGGGGCTGGCCTTTCTATTTTTTAATTTTTTTTTTCTTTTTTTGGGGAGGGGGCCGCGTGGCCCCCTCCCGAGCCCTACTTGCCCCGGGGACCCCATCCCCCGGGGCTGGCCCTCTCCGTTGGGGACTGTGGGGGGTCCCCAATCCCCCACAGTCCCGCCGGCTCCCGCGTCCCTTGGGAGCCGGCATTGCTTTTCCACATGGGGAGCAGCTGACATGCTGCTCCCCATGTGGAAAGCAATGTGCTTTGGATATTGGAAGAGAGGCAGGTTTCCTGCTCTCTCTTCCAATATCCAAAGCAGTTTGCTATGGCAGGACGGGAGCCGCGAGGCTCCGTCCTGCCATAGCAAACTACAGTGTCCCGGGGGTAGGCACCCCGGGACACTGCAGGAGCCGGCCCTGGGGGTGGTGGTCCCCAGGGCCATCAAGGGCTCCAGGAGGGGGCCGCGCAGCCCCCTCCAATTCAGTTCAAAGCCCCGGGGAGGTGGTGGTCCCCGGGGCTCTGAGGTCCGTAACGGACCCCCATATTTAAATGTTTAGTGCCCCGGGGAGGTGGCGGTCCCCGGGCATGTGGGGGGCTGGAGCCCCCCACACAGGTTGTCATTAATTTTAAAAAAGCCCCGGGGAGGTGGTGGTCCCCGGGGCTGCGGGAGGGCTCAGAGCCCTCCCGCACCATTCTTAAAAAGCCCCGGGGGGTGGCGGTCCCCGGGGCTTGGGGGCCCTTTGAGGCCCCCACACATTAAATTATCCCCCACCATGCCCCCGGGACTTGGGCCACCCGAGGGCCAGTAGCTATCGAAGCACGGGAGACCGCGCTTCGATTTTTTTTCGGCAGGAGCGCATCCTGCCGATTTTTAAAAAATAATTTTTTTTTGCCCAGGGGGTCCTTGTGGGACCCCTGAACAAACCTAGGGGGTCAGGGTGTTTCTACCCTGCCCCCTTTGTGCGCTTTGCGCACTTGTTTCTGTCCCTCGGTTCTACCGAGGGACAAAATGGCTGCCAACATTTCCTGAATCGGAATGTTGACAGCCAATTAAAATGCAGCTCGTGATCGGGACGGTGCGCGCAGGGTGCGCTGAGGGTGCGCGAATCCTCCGTGCCCATAGATATCACTAACTTTTTACTTTTCATTTTCTCAGCAACTACTGAACGGATTTACACCATTTAACAAAAGGGTTCTTTCTGAACCAAGAACTACCTCTTTGCCAAATTTGGTGTAATTCCGTTCAACAGTTCAGGCTGTAGCCGTGTCTAAAGTTTCCTATGGAAAAATGCATGGGGAAAACGCGTTTTGGGACCCCCTTTTTTCTCGGCCCCCACTTGACGTATCACCCGAGACTTTCAGGGTAGGAGCGGACCGGAGCGCCCCACGAAGTTTGAAAATTTCGCGAAGATACGTCAACCGGCAAGAGAGTTATTTCAAATAGAATGTCGCGGATTTCCTATGGATAATAGGTTGTAACTATAACTATCTACTGGCGACCGCCAGTAGATAATATGTATATATATATATATATCTCCTTCGTCAGAGACATTTTGTGCACCAGAGTAGAACATGTAATGGGTAAGAGCAGGCATATGAGACAGCCCTACCTCTTAAAATTTGCTTGTAACTAGCGCCAGGAGTCGTCTCGTCAATAATGCCTATAAGACAATATATCTTATTTATTTTATTAGCCACAATAGGCCTTTTACGAGAAACAGAAGCAAAATGTTATGAGTTACAACAGACGTGTTTAAGACCCACACTGGAATAATTTTATGAGCTATTGCAAAAATATTTCAAATATACAGGAACTTTTTATGTTCAGCAAGAGATATATCAATAAACATCAGAGTTATTTTAAGAACTACAGCTGAATACATTTAAGAGTGACAGCAGGGACATTTTGAACTTCACAGATTTTATGAATAACAACAGAAACACTTCATGAGTTACGGGAGCCACATTTTCATTGGGCGAGGAGAAAGACTGGGATTATTATTAACACTTCTGATTAACATGACTATTTTCTTTGAAATGTTTTTCAAAAGTTGTCTGTTCTAGTGCTTCATTTGTAAAAGAGTAAGTGCCCCAGGGACCAAATGGTGTGCGCAGAAGCCCAATGACGGTGCTATCGAAGGTCGGGAGCCAAATACAAAGGCTGCGTAGTCTTGATCCCCCCACTAGATGTTTCACACCCCCCCACCATCCCTGCCTCTTTATCTCACACTTGCAGGTTCTTTTTCATTCCTGTTGTCTTTCTTTGTCACTTGTTGTCTTTCTCTTCCTCCCAAAAATAAATACCGATGGGCCCCACCTGCAACCACTGGCCCAAATTAAGCACTGGTCTGTTCACCTAAGCATGCATGCCAGTAGAGGAACACCTTTCTGCCATATTAAGCCATGCTCTGGATAATAACAGAAAAAAATATTAAACATGCGTTTCATGGTCTACTGATTTTATTGTAGGCTAAATATGACAAGCTGATGTTGATTGTTTTTATTTTTTCGTACCTGTATTTGTTTGAAGGGTTTGTGGACCATATCGAGGCCACTCTTGGACGGCAGGTGGTGATAAACATGAAATATACCCAAATCAAAGAGAATGGTCTTTGTACCATTCCTTTCAAAGAAGGTGTATCATGAACTAGAAGATAGGTGCAGATTTGTTCAGTAATATGCCATATTTTATACAAGGAGCACAGCATCCCCAGAGGGACCACCACAATGCAGGTGGAAATAGGAAGTACAGAAATGGTCCGCAGCAGAGGGAGCTGTTGTGCGAGCAGGGTAACAGAAGGGCATACATAAAAAAAACATAGAAGGCCTGTGGAGAGAAATAGTCATGCCCCTCATAGACACAGAAGAGCAAACCATACCACATTGTAAATAATGGATACGGGTAGAGGACACATCCCAATGACATTATTTCTGTTGAACTACAATTGAAATGTAGATTTTTGGCAGCCGTGGCCCAGGCAGGTAAGAGCGATGGGGAGCTGGGGCCGAATGGGTGGGGATTTCGACAGACGACAACGAGGAAAAACTAAATAAATAATAAATTTTCCCTCGTCGTCGTCAGTCGAAATCCCCCCCACTACCCAAATCCACTGCCCACCGCTCTTACCTGCACGGGCCGCAGCTGGATTTTGGTGATGAACTTCTATAACCACTGCTAAGTACTGTAGACCTGAAGGGACAAAGGTGGTGCACTGCTCTGCAGTGAAGACACGCAAGGAGTAATGGGATATTGCATTGTTTGATTGCACTGCTTGTTTTAGTTAAGCTTGGGGTGATTTTGAGATGAGCAGTGAGCATAATATAAAGTGCCCTTCCTCTTCTCCTCGTATGCCTGTAAGAAATTATATGCTTGAAAAATTTGTGTATGTTCTATATACGACGGCTGTAGCACATTGGGGAAAAAAACCCAATAAAATAAATTAAAATAAGGACTTATTTTTAAGTAGGGTACTAAGATTTTGGGTTATGTTATTAAAAAAAACTAGAAATTTACTGAAACAAAACAAAGGTTAAAGTGACGTTATAGTTAGCTCTTGTAATAATATAAAAAGTAATGTTTAAAAGCAAACAGAAACCACCGGAATACGCCAGTTATAATTTGCTGAGCTAACTATAAATTGCACATGCACCATGTACTGCTTATGACCTCATATATTACGTCACACATGACATGTTAAATGACATTATAGAGGCCATCACTGGTGATATCTCAAATGATATCACTATGCATGTAACACGAAAGCAAATAAAGCAAATTTCGCACACCTCTAATTTGAAAATTCGAACTTTATATGGAATATGACCAAGATTAAAAACTAGGGCCTCATTTATGAGGCCCTAACAGCACCAGAGCATCATTTGTTTGACGCTTCGGTGGCGAAATGTGTTGCAGCATATTTACAAGGGCACGCAAAGCCACTTTACATGGCTTTTCATGACCTTGTAATCAAATCAAATTCAGCTTTATTTGGTTAAAAATAGTACAACCATAAAAGCATTCTAAAAAGTAGTAACAAACATTTTTGCAATTCATACTGGTCGGCACATTAATACATATGAAAGAGTTTAAAAAATATTCAAACACAATAAACATAATACAATAAAAAATTTGGGCACAGGGAATAATTTAAACATAAAGTGCCAAGTGCAGAAATATGGATCAGACAGTATCCCTAAACATCACTAATCAGTATATGTCCTGTAGTCTTCGTAAAGTAAAGCCTCTAGCTGTGAATTATACTTTCTTATTTTAATTGCCTTTTGAATATAGACAACCACAGCGTTGCAAACTCTTTTGTTTTCTAAATTACAAATAAAATCAAAGGCAATTTTATAAGTGAACAATTTTTCCTTTAAAAATAATGGACTACCAGGGGCGTGGCCAAGATGGCGGACGGCTAGGACGTGCTTTCATGTCCGCTCTGAGCCGCCGCCAACTAAAGCACTGTAATTAGCCTGCCAGCTCCCTTCTGTGACCCCAAGGGACTGAAACGAACTGCGGAGATCGGGGGCACCGCCGGAGGACTGAAGCAGTGGACATGTCCCTGATTACAGAGCTCAGGAGGTGTGGCTGACTACGCAGCGTGGTGGAGGCCTGCAGACTGCGGCGGTCTTCTGAAGTCGAGGGCGGGCCACCCTGAGAAGCGGTCAAGAGGATCTTGGTGTGGACACCAGTGCTGGATCCGGCCTGCCGGGGTGGGGCCCCTTCATCACAGTCCCAACGTGCTGGTGAAGCAGGGCGATTGACACGGGCCACGGAGACGGAGCACCGGAAGGCCAAGACCCTGGATAGAAGGCCTGGAGCTGTGGAGTGCCGGTAATTGTTTGCTGCCCTGGTCCCGGCTGGGCTGAGAGAGGCTCACGCTTGCTCCGGCGGCCTGGCGTAAGAAGGTGGATCTCGGCAGCCCCCGAAGACTCGGTGCTGGGGTGCGCCAGGACTCCTCTGCCGTCTCGGCCCCTGCCGGGCTGGGAGAGGCCCCTGCCTGCTTCAGTGGCCTAGCGGGATGAAGGAGGACCTCGGCGGCTCAGTGAAGAGCGGAGGTAAAGGTAGGCCCCCGGGCGCCACTGGTGTCCTGCGGAAGAGTGGGGAAGTCACTGGGGGTGCAGGATCCCCCCCCCCACTGCTTTAGCTCACGCCCAGGGTCGGGGTTGGTCCCAGCGTTGCAGAGAGACTTTTGCATGGAGAGGTGCTGGGGCACCGAAGCCAGTGGAGCTCCGGAGCAATAGGGAAACCGCGCATCAGGTTCCCTTGGAGCAGCGACTGCGGATGGGATGATCCCCCGGCTGGCACAGTATTTCTAAGGGACATATTCAAACACAGTGAAGAGGGCAGAACCTCGACAGGACCTGGGGTGAAACTGATAGTACCCTGATTTGCCTGCGCAGTCTGGCGTTCCTTTCTTAGGGTCCCTCTTGGTTGGCCCGCTATTTTGCGACACTGTCCCCAGCCGCAGCAATAGTTCAAAGGAGACGAAGAATCGCTGATACGGAGGGCCAGACAGGTATGCGAAGAGGCAAGTCAGAGCAGGCGGAAACAAGGAGACAGAGAAGAAGAGAAATACAATAGATTACTCACACTTCTCCATCATGTAATGAAGACCGAATAATAAATAGAGAACAGCACTGGGCTATAGTGTTAACAATGAAACAAAGCGTAACATTAAGAGTAAAAACAAACGCCCAGTGTAACGTAAACCATGCACTATGGTAATGGGACTGGAACCCAAACCATACACCCATTAAGGGTAACAACTCGCTTGTGCAGGGGTAACCTCCAGTGGAGATAAGACATAGTGCACTGTTAGAAACAGAGAACAACTCACACTACACACCTTAAGTAAGGTAAACTGTGCACTGAGAAAAGAAAGTATAAATGAGTGTGAGTAAGTATGTGAACAGAAACACCTCGAATTGAGGTCTCATGTTGTGCACCATCTGTAATGACGCACCTCGTGGAGAGGTAAAAAAACAATGTGCACTGAGCAGAGCGAGACACCTCGAATGGAGGTCATGTGTAATGCACATAACGACTGGGAGAAGACCCAACAGACACACCTCACGGAGAGGTCAAGAGTTGTGCATAGTAAGAGCGGGACTACAGTCCAAGCAACACACCTCGTGTATATTGAGGTGAAACATTGTACACTGTAAGAATGGGCGTAGAGCCCGAAAGGCACACCCTGTGTAGGGTGATAAAACGAGAGACGGCGACCTTGTGTGAAGGTCTGTAGTAGATGTGCACTGTAGTGACAGGAAAGCAAACAAAACTACATAGAGACACATGCAAAAGACATAAGAACCACTAAATATTGTGACAATGTAGGCAATAACTGAACAAACGTGTACGTATATCACAAAGCAAGCATAACATCAACTGCACTGGCACGTTATTATTCAAACCTTCGAAAATGTAGAGATGTGCGCCACGTCCTAGAATAAAATAAATCAATGACAAAATAGTTTCACAGGAACATGTTGAAGAAATTCTTCTAACCAACGAGTATTTTTGCTGCAGAGCGTCCATCCGTTAACCACAGAGTGTACATTAAAACGTGTAGAGAAACGCTCATGTTAACGATCCTCTGACTAAGTAATACCGAAGAAGAACAGTACCTGGAAAATCCTCCTTTCCAATATTAGCACAGAAACAGGCGCGATGACACGAAGCCAATGTGGACAATCTACACACCATCTTTCCTCCTTGACTCCTCATTAGACTTCCATGTACACATAAGCAGGTAGTACGTGGATGGAAGAAAAAGAAACTGAATTTGTACACCAAGAGTGTCCATGTTCTGGAGCAGTCTGTGGTAGGAGTCATGTTTCCAGGGAAACGTCCGATGAGATGCAAAGAGCGGAGTGAAGACAAGAGAAGATGGCGGCACGCAGAGATGGCCGCGCCGGATGGCTATCGGCAAAGATGTGCAGCCCAACGTTACACAGCAGCGAACTGTGGTACGAAAAGGAAAACGTCATAGAGGATCCTCGGATGAAAGCAAGAAGGAGGTAGGTGGGCGCAAGCTACCTTTGACACGCGCAAAAGCGCGAGCAATGTTTGCCCCGTGCCAAGTTGTATTTTGAATTTGGAGGTGGCGGTTAAAGTCAGGTCTCAAAGTAGACCATAAATTAATGACAAAAATAAGGCTCACCTTGCCACTAGAGTGAATTACGCTGTGTGACTCCAAACACGCACAGCCACGAAACGTCACTCTGCCAGACACTGCCAGAGAAGAGCACGATAAACCAGCAGTTCGTTATGCATAGTTTCTCACACGAACCCAGAAATAAAAGACAAATATTACCTTGAATTCATTGGAAAGCTGTAGTGACTCAAATACAGATGTAGCTCTCACTGAGCAGCGTCCAGACAATAGGAAGGCGTAGATGAACTTGCAGAAAAGAAGGGTTGTTGAAAACACAAAAATACCTCACTCCACAGAGGAGGCAGAAACTCAGGCAGCTTGAGATAGTGTATACAGGAACAACTCATTCCGCACGAGAGACGCAAGAGGAAGTCCAATTACCTTGGTTGCAGAACTGAGTTCTTGAGACGCCGTAGGGACAGCAAGAACAGACCAATTGAGATGGTGTAGGAACAGCATGAGAAGACTTTTTGAGACGCTGTAGGAACAACATGCAGTGACTTGAACTGCAGCTGAAACAGACGCTGTAGGGACAGCAGGAACAAACTTGAGCTGCAGTTGAAACAGACGCTGTAGGGACAGCAGGGACAAACTTGAGCTGCAGTTGAAATAGACGCTGTAGGGACAGCAGGAACAGACTTGAGCTGCAGGTGAAACCAACGCTGTAGGGACAGCATGCAGAGACTTGAGCTGCAGTTGAGACAGAAGCTGGCACTGTTACGTAGAGGGCGACCGATGTAGAGGTCACTGGTGGGGCTGAGGTGTGCCAGTTAATTGAGTATACGCAGCTGTAGATTGAGGAGTTGTTTCAACTTGAGAGTAGGTTCTCAGATATCTCCAGACTTGAATAAGGAGGCTTGACAGGAAAATCACGCAGGTTCTTAGGATAACTCGTCACCAAAAAATTGTAGTAACTGACTCCCGGCTGGTTGTAGTAATTCAAGAGTATTTATTGTATAGGTTACATGTCCAGTAGTTCAGCCCCACCAGGAGCAGCCAGCATGCTGCTCAGCCCTTCTCAACTGTAGCCTCTCACTCCCAACATTCCATATTACATCATTCAGGGAGAATACCACTAGCATAGCATGAACCACATTAGAACCAGGATACTACATATCCCCTCACATTGTGCCCTACGTGGTAGAATGCCAGGAGGGGCTTCCTGGCGGATCTCCGAGAGCTACCTGTTTATATAGGGGACACCTAATCTTAGGCCTTGCAGACACTTAGGAGAGCAGGGTGTGTATAGCAGGAGGCCGACCTTGAGCCTGGCGGACCAGGTCCAAGGGAACTGAGTGCTGGATTCCAGTAAACGAAAAGTATATAGGGCTCTTGGGACAGAGGCCATTAGGGAGAGCGGTGATTGGTGGAACCTGCTGCGCTAAGACAAGTGATGATGGCGGAGAACAGAACAAAGAAGGAGCGCTCCCTTAAAGATATGGTTGGCAAGGCCGGAGGTGCAGGTGTGGATGACAAAAATCTAACTGCAGGAGGGATGCCAAATCAGACACTGACGACGGGGAGGATCCAGTAACCAAATCATTTCTCGAAACTCTCTTCACCTCCCTACGAGCGGACCTACAGGCAATGAGGTCGGAAATTGCAACGGAAATCAGAGAGATGCGTCTGGATGTGGATGAGGTGGGTGATAGAGTGGCCAAACTGGAAGATAGAGAATCTGGCCGGGTGGAGGAAGTCACTTGGCTGCAACAAGAGGTCCTCAGGCTCAAAGAGCATCAGTTAGACCTACAGGCGCACAATGAGGACTTAGAGAACTGCTCCCGGTGGAATAACGTGCGAATTAGAGGTGTTTCATACAAAGCAGAAGGTTCCAATCTGCGTGAGTTCATCACGGACCTCTTTCGTCATATACTGGGCCTTGCAGAGGATTCCTCAATTCAGAAAGATCGGGCCCACAGGGTGGGGCCTGAAAGAGCCGGGAAAGAGCCACCGGCTGACATACTGGTGTGTATACATGACTTCCAAGTTAAAGAGGACATACTCAAGAAAGCTAGAGACTCGCACCCGGTTCAATTCAAAGGGCATTCCCCGACCTTCTTCCAAGATCTCTCACGGATCACTCTACAAAAACGTAAAGACTTCCGCCCTGTCACGGTCCACTTGAGAAAAGGTAATATTCCCTACTCCTGGGGCCAAACCTTTCACATTATTTTTCAATACAAGGGAGTGCTCCACCAAATCAGATCCCTCAGGGAGGCCTGCGCCCTTCTACACATCGACGCCCAGAAGGACGGCGGGGTCGAGCCCTCCTCCCTTGGCGGTTGCGGTCACCATGGCAGAGGGTGACAAATAATCGCCGCTGGTCTAAACCGGACCCACACACCATCGACAAAGAAAGGCAGGCAGTGCTGCAGGCCCTTTCGATGGAGTCCACCCTTTCGGCGCCATCCTAACCTTGTGGTGGCAGTGCCCTGGGGTCGTGAGGGGACACAGATGAACTCAGTGGTGGTGGCGGAGAGACGGGGTGACGGATGACCAACGATGCCGCATCCGCCGCATGCTAGCTGGATGTCTCCGCACTGTAATGGGAGACTATACAAAAGAATGATCCTTCAACGGGTGGTCACATTTCCCCCAATCCACGGAATCTGACGAACATTGGTCGCTTTGGGTTATGTATATTATGTTTGTTATATTTGTTCTGGGGTTCTTTCTGTCTTCTTTGCTTTCTCTCTCCTCCACTCCGACTGAGATACTTTGCAGATAGCAAGAACATTGAGGGTAATGGGTCTCTGCTCCCCCTTTCCCCCTCCCGGTCCACTGAATCTTGACTACCTAGCCGCACTGGGACACCCTGAAGACACATGACACACACCATCCGTATTGAAAGCCTCAATGTCCGAGGTCTTAATAGCCCTGTGAAGCCCAAAGCGATTCTGTCTCTCCTGGAACATTCGGTGGGGATATCTGTCTGTTGCAGGAGACACACTTGGTAACCAGGGATACCCAACGTATGCGCTCACCCAAGTTCCCCATACAATTCTGGACATCAGACACAACTAAGAAAAAGGGGGACGCTATACTTCTTGCTCAGAGGTTCCGGGGTAAGGTCATTTGCTTGGAGGCTGAAATCAAGGGCAGGGTTCTGAGGATTCGGCTACAGTGGAGCCACTTGCAGTTTACGGTTGCGTCTGTGTACGCACCGAATGAACACCAAGAACACTTCGTAATCAACTCCCTTAAGCAATTCTGGCAACTCCTGATAGAGCAGTGTTAGTGGGCGGGGACTTTAACCTCGTGATGAATACAGATCTCGACCGCTCTGCCACGTGGACTTCCCAGACTAGGGCTTTTTCACAGAGTGGCTCCAATGGCTTACGAATAGCTCTCTCAATGATATATGGAGACAAACACACCCCACCACTAGGGATTACACGTATTACTCGGCTGTCCACAAGTCCTATGCTCGCATAGATCACTTTCTAATCACAGATGCCCTAAAGGATTGCGAAGTTGAAGCGACAATCGAACCTCGCTCCCTCTCGGACCATGCACCGATCATGCTGTCGCTGAACCTAGGCGATTGCCAACCGCGTACATCGCGCTGGCGGCTTCGAGACGCTATGTTCCAATCGGAACAAACGGTAGAGGCAGTTAATACAGCGATTAAATCTTATCTTAGCTTCAACGACACAGAGGAGGTCCGCCTTGCCTCTGTTTGGGAAGCATTAAAATCGGTGATACGCGGGGAACTAATAGCGACTTCAGCGAATGAGAATAAATTACGGAAAGAGATACGCAACCAGGCAGCAGCGGCGGTAGCGGAATTGGAATCAATTAAGAAGTGCACAGGAGCTCCCCGCATATGGAGAGAACTGGAAAAGAAACGCCTAATTCTGCGCCGCCTGGATCTGGATAGAGCAGAATATGCATTGGTGCGCCTCCAGCATAAATTCTTTCTCAGTGGGGATCGCTCGGGCAGCATGCTGGCACATAAATTGTGCCAGCTGGAGGTTTCTGGTACGGTTTCGGCGATTCAAACAGCATCGGGTTCAATTGTACAATCATTGTGGAAGCCTTTGAGCGTTCTACACTAGGCTCTATGCGGGAGATGACTCGCCCACTGGGGACATAAATTCCTACCTCCAAGAAGCACGGTTAACCGGGCTCCCTTCTGATGTTGCCTCCCAAATCGACAGCCCTATCCAAACAGATGAAGTGGTAGCGGCAATAGCCCGCCTCAAGTCCTCCAAATCACCAGGCCCAGATGGCTTTACCCCACTATTTTAAAAGAAATATTGCCATATCTTGGCCCCTTTATTGACCAGACTCTTTAACTCATCTAGCGATTCCGGAAATCTGCCCGACTCCCTCACCGAAGCCTCGATCTCGGTCATATTAAAACCCTCTAAAGACCCGCTGAAATGTGTGTCCTATCGCCCAATCTCATTGCTTAACATTGACACTAAAATATTTACGAGCATCCTAGCTGCTCGTCTTAATCCATACATGGCAGGGCTCATCGACCCGGATCAGGCGGGGTTCATCCCCTCGAGACAGAGTGGAGACAACACCAAACAACTCATACACCTCACTGATCTGATCTCCCGCTCTCGTGAGGAGGCCCTGCTTATTTCTGTTGATGCTGAAAAGGCTTTCGATAGGGTCCATTGGCTGTTTTTATTCAAAACACTTCCCCGATTCGGCTTTGGGGAGCAGTTTCTTGCTTGGATGAGATGCGTTTATAATTCCCCAAAGGCTTCTGTTAGAGTTAATGGGTGCTCTTCCGGTTACTTCCCTATTTGCAGAGGAACAAGGCAGGGCTGCCCCGTCACCACTGCTGTTTGCCCTCTATATGGAGCCGATGGCGCAAAGGATCAGAGATAACTTGCTGATCTCTGGGATCCGATTGGGGGCGGATACGCACATTAGAAGCTTATATGCTGATGATGTGGTCTTGTCATTGAAGGATCCTGCATCCTCGCTGGCTGCTATGGTAGACATATTTAACTGCTTTAGTGGAGTGTCCGGGTTTAAGGTAAACCTTTCTAGATCTCAAATATTAAACCTTTTCACTAAGCCTGCCACAGTGGCAGTTCTGTCTTCCCAATTTCCTTTCACCTGGGCCAATGACAGTATCTCTTACTTGGGTATGTTGCTGGTAAGAACTCCCAAGGAAACGTTAAGGGCTAACTACTGATGGAGCAGGGTAAATAAAAATAATTTGTACCCCCCCTTGGAAAATTAATGAGCTTTAATGAATTAACGATACTAATTGTTTGATGAAATAATCAACAAATGCACCTTTAGTAAACACTACATAAAGGGTAACCGCAATTTGTGCAAAATCTAATTTATTTACAATTGTGAAGTTGATTGATACTAATATTGTGATTTGCGTACTAATTAGAGTAAAATCGCATGATTTATGCTATGTAGTAGAATTGTATTGTGGCAAAGAATGCGGATGGTAAGTAAAATGGCTTTAAATGTTGCTTCTGCTAGGTAATACCTAACATGGGTCTTTAGAATGACGGGTGATAAACAGAAAGGCTTATTTTCTTTGTTTTAATTTTGGTTGTGTTTGTTCTTATGATAGTTCGTTCAGGCCTGTTAGGCCATGCTGCGAAAATGGCTGCCGAGACAGATGAGGTCACGTGATAAGTCAAAGATGGCCTCTAAGCGGAAGAAATAAAGGAGCTGAACCACGTGGGTACGGCCTGTGCACGGAGTGAGAGATGTCAAGGTCGCACTGACCTGCCATAAGGAGGGTGCCAAGAAAGACTCAGCGTGTATTCGTGGGATTAAATGAGAAAAGTACATGAGCAACAATGGACTAACTAAATTGTGACCATCGGGATTGCAACAAAATGAATGGACAAATTGGACTGCTTTTACCCAAAGGTCATGAGAATCATTGAACTCTTAACCATCCCCGAAACCAGTTTGAACAAGGAAGGCGATGAGGTGATTATCACCACCCCTCAAATGGACCAATTAGCGTGATTCCTGCCCCCAAGGATTGCAACTTTTCGTGTAGTAAGCTAGAAGTAGGGTATAAGAGGGACTGCTCTTATGTGGGAGGGGCTGCTTCTATAGGCTACTTCTTTGGGTTGCCTTTTGCTGCTGCTGTGGCCGCTGCTATTGATGCTACTGTTGAGTGTAAACAAAACAATTAGGAAATTGATTACAAACGTGGACCTAAATATTTACATAAACAATTTATAACCACCCATGTTTTAGATATCAAAAATATATTTTATTTATATAGACAATTTTAACTTGTTTATGAATAAAAAAGAGAGAACAAAGGAGATGTTTTCTCCTTAAGTACAATTTCACAATGTGCACAATGATAATAGATTTAATACATTCGGCTACATTGAATATCCATGTTTCCTAGAGTAAATATTCAGACATGCTGATACATTCACACAGTGCCCATTAGTACACAATATTGTATGTGAAAATATCATACAAAATATATATATTTTTTGAAAAAAGGAACATGGATTATGCAAAACAATTCACTTCATTTCATTGGAGGACAATCATATTTGGCATGGCTCTTGAAAATCTGTGTCCTACGCGCGTTTCGGCGCTGCGCCTTCATCAGGAAGCCATGTACTTGTTAATAATGAAACCTTAATAGAAACAGGGGGGCATCCGACCAATAGCCTTTAATGGTCGAAAATTATGATGATTGTGGATGTTTAAAGGACCTTTAGTGATGGTAGCCAATAGCACACATCAGATCAGGAGGCCATTAAGTCAAATACTATGTTGGAATATTCAGTAGATGGCCGTAACCGAAATTACGAATGAGCAAAGGTAAAAATACGTGCCCACACTGCGCTTTAAATCTTTACAGTGAAAAGAAAGTTGCCGCCCCTCATTAAGGCACAGAAAGGATACCGATATCCTACACGAAAAAGAAAACTGTGTTGATGTAACCAATGCTCCACACGGACTTATTCTTCATGAAGGAATGGGTCCTGACCTACGGGTCAGATTGAGGATAAAGCTGGAGCCCAACAATCTGCTCTGCACCTCATTGATGCTACTGTTGCCGTTGGTATTTCTTGCCATACCATTTTCCTATTTTTCCATTTTTCCACCTCAATATTACAAAGGACTTTGTCATTTTTGGACTTCGAACTTGACTGGGGAAGGAACGAGACCGTTGCGGGAAATCTGTACGGGAGGTCCGGTCGAGGAGGCCATTAGCGGGACAGTCAGTCAGTTTGGGAGTCTATTCTGTGATCTACGGTTTATCTTCTTTTTGGTGAATCATTCCTATCTGCATCTAAATGGGTAATGCATAAGTTTAAATTCTTTTTAGAACTTTTCATATAAATGTTATTAATGTATTAAAGTGATTAATAAACTAAGAATCTCACCCGTGCAAGCGAGAAATTAGATAAAATGTCATTCTAATTAAAAATGAGTCTGTGGTTCTTTAGTTCATTAAAATGTTTAGAGTTTAACAGGTTTTGAAGTGATTGAGCTGGTCTTAATCACCATCAACTTATTCTACTAGTTGGTCCATCGACCAAAGAGCGGAATTCCTTGATGTTGGAACCGACAGGATTAAAAGCTAATGTATACGATGTCAGAGATATTATTCTGTCAGATTTAACAAGGTATCCCGTTCTCCCAGCAACATATTTCTCCTTGGTGTGCAATCCAATGAACAAATGAATGTATGATATGCGGTGTTATGGGCCCCACCGTCATATGGTTCAGTAGATGTGAATGATTTACCTGGATTCGTGTCCTTAGGAGAAATTTATATTAGCTGCGCTGGATCACTACGGTCCACTTATAGAACAAACTAACAAGACGCTGGCCACGTGGAACTGGGCGGGCCTTTACTGGGTGGGGCGTATCGCAGCTGTCAAGATGATGATTATGCCACGTATCCTATACGTCTTTCAGACTATTCCCTGAGCCCACCTGCTGCGACTATTCGTAGCTTGCAACGTGCCATTAACCCCTTCATATGGGGTAGGAAACAACCGCGACTCAACTTTCATCAGATCACGAAACCTAAAGAGGGAGGGGGAATGGGAGTCCCGGTGGTACAGAGATATTTTCAGGCGTCACAATTGCGCTTCATAATAGAATGGAACCGCCCCTTATCTGAAAAGTCCTGGACCAGGCGATTGCAGAGGTAAACATTTGGAGGGAAATTGGCTTCCTCAAAAGCATAGGGCATGGGGGCTTTACTCCTCCCCGGTAACTGCAACCACCATCAAAGTATGGGGTGCAATAGCGATTCGACACAAGCTTACAACTTCCCCTCACCGATGACTCCGATGGTAGACAACCCTGACTTTCCCCCGAAATGTAAGTCCGAAGCATTTCAGCAGTGGCGTGAGAAAGGTTGCAAAAGTGTAGGTTCATTGTTTGATCAGAACAGGGTCATTCCCTTCGATCAGCTACAGCAGGATTATGGAATCCCGGCATCTGACCTTTATACATATAATCAAGCCCTACACTGGGTGACTTCCCTGGATATGCGAGCTGGGGCATCCCGTCCATTGACTCAATTTGAAAAGTGGCTAGTCACTAAAACAAACGACAAGCGTATTTTATCCGAGCTGTATGCTCTTCTTTCAACTACTATCACATCCACAAAATCCAAGGGTCAGCTGAGGTGGGAAGAGGAAATTGGTAGAACATTCATGGATAAAGAATGGCAGGACATATAATACAGAACCTCTCACACAGCACATGATATGTCAGGCTCGGAGGCAGCATACAAGGTCACATCCTACTGGTACCTCACACTGGCTAGAGTAAATTGCTGGAATAAAGATCGTTCGGCTGCTTGCTGTAGAGGATGCAGACAGACAGGTTCATTGGTTCACTTACTCTGGCATTGTCCTAAGCTGGTGAGATACTGGGATTTGATTCTGAATGACATCAATGAGGCATTTAACACTGACATTCCATGCTTCCCTGCCTACATACTGCTAGGTCTCCCCAATCCCCTGACCTTCGCCTTGCGCTCACTTAGAGGGAGGCAGATGGCTTTAGCCCTTAATGCTGCAAGATTGGAACTGCTATCACACTGGGGGTCTATAGTGGTCACTGACCACTCAGCCTGATTGAGAAGGCTATGGTCTGCGCAAGCGATGGCGCACATATCTATGATGGTAGATAATAAAGCTGATGCGTACAGGGAACTATGGGCACCATTTATTGCGATTTTAACTAAGGAGTTCAGGGAAGTAACCTGTCCCAGGTTCTTGAGAATTTTACGACTCACTTACACGGGCCAAAACACGGGCACATAAGGAAGGTCAAAACGAAGGTACATACTATGTTTGGTGGGAGTCGAGACCTTTCATGGAGGTGGAGGAGAGACGGGTAGGGGAGGGTTGGGATGAAGAAGGGTGTTGTGTTTTATAGCTAAGGGATTTCTTCTTAATCTTCTTTTGTTTCTCTTCCACCTTTTCTCTCTTGGGGACTTTTTCTTTTTTTCTTTTTTTCTTTTTCATTTAATTGTGTTTGTTGTTTTTGGGAGTCATTACACATCTAGATCAGATCACTTCCCACGGATTTATATTATGGACAACTGGCTATTGCTATGTTAAACATCGCTGCCGGCCGCCGGGTTGTAGGCGCATAGCTGTATCCTCCTGCATTTGCATTTACCTCATGCCGGCCAGTGGATGTAAGCATTCGTATTGTTATGGTTTTACTAAAACTAATAAAATAATTGATCCATAAAAATAATAGATGTAAAGTGCTCTTCCTAATATCCTTATAAGAATCACTGAATAATATAAAGTGTAGGGTTGTCTGGTCCGATTTTCCATCACAGGGGCACTTTGGCAGATTTCATTTCCACTTGCCCGCGATTGGGAAAGCTATTAGAGAGTAGATAGCCCCCATTCTTAACCTTGTACGATAAAATCTGTGGTTTATGTTCGTAACCTGAAGTAGATAGCGCTGTGTCCCCGGTCCACTGGGCCTATCACAGTATGCCCTAACCAACTGCTTCGAGTTTGCCTCAGCTTCTTTTAAACATTCCCTTAAATCTATAAGCCCTGTTTTTATTTCCTTTTTACTATAATTAATAATTTGTAAAGGGTTATTAAAATCAATGTTCACGGCGCATTCATTAAAAAGATTACTAATATACATCAGTCAGGGGATTTTTTTACGATGCTCAAGGGTGAGGGCAATCCTTGATGATTTCCTGCGTAAATTTGGTTCCCTCCTTGCTCCATATCCCATACCAGACAGTAAGGCCTGCTGCACTAATAGAATCATTATTATAAGGGGCAGTGAGCTCTTTATGCACGATATATATAGAGGTAGAATTTGGATGGCTAGCATTCTTCTTAGAAAGATATTTTCTTGAGTCTGGAGTATATCATGGTTAGCCATTCCCCAAAGCGCAGCGCCATAACAAGTTCCAGTAAGGCACTTGCTCCTGTAGAGGGTCAAAATTTCCCCAATTGGTTTGTTCCGCAATTTTTTCGAGAATCTAAAAATTGCCTCTGTAATCCATATAAATTTTGATTTACAATAATCAATATGGGATCGCCAATGGCCATTTGATATAAATAACACTCCTAAATACGAGAATGAATGCGTTTCTGCAATAAGGACCCTGGGCCAGATGTATGACCCTTTTTTGCGGCCGCAAACGGGAGAAGCTCCCGTTTGCGGCCGCAAAAAGGGTAATAGCATGTACAAATGCTATTTTGCGAGTCCCCGACGCCCCTTCCTAATAGCGAGTCAACATGCTATGTACTAGTGTATTGCGACCGCATTTGCGGCCGCAAAACACTCGCAGTTTACCACCTACTTCAAGTAGGTGGTAAACCACTCGCAAAGGGGAAGGGGTCCCAGAGACCACTGCCTGCCCTTAAAAAAATGAAACTGAAAAGTTTCATTTTTCTTTTTTAAATGCATCGCGTTTTCCTTTAAGGAAAACGGGCTGCATTAAAAAAAAAAAGCTGCTTTATTAAAAAGCAGTCCCAGACATGGTGGTCTGCTGAGCCCAGCAGGCCACCATCCCTGGGAGGGCTGTCATTCCCAATGGGCTCGCAAATTGTGAGAGGCTCATTAATATTAATGAGCCTCGCAATTTGCGACCTCATTGGGAATTGCAAACAGTGTGAAATACACTGTTGTACATCGGAAATTGTGCCTCGCAAATTGCGACTCGCAAAAGAGTCGCAATTTGCGATGCGCAATTGTCTTGGTCGTACATCTGGCCCCCTATTTACATGGTGTGTCCTGGTTTTTGTCTTCCCTTTTCCGCAAACCATCGTGATTTATTTTTTTCAAATTGAGTACTAGATCCTTTTCCTACATATATTCTGCAAACTTCTCAATTAGGCATTGAAGCCTGTTAGCGGTTCTGGGCAAAAGAACTGTGTCATCCGCAAAAAGCAAAGTGGGGATGGCACGGTTGCCTACTCTAGGGGCATCGGCCTTTAACTTTTGCAAACATTTGTCTACTCTGTTTATATATAAAGAAAACAGGAGTGGTGCAAGAACACATCCCTGCCTAATTCCCCGTGTTACTCTAAAATGGGTAGTACACTCTCCTCCAGTCCCATATCGAACTCTTGTATTCAGTCGTTTATATATTTGTGACAGATAGACAATAATATCGCTTGGGGCCCCCATAAGGGCCAAAGTTTGCCATAATTTCACATGGTTCACTAAATTAAAAGCACCTGTAAGGTCAACAAAACACAGGTGTAAATAACCCTTCTTTGCAACTGTGTATACTATTTGCTAATTATTCAATGGAGATTGATGCACTGCTCAACGGTCCCTATTTTCCTTCTAAATCCATACTGTGCATCTGTAAGGATTGTGTTATCAGTTGCCCAGGTTTCCAATCTCTCCAGAAGGATTCTGCCCATCAATTTTGATGTAGTATCGAGAAAGGAGATCGGGCACCAATATCGCCTTTCTTGAAAATCGGTACTATAATGCTTTCTGTCCACGTTCTGGGCACCAGACCACCCGCTGCAGCATTACACACTTTTTGTAAAATTGGGGCCCAAAAACCTGTATCAGTCTTAAAAACGTCTACGGGGACCCCAGTGGGTCCAGGTGCCTTACCATTTACACATCTATCTAGGGCCACTGTAACCTCCTCCAGAGTAATAGGGGCCAAGTTAGGAAGGTCTATAGTTGTAAAATCACTATTAATAGATAATACAAATGTTTCATTGTCTGGATTAAAAACATGTCCAAAGTACTATATCCAGTCCAAGGGCTGAACCAGGCACTCAATTTTTACTGCTGAATAATCTTTAAAATAGGGATGATTAAATGTTTTCCAGAATAAGGGGCATCTCATGTATTAACCGCTTGGGCTAATTTTTCCCATGCCTGATCTTGTATCTCCCTTTTCCTTCTATTGAGCATCTGTTTATATAGCATCCTTTGTCTTTTTATTAACTCGCTAACTCTTGGTCTAAACTTGAGGGTGTTTTTTAAAGCTTGGTTGGCTTTAGTACATTGACAATCAAGCCAGGTAACATTTTTAAAAACTATCTTTTTGTTCTTAATTTTTAGGCCTCCAGAAATTGCAGAATTAATATTACCGAAGGCCCTCATGATGTGCCAGTCAGAAGAGTCCCCAGTTTTACAGATCTCAATATCATATTGACATTCATGCACTATTTTATCTAAACATTTGATTGGATTTACACCAGACCATTTAATGCTGATGCCAGTCTCTCCTTGTTATATTAGGTGCCAAACGAGGCCCCTGCTGGGGGGTCGTATTAAGTCTAAGAGTCAGAAATAACGGGTGATGATCGCTAAAAGGGCTTTCTATCACCTCCATTTTTACTACCTGTCCTTTTCCCGGTTCTGATATCAATATATGGTCAATGATTGAGGGCTGTCTATGGCCTTCATAGGTTGGTAACTCGGGTTGTCCTTCTACAATGGACTGTTCCAATAATTCTAGATTATATTCATGCATTGCACCATTAATAGTATCTCCATATAAATTGTGTGTGAAATGGGAAGAATTTTCGCCGTGCTCACTACTGTACCCACAGTGTTTACCTTCCAGAATAACACATTTTTTACTGTTAAAATCCCCGGCCCAGATAAAAAATCAATCACTTCTAAATTGTTATATAAATAAATCTAACATCTTCTCAAGTGCCATTATAACCTGATATCTAGTATTATCGAAAACGTTGTTATAAAAATTAATTATTAGAAAACGCTGATTATCAGGAGTTAAAAACCACAAAAATTGGAAGAATTGTGAATCAGTAAAAACTTTCTTTAAAAATAGGGGACATGTAACAGACACCAAAACAGCAAGCCCTCCTTTGGCCCTTCCATTCTGGGAAGGAGTCGCTAGAGTAGCAACCGTGGTAAATCCATCGATATAAAAAGATTCTTTATGCCAGGTTTCTTGCAAACAAACAATATTACAATTTCTGATTGATTCGAGCCATGCTTCAACATTTTGCTTATTTTTTATGCCTGCAACGTTCCATGTTGCTAACATCAGGTTTTTATGAGGTGATACTTTAATTAAGTTTATTTCTTGGTTAGTTAAATCCTTAGTATTGTTGCAATATTGTTGTAGCAGGGATTATATTCTACGACCTGATGTAGTCAATCAGGATCACTGCATCTTTTAAGAGGTGAAAATCTGTTGGTCACTGTAAAGGGTACGTGCCAGTCCGCTGAGGGTGGTCCATTGACTGGATGGATAGGTCGCTCCACACCTGGGGGGAGATTTTCAAAACTTTTGCGCTGGTGTAGCGTCACAAAAGTGACGCAAACCAGCGCAATTTTTTTTTTTGCTATTTTCTTTCCAGTGCAAAACTTGTTTTTCGCTGGAAAGCACTCTTTAAGTAGCGCAAAGCAGCGCGAAGCACTGCTTTGCGCTACTTTGCTCCGAGGGGGCATTACATGGGTGGTACATGGGCGTTCCCATGCAACCACCCATGCCTTTTGACGCAAAACCATATTTACAAATATTTGTAAACATAGTTTTGGCGCCAAAAGTTAACGCTAACAGGACAAATGCTTTCATTTCTCCATGCTTTTCTGACTTTCCATGCGTTCTGCACTGTGCAGCACGTATGCAAAGTGGGAAAAGCTTTGCATCGGGCCTTGCATAGTATTTTGTACAGGAAGGGTACCCTTCCTGTACAAAACCTATGCTACACTCATGCACACACCCTAGCGCTGCGGAGCTAAGGTGTGTGCATGTCGCACGGCAGCTGAAATCAGTGCCGGCGCAAGGGAAAGGGGAGGAGAGAGCCATATCTCTGAAGATATGGTGCTCTCAAGCTCCCTCCCTGTCACGCAACGCGGTACAGCCTCGCAGGGGGCTGCGCTGCGTTGCACGACTTTTTTGAAAATCTCCCCCCGGGTTTATAAAAAAAAACAGGGGTACTGCAATAATAACATCATCTTGAGGTCTTGTTGGCGTTGCCCCTCTGTTACAAATCTCATTAATCAATGCTCTTACCATTTCTGGGAGACGGAAAGTTACGACGATGCAGCCCCCTCGACAAAGTTTTGGGGATTTCCCCACCCAGTTTACTTACCATAATGATATTTTGGGAGAGGTGATTCGAGTTGTAATAACAATGTTTAGTAAACCAATGTACAACCTTATTCTTCAAATCCCCCCAGTCCTCTTAAGTCCCATCTGCTAACTCTGGCACATTTTTCAAAATAATTGTATAAGGTGTTGCCTCTGGTGGTAAATGCAGGGGTCTTTGGTAGCTTCTTAAGGGTTGGTGAGTGGAAGAAAATGTTTCCATATGTGCATTTTTTGCTGTTTTAACACTTGACCTGTTGGGATTTGGCAACACGGATGACCTTTTAAACTCGTCCATAGTATTTTTTGCTCGACAAAATACTGCTGGATCAGATGAAGTAATGTTGATAGTTACCCGTTCACTGCGTTCCACAACTATGCTAACAGTTCTGGTCGCTGGAAGAATTTCACCAGGGTTTTTCTCGGGTAAAAATGACTCTTTAATCAATTTTGCAATCTGGGCTACGTCACTTCTAATTTTTGCAATTTCCGACATTAATTTCCCTTCAATTGTGTCGATTTTCCCATGTAATTTACTAAATAAGGTTTCCAGATTTTGGGAGTAGTCGGGATTTGCTATACCTGTGGTACACTTACTCGGTTTCTTGGGATGGGGTTGTTTAAGAAACCCGTTTATTATAGTTTTTGATTGTTGTTTGCATTTTTTGGCTGGAGGGGATATCAAGTCTGTACTGTCTGTTAAGACGGATATCTCTAATGGTGTAATCAATACACAAGGTGCTTTTTGTCTTGGCAATGTTGTACCCTTTGGCGAGGTGTTTGTGTTTGTTTCCGACTCCAAAACACCTATATCAATTCTAGTTTCTTCCGTAGCTGCGTTTAAGGCTGTTTTTGTGGCTGCAAGGCGCTCCTCTACATTCACAATTTCGTTGTTAATCAATCCCATTGCAGTATTTAAGTAGTTAGTTATTGGTGCACCTAGTTTTGTATTTTTGTTTCTACTACTGGTGGAGCGGGTGCGAGTTTACGTTTTCCCATGATTAAAAGAAAAGCAAACCACTTAAAAATTAATTAAAAAAAGGTTGTACTAGCATATAATAAGTATAATCCCTATTACCGAGGCTCAGCAGTTCAGAGTACGAAGCCAAGAGGGGTGGCCCAGCCTCTGCCTTGTAAATATGTGCCCCTTTGACGCAGAAAACTGTGTGAAAAGGGTGTTCCATGGGTGTTGCTTTGGGTGTTCTCACGCAACACCCATGGAATCTAAAGCATTCCCAGATTTATGTGGAATTGTAAACCTGGGAATGCGTCAGATTTCTACGCCTCTCCAGGGGAGGCATAGGAGTGGCGCAACTTGGGGAAATCGTTTATTTCTTCGAAAATGTTTTCCTCTTTCTATGCTTGCTGCATTCTGCAGCACGCAAAGAAAGAGGAAAATTAATGTTTTTATGCAGGAAGGTGTCCCTTCCTGCTCAAGAACAATCATTCTCGAACACAGGCACCCTTGCAACATGACGCAAGGGTGTCAGCGTTGGCGCATGGCTGCTGTTTGTGCACCGGTGCAGGGGAGAAGGACAGGAATGTGCCATATCTTGTAGATACGGCGCATTCCTGCCCTTTTCTTTTGATGCACGTCAGCACAGCAGGTAGGCCTGCTGGGCTGCTGTGCTTCAAAAGTTTGTAAATGAGCCCTCTAGGCATTTGGATTTCATTTTAAGTCAAGAAAACTATTGGGTTAAATATCTCCTCATTAAAAACCAAGAATCCAATTTAAATCTTGGCGGTAAGGATACTTAGACGAAACAGCAGCAGAGTATCATTACTGTTCAAGATGATTGCCAGCCTTGCCTGTGAAGGGGGAGTCAGGCTTTCATGTTGTTTTTCTAACTAAGTTTATTTGAAATAGTTGGGCTGCCTTATTTCAGGGCGGTTCGGGGGGTTGGGGAAAGTGACGCAAATGCCAGGGAACACTGGCAGAAGACACTGGGCCCACCTGGGGGGGGGGGGAAGAGCGGGTGGGGAACATATGAATAGCAAACGCAATTGAGACATGACCCACTAGGTACACTTTCCTCAGCTGAAATGTTAGGGGGATGGGCTCTCTGGAACAATGCTTTAGCGTACCTGAAAGGCAGGGGCATAGACATTGCATTCCTACAGGAAATACACATAGCTGGGGACCACATTAGGGCTCTCTAGCACAAATGGCAGAGACAGATCTTCGCAATGTCCTACTCTGCATTCTTCTGAGGAGCCATGTTGTGGGTTAGACCAGGGGTCTCGTTTGTGGCTACAGCCACTAAACTTGATGATGAGGGGTGCTATGTCCCACATACTGCTGTCTGCACCTAGAATGCTGGTCAGACCAACTGTCTTGTGGCGCTGTCACTGCTCCTAGTGCCGGACGAACTGGCACCGCTAATATCGGGAGGAGATTACAATTGCGTGGCAGATACCCATCTTGACAGATGGATGCCACTGTTGGCAGATGCACCAACAGTTCATGTGGTGAGGGTCCTTCAGGTCTAGATAGACAACTGGAGCTTATGCATGTGTGTTTGTTGGAGGTTATAGAACATGGGGCATCTGGAGTATTAATTCTATTCTTTGATCCACAACCTTCACGCCCACCTAGACATGATTCTCTGCTCCCCCGAGGTGGTGGGGCAGGTCATGAGTACTTAGGACGCACATACTCGGACCACAACCCACTCCTTATGCATCGGAACTGGCACAGACATGTATCGCCGATACCCACATGGAGGCTTGGGCCAGGGCTGCTGGACGAGACTACATTCAGGGGACCCCTGGCGTATGTTATACGCAAATACTTACAAAGTAATGACCAGATGGTGTTGCATAGTAACATTGAATTGGACACCTTTAGGGTATTGATGCGAGGGCACAAAATAGGGCAGGCTGGGGGGAGGGGGGCATATATGAGATCACTTAACAGCAAACTGGTGAAAACAGAGGATGATTTGCGGCACCTTGAGATAGACGTGCAGGTGGATCCACCGGCGCAAGATTACCTTTGGCAGAAATGCAAGGCTAACGCTGAGCTTCTTGATAAACTGAAGCTCAGCTTCTGTCTTTAGTGTCATGGACCGAAAACATGGAGCCCTTTCTGGTGCATGCAACGCTCCTGTGCTTAATGAGGGAGAAGGCTTAGGCCTTGGGTGGGCCAATTACGGAGTCAGAAATGAAAGGTTTGCTCAAAGAACTGGTTCACTGTACGACTCCGGGTATGGATGGGCTCCCAACTAAGGGATCAATTACGATGCTGGTCGCAAGGCATTCTGACTGAATCAGTCTCGGAATGGTTTCCAACCGAAACGGATCCGGGGAGCCCAACCTACCGATTACAATGCTTCCGGATACGATTCAGTCGGACTCCCATTGACTTCAATGGGAGCCTGTGTAACGTTCGAATACACAGGCTCCCATTGAAGAAAGGGGTGGTTGGGGAAAATCGTGCTCCCTGTAGTGGGCACCCCGTGGTGCCTGCCACACTGCATGGTTGGAAAGGGGGGTTCCTTGGGTACCTCCACGGGCCCCATTCGGAATGCCCCGGGTGACGGGGGGCCTGCTACGGGCCCTTAAAGTCTGATTCCAACAGCTGTTCCGGGTCGGAACAACCAATACGGAAAGGCTGTCCGAATCTGATATCGTAATCGCTCGCTCGGAAACGCGGCCCGTAGACCTGTACGAGTCGGCTCTGAATGACTCAGTTCCTCCGAATGCCATCTGGAAATGAGTCAGTAAGTCTGAACGCTTTCCGAACATCGTAATCGGTCATTCGGAAACCTTTCCGAATCGGTCGGAAAGATGGGTTCCAAATCGGATTCGGAAGACCCAAATCCAATTCGGAGCATTTCCCAACAGCATCGTAATCGACCACTAAGCTTTATCAAACCTATGCCTCTCTATTAGCTCCCCGGTTGGTGAAAATGAACGCAGAAGGGTTAGCTTGCGGACAACTGCCGACTACCACTAGGAAGGCCCTGACATTCTCTAGACCCAAACCCGATGATGATGAGCTGGAGGTCGGGTCATATCACCCTTTGTCTATGCTCAATGTGGATTATAAAATCATCAGCATGGTGCTGGTGACTTGTCTGCACCCCCCTGCGCTCACTGATACACGCCGACCAGAACGGTTTCATTCCACAGCACCTCAGCCAATATCAGTCAGTTGCGCTGTGTTCTAGGAGTGATTTCATCGAACGCCTTTCTAGAAACAGTAGTGGTATTTGTTGATATACCAAAGGCATTTGATTTCTTGCAGTGGAACTACGTGGGGGAGGTCATGAACTGGATGGCTTTGTGCATGATATGGGGAAAATGGGAATCACTTCTTTACGCTGCACCGTGCACATGCATTTGCATGGGCTGCTGCATCTTCAAGTCATTCAGCGGCACCAGACAGGGCTGCCCGTTATCCCCAATGCTTTTCACATTGATGGTGGAGCTGTTTGCTAGCATGGTGAGGTTGGAGGGATGAGAACGGGTTATCCCCTTGTGAGATGGTGAGCACACCATATCATTGTAAGCGGACAACATGGTCCTGTACCTGCAGAAGAGCAGTACTGGTATACTGTGGGCAATGGAGATACTTACAGAGCTGGGGGAGGTGTCAGGGGTCTGCACAAACTGGTCCAAGATGTGCACCTTCCCAATATTGGGGACACACTAGGGGCTGCCAGAGTCGGCGCATAATACTGGGATCTGCAGGGAGACCAGAACCATCCTTTACCTATGGGTCCGGATATACCATACAGATGCTGATATGAGGGAGGAAACCTGGGGATTATGAGGAGGGCCAAGCAGGGGAGTGGGACATTTTGGCAGACGCTACAGCTCCCCCTTATGGCCGGGGTGATGCTGACCAAGATGATTGTATCACCTCATCAATTTTACTACTTTGCAGCCCTGCCAATCTGGATCCCTAAAGTTGGGTTCAGCTCTCTCAACTTTATGCTTCGTCAGCTGATCTGGGTTGGGAAGCGACAAAGAGCGTCTTTGCAAGTGTTGCAAGACTACAGCTGGAATGGGGACAGGGGTGCCAGACTTTGAAATGTAGTACTACGATGCACAACTGCAATGGCTGGCCAGATGGCTGGCGGGGCTGGCAGGGCAGACCTGGGGGAATTTGAGTACAAACACAGGGATGGGGCACTCAGCGTGCTGCTATTGGAGGCAGATGTACAACCCCAGAGGAAACCAAGACTGCTGGTGGTGGCTTTATGTTGCTGGACAGGGGCGAATAAAAGGCTGGGGGAGGAGAAACTGTACGCATTGGCAATGCCACTGGTAGGGCACCCCACAGCTAGAGGGGGCTTTTTCACAGAACGCTTTTTGTAGGATTAGACAGTCCTGGATTTGACAGTGGGAGATTGTTATGCAGAAGGAGCCCTCCGGCAATTGGATTCCCTGGTGGAAGAATACCATCTCCGGGGGACACAATTGTTCACATATGGGGTGTTAGTCCAGTCTCTGCGTCAACTTTATGGGAACCCTATTCCAGAGCCCTGTACACATGAGTTACTGCAAACAGTGCTGACCTTGAGTAGCGGCAGACACCTTTTGTCTTGGCTGCACCGCATACTGCTGGCCATGACCCAGGAAGATTTTCCAGGTGCATGGGACAGGTGAAAAGCCACAATGGAATGACCATTTGTGGGCAAAGAATGGGAGCACATATTAAAACACACTAAGAAGGTCTCGATGAACAGTCGCTTCAAATACACGCACTTTAACTACCTACACACTTCATATCTCACTACCCACAGGCTAAACATTATGTACCAAACTATTAATAAAGGTTGTCCAGATGTACCCAAATGGACACAGATTTTCAACATATTGTATGGAGCTGCCCAGTGATCATATGATTCTGGGAGGAGGTGGTGGCGAAGCTGGAGCATACTTTTGACCTTCAGAGGTTGGGGACTGTTGAGGTATGCCTCCTGGGTCTTTATAGCTGGCAGCCTGCCAAGAAAGTGGGCAATAAATCCCTGAACTTAGCACTCAGGTGTCCCGCAAAGACATTGACAGACACTGGCCGTCTCTGAGTGGACCACCACATAGCCGGTGTAGAGCAGAGGTCATAAGCTGGGCGAGAGTAGAGGAGGTGGCCCTGCACCTAGAGGATTATAGGGGACTTTGAAAGAATCCATTAGCAGCTCTCTGGCAGTATGTGGCAGCCAGCTTTGAAACCGCTGGAGATGGGACAATCTGAATACATGGCACTGTGGGGACGGGGGCGATTGCTGGGAATTGGCAGGAGCACTGGGATGATAATAGCTACAGGATGGGACAGAAAATGGCCCTCCTTTTACCTCTCTCTTTACCTCAGTGTAATAGATCTTTGGACATCCCACAAGAACTCCCCTCCTTACGCATCCACATGTTTGAATGGCTTAATTGTCTTGGAATTGGCTTAAGTAAAGTTGGTTGAATGTTTTGTCAACAAATTGTGATGCTCAAGTAATATGATGCATTTAACACTGCAATACCCAATGTTGTTTGAGCTTTACCATAGAAAAATTCAATAAAACATTTGAAAGATACTGTTTTTGCTTTGGATATTAAGTCTAAGATCCTGGATGACAGTTTATGGTTACCTTTTACTACATAATTGTATAAGAGTTCCTCTAATTAGCAGATAAGTATAGGTTATTCTGGTCAATCTTTTATTCATATTTTTCATATATTCTCCTATTCTTCTTATTTTTACTTATCTTTCTTTCTTCTTTTCTAATAAAATTGTTTTCAGTATTTATCTTAATGGTATAATCTTTCATCTGCTTTTTATATTTGCCTTTACTTTTCTTAATACTTCATTTAATGTTATCTGTATAACTGAATAAATTGTAACTCTTATGCTATATTTCTGTCTTAATACTTCAAAAGAATTCTACTAAACCTGAAAAATATAGAAGGATATTCAATGTTGCTGCCATGATATTTCCATATCAGGTCATCCAGGCATTCAAAACATTTAAGAATTTGTACAAAGGCTGTTTGTGTGGCCTAAGATAAACGAAAGTGTTCAATGTCATTTTTTCCCATGTGTAGCATGTGCTAGCAAAGATGGATCATAAGAGACACGTGGGTCCTTTGCAACCAATTGTTACCCTTGAACGTCCCTTGTCACATGTTACTTTGGATTTTTCTGTGGAACCACCTAGATCTAAATACTGTAAAGCACTTTGCGTTATTGTAGATTGTTATACAAAGCTATCACATTTTGTCCCACTTATGAGTTTACCAACAGCAAGGGAGTTAGTGGAAGAGTTCTTGACAGTGAAAGTGAGACTGCATCAGTTGCATGGGCTTCATGTGTAAAGGTTCACAATTTATTTCCAAGTTTTGGAACTCATTGCTCAATAAGATAGGATCCATCAGTTTTAAATTTCCCATTTATTTATTCAAAACTGCTGGACAAGCTGAAAGGATAGATCAGATCACTGAGCAATATTTTAGCTGTTTCATTATGAAACATTAGTTATACTGGGTAGATTAGACACCTTTTGCAGAATTCTCTTACGACAAATCATTACACGCATTTATGGGATTTTCACCACACACTAGAGTATAACCTTCCTCTTTTTCAGTAGCAGATCTTCTCTCTGCACAGTCCCCTTTACCATCTCTGGTATTCATTCAGAATTTTGTAGTAAGAAATGAATTATTGACAAAAGCTCATTACAAACGTTTGCGCATCCTGGAACAGAAAAGACACGTATGTATCATCAGGAGATAAAGTTTGACTTTCAACTGCTAATTTGAACATTTCAAATTCCTAGCATAGGTTTATACCAAGATACGTAGTTGTCCTTTGAGATAGAAAAGAGGAGGGGAGCAGAAGTGGTTAAAGTGCATCTTCCAGAAAAATGTAAGATTCAACTTCTAGTTCATGTATCCAGGATAATGCCAGGTAGATTGTATTATGATCGAAATCCTGTCACCACAACAGTGCTACAGGGGTATCTAAAGTTTGAAGTACAAGCCATTCTAGATTCTAGAATTGAAAAAGATCTGTTACAATACCTGATTGCATGGAAATATTATTTTGCTTTCAAGGTATAATGGCATGAAGAGGAGACAGAAGGCTTACCTGAGAACAGGGAGAATGAGGTTTCACTGCATCTTCATCCTGGAATTACTTACTCTGCGAAAGAAAACGAAACACCATCATGAGAGATCAAATCAGGAAGTGAGGGAATAGTCAGATGGAAGGGGGTGTAGAAAGTGTAAATGAGCACACAGGTAAATATAGAAAAAAGAGTTTGTTACCCACCAGAGCAGGACCAGGAAAAAACTGAGAATGCAGACCTTAGGGGCAGTTTGGAAATTGAGACCAAGGACTTTCCAAAACTTGCTTGGGATAGAAGTGGAGCAGAAGTAGTCTCAATGAGACACACAGACCATATGGTGTTTTGTCCCAGCACCGCAGGAAGACCTGAGAACACCAGCACAATATCGAGTGTAGACTGGAAGGGCCAAACCTGTATCACATGGGAGAGCTATGGCCCTTATGTGGAGGCGTACCATCCTCACTTTGACCCAGGAGGATCGCTGCCTTGTCAGGTGAGTGGCTGAAGAAAGGGGGAGGATGTGTGCAATTTTGTGAGGCTGTGCATGACTGGGTGAGGCAGAACAGATTTGGGGAAAGGAGAGACTATACCTCTGGCACACATATCACCATTCAGATGTGCATAGGAACCAGACCGTGGGAGGCAATTGGATCTCCTAATAAAAATGTGACAGAAACTAATAATTTAATATTTTGAGTGTAATGCAGGATGAAGTCCCCATTGCTAAGTTTGGAAGAATGCTTAAAAGGATTATATGAACTATTCATGCAACAAAAATGGAACTGAGAAAATGCAGGGTGCTTATCCTTTAAGAAGGAAAAAGTGTTGAAAGGAAATTTGGAGAAGAAAAGCTGAAAGAAAAGGATGATATGTAAGAGATAAGAAAGGGAGCAGGAGAAAAAGAATCAACATTTATCTAACTTGTTCTCTTTCCATTCGAGGTTCCTCAGTCATGGAGGCAGTCCAAGGTGGCTCAGCGGGCTGGCGGTGGTCTGAAAAAATATGAAGCAAGAGCTTCTGGAAAAGATTGGACCTCACAAGAGAGATCATTACCTTTATATACGGATTTGCCCAATGGGTACATGGGAAAGATAAAATAAAAGTGACAGGAACAGATCTCCTTTAAATGAATCCTATACTCTGGTAGAGTCGTTTGTACCCGTCTGAACCTACAAGCATGGGAACCGGATTAATTTGTTCATTTTCTCTGCTTGGTCAGAGAGCTTCATCATCATTTCCCCAACAAATACTCTCTTTAGGTATTTAGGGATTTTCGACAGGGAATGTTACTCCGAGTACTAAGGTACCGATGGAAACAGGTGCAGAATGCCAGACACAAAAAGAATGGACCTTGTGCCTTTATGAAAGAGGCAATGGCATGGTTGGAGACTGTGAAGGATGAGCAGTTGGGAAAGTAGGCTAAAAATATTGGACTTCCAGGGCCTTTTGGGAAGGCCAATGACAGTTGACTGACAAGCCACCTGCATCACAAGTTTCCATCTCTAGGAGTAACATCGTCATTTGTAACATTCCTGCTGTCATAGTGTTGCATACCATGCACGTGCTTGCAACTATTTTCTTTTGTTGCTTTTCCTCACTTCCCAGTTTTGTATTATTTCCCTGTTCGTGATGTGTGTTATACATTAGTGCTTGTGGGGGGGTCAGAGCTCAGCTATAGCATGTGTATCCTGTATCATTCTGTACTACTGCTGTACCCAGTAGCGGCTGCTACCAGACTGGGGTGGTGAGGCGGGGAGAGGGGTAATGAAATAGATTAAAAACAACACACACTTACCGGCTACGGCCGGCCGCCGCCTCCCTTCCTCATCATCTTCCTCGAGTCCGGCAGCAGGAGGCACCTGCGCTCCCAGGCTCGCTATAGCCAATTACAACGCTGCATGCAGCCTTGTGATTGGTCTGAGCGCCATGGCTCGGCACTCAGACTAGCAGTGGGAGCCTGGGCATGTTCTCCACCCAGGCTGTAATGTAGCCTGGGGGGAGAACATGCAAAGTGCGCCTGAGGGGTTGGTTGGCCCAAGACAGCTGGCCAAACTGTCATGTACACTTACAGAGTGCCCACCACTCCTCCCTCTGCAATGCTCTGGCATCACGGAGCCCAGCCCCGCCCGCACATAAGGAACTGAGCCATTGCAGTAAGAAAAATTAAATGATACTAATGCTGCGTTATTATCACTTTATTTTTCCTTTTTGAACTGCTCGGAAAGCAGTGGGGCAATGCTTCCCCGCCTTAGCAGAGGAGCCGCCGCTGGCTGTACCCATGCCAACCCTGAGAGGCCAGTGCAATTCTGTCAACCACACCATCTTGTGCTGTGTTTCTCTTTTACGTTGCTCCATTTTCTGCTTGGGAATGTCGCAACCTTCACAAGATTCATCAAGTGTTCTAGGGTTTTGTCATACTTTAAATTGTCAATATGTAGGTTGAAGTTGAAGTCACTTACTATAAAGATTTTTGCTGAATTTAGGATTATTTCACCTCTCAGTTCATACACCTAATCCCAGGACTGGTGAACAACATCATGCAATGATAAATTACACTGAAAGTCAGAGTATGGTCAAATAGTAGACCTACTCTAACTTAAAATATAATTATTTCCATTCTTTTAATAGAATTAGAATTCCACCTTTCCATCCTGTATTGCAGTCACCATATTGAATGCTGTATTTAACCCTAAGGCACAGAAAAGCCCAGGGGCCATATTACAGAAGTGCCCAGGGGATGCAACTGGTGTTTGTGCCCGCTTTGTGCACCCCAGAGGCACTTTAGTATGACAGAAGAGGCCCCAGATGCTTGTGCGCCCCCTTATGTAATAACAATGGCGCTGGCACACACAATTCGCCAGTGCTATAATCAGAGGGCGTTTCCTCATTTACGTGGCCCCATGAAAATGAAGAAATCCCTTTGCCTCTGCTCCAGTGCAGTATTACAGACGCAGGCACAGAGGCAAAGAAGCTGTCAGGAGGCGCACTGACATTGCACCACCTAAAGGGTGGTGCACTGTCAGTGCGGCCCATGACGGCAGTCCTCTGGTGAGGGAAAGGGGGTCCCATGGACCCCCCCAGACATCCCCTTGCAGGTGGGTGCAGTCACTCACTGCACCTGCCTGCAAGGGCATCTCTAGTCCCCCTTAAAAGTGAAGGCGGGTTGCAGCCTGCACGTGAAATACGGAGCGGCTTCAAAGCAGACGCTCCGTTTTCCGCATGTATGTGCAGCGCATTCATCCTAAATGGCATCGTAATGAGGCCCTAAATCACTGTACAATTTGGGTATGTTTCTCGCCTTGGAGTCGAAAAGTTGTTTATCATACCCGAGGCCGTATCATACATACGGCACATTTTCCTTGGTTGCGCTGGGCGCACTTTTTTAAAGGTGTGCCCTGTGCAAACAAGGAAAATGCGCCTTACTAGAATAAACGCGCATCGAATACATGTGAAAAACGGACCTAGAGAAAGGGATCCACGTCGGAGACTGTTTGAGAAGATGCTGATTTGGGTGAGTATGCAACCCAAATCCTTCATTTCCGACGAGTCGGTCAGACTGCCACGGTCAGCTCGTCAGAAGTGCACATCGTAAGTCGGAACTCCCTGTACAGCTCTATGGCTGCTGCTTTTCTCTGACCACCATCTTAGTGGTCACAGAAAGGCTGTCGGAGTGGGCAATCTTACAGCAGTTGGCCGACTGCATTCAGCATTCATCACAATTCAGCGGGCGATCCGACGAGACCGAGGCGGTTCGACAACGCCGTCGAGGCCGCGTATGTTGGTCCGACCGGCATCCTAATAAGGCCCCATGTGCCAGATGTACGACCCACCAATTTGCGAGTCGCAAATTGCGTCGCATTTGCGACTCGCAAATTGGTATGCACAACAGTGTCTGAGACACTGTTTGCGATTCCCAATGGGGTCGCAAATTGCGAGGCTCATGAATATTCATGAGCCACTCGCAATTTGCGCCCCCATTGGGAATGGCGTGCACTCCCAGGGATGCTGGCCTGCTGGGCTCAGCAGACCTCCATGTCTGGGACTGCTTTTAAATAAAGCAGTTTTTTTTCAAATGCAGCCCGTTTTCCTTAAGGAAAACGGGATGCATTTGGAAAAAAAAAAAAATGAAACGTTTTCGTTTCATTTTTTAAGGGCAGGTAGTGGTCCCTGGGACCACTTCCTGCCCTTAAAAATATTTTGGGGCCAGTCACAAAGGGGAAGGGTCTCCTGGGGACCCCTTCCCATTTGCGACTCCATTACCACCCTCTTGAAGAGGGTGGTAATTTGCGAGTGTTTTGCGACCGCAATTGCGGTCGCAAAACATTCATACATGGCTTTGGGGTCGCTATTAGGAAGGAACGCCCCTTCCTAATAGCGACTCGCAATTCCTAAATAGTGGGTCGCAAATAAATTGCGACTCACTATTTAGGAATTGTACATGGCCCTGTGTACTTTTGCATGCGCAAACGGGTCGCAAACCCGTTTGCGCATGCAATTTAGGGTCGTACTCCTGGCCCCAAGTTCTTAGATTTTCCTGAACATGCTGGCAGGGACACAACATTTAGCAGGGAACAACTGAGTATATTAGCTGGGTTCTTGTTAGACTTTACCATTGCTGACGCAATGGAAGTTTCATTCCAAGGACATGAGAGACGAAGAGGAAGACGACCTCAAAAACTTTGACACCAACATGCAAGTCTGACAATGTGGCCCTGTTATTTGGTGGTAAGAAGAGCTGAATTAGGCTAAAAGCTGTGTAGTTGTAAGATTTAAAGTTTAGTGGATGGGTAGCCTCTCCCACTGTCAAAGCGAACCTAGCTCAAACAGATGGAGACGGATTGGCCTTAGATGCACCTGCTGCACATGTTGTTATGGCAGTTTATATAGCACAATGGTTACTCCATTACGAAGTGCCCCAGCGCGGAATCCCATTCAAAGGCTAGAATCAGAATTGAGAGAGAGTAGGCGATGAGACTCTAGGGAGCGAGATTTTTCCTAAACAGCCAAGTTTTGAGTTGTTTCCTAAAGGATAGTTCTGATGTCTCCTGTCTTAGGTACGAAGGTAAAGAATTCCACCTCTTAGCTGCCAGGTGCCTGAAAGAGATACTCTGTCTTCTCTGCAAGCACACCTCAAATTCTGTACATGCAATGTAGTTGGGCAGTACAAAACCATGAGACAGGGAAAGCTAGATTGTGAATTGGTATTAAAACAGAATAGTCAACTCTAAATGGTGCAAAATAAAGCAATAACCCATCAGATGGTGGCCTGTGGAAGTAGAGGCAACTATTCCAGCATGCTCACTGTTGTGAAATTATCTAGAGTCACATATTTTGCTCATGAATCAGATGGAAGAGAACATTTCAAATATGTGAGAAATGAAGAAAAATGACTCAAGGTTTGTGGAGGGTGATCAAAAACACATAAATAAGGAATTAATCAGGTTTCAAAGTACTCCTACCATGAAAGTGCCACTACCATGTATAAATGCGATCAGGTTGGGTGATACATAATCAAGAAGCAGGAGAAGCTGTGAACCACTCTGAAGTTAGAAATACCAAGTCTGTATTGCTCAATGCACAATAAGGGCCCCTAAGATGGTGGTCGCCGTGCATGGAGACAACCAATACAAGACGTCTTTGATCTTACAAGTATCTAGAGTAACACAGCTTGCGTAGAAATCAGAGTGAAGATTACTTATAATTGTAGCTAATTATGAGTGTGTAATTTCTCCCAGTACCACTTTCTATATTATCAAGGCAGAACACAGAATCATAGGAATTGTATAAACATGATTTATAGAGTAGTCTGAGAGCTAGGTCCAAGAGCCATAGTGGGGGTATGTGACCGGTAAAAGGTGGGTCTTTTGACCTGATCTTCGAGATCTGAAAGGTAGGCCTTGAATGCAGGCTTGGAGCAGGAAGAGAGATTTCAACTTGTAAGTCATTGTAGATGGCATTTCACTGTACAGCTAATTGTAATCTGAATTGGAAACTAAGGGGCATATTCTCAAGGATTTATCGCTGAGTTAGCAGCACTTTATCACAGCCAAAGTGGCGATAAATTCATCGCACCATTCACAAGCTGGTATTAACAGCCCAGAACACCATTTTACCCGCGATAGCATCCGCAAAAAACATCGCCACAGATGACCCCCGCAACTATCGCTAATGAGATGCAGAGTAGGCGTACCCGTGCAAAAAGCCGCAAAAACACCACTCCGCAACATTCTCAACGACCAGCTAGATCGGCGATAAGACCACAAAACAGGCGATAAGGCCCATTAGCAGCAGGAAACTAACACCTGCTCTGACCTGGTGCAAAGTCGGACCACAGCCTGCACCACAAAATGGAGCCCAGCCCACAGCCACACCTGAAGAGCAACAGATGCCATGGAGCCACTGATCATGCAGCTCGGAGCCCCAACAGGGCCACAACATCCACAGCCACCACCCCCAGGACCTCCCCCCCTCCGGCCAAAGACATGCCACATCAACTATACGGAACATGTACCAAATAATCCGCCAGATGTCGCACAATCACATTTGGTGGCATGCATGTGTCATCACAAAAATTAGCATCACACATCCACCTTCGATGTAACAAATGAAAATGTATTCAAAGAAACACAGAACAGAAATGAAGACACATGGCGGCTCCCCTCGGGACAATCCGTAGGTCACAGCCTGCAAGACAAAAATCATGATGAGAAGGTGTGTCTTGCACACATCAAAGGACAGAGAGAGAGCGAAGGAGAGAGAGAAAGAGAGGGAGCGAGAGAAAGACGGACAGAGAGAGGGAGCGAGAGAAAGACGGACAGAGAGGGGGAGCGAGAGAAAGGCAGACAGAGAGGGGGAGCGAGAGAAAGATGGACAGAGAGGGGGAGTGAGACACAGATAACAGAAGAGATGGACAGGGAGAGAGAGTGCCCACAATGCGCACCCAGGCCACACTGCCCACCTGCTGCCACAGGTGTGTCTCCAACCACGTGCCTGTATGTAGTGCAGTTCACCAGGTCACACATCTGAAACAGATCCGTCATCTGAAACAGAGTCCAGAGACATGAATGGCAAAGTACACACAATTGCACAAGACATCATCGCCTGTCCGCCCCTGCGCACCCAGGCAGATGTACCCCAGCCCCTCCCGCCGCCCAGCGGTGCATGCCCGCCCCTGCGCACCCAGGTCTCAGTGCTCACCTTCTGAGCTTGGCGTGTAGTAATTAGGGCCCACCACGTAGAGCTACAAGCCACATGGTGTCCGTTAGGGACCGTGAGTGGTCCCTGATGGGACTTAAACACCCACGTATGGCATCTAGTTTGTCTGCCATGCGGTCGAAGCCCACCCGCACCTGTTCAGCCAGATTCTCCTGGCACCCCAAAACACGGCATTGGAAGGCCATGTGTTCTCCGTGGGGGTCCTGGGAGGCAGCAGTGGTGGTGGGTGCTGCCTGCTGTGTGGTCTGTGCAGGGGGTAGGGTCTCCTCGTAGCAGCTGGGCTGCCCAGCTCCTGGAAGTGGGCTCCGGAGGCTCTCCACGAGCAGTTGGAGGGCGTCAGAGTCGAAGCTGTGGTCGTCCTCTTCGTCTCCAGAGAAGAGAGGTTCGGACTGCTCTGCAGGAGGTGTTGATTCTCCCTCTGCAATGTGAAGGGGAGATGCAGTTTAACAATGTGTCCACATGTATGTTGTCGCATTGTACATGTTTACATACAGACAGCATGACTGGGTACATTGTGGCTGTTTGGGAGGAGCTGCCTATTTGATGGGGGACAGTGGACATTTCGACAACATCATGGATGTGTGTTTGTACTTGTACATTATCAATGCACATATCCCTGCAATGCCAATTGTGATTGGCCAGTGTCTGCACCCAAGCGGCACCAGTAGTGTCCTGTGTTCTGTTGTAGGTGTTTTGCGGATTGTGTCACATCGTTGTCAATGTAGATGTGCTCTGTATGTGATGTGTGTGCTGCATTTTTGGGAAGTCGCCCCTGCAGCTCAGAATTTGCTGCCCCTTATCACTTTCATGAGGTGTGCCTCAGACTTCTGTGCTTGCACAGTATTAACATGTTTCATACTGGGGTACGTTGGTCTCTTGGTGGGAGTTGGTGGTCTGGGGCATGGTGTGTCCGCAGATGTGCTCAAATTAATTGTGCATGTGTGCCATTGTGCCCATCTCCCCCCGTCCCCCCAGGCCCTGGTGGTTACTCACCCTGTTGCTGTTGTGTCGGGTCCTGTTGAGCAGTGTCCGGGCCCCCAACTCCTGCCACTGTCTCCCCACTGATGACTGTGGACACCATTTCATCCATGTCGTCCAGCTCCTCCTGTGGCGCTGGGCTCCCACCTCCAGTCTACATTGCTGCCTTCAGGTTGTTGGCGAGTTTCTGCTTGGTTTTGCGCTTCACATCATTCCAGCGCCTCTTGACCTCGCCCATTGTCCTCTTCAGCACTCCGACTGCATTCACCTTGTCCACGATGGACTGCCATAATGTATTTTTTGTTGCCAATGACACAGTGGAGGTGACGAACAGTTATTGATGGTGTTCTGTCACCTCCGTTATCAGGATCCTGTTTTCCTGCGGACTGAACTTCGTCTTCCTCTTCTTCTTGTCCTTGCCCTTCCCTGACCCCGAAGTCCCAGGATGGTCCTCCGTGGGGCTTGTGGGGTTCTGGCTCTTCTCCGTACTTGCTCCGGCAACGTCCATTGTGCTTCGCTGTTGTTCGGCATTTGTTTGTCTGTTTTTTTTCTGCTTTTATGGTGATTGTTCCCGCCTGACGCGTGTGGATTGCAGGCTTGTAGCTGGGTTTCGCTGATTTTTGTATCGCGATTGGCCTCATCGCAGCTTTTTTTGCGTTGGTGTGTCGCATTTTTGCGGCATGGCGTTGATTCTTACGCGATTGTAAAGAATAAAGGGCCCCCTGATACTAGTGTGAAGTACACCTAGGCAGGGACATACATGCTGTGAAATTCCTAGGGCTACTTCATGACAAATTATAAAACCATAATAATATTAATGATGAAAGTGACACTCAAATTAGAAAATTACAAAAAAGTTTTTTTTAATAGAAAAATACTTCATTAAAATCCAAAGGCCTAGCATGCGTTTTTACTAGATACATGATTTACATAACCTGCATGAGGAAGTTAATCACTTTCACATATTTTATCTTTTCTTCTATTTCCTAATGTCTATATGACATAATATAAATCAAATTAGTTAAAAAGACTGGGTGGTTTCCAAGATGTCTCAACGCGCGTTTCGGCAGTAGAACTGCCTTCTTCAGGAGAGCCACCTCCACTTACAATTTCTGAAAAAAACACACACAAAAGCTCTAAGATAGGGTAATCGTGTCACTAAAATATATACAAACAAAAACTATTTATGTATGTACAAACCAATAATGGTAGTACATAGTCCACATTCCGAATTTATTAAATAAATGAATTTAGAGTGGAGTCAAAACAATACATTTAGGTAGAACACTACAAAAATTACCATTAAATTTAGAACATGAATAGAGCTATATGCTTAGAGAGACATATAAATCTTAGAATAACAGACCTTCAGAGAAACTTTCAGTCATAATATGGGATACGTTAATCCAAAAGTTGGGGATCCCTTGTAAACCTGCTATCAGGCTTTCGTATTTCTCACGATGGTAAGATAGTCGTTTATTATTATTTATTTTTTATTTTTTATTTTTTTCTTCTTAATTTTTTTCTTCATTTTCTACCACTCTTGCATGAGACACATACCTTTTTCTTGGAGGTTTGATGGGTGTTTTCTGACTATAGTGCTTTAATCTTTTCATCTTTTCTCACTTAGTGCTTGTTTTTCACTATACTCTCTTGATATATACTTATCATCACAGGTTATTGGTACTTATCTTTTGTTTCTTCTTTTGGATATCTTTCAAGTCATATACAGGCATTATCATTCCCTGCATAAACATTTACCTTGTTATGTTACATTATTATGACTGAAAGTTTCTCTGAAGGTCTGTTATTCTAAGATTTATATGTCTCTCTAAGCATATAGCTCTATTCATGTTCTAAATTTAATGGTAATTTTTGTAGTGTTCTACCTAAATGTATTGTTTTGACTCAACTCTAAATTCATTTATTTAATAAATTCGGAATGTGGACTATGTACTACCATTATTGGTTTGTACATACATAAATAGTTTTTGTTTGTATATATTTTAGTGACACGATTACCCTATCTTAGAGCTTTTGTGTGTGTTTTTATCAGAAATTGTAAGTGGAGGTGGCTCTCCTGAAGAAGGCAGTTCTACTGCCGAAACGCGCGTTGAGACATCTTGGAAACCACCCAGTCTTTTTAACTAATTTGATTTATATTATGTCATATAGACATTAGGAAATAGAAGAAAAGATAAAATATGTGAAAGTGATTAACTTCCTCATGCAGGTTATGTAAATCATGTATCTAGTAAAACGCATGCTAGGCCTTTGGATTTTAATGAAGTATTTTTCTATTAAAAAAAACTTTTTGTAATTTTCTAATTTGAGTGTCACTTTCATCATTAATATTATTATGGTTTTATAAGTTGATTCTAACGCGGTCAGTTGGCGCATTATCTGGGGAGTATCGCATGGGGCCGTCGTGTTGTGAATACTTGGTTAACAAGGCGTTCATTTCCCGCGATGGACTGCGATATGCAAAGTTGCGTTAAGCTAAATTTGCGGTGGTTGTCACACGTTCTTGAGAATATGCCCCTAAGTGTCTTGGGGTTTGAATGCTTGTTGGGATTTAGTGAGAGAGGTTCTGGAGTAATATGGCACAGCAGGTCTAGGGACTGAATTGAACACTAGGATCAAGGCTATGAGGAGTTGCTTGTGTTTGGCAGACAACCAGCCCACCAGGTGCCAGTGAGAAGTGGTCTGCTGAAAAAACAAAAAGTGATGGTTATAAATGCTTGAATTACTCTTAACCCTCTGCTTGCAATCCACTCGTCACTGTGCCATTATGGAATGGGCCAACCATGCTCTAATCAGTCCAGCCCAAAATGCTAGACCTCTTCCCCTTTAAGAAGGAATGCAAGCAGTGCCAGATGCTTTACTCTTATGGTACACCGATATAAATGAACCAGGTCTAGGCATACCCATGCCGAATAAGGTGTCTCCCTGATAAAAACAAAAAGTGACAATGAAATCTTGAAATTAATCTTAACTGCTGAAATATACTCTAGGTTCATTCGCAAGTAATTTGCTTTTTATGGAGTTACAGGCAGCGACCAACCATATGCAAATCACTGTTGACACCCCCATTAGGGACGGTCCAGCCAAACTCCTGTCCCCGATGAACAGCAACAAAAACAACCCAGATGCATTTTGTTCCAAAGGCTTGAGGTGCAAGTAAAACTGTATTGTACAGCAACCCACATATCCTATGTCTGGGCATACCCATGTAACTTAGAGTAACACTGAGTAAACAAAAAGTGATACATGGAAATGACTGACTTTGTCTACTCTTAACCACTGATAGTCACTAGTAGCCACTCTGGACTTATTTCATTTCAATATGTCTGCCTAAGTTGCCATTACATTCAGGCAACAACCAAAAGCAAATTGTTAGAAATGGGGTTTCTGGTTGGCTAGGGTATACACCTAAGCCAGGCAGGACCCGCCACTCTAGTTAGGGTAAGGGAGTTACACACCTAAGATAACCTCTGCTCACCCCCTTGGTAGCTTGGCAGAACAATCAGGCTTATCCCGGAGGCAATTTGTAAAGCATTTGTGTAACACACCCACACACCAGTAACCCACTAGGCACACCACAAAAAGAGACTCCACACAAGGTTATATAAATATATCCTTTGTATTGTACATAAACACTTTAGACCGCAATCACATAAATCACTGTGCCACTAGGCACTTGTCATGATGTCACATAGATCATACAATCACTTTGCCAACCAGGCAATTGACATCACATTACAATTGAGTGCAATCAAGTAAACACTTGTAAGTTGCACACATTATGAAAGCACCATCATCAACTGTGCATATTATTCAGGTTAGCACACACATAAATCATAATCAGGGCATGAAATACAGCATTAACCCCTGTGGATGAAAACCCATGGATCAGCACATGAGTGCAGGAATGTGGATCAGGTTATGCCCGACACAGGAATCAACATATGTCACCCAAATCCAATCATTCACAGTAAGCCCATAAGCAACAAGGCATAGGATCTCCTGTGCTCCTCTTATGTGTAATACGGTACCAAGCACAAGTGTATGAGGCACCTGCCCTTGTATTACGGTTTGTACTGCAATTCCTGTGTTCCGCTCGGGGGCCTCCGCCGAGGACTCACCCGTCATGTACCAACAGGGACTCAGCAAGTGCAAGCACCCCCAGGTAGGTGCGCGAAAGGAGAGGAGGCAGGCACCACACTGGCCACTGCACCCTCTATCGCAGGCTCTCTTCTCCCACCCCAAAGCAAGCGCGGCTGCTGCCAGGCAGGTGAGTGAGTTACCGGCCAGGCCTGCAGAGACCTTACAGTGCTGCCGCGACGTCAGATGAGTCCCTCCTCCAGGCGTTTTCCTCGCTGCTGCGATGGCTCCTTGGCCCGGCCGGGAAGAGGCTGCATCTCTCCACGTTGGGGGATATTCCCCAAGAGCTCAAAGCACTGAAGTTCTCCTTGCACTGACTGGAGCTGGGCTCGCTCCCCTGGCCCTCGTACTCACAAAACGGATGGCAATCCAGTATGCTCCCACAGATCGGAGAGCGCCTCCTGGCACAACGATCTCCGCTAGATGAGGGCGAGTTCAGGACAACAAGTGAAGCACTTGCCTTGCACTATTCACAAGGCAGTAGCAAAGCGCTCAAAACATGCTGTCTGCTTACACAAAGCAAAAAGAAGCGCTCACTATGTGATATGAAAATGAGACAGTGCAATCCACAGACCCTAGGAGATCACTGGGCCATGAACCCAGCATGAAGCAGGCAGCAGGCCAGCACAAAGAAGTGAGTGAGCAAAGTTGAAGCCCTTCTAGTAGCTCAGCAGGCCACAGGGCAGCACAACAAGCAACTCAGTCCAATGGCAGTTCTTCTGGCAGTCCAGCAATCCTATGGTGCGGCATGTAGAGCCAGCAGCGTCTGGTTACAAGTGCCACACAGTGTCTACCTTCATATGGTCGCAGCCCCTGTACTTATAGTCACAAATGCCTTTGTTCCGGGGGGCACTTCAAACACTGTTTAGAACTGCACAACACCCCCATTCACATCTCATGCCTAGGCCCCAGACGCACTACAGGGGGGGTGGATAAAGCATTGTAGAAGGCAGGCACAGCCCTATTCAGGTGCAGGTGCAACTCCTCCCACCACTCTAAATGCAGACCAGGCATATTCAGGTGCAAGGGAAACTCCTCCCGCTACTCTAAATGCAGCCAAGGTCTATTCAGCCTAGCGCTGAGTCACCCAGGAAAGGCAGGACACACCTCAAACCCCCTTGTGACTGTCTAGAGTGATTGCGCATCCCCTCTCTCCTGTCAGTCAAAACCAGATGGTGAATACACATCCAGGCCGGGCACAAAGACTCATAAGCACACAGAAATGCCCACTTCTAAAAGTGGCATTTCTAAAATTGTATTGACAAATCTGCTTTCACCAATAAGCAGGATGTATCACTCCTATTCCAAACATACCAAACATGGTCACGCTACCCCTTTCATATCAGTAATTACCACTGAAAAACATATCAGGGAATTCCTAATGCAAACCTATGAGAGGGCAGCTTCACAGCAGTGAGAAACCAAAAAGGCTGTTTTCACTACCAGGACATGCCACATAGTTAAGGCACATGTCCTACCTTTTACCTACACAGCACCCTGCCAATAGGGCTAGCTAGGGCCTACCTTAGGGGTGACCAATATGTAATAAAAGGGGTGTTTCAGACGTGGCAACCACTTTACATGCCACATCACTGCGGCAGTAAAACTGCGCGTGCAGGCCCTGCAGCGGCAGAGGTCTGAGACAGGTTTGAAAGGCTACTTCGGTGGGTCGCGCAAGCAGGGCTACAAGCCCACTAGTAGCATTTAATTTACAGGCCCTGGGTATATGGGATACATATATGGGATACCACTGTACAAGGGACTTACAGGTAAATTAAATATGCCAAACAGGTGCAGGCCAATATTACAAGTTTACCAGAGAGAGCACATGCACTTTAGCACTGATCAGCAGTGGCAGAGTGCCCAGAGTCATAAAACCAACAAAACCAGGTCAGACACAAGGAGAGAAAGGATTCGGAAAGGCAGCTTGAAATAATGGGCTAAGCAAAAAAGAATGGCGAATTAATTCAAGGAAGAGGTGAAAGCTTACTTATTGATAAGGATTGCTGGACTACATGGGATTCGAGGTGGTACAGCAGCGGGTGATCTGGGGGCGTGCTGCGGCTTCCTGGCAGAGGACTTGTGCAGCAACAGTGCTTTCCGGCTTCCGGGTCTGGGTTCCTCAGGGCAGTGGCAGCACAAGTCGGCGGCATACGGAGGTTAGACACGGTCAAGCCAGTGTAGAGCAGCAGATCAAGAGGAGGAACAGGGAAGGTCGCGCTCTATGTATTCCCAAAGAGAGCTTGTGGGCATATCGACCTTTTCCCCAGGGAGAGTCCTCAGGCTGCATCGAGGCCGATGGAAAGGGAACCCCCACCTAAGGTATCTCGGGAAGAGTGTACGAGAGGGGGGGGAGAGTGCTGCGAGTGGTGCAAACATACCGGGCTCTGGGAGGCACGTCCCTGTCAGTGTACCAGCTGGAAAAGGAGCCCCGGTCAGGAGCCGGTATCAACTGAGGTCAGCATTTGAGGAAAGAAGTAAAAGCAGGAGAACGGGGGAGCAGGGTGTCCGGCAGGTTGTTGCGGTCCTCCCCAAGAATAAAGTGGTGAAGGCGGGGGGAAAACTCAAGCGTTGTGGCCCTGAGGAGGTACGATCATCAGCAAAACCCTTACCATCCCTCAGCTCCTATTTTAAGATAATGGAGCAGGTAACTACCTTACAGGGGGTGAGGAGCAAGGGGGGGATAAGGTAACCCAGATTGCACAGATTACTCAGTCTGCACCACTCCTGCTGGAAAATCGCTTTTCTATCTTGGCTGGGGACCCCCAAGCTGGATGTGGGAGTAGTACAAGCTTAAGTCCCAGCCTGGATTTAAACCCTATATCAAGCATTAACCAGAGGCTCCCCCAGGACAATGGTGAGATATTCACTGCAGAGGAAACAAGTTCAAGAGACAACAGCCTGCAAGCTGTAGGAGGAACTACGAATCAATTGGAAAAAATGATCTTGAGCCTGCGGCAGGATATCTTTTCGAAATTCGAAATATCAGAGAGCAATCAGAAGGATATTCAAGAAAAGTGTGGGGTCCTGGAGGAAAAATTAGATGACATTGTGCAACGTACTGGAATTTTGGAAGGGGAGGTCCGGGCATTGTCGGTGACGGTGTCGGAGAACTCCAGAGATATAGAAGATCTGAAATCACAGAATAAATCTTTGCAGGAAGACTTGGAGAGGCTCGAAACACAGTCTAGACGTAATAACTTGAGAGTCCTCAATATCCCGGAGGGCTCTGAAAATGGGGATATTAAGTCCTTCATGTGCAAGGTTCCGGAGAGAAGGAATTCTCCACGATAGACAGGACCTCGATCTCGAGAAAGAGATTCAAAGAGTCCATAGAGACCCTTTTAAGTTAAATCCCGCCAGGAAGACGCCTAGGAAATTTCTGATTCATTTTCTTACTTATGCTGTGAAAGAGTTGGTGTTGGGTCGAGCCCTGAAAAAAGGCTCTCTGAAATCTGGCGATTTTAACTACCAAATAAGATCTGATCTATGCAAAAGAACAGCTCAGAGGCAATGGGAGCTGGGTACTAGGATGAATGAATTGAGGAGTAGAGGTGCCCAGGTTCAGATGAAATTCCCAGCAATGCTCAAAATTATGTGGCAAAATAAGATGTTTAATTTCACCAGTCCAGGGGAGGTTGATACTTTCCTAGCACAGATGGAGGGATAACCTTTAGTGCCAAAATATATATAAGCGGTCCTATGCTGGAGGAAATAGGGCAGGTGCCAATTATAGAACCATTATAAGCAGTAAAGCTGTCTTTTCTTTTCTTTTCATATCTTTAAAAAAAAAAGATATGCATTTATTACTCTTTGGGAAGGGGGGGTCACAAAGGGCGGATCATATTGCCCAGGGAGAAACTAGGGGGTTTCCCAGGGGGGTGGGTTGGAAGGTCACTGGGTGTGGGGATCATAGGGAAAAAAGAAAAAAAATTAGTCCTCTTCTTGCTATTCTCCAATTTGGGTGAGATTATATATGGGTTCCTTTTAATTGGGAAGTTTAACCAAGGGTCTATGTCCAAGATGGTGAAGAAGATGAAGAAGCCTAATAGGGACAGAGGTTGGGAGTTTAAGTATGGACAGGTCAAACTTGCTAAATCTTCTAACATGAAACGTTAATGGTATGAGAAATAAGAGGAAAGTGGCCCGGGTGATAGAACATCTTAAAAATAGTGAGGCGCAAATTATACTGCTGCAAGAGACCCATCTGGAGTGGAGGGAGTGTTGTTTATGTTTTAATAAGTCACGGTGGGTCCAGGAGGTAGTGTGCTCAGATCAGAGAGGGAATACCAGAGGAGTGGCTCTTATTATTAGAAATAATTCGGGAATAAGATTAGTTAAATACGAATCAGATCTCTCAGGTAGATGGTTAGTGGCCACCCTTTCGATCCAAGGTAGGCCAATAGTGTGTGCAGTATACTATGGTCTAAATAATGATAACCCAGAAGCCTTAATAAAGCTGGAATCTTGTTTGATGGAGTCATCTGCCCCGATCATATTAGGCGGAGATTTTAACCTAGTCCTGAATAAGGAATTAGATCGGACTTTGAGAGTTAAATATATCAGTCCTCCTAAAACATTCTCTAGATTGAAAAGTATGATAGCAGGATTTAATCTGGTAGATATCTGGCGCAATAAGATGGGGGCTGTAAGGGATTTTACCTTCTACAGTAAAAAGTACCATCACCATTCTCGCATTGACTACATTTTAGTAGATCAGGAGTTATATGAGGATGTGGAGGCGGTATCTCATGTGCCGGCGGTGCTGTCAGATCATTCCTTGGTGGCCCTATCTTTGAGGTTAAATCAAAAGGTGGGGCAGAGAAGGTGGACGTTGGACAGGACTATCCTATTAGATGAGGAGGTAGCAGTAAATTTAGAGGAAAGAACGGTGGACTTTTTTCGGTTTAATGAGGGTTCTGCAGAAAGCAGAATAGTTTGGGATGCGTTCAAAGCATATATAAGAGGAATACTAAGCTCCATAATGGTTGGTAAAAAACGTCTGGTAAAGCAGGAAGATGAGAATCGAATCAGGGAAATCAAGGTCAGAGAAAGTGATCTTCAGAGGGCTTCGATGGAAGGTTCAGACAGAGTATCCTTGCTAAGTAGAGAATTGGAGGGGCTGCAGGCAAAATATCAGGCGCAGGTGGATAAGAGGATACTAGACAAGTGGAAAGTGAGCAAGCTCCAAAATTGTGCATATGGAGAAAGGTGTAGTTCACTGCTAGCCTGGAAGGCTAAAACGGATAGGGCCAGGAATTCAATACAGAGCTTGATTAGTAGAGAGTCAGGGGAATCACTGTACTCGAATGCAGATATAGGTGGAGAAGCCCGAAGCTATATGAGTAGCCTCTATAGCGAAGATTTGCAACCCAGGCGAGAAAGCATAGAGACATGGTTAAAGAAGACCGACCTCCCCAAACTCTCAAATGAACAGAAGAGAGTGTGAGATTACCGAAGAGGAGATCAGGGCGCAGTGTAGGAGTATGGCAAGGGGTAAGGCAGCCGGGCCAGATGGGCTTCCAGTTGAGATTTATATTCATATCATAGACAAAATAGCCCCAGTCTTAAAAGACTTATTCAATGAAATATATATTAATGGGGAAAGGGTTCCGAGTTCCTCGTCGGAGGCCACGATAACCATGATACTGAAACCGAATAAAGACCAGAAGAGAGTGGATTCGTATAGACCGATATCTCTTTTAAATTCGGATTATAAGATCTTCTCAGGGATTGTCGCATCAAGAGTGGCAAAGGTTATAAAGGAAGTTATTCACTCTGACCAAAAAGTTTTTATCCCTGGGAGGCAGCTAAATGAACTTACCTTTTTGATGATGGGGTTAAAGATTTGGCTGAGGTCCAGAATCTACCCTTGACCATAGTAGCAGTGGATGCAGCCAAGGCTTTTGACCAAGTGCATTGGGCATATCTCTGGGAAACGTTAAGTAGCTTTGGCTTCCCGCAGAATATGGTTAGGGCTGTACAAAATCTTTACTATCTTCCTAGAGCTAAGGTTCTGGTTAATGGAGAATTGTCAGATTGGTTTACCATTTCAAGGGGCACCAGACAAGGTTGCCCCCTTTCCCCTCTCCTTTTCAATCTGTATATAGAGCCTTTTGCTAATTTGATCAGGGAAGATCATACTATCATACCCTTTAAGTCCGGTGGGTTTAAGGCTAAATTAGCTCTATATGCAGATGATTTGATCCTATATACTACTAATTCGCAGGATGCTATCCCTAATCTGATGGAGAAGGCAGAGAGTTTTGGTCTAATCTCAGGATATAAGGTGAATGCGGAAAAAACTGAAATAATGGAGTGGAATCAGAGTATGAGGAGTCTGGGGGTTAAAACTCAAATGCGCTATCTAGGAGTATTGATAACGCAGAAATTAGAAGATATCCCCAAAACAAACTGGAAGAAAATCAGTCAGGAGATAGCTAACCTGCTGCTAAAATGGGCCAACCTACCTCTAAACATCTATGGTCGGGTGAATCTTATAAAAATGATTATCCTCCCCAAAATCACTTTTCTTTTTAACTCAGTCCCTTTGACTTTTCAGAAAGAGGATATAGCCAAGCTACAGGGGAAAATTGGGAGTTTTATATGGGCTTCAAAGGGTCCGAGGATAGCTTGGAAAAAGCTGAGGAGGAGGCTGGAGGCAGGAGGTTTGGCTTTACCCGATTTACTGGTGTATTGTTATGCTTTCCACTTTAAGAATTTTCGTATGCTTGCAAATAAGGCAGATGGGTCATCTATGGGTCTGCTTTTTGAAGCAATGTTGGCTGATGTTCCTAAGGGTCAGCATTACTTCCTTTTTAAATACGGAGATCAGAAATTTTTCAAAAAAGTGAGGTTGAAGATTCTGAGGTCTGCCTTAAGAACGTGCGTTTATCTGCGGAAAAGGTTGGGAGTTCCATATTATTCAACACGGGCTCCAATTTGGGAATCGCCGGGTACCCCGGAATGTTTGAGAGATCAACTTAGTCAGCCTTTAAAATTGGGGGGCTATACATTTGGGCAGACCTTAAAATGGGTTCAAGCCTAGAGAGCTGGGAAGTGTTAAGCAACTGTACCAGGGGACAGCTGACGAGATTTAAGTATTATCAATAACTTTCTTGGTGGGCAACACAGGACTGGGTAGGAGAGGAAGATGATTTGGAGCTGGACCAGATAATGAGAACTGATCGATGGGTAAAGGAAGTCTCATATTGGTACTGGGTCTTCTTGAAGGTGGATGAGAAGATCAATAACGAAATCTCCAACCTATAGGCAGATGAGCTTGGGGATTGTGATGTGAAGCAAATCTGGTTTGATTCCTTCTCCATCTTACGTACGGTTGTAAAACCTGCTTCGCTCAAACGTAATCATCTTTTTACCACCCATAGGGTCTATTGGTCTCCAGCGAAATTATCAAAGATCACAGGTAACATTTATAATTGCCCAAGGTGTATGCTCCCATCAGCAGATGATCTACATTTGTTCTTGCAGTGCCCGAAGATCGCCTCTTACTGGATTTCGATATGTGATTTTCTGGGTGAGGTGACTGGTAAACAGATCAAGGTAAGCCCGTGCCTTGTATTTTTTGGGCTAAATCAAGATGAGACTGTGCGGCTAAACTCAGTTGTCTCCAAGTTTATTTTTTATGTTGTTTTGCTGGCGAGGCGGGAGATTTGTAGGCTATGGAAAGCCGAAAGTGCGCCATCTTTTGCTGAGTGCCTTAAAAGTATTATATATACGAGCCAGTCAGATATGGCGTGTGACCCTAGGAGCCAAGATAAGACCTGGTCAATGTTGGTTGATTGGAGAGAGAAGGCGAGCGGGTCCGATGATTAAGCCAAACATGCTGTAGGTCTCGGCCTCTCCTCGTATGTCGGTTCCCTATCGTAAAGGTGAAGGAGATGGAGTGGAAGCAGCAGAATACTTGTGGGGAAGTGCTTTCATCTCCCCTCTCTGGGTTACTAAAAGGGATAAGAGCCACCCCAGCAAGAGAGTTGGCAGAATGAGGACAAAAAAAAATTAATAAACCAGGTCAGACAAAATACAGGAGGAAGGCAAAAAGATCTGGGATGACCCTGCAAAAAGGGCCAAGTCCAACACAAATCAATTGTCCCACTCCTGAAATGGGACAGTGAACCCCGAGCTGCTGAACCTTCTAAACCACGTCTATTATCAAAATAAAAACAAGCAACCCTTATTGGGACTCATTAACGAGAAGTAGTTCAGTCCCTCTGGCACAGCAAATTACTTTGCATGTGACTCAAGGTGGATTCGAATGCTTTAATTGATCTTGAACACTGGTAACTGTTTTGAGTCCACTGATATCTGCTCACTGTGCTATTGCAGACAGGGAGTCACCAGTTCAAATCAAACTTGGTCAGACTTCCAAAAGGGACAGTCCATTCTAACCTGCTCAGCAACATCCTCAATGAGCTGGAGCACAATTAACCCTTATTAGACCTCATTAGGATGATGCAGCCAGAATCCCTGTCTCACAGCAATATTCCAAGGTGCACATCTGAGCATAACCATGTTGCTTAGGGTCATGAACCAAGAAAACAAAAAGGGCTGAAAATAAATATTCTTACCCATTGCTGCATTATATTATAATTGTGTTTGCTCTTGTGCCATTAAAAACAATAGCTATACATCTGCAAATCAACCTCAGAAGCACCCTAAAAGGTGCATTCCAGCCTCAACTGACAGCTGTATATTTTTTGAACAGGTACACTATCCACTATAATTGCTCCTAATTAATGAGGTGCAGCTTGACTTCTATAGCACAAAGAGATCACATTTGGTAAAGAGAAAACACATCTGGGCTTACCCATGCCACTTCCAGGGTCTGACTGAGAAAACAAAGTAATGAATGGAAATGCTTGAATTAGTCTTATCCACTGCCAATCAGTCGAGCACATTGCATCCCATTATAATTTTCTTACTGAGCCATTGCAGACAAGGACCATTCATATGCAAACCAGTATCTTAAAAGCCCTAAGAGTGAAAGTCTAGTCCACACCGGTGTGTCGGGTCCTCTCTAAACCCTTGATGGACTTTATTGGCAATAAGGCAAATTGAATAACAGTGGTTACAACAAGCTTTGGAAATCCCTTCTATGCCCACCTGTGTCCCTTAGGGAAATCACTGTAAAAATAAGAAGCAATTGATTTTAATATTTAAAAATGAATCTTAACAAATACAAATGACCATGCTACATCCAGCCCATCATTATTCACTCTCCGCCCCGTTCCAGATTGTCACCAAGCACAGTACACCAGTCTTGGCGCCACCTCAAAACAGACAGCGGGGCTAAAGCCATTAAGCTGCATCTCCTCTCAAAAGAAGCACAGACAATGTCAGACACATCTGAGCCTTATCTGACTCCTCAATGACTGTAGATTGAGTCCTACGGAACGGAAGGGGAGGGGGGGGTCCTACCAATGTCAGAGCATACACATGACATGTACTGCAACTCACTGACAAAACAAAGAGTGAAGGTTGGAACTGCTTGAAATAATCCTAACCACAAGCGTTTATTCAGGACACATTTCATCCTGGTCTTTTTTGCTGCAATGTTACAGGAAGTGATCAACCATATGCAAATGAGTACTGCTCCCACCCTAATAAGGCATGTCTTAAATCGCGACCCCCGCACTCCGGAGTCAGCCGCTCTGGCCGCTGCACCACACCTCTTGTTGAAGTGTTTATAACAACCAAGATCACAGGTAACTCCATTTCCAGGGTTTTCTTTTGCTCAGTTTGTATTACAGATAGAACCCATCTGTGTTCAAATCCGTCTTGACCAAGTCCAAAAAAGGACAGTCAAATTTAAATTGCGAGGTCCCATTCCCTCTGAAATGAAGCCCACACAACCCCAGTCAGTGTTTAATCTTTTTGGGCCCCATTGAGTCCCTGTGGCACAGACAGTGACGGAATCCTTGTCAGGGCATATCACTTCTGGCAGCTCACTAAGAAAAGAATATGGCAGTATGTGGTTCAACTTTTTATAAGCATATTCGATAAAACATAATCATAATGCTCTTAGAATAAAATAGAGCGGATCCAGTAAAAAAGGATTCCAGACTGAAATACAATGTAAAATTGTGGCGTGCTCCTATTCACAGAAACTAAGAACACTTTCAGTCACCACCACCATTAGGTGAAAAACATTTCACCACAAAGAGCCTTAAAAATTACAATACAGGCGGAGTCCTGTTAGAAAGGCCTAAAAAAGTCAACCATGCCACATGCCTACTCTCACCTACTCAGCGCTGTATACCCTCACAGTTGACAAGCAGCGCTCTACAAATCCACCTTACCTTATATTACATCACAACAATAAGCCAATCTTTACAAGTTCAAAATTGCCCCAGTTTGCAAACATGGGCCTCTTTTTTAGCTCTAATTCACTAATAGGGGCCTCTTATTTTTTTGCCTGGGCATATTTTGTGTCCCTGTCCGACACTGAAGGTAAATGCTTTAATTTGTATATATTAGACTCCCAGCTTGACCTGTTAGGCCAGAGACTTATTAAACGAGAGCCCAAGTATCCCCATCATATTTAGAAACATTTGGTTTCATCAGTGAGGTGAAAAAGCAAAACATGATGGGTGGAAATGCTTGAAATAATATTGAACTCTGGGAATTACTACAGGTGCATACATTAACATTTTGTCCTTGCACACTGTGGCATAGCTGACAGCAAAGCTATGCAACCTGTTCTTGGCCCCAATCAGGGCCGGACTGGCTATTTATCCCACTGGGCATTTACCCTGTGGGCTGGCACAGGGGGGCTTGAGTGAGAGATAGAAACAATGAGAGAGATCAAGAAAAAACCCAAAAGCTACATATCATAGAAAGAGAAGCAGAAAAGGAATGGATAGAAAGAGAGAGTTGATAAAAGGGCTGGCTTATTTGAACATTTCTGCCAGGGCCTCTTTTGGTTTCGGGCCTGGCACCAATACTAAAAGAAACTTTTTTTCAGAAAAGAGAGAGGTAGAGAAAGATGGATAGCGTGTGAATGAGTGTGTGTGAAATCTGTCCACCCTCAGAGTACAATGGAAACTTCAATTACACTTATTTCAAGTAGACATTCCCCGACATTCACACGCGTCTGTGAACTCTTCTCAGTTTTCGTGTGTATTGTTAACCTTATATTTGGTCAAACCGATATTGCTAAGCTGCCTCTCGCATACAACATCAGTTCTTTTTTTTTGCAAAATCAATGTCAATATGTTTTTATTTACTCTTACCTTCTTTTCCAAAACGCATACAAAGAGTAAGAAGCTTGGTTGTGTTTCCCTTAATCTTAAATCTTTGAATGTCTCTTGCCTGCCATGTCTTCTGTAGTCCTCAAGAAGCTACTACCTCTGTTGCACAGCAGCGTGGTACACATCCTACCAAAAAATATAATACATTAAAATTAACAATGCAAGTAAGTTTATATGATGTCATTTTCGGAGGCAGAACAGAAAATATGCATATGAATTCATAACCAGGGAGCCTGATAGAAGCACAGAAACGTGCTGCAGAGATTACATTTACGAGACAATCGTACACCTCGTAAATCAATCTGACCCCCTGCAATGCGTGCCAAACACTGGAAAGGTTCAAAACAGATGGTGTGAAATATATCATATGTTGTCTGACTGTTTTGTGTTCATGATATCAATCTTAGATTTATACAACTCAAGGAATATTCAAGTCTCTCTCATAGATCACAGAACTTTTTTACTGCCATTCCTATTTTCCATTTTTTTCATCACAAGGGTTGATTAGTAATATAACAAGAAAGCTGCAATGCACAGGGGTAACAAAGTGGAGAACGCCGCACAAGATGAACATAATAATGCAGTGCAATCTGCCTTGTGGCTAGGGCACTAAAACTCTTCTGCAAAAAACTCACACATCTGTTTATCCACACAGATTAGTCACTCACCCATACATTCACTGAGACATGTATAATCACTCACTTATACAGTCAGTGAAGCACCCACTGAATCATCTATACAGACACTCATACACCCATTCATTCTTCAGTGCACCTTGGCGTATATATATATAACATTCTTAACATTTTTAGAAACACTCACAGTCACTGGATGATGTCATCAGTGATGTCATCAGTAATGTTATTTGAGATGTCATCAGTGATGTCATCTGTGATGTCAATGACCATGAGTGATGTAATATGTGATGTCATCAGCAGTGCATTGCAGGGGCGCGAGTTATAGTTAGCTCAGCTAACTATAACGGCTGAATTTAACAGGTTTTGTACAAGCGAAATGTCAGCCTAACTATATCGTTCCTGTAACCTGTGTTTTTTTCCATGAATGTCTAAGGTTTTTAAATGCTAATACCTAACTATAACGTCCCTAAAACCTGTGGTTTATTCAGTGAATATAGATATGGAGATAGATTTATATAGATATGGATATATTTTCACACATCTTCCTGTTGTGACAGCATTGTAGAGATCAATGAAGTAATTTGAGATATCATCAGTGATGTCAACAATGATGTCATTTAACATGTCATGAGTGATGTAATATGTGAGGTCATAAGCAGTGCATGGCGGGGAGCAACCTGAAATTAGCTCAGAAAATGATCATTTCAACAATAATCTCATTCATCTCATTTCAACACCTAACTATAATGCCACTTAAACACTTTAACTTAAAAACATTTTTTGTTTCTGGTGTTTCTTATCATATTCAGCCACCCCCCCCTTCAGCCGTGCGTAACCCCCTGTGGGTGACCAACCCTCATCTTCCCATGGCCTTGCTCATCAGGGTGTTAGGTCACAAGGCCTGGGCTCCAGCAAGACCCTGCAGTCAATACCACCACGGGTAACCAAACCCTTGCTCCGTATAGCCTTTGGGCAGTTGGGCTGAACCATATGGCTGGAGGCCTCTTGCCAGGCCCTGGCCCCAACCCCTTGTGAGATGTATACCACCTCAATGGACGCCTATCTGCCCATGGACGTCCAAACCCCGCCTTTTTTTTAAATTCAAGTTCCGTGGCTCACCTGCGATACCTGTTGCAGAAGCTTCTCCTCAATCGTACCAGGTCACCATGCAAGCTTACTCAGGGAAGCAACGTGGTCCCATGGGGGGAGAAAATTGAGTGGGGTATCCCATGGGAGTACCACAATATTGCAACTAATCAGCTGTGCATGACTTAAGGCTGTGCACAGCTGGAGTGGGCCTTCTGAAAAGTGTTGGATGCAGGGCTTGCTCAGAGGTCAGACCCTGTGGCCAACCACTGGCTGTCCGTGGAGAGCTTGGGAAAGATCCTGACCTAGTCCAGTCCTGCGCACAACCCCGCTGTGTACAGCTGTGTGCTGAATGTGCAGAAGGAGCTGTTTCGGAGGTACGAGTCATAATGGAATTAAACAGCCTTTAGATATGAATGACCTAGTTTTGCACTGGAAATATGGCAAACAACATTATACAGCTGCTTTGGCTTTTCTGTTTCCTATAATTTCTGATAATAAGCAATCTGCACATATGTTGTGATATTACAGTAGAGTCCTATACATAGAAAAGCACACCTGGAAGAGTGTAAAGCATACTGAACCAATCAAGTGTCTCACCCCTTCCAAGATTTTAAATGAGAAAATCAAGTTATGCTCTGCTCAACATCAAATCTTTGATAGGTGAAATGTTAGCATACTTGTGGCTATTCAAATATATGAAAAGACATACCATGTTTAAAAGAATAAAAACTCAAAAGACAGATCAGAAAGGGGCGGCACTCAGGTTCCCTACTTGAATAAAAAGACATTGAGTGCAATGAATTGCAAGGGAAACATGCGAATACATATAGAAAACAGACTGACCAAAATGGAGACATACTTGTGAGCATATCACTTCTGTGCATATGATGTGAACATCCACCCAAAATGACTCTCATATAAAGGTTTGCATGAAAATGTTTTAGCATTTTCCCACCACCTTCCCATCTCTGATGATGGGCAATCTCCTTTAGAAGAAGGTGTGTAAAGAGCTTTCACTAATTCCAGTTGGCAAAAGCTCTTGTTCTGCCACATTTATTATATTACCAGCAATCACCAACCTCTACAAGGATCGACGGAAGGTACTATCTTATTGGAGGTGGTGGACAATGGCCAAGTGGTGTTGTAACATAGTTTCCAATTAATCTTCATCTCCTTTCATTTGAGCACCCCTGCCTTCCACAGCCACTTAATTTCGTAACTGACTTGCCTGACTGATACGAGAAAACAAAGAAAGTCCACTCTTTTTCTAGACAAACCTGTCCTTCCAGTGATTGTTCTAACGTGACTATAAGAAAACTATTGGGTTTCCTGAGAGTGTGTGGGAAAACAGTATGTGTTCTTAAAATAACCCCCACCCAAGGTCCCTTGGTGGCATGCTTCACCATCGGGTTCTTCCCGCCCCTCTGCGGGACGGGGCATGCTACGACCGACGAAGACGTGGGACCACTTAATAGTGATGGGAAACTATGTGTTTGATGTGAGAGTGGAAGGGTCCGAAAAATGATGTCAGTTAAAAAATACCTGGCTGCGTGGAAACTAAACTTTAATACTCCCTGTAGCTGGTATTAGTAAAAATTGGGGCAATGGAGGACAGTATGCTGTAATGGACTGTTTCCTCTCTGGTCTATATTTTTCGAAGCCTACCCCTAGGCTTCTCTTCAGGACCAAGTGGTTGATCCCTAGTACCACTCTATTAATAACCTATACGGTGAGCCTGATCAATGTCAAGGGCTAGTATGCATATTATGAACATGCATTCATATGATACCTACTTGGTATTTTCCTGTAAAAAAAACAGTCTGGAAGGATAGAGTAAAAACATAGTCATCATTCATGATATATACTCTAGTAAACAAAACCACATCACCACATTCGTCGAAGGTCTATTTGTGATATATTTTCACTTAGTGCACGACTACTCATTGTTGATTTTTCACGACTGCCGTGCTGCCCTTGTTATCATGACGTTCAAGACATTACAAAACATATAACATAAAACACACACTCTATGCGAGTTTGTCATCTGTGAGAGATTGGTGCCGTCATTTACGCATATGTAGGGTTTATGTGGGGGGAAAAGGCATAGTGTGACAGTATTCTTAAAAACACCTTATTGAGATCTTTAAGAAAGTCATAAAATATGTAACGTACACTTTAAAAGCCTAAATGAGGCCCCATGAGCTTGAACATGGGAGGGGAGGAGCGCTTGTAGTCAAACACTGTGGAAAAAAGAGTTTTAGTCAAAACGAGAAAAAAACGGTAATCAGAAGAAAACTTGTTGACTAGGGTGCTGGCTATGCCGTACTTACATCATCAAAGCTGCTCTCTCACCCAAGCACTGCCTACCCCTGGCTCCGATGAACAAGGAGTGTTTGCGGAGTACCGGTATAAGTATCCGGTTGCTTCCACCTGGGGCGTGCACGTGTGTGTCCGTGCTAGAATGCTAACCATCCAAGGAAGCCGCCTGTCAATGGCAAAGTTGCCTGCCTGTGATGGTGGGAACTTCTGTACATTATGCGCATGCGCGTAGGGCAACTAGAATGCTAAATTAACAAAATGGCCACCTTGCTCTGGGCCTAGTTCCTGATTACTCCTCTTGTGCGGGTGTGTGTTCGCGGATGCGGTCTGCTTGGTATAATAGTAGAAAGCATGTGGAAAAAGAAAAGAGGAGTCTGGCAATGGCATAGCTTTCTTCCTGCGGTGGTGGGAACTTCCGTATGTAATGTGCATGTGCGCAGGACAGCTAGAATGTAAAATTGACAAAATGGCCGCCTTACTATGGCGCTATTTCCTGATTGCTCTTCTCATGCGGACATGTATTCGCGGATGCGCTCAGCTTGATATAATTGTAGAAAACATGTGAAATAAGGAAATCTGAGGCTGGCAGTTTTTTTAGAAGGCCCGAAAGTCTAAAAGAAGGATTAGGGATTACATGGAATTCTTGTGTTTATGTTTTAATCCCAGGACCCTTTTATGAGTGTGGTCAATTCTAAAAAGACAGTTAATGGGGGCTGCAAAATGCCCTCAAATGCTCTAAAACGGGTACTCACTCACAAGGTGATTTGTAAGTGGGTAGTCTGATAGGTATTTGTACTGCAGATTTTCCAATGGTTTCATAGGTGGAAATATCCAGAGTATGGGGGACCCCCATTGCATAGGTGGATCTAGCAAAAAATGTCTACTTTATTTGCCCCCATGGAATTTCGTCATTCAGGCCCATTGCGTGTGTGCCCAAACGGAAGACCAGCACTGTTCCTTTTCAAACAGGGTGGCCTCAGTGTCCATTTTTTCAATGACTGTCCATTGTAAGTCCATTATTGTGTGGTTTGTTTCCAAATAGTGTGTTGACATTCTTGTTGTCGCTCTCTTGCACTTAACATTACTCCTATGTTCGCATATGTGTACTTTGACCGGTCGTGTGGTCATCCCGATATAGTGTAGACCACACGGGCTAGTGATCATGTAGATCACATTTTTGCTGTTGCAATTCGTGAAACGGCGTTGTTCCCACTTCGCGTCATTGTTGAAGGTGATGTTTTGACTCTTTTTGGTAAGATGACATACACTACAGTGTCCGCAAGGGTGATGGCCTCTCAGGGGTGGAAGTGCAGTGTTTTGTACTGCATCTTCGGTCGATTTTCGTGGCCTGGTGTGCACCACCAAATCTCTCACACTCTTCCCTCTTCTGTGTGTGAACATTGGTTTCGGGAAGTTCAAGTGCCCACCATTGAGTGTGCGCCAATGCTTGTTGATTATTTTGGTTACTTGGTTGGATCACGTGTTAAAAGTTGTTATACAGATTGGTCTAACTTCTTTAGGTTTCTGCAGTGCCTGTCCCAAAAGAGCATCCCTCTTGTTTTCCTAGCACGTTTAAAGGCTTTTTCCACCACTCTGGTCGGATAATTTCTTTTTCCCAATTTCTTCCGCAGGTTCTCTGCTTGTGCCTTGAAATCCTTGACATTAGAACAGTTCCTCCTCAGTCGTAAAAACTGGCCATATGGAAGATTATCCCGCAAATGCTGGGGATGGAAACTGTCATACAGGAGGAGACAGTTTTTTGCTGTTGCTTTGAAATGTGTCGTAGTTATCAAACCGCCATCCTTCGGGAGGATGTTAAGGTGCAGAAATACTAATTCTTTATTGGAGATGGTGTTTGTAAATTTAAGGAACTCATTCTGATGATTCAACCAGGACATGAACCTGTTGGCTGTTTCCTTATTGCCAGTCCAGATGTCGAGAACGTCATCTATGTAGCGCTTCCATATCCTGATATGTGGCTGGAAAAGGTTACTTGAGTTGAGGATTTTATGTGATTCCAAATGATGGACATATAGACCAGATATACTTGGGGTGAATGTGCTGCCCATGCTGGTCCCGTGATTCTGGAGGTAGAGTGGGTTTCTGTATTGAAAAAAGTTTCTGGTAAAAGCCATTTTACAACAGTCCATCACTATGTTACGTGGGGTCTGGTACTCCTAATCAAACTCGAAGAGTACGTCTTCTATGATGCGTAGTGTTTCATCATGAGGGAGACTCGTGTAGAAGCTCTCTACATCCAAGCCCATTAGGAATTCGCTTGTAAGGTCAAAGTTAATGTCCCACAATAGCCTCAGGACATCTTTGGTGTCCTTGAGGTAGGTATCTGTTTTTTGTACGAGAGGGCGCAGGAAGGCATCAGCAAATTTGGACAATGGTTTTAAGATGGGCCCAATGCCTGATACAATGGGTCGTCCTGGGGGATGGGTTAAGTTTTTATGGATTTTAGGTATTGTGTAAAAATAGGGAATGACTGGTGACTTGTTCATGAGGGATTCACCCTCTTTGTTCGACACCCAGTCATGGGCGAGGGCTTCCTCTACCATGCTTGCGATCTGGATCCGGATTGACTCAGTTGGATCTTCCGTAAGGATCTCGTAATTTCTTTGATCTTGTAGGAGGTGTTGACATACCTGGTCGTATGTCTGTGCAGATTGAATCACTATTGCTCCTCCCTTGTCAGCAGGCTTGATTTCCTTATTTCACACGTTTTCTACAATTATATCAAGCTGAGCGCATCCGCGAAAACATGTCCGCATGAGAAGAGCAATCAGGAAATAGTGCCATAGTAAGGCGGCCATTTTGTCAATTTTACATTCTAGCTGTCCTGCGCACATGCACATTACGTACGGAAGTTCCCACCACTGCAAGAAGACAGCTATGCCATTGCCAGACTCCTCTTTTCTTTTTCCACATGCTTTCTACTATTATACCAAGCAGAGCGCATCCGCGAACACACACCCGCACAAGAGGAGTAATCAGGAACTAGGGCCAGAGCAAGGCGGCCATTTTGTTAATTTAGCATTCTAGTTGCCCTACGCGCATGCGCATAACGTACGGAAGTTCCCACCATCACAGGCAGGCAACTTTGCCATTGACAGGTGGCTTCCTTGGATGGTTAGCATTCTAGCGTGGACACACACGTGCACGCCCCAGGTGGAAGCAACCGGATACCTATACCGGTACTCCGCAAACACTCCTTGTTCATTGGAGCCACGGGTAGGCAGTGCTTGGGTGAGAGAGCAGCTTTGATGATGTAAGTACGGCATAGCCGGCACCCTGGTCAACAAGTTTTCTTCTGATTACCGTGTTTTTCTCGTTTTGACTAAAACTCTTTTTTCCACAGTGTTTGACTACAAGCGCTCCTCCTCTCCCGTGTTCAAGCTCATGGGGCCACATTTAGTCACTTAAAGTGTACGTTACATATTTTATGACTTTCTTAAAGATCTCAATAAGGTGTTTTTAAGAATACAGCCACACTATGCCTTTTCCTCTCACATAAACGCTACATATGCGTAAATGACTGCACCAATCTCTCACAGATGACAAACTTGCATAGAGTGTGTGATTTATGTTATATGTTTTGTAATGTCTTGTACGTCATGATAACAAGGGCAGCACGGCACTCGTGTAAAATCAACAATGAGTAGTCGTGCACTAAGTGAAAATATATCACAAATAGACCTTCCACGAATGTGGTGATGTGGTTTTGTTTACTAGAGTACATATCACGAATGATAACTATGTTTTTACTCTATCCTTCCAGATTGATTTTTACAGGAAAATACCAAGTAGGTATCGTATGAATGTATGTTCATAATATGCATACTAGCCCTTGACATTGATCAGGCTCACCGTATAGGTTATTAATAGAGTGGTACTAGGGATCAACCACCTTGAGCCTGAAGAGAAGCCTTGGGGAAGGCTTCGAAACATGTAGACCAGAGAGGAAACAGCCCATTACAGCATACTTTTCTCCATTGCCCCAATTTTTACTAATACAGCTACAGGGAGTATTAAAGGTTAGTTTCCATGCAGCCAGGTATTTTTTAACTCACATCATTTTTTGGACCCTTCCACTCTCACATCAAACACATAGTTTTACCTCACTATTAAGTGCTCCCACGTCTCCATCGGTCGAAGCACGCCCTGTCACGCAGCGGGCGGGAAGAACCCGATGATGAAGCATGCCACCAAGGGACCTTTTGGTGGGTGAGGGTTATTTTAAGAACACATACTGTTTTCCTACACACTCTTAGGAAACCCAATAGTTTTCTTATAGTCATGTTAGAAGAATCACTGGAAGGACAGGTTTGTCTAGAAAAAGAGTGGACTTTCTTTGTTTTCTCGTAACTTGTAGAGTAGGCCGAGTCCACAACTTACCGTACCTCTTCACTCCCTCCATTGTTTTTTGGTTGCATGACTGATAAACAGAGGAAGAAGCTCTCCACTTTCCTATTTTTAGGTCTGGCATTTTAGATGACTTTAGTTGTCTCACCAGACTGTTTTTCCAAAGAAACATACATAGAGGGGAGTTCGATTAGTAGGCTTCAACCATTGGTCTGATTGAATGTCATCCACATTTTGCTTACACTCATCACAACATATAGAATGTAGCAATTGGTCAAACTGCTTTACCTACTGTCTCCCTTCATTTTGAGTGACTGCACAAAGCCTGTGCACCTTATTTTCTTCTGCCTAAAAATAGTTTCTTTCTCTTCAATGACATAACTGGTTCAAAGAGGGCTTGTTTGTTTTATTTATTTTTATAACTTCTTTAGATACCTGCTGTTTATTTTGTCGGCACTTTAAGTGGTCAGATAAGGGATGATTTATTCTCCATTTCCTTTTTAAAGTTGTAGTTGTAATGTGACTTTGTAATATTGTAGCTGTCTATGATTTGACCCTTTGGTTAGGTCATGAATAATTCCTCTCCTTTTCACAAATAATAATAAAATGCATTTCACAAATAAAGGTTTATTTTAAAACCACAACTAGAAAAACAGCCACACCAGTGAATGTGTATTACCTTTGAAATTTGTGTTGCAAGAATATGACAGGCATGTTTAGGTGATGACATATTTATTTTTCTGTTTGTTTTTGTGTTATATGCTCGTGATAAAAAAATAGCCATTGCACTTGCTTGCCAAGACCAGACCTACTGGCTTTGCCAATGCTCACTAAGTATGCAAGTATTACTGTCCCACGTTGGCAACCCATTTTGCCATGCATAGGGTGCATTTAAGCCCCAAAAGGTTTCAAATACTCCACACCCATCCCAGAGAAAGGCTTTAGATTTATGACAATAGAATAATTCTGAACAAAGATAAGGACTATGGACCCAAGTCTTCTCAATAGAAGTTGTAGCCATATTTTGAATTGTATCATCATCATCATCGAAATCTTTATTCGGAACAAAAAAACATAAAAGAGCACAATACATACAAAACACTACTACTAAACAAAAAATTGCATCATACCTGATAAAAAAACATTCAAATATTAATTTAAGCCTACATAGCGGTCTGTACAGTTCATGAAGTGTCATGCAGTGTGTGTAAAAATCGCATAACGGTTAAGATGCATGAATCATCATCCTGGGATTGTCAAGGCTTGACCAGACAAAGTGTGATCACAAAAAGTTTCCAGAAGCAGCAAAATTCTAAAATAGTAAAAACCAGAAATAAAATAGCGATATAAATAATAATTAAAACAAAATCCATCTATGAACCATATAAAATGCATAAAAGATATGGGGGCCCTTCATGAAAAGTTTTGCAACTGTAATGTTAATCCGGTAGGTATGAGGCCAATAGTAAATTTAAGGCTCATCCATACTTGATGATATAACTATTAGAAGGCTAGTCCTTTGTTCCTGAGCCTCCACATATTCAATAAAAATCGAGAGACGGCAAAAACGATAAATTGTCTTACATCACTTCTAAGGACACAGGTTGCTGTGGCACAGCTTCTGAACCCCAAACTGTGACAGAATAGTAAAGTCCATTTCCTGCTTAACCTGACATAAGTCGGGCAAAAGATTAGAACCTAAACAATGGTTTCAGATACCTCGGGAAAAAGGGACAGTTCCTGTCTGTTATATTGGTTGCGTGCATCCAGTTGGCCGTGACTGACCGTAGAGACAGGGTCTCAAACCAAAATTCCATGTAAAGTGTTTTGGCTACAGTGGGCTTTAATCTCATCAATATATCCCTCTGAAATGTAGCTTTTTTTGTGTTCTAAACCGACATCGGTGAGGGAACCCATTCTAGCAGTACCCAATGTTAGATTATCAACATACTGCCAACAAAGGTGCATAAACGTTTTTTTCAATATCCCTAGAGTTTCCCTGGGAGTAAGCCACAGGTTCCCATATCCCATCTCGTTCAACTGCCGTTTGACATATCTAAACTAGGGAATTCTGATAGCCCTAGGCAGCCTCAAAACATCCTCCAGGCCCAGTCAATATTGCATCAGTGCTGGGGTAGCCCAGACCCTGCGCCAATACAGTATGGGTCTAAGGCCCGCTTTATAAGAGAGACGTCTGAGACCCACATACAGTCGCAAGGGAATTAGGGGGGTGCTAACCGGAATACTGATAAGGCATAGCAGAAACCGATTTTCAAGTTTTTCCAAAATTCCAGTGTCTATGTTACCCCACAGTTTCCCTCCATAAAGAGTAGGCTCTAGTGTTTGGAGATTATAGATTTGAAGTGGCGGGGATATTGGGCAAAAAGGGGAACCTCGTGCGACCTTAAGCTACCCCCATGCTTTGCTCCATCTTGAGCCTACACTTCTGTATGTGTGGTATCCAGTCACATTTTTCAGTGATTGTGATCCCTAGATATTCAAATATATGAGCTCTCTCCAAAGGGGCACCATTAAGAGACAGAGGATAGCAAGCAGATGGACAGGGGTTGAAGACCATATATTTAGTCTTGCCTAGACTGACCTTCAGGCCTCTCTGTTTGCAGAAAATTCCAAATTGATCCAACAGCCTCTGGATCCCCATTGGAGATTTGGAAAATAAAAGCGCGTCATCTGCAAGAAAGAGGGTCTGGACCTTCCTACCGGCAAGATATGGGACTTCGTTGTCACACAACCCAAGCTGGGATACTAAATCATTGAAGTATAATAGAAAAAGGGTGGGAGCAAGCACACACGTGCCTCACACCCCTCGTAACTGGTATAGGTAATGTTGGTGCACCCTGGGGACCGCATCTAACCTGGGCTCAATTGTGGGAATGTAACCTGATGATGATATCAAGGAAGTATTTTGGGACACTCAAATCTTCCATGGCCTTCCAAAGAGAAGCCCTAGGTACCAGGTCAAAAGCTGACCAGAGAGCCACGAAAACCACATAAAGTTTCCCTCCCCCCTAGATAACTTGTTTCCAGTAAATCAGCTGGAGGCAAAACACCTGATCTAAGGTGCTAATGTCCTCCCTAAACCCAGCTTGCAATGGGGTCAGGAATTTCACATCAACCATCCAGTCCTATAGCCTCTTAAGTATAATCCGTCTAAAGACTTTCTGTGAGCTGTCAATCAGGCTAATGGGCCTGTTGTTAGAGAGGAGATCCCTTGACCCCTTTTTGAACACTGTGATTATCTCTGCCCCAGCCCATGAGGAAGGCATGGGGGTACCATTCATTATGCAGTTAAAACACAAAACAAGTTATGGGCTCCAAATAACATTTTTGGCCTTAAAAGGTCCTCAGAGTTTTTGTCTAAACCGGGAGCCTCTATTTGGCGAAATCCAATCGATTGCTTTGTTAACTTTGTGGACTGATTGTAAATGCCCAGGCTTCAGAAGCATCAGAAGTGATGGGTAAATATCCAAACACAAAAACACTGAAAACTGTCCATGGTAGGGAACCAGAGGCAAACGGGCCTCAAGGGTGAGCTGGCCTCCAGTCACAGCAATTTTAAAACAACAAAGCCACTCGCGATTCAATTTATTCCTGTATATCAACCAATGCTCCACCTCATAACAAACTACTTCTGGGCATACACAAAAATCTGATGGGATGTCTTCACACACCACCAGGTGTCATGCTTCATCCCAGGACTCCCCATGCTCTTCAAAAACCCAGTTTAATGAAAACCGGGCCTACACCTGTAGTTAGGGAGGCATTTCTAACTAAGAATGGGCCTGTGAAATATAATAATTAAAAAACAATGTGATATGCCAAACTGATCTTTATATTTACATGGAATACCACTTGGTATTAAAAACCAATCTTAGGGATAAGGGGAATTAGTACCCCATCACCACACACACCATCAACATGTTTCTGCCTGATGGCTCATGCAAGTCCGTGGCATTCTTCAGGACGGAAACACAGGATCCAAGCGTGGCAACTGCAGATGTGCCTGCCACTAATCAATGTAGTGTTGACCTTTGTCGACTCTTAACGATACTAGGCCCCTATGCACCTAACATGCAATAATGATAAATCAGTTTGAGATCTCTAGAATCATCAGGGTAGGTGGGCAACTACAAAGCCAGAAAGAATAAAAGGGAGACAGAGAAAGACAGCCTTGCCTCATGCCCCTGGCAATGTAAAAAGTGTCAGAGATGAATCCTCTGGAGTAAGTCTGTGCTGATGGTTCTACATATATCAATTTCAGTTTATAAATGAAGCTGGCACCCATAACCACCTATACAAGGTCCTGAAGAGGTACCTTAAATCAACTTGATTGAAGGCCTTTTTGGCATCCATAAAAATTGTCACTGTCTTCTCTGGGTCATCTTGCACTTGACAGAGGATGACAGACAGATATCGCAGGTGAATTTGTGATGTGGGACCAGGAACAAAACCCACCTGGGAGTGATGTAGTAGGCTTGTTATAACCAGTTTCAGGTGATTCCCCAATATTTTTGCTATAATTTCCATACCAGCATTTATAAGGATGAAAGTTCTGTAGTTGGTACTTAGAAATGTGTATCTGCATGACGTGTGCAAGGGATATTATCTCCTTATTGAACTAACACGGAGCCTTCCTGCTGCTTCTGACTTCTTGAACATCTCGTAGAGCCTGGGAGTGACCTGGAACCAGTGGCGGCTCGCCGAGGGAGTGGTGCGGGGCGGTGGGCGGGGTGGGGGAGGGGCAGGGTGGGGGGTAGTGGACTCGGACTTACAACGGACAGAACTCCCTCTGAGTTCTGTCCGTCGTATGTCTGAGTTCACTACACACCCACCCTACCTCTCCCCCGCCTCACCGCCCGCACCACTCCCTCAGCGAGCCGCCACTGCCTGGAACTTACTATATCTGTAGAATTTGCCTAGAAGGCCATCACACACAGTGCTTTATTATATGGTAACTCTGAGATTATCCATGTGATCTAGTCTACCATATTTCCACCAATCAATTATGCCCTACCCTCATCAGACAACACAGGAAGAGGCACCATTGATGTAAATTCCACCTCTGCCTGTGACATTTGAGTAGCGTCTGAATGGTACATATGAATTAAGTAGGTCACAAAGCTCTCTGTTATTGCAACCACATGGGCAATAACTGCAGGAGTCATCTAAAAATGAAGGTATGGCAGTTGGCACAATGTTCTGCTCCAGCACCGCTAAAAGTGGCAGTGTTGCATGTGCATTAAAGCAGATTCAGTCTTTGACGTGAACAGAGTGTTAAAGTTATATGTCTTCCCCTCAAGGGATCTTAATTTTTCAGGGAATGGGTATTCTAAATAGGATTCTTTTGGTGTTTCAATTAATCTTTCGAGTCCCTCATTAAACAACCCCAAGGACACTAAGCCTTTGTTTAGGCTTAGGTACATATTTAGATGGTCTCTCAGGGAGGCCTCCTTAGTTAGCTGTTTGTACCATGTTGCAGTCATCCTCCACCATTTAGACAGTGGACAATGTGGCCCAGATTCAAGTCCCACAATACTGTCAAGTGATCTAAGACTCCACCCTTCATAACTGAACACTAAACAGTGAGAAACTTTCAACAAGGCCACATGCAAGGCTGGAAAAGAAATCAACCACTACAGCAGGAGACATGCACGCACCACACAGCCATGTAATCTCTTTGGCTAGGATGCGTCAATTGTCATCGGTTCACATCTCATGATTCTACATAATATCATGTAGTAGTGCCCAGTCCCTTGCATTGATTCTGTCTGCACAGAGAAATGAACCCAAGATGTGGCCTAGAGCATCACTCCAATCCTCCATAACCAACCTTGTGGAACCAAATTCACTAAGGATTCTGGAACGGCAGAAATTAGGATTTGGTTGTGCTGGGTGAGTATACAGGGCCCACTATGAGCATGGAGCAAAGAGTGTTAATCTTTGCAAATTCATATCTTCTGGAAGGGTCTATCAATTTCATTCTGGGAATGTTTGGCAGGATCTCGTGAAATAGAAGCGCCACACCTCATTCCTAGAGCAGGACAATTCCAAAAGGGACACTGTGGGATCAATAGGTCTGGGGTGTCAGCTACTGGTTATCATTCTTCCCACCAAGTCCCTGCTATGGATAAAGAAAGGCGAGGCTCTTGACTTTAAGATAGATATGCTGTGTGCCTTTGTGGCTAAATGAAACACTATTTGCTTATGTCTCCAGTAATGGTTTAACCCATTCACATTGAGCGAGAGCAGCCTAAGTGACATCGGATGTACAAGCTACAGCATGAGCACCATATGATACAAAGGAGCTTTCAATAAGCAAATGTATGTGAGGAATAGCTGTAGTGCCAAATGTATCCCCTTAAAAAATCACATCAACATCTTTTCCAAATTGGAGCTAAGAGGAACCTACAATATGGTGGGAAGTGAAGATGGGAATGGGTGGAAGACTGCATTCAACACAAGAAATTAACATTTTAAAGATATACTAATGTCGTTTGAGCTATGTAGTGCCTCAGTTGTTTTTTGTCAATTATATAAACCTTGCACTTTTGGATATTTTCTGTACTTTATATTTGGGTGACATTCCAATCTATTGCCAATATCTAACAGAACACAGACAACACGTTCAAAAAGTAATATCTGAGCAGAGACAGCAGGCATTGTATCTTTGATTAGCATTGATACATCCAAGGTTCAGGCAGTTCAAGAATAGCCCTGTCTAGGTATGCAGCCTTTGTGCTGCGTCTTTCCTGCAATGGCTATTTCACGACCTGCACTGCACGGTGTAAATAAACAACCGTGCAGATGCACGTGGCAAAATGCCCATCAGAAGGGTGGCAAGAGGGAGCAGCAGCACCCCTGTAAATAAAAAACAAATACAAGGTATTAACCACAGGGAGAACATCCACACTCCAGAGTGCATCTGTGTTTACCCCGCTGTGAAATATCCAGAAATCACCCCATCCTTCTGCTGTGAAGGAGATTCAATGGTTAATAGGGTTTTCCAATGTTTATTGTCATTTCACCCAGAATTTTTCTACCATCTTCATACCCATTAACAAATTATACAGGAAAGCAAAACCTTTTCGATGGAGAGAAGAAAAGGAGAATCATTTGAGACGCTAAACAAAGGCTTTAAACCAGCACTAATTCTCCGCTATCCTGACAGTAATCTTCCTTTTATTGTGGAGACCAATGCCTCATCCTTTGCCTAGGAGCTGCACTTTCTCAACAAGACCCGAGTCTCAGTCATTGCATCATGAAGCATAGTGTTAGAAAAAGGCCCTTTCTGCATGGTCACCCCAAATATTTTGCCTTCCTCTTCCCCTTTTTGCTGAATTTGTTTTTGCTGGCCCCAGGACTCTGAGCACTTTACCACTGCTAACCAGCAGTAAAGTGCACATGCTCTCTCCTCTAAGCATGATAATATTGGGTTATATCCATTTGGCATATTTAATTTACTTATAAGTCCCTAGTAAGGTGCTCTACATGTACCCAGCGCCTGTCCATTAAATGCTACTGGTGGGCCTGCAGCACTAATTGTGCCACCCACTTAAGTAGCCCTTCAAACCTGTCTCAGACATGCCATTGCAGAGCCTGTGTGTGCAGTTTAAACTGCCCTTTTGAACAGGCAACATGAAATGTTTGCTAGACCCAAACCTTCTCTTTTCATACATAGAGGTTACCCCTAAGGTAGGTCCTGGACAACCCAGAGGGCAGGGTGCAATGTATTTGAAAGGCAGGACATATACTTGTAAGTTTTACATGTCCTGGTAGTGAAAAACTCTTACATTCATTTTTCACTACTGCAAGGTCTATATCTCCCATTGGATAACATTTGGGATTACCGTAGTACCTTTGACAGTGTAATTTCCTAATGGGAAGATATAACTGATTCAAGTTTGGTGCCCCTGGAATTCTAATTTAAAATCCTAACTTATGGTGAAGTCAGATTTTAAATTGCCATTCTGAAAATGCCCTTTTAGAAAGTTGGCATTTTCTTGTTTTAGCCATTTGGTGCCTATAACCTGCCTATGAACACATGACTGAGTGTAGTTTTAAAAATATATTTATTGCCATTTTGCAATAAACAAGTCAAAGAAAAACAACAGTGTCAGTCATGATGCAGTGGTATAGTGGTCTAATCCCGCATTGGAAGAAGCGCCAAGAAATCAAGACAAGTTAACATAAGCAAGTGTTATTCCTCAACAGAGTAGCACATATTCATCAACAATAAAGCTTCCCATTAGAATAGACTGCTTGTGTTGTGGGTGATGTTGGACGTGGCCTCGCCCAGGATATGATCCAGTTAGGCCTGTTGCACACTAGTGGGATTTGGCATTTGTATGGTTGTCCTGTCAGTATCTCTTTGTCGTAGGTAAGTTACAAAGGGTGCCCAGATATCTTTGGGCCGGGATCCCAACGTCATAAGGTCCCAGTATGTTGACAGTTGCTCCTGACAATAGGAGACATCAGTTAGCCAGGCCTGAATGTTTGGGGTCGGTTTTCTACCCCAGTGTATTGCCACTCTATGTTTCGTAAAAGTAGCATCGCAGTGAGGCATTGGTGTGCGTTGGAGATATCCTTCACGTAGCCAAGGAGGCAGATCATGGGATCATGTGGGAATGGTTACTCTGTAATAGACTTACTGTGTCACAAACCTTAGACCAGAAGTTTGCCACCGTGGGACAGGCCCATGCAAGGTGTAGGAATGTAGCTCTAGGTTTGTGGCAGTGCAGGCAGTGAGGTTCAGTAATCAGTCCCATTTTGTGGAGTTGTAGTGGTGTGCAATATAGTTGGTGTATGTATTTAAAATGTATAAGCCTTAATCTATAGTTAGGAGACAGCCTTTCCAATTGCCCGCAGCAGAAGGTCCACTGCTCGTCAGATATGGCGGAACCCAGCTCCATTTACCAGGCCATCCGGGCTTTCGAAGTGTTAACAGGGGAGGCATCCAGTGTGAGGCTGTAGAGTTGAGTAATTAGCTTTCGCGGTGATGTGGAGGTGTGGACCTATTTCAGCACTGTGAAGGTAGGAGGCGTGCAGGGAAGGTGTCATGTAGCCTGCGGCAAGCAGCTTGTATTTGATAGTATAGTATTATGTCTAGGGGCATGAGAGTGTGTGTTTCCATGTCTGCAAATGGAGGGATGAACTGATCGTCAGGGTATAGATCAGAAAAGACTCCAATGCCAAGTGCACCTGCTCGCCCAATTGCACCCCTGTCTTGTAGTGGGAGAAATATGGGGTTGTCCGTCAAGTGGACAGTAGGGTCGTATAGTGTTGCGAGGTCAACACGCCTTCAAAGCCCATGCCAGGCCCACTGCACACACTCCACCGTATTGGTTTCATCTCTGAGTTCCTGTAGGACTGGAACAGTGCTGTTGTGAGCTTCCAGGGGGACATTTGATCTTGCTCTACAGCCAGGTGCAGCTGAAGCGGGTGGGATTTAGCCAATAGTACAAGCATTGCGCCTGGGCACATAGGGCATAAAGCTGTATGTCTGGTGCCCCCAGCCTCCTGCGTGCAAGCGGCAGTGTTAGGAGTTCATAAGAGGCACATGACTGCTTGCCTGCCCAAGCTAGTAAAATCATGTTGCACCTTAGACGTTTGAAGAACTGCACTGTGAGTGGAAGCGGTACATTAACAAAGAGATACAGAAACTTGGGGAGCACTATCATTTTTGCAATGGCTATACGGCCTGCTGGAGAAAGTGGTAGTCTGTTCCACATCTGGACATGAGTCTCCAGCCAATCCATTGCCCATCCATAGTTTACCCGCCATAGCTCCTCCCGGGCCCCGCTGAGCCATATGCCCAAGTATCTGATAGGGTTTGTTGTCCATCCCAGCGGGTACTCAGTTGTGAAAGGCATTGCGGCATCCGTGAGAGGAAATAGGAACAACTTGGCCCAAATTATCCGAATGCCCAGGTATCGTCCGAAACGCACAACCTCTCGCATCATCGGGCCAAAATTCGTCTGTGGCTCCCGTATATAGAGGGTAATATCATCAGCATACATTGATACAACAAGGCCATGTGACGAGAAGCCAATGCCTCTGTCAGCATGGTGCTGTTGTAATCTGGCCGCCAGTGGCTCCATGGCTATGGCAAACAAAAGTGGGGACAATGGGCATCCCTGCTTTGTACCCCACCAGATTGCTATTGGTTCCGTGATATGTCCATTGATCCTGATGTGGGCCGTAGGGAGGGTGTACAGGAGTTGAATTTGCTGAGTGAACTTAAAACTGGACCCTAGGCGCTGAAGCAGCAGGAAGAGGAATGCCCACTCTAGGGAGTCGAATGCCTTTTTGGTATCCAACAGCGCGGCTATTGGAGGGATGGATATTGTACATCACTGCGAATATAGTGCGGAGGTTGTGCGATGTGGCACATCCAGGAATGAAGACCGACTAGTCAGGTCTCATGATTAGGGGCATGAGAGGCATCAGGTGGTTTGTAAGCACCTTGGTATATATTTTGTTTCTATGTTTGTTAAAGACTGGGGGTGATAAAGCTCGTAGTGCTCAGCTGGCTTATCTGGCTTTCATATCGTCACTATACCTGCCTCTCTCAGGGATGGGGAATGCATCCCATTGTCAGGGAATCTTGATACATTTCTATAAAGTGAGGGATATGGAGGGGAGCATATTCCTTATAAAAATCTGGTTTTAACCCATCGAGGCCTGGAGCTTTATCCCCTGGGAGGCTCATGATGACCTGGGATATTTCCTCTGGTGTTATTGGGAAGTCAAGATATTCACGGTGTGCAGGACATATCCATAACAGCTGAATGGAGTCGAGATAGGCCTTGAGCATATCAGGGCTCATCACTGGGGTAGCAGTATAAAGCTGGGGATAGAAAGAGGATATAACCTTTGGCAGCTCCATCGGAGAGGAGATAAGTTGAGATTCTGTATTTAACAGTTCGGTCACATATGTGGATGCGTGGGGTTTGTGCAGTAACCCTGCTAGTGATTTGCCAGGGCAGTCCCCTTCGCCATATCGACGTGCCTGAGTCTCCTTGCCTAGGTAGTTTGCTTCCCTGTCTGCCTCCTCCCCGTATTCAGACAGTTCCCTGATATTCACTAGAATGGTAGGGTCAGGAGCTCGGGTGTACTCCAGCTCTGGGGATCGAATATCTGCCTCCAGTTTGCCCAATGTCCCTTAGATTCCCTTTAGGATGCCTGATTGCTTGGCTATACAGGTCCTGCGTATCACCACCTTAAACGCCTCCCACAGAGTGGAAGGCGATTGCACTGATCCAGTGTTGAGCGGAAAGTAATCAATTATGGCTGAACGTATTTCCTCCTTAAACGCTGTTTCGCGTAGCGCATGTGGTGGAAGGTGCCAGGTGAACGTGCGGGGGAGAGTCTGAAGGATCCGGACAACGAGCCACACTGGTGCGTGGTCCGAAAGTGTGCATGGGAGGTGTGTTACTGATTTGATCCAAGTAAGAGTGTCTTTAGATATCAGCCAGAAGTCAAATCGGGACCAGGAGTTATGATAAGAGGAGAAACATGTACCTTTACGCGCGTCACGGTGTGTGTAGCGCCAGACGTCCTATAAATGATTGTCCAACATTAACATATTGAAGGTATTGGCTGCCTGCGGGTGATGGTGTGTATGCCAGATTGGTCCATAGCGTCCTCCAGTCCAACATTAAAGTCCCCTCCCCATATCACTGTCCTTGGCCCGTATTCCGCTACTTGCCTCCATATCCTCAATAAAAACTCCGGGTCATCAATATTAGGGCCATACACTGCCACCGTTATCAAAGGTTGCTTGTAAAGTGTGCCCACTAGGATAACATACCTGCCTTCCATGTCTATTAGAGAGCGGGATGTCTGCCAGGGTAATCCTTTTCTTAGTTTTATTTAGACGCCTTGGCCATAGTTAGAAAACACAGAAGAGTGGGTCTCTCCACACCAACAAGCACATAATCAGGGCGTGGAGGTGGTAGTCAAATGTATCTCTTGAAGGAAACATATATCTAATTTGTGACGAGCTAAATATGTATGTACCAGATGGGATTTCCGGCAGTCATTAAGGCCACGTATGTTCCAACTAAGGTAGGATATATAGGCCATAGTATTTGCAAATAAACATTTATAAAACGGTTAAAAAAGTGGACCTATACTATGTAATGACAATATGTGACCAGGAAGATGATTATTATTCCAAAATATAATCTTTTATTGTAAATATTCTGGTATATATATTTTTTATATTTTATAACATCATTGTTCATAAATCAATAGACAAAACAATATGTACAGAATACAATATCAAGGTTACAAAAAATGTTTTAACAAATTTGATACAAATGCTCTACCCACAACTTCATCATGGATAAAATGTTCAAAATCAAAAATAAACAGACCATTTCATGTTCTTTAACACATTATCTAAAAAGACAACAAGTGGCTAACGATTTTAAATCTACGCGCGTTTCGGCGGGACGCCTTCTTCAGGTAGCCATGAATCCGAAGAAAAAGGAATATAATGTATATATACCACATATATATATGTATGTACCACATATATATAAAAAATGTATCAATCTGGACACATATTGAAGATCCTACTATAACTTCTTATTTAATATTAGATCAATTATCTTACATATAAATCATCAAATAAAAACCTGTCACAGTGAAATTGAAGAAAAAGTAGATAAGCGTTCATCTAAATCCCCAAATAAATAATAATAATAAGTTAAAGAAAATTCTTTATATCACAAAAAAGAAGAAAGGAGAAAGTAATAGTTACCAAGCCCCATACAAGAAGAACCTCCCTGTGATGTAAATAGCAAAAATAGTAATGGGTATCCAGTACCTAAACGAATGATCAGAGATACAGGAAAAAAAGAAACATAATATCTATAGAAATGATGATCCAACAATGAAAGCTAGACCTGCTGATGATAAAAGAAGAAAGATAAAGGGAATTAACCGCCAAAGCATTCCCACATTTTGAACAGTTCTATATCATGTAGGTTCCTATGATGACATGGGTGGATGATGCTAGTCTATGAATAACGATATCATAGTAAGTTCCTAGAAAAGATTCTATAGGACTACAAGAATATCATAGATAGGGCACACATATACTCAGTGCAGAGACAACTTAGTACTTCTTAGACTAAAATGGCCTCCAATGATGTTAATCTATAAGATATTTTATGGCCAAAAGGCAGACTCAGATGTGGACACGTCTTACCTTGGTTCTATTTAATGGCAATACGTCTCAATGATATATAAAGAATTTTTTGCTCCAGATCCCATAACTTGAATAGATGCTTTAAAATTAAAATAAAAAATAATATTGGTTAATTAGTTTGTGAGAAATGCGAATGATAAAAAACAGAATTCAACAAGATCGGGTCCCAATCTACTGTCTAGAAACCACATATAGTGGGTAACAGCAACAACATTATGTACCCTAAGTTCTGTAAAAGATATAAAGAAAGTTGTTTCAATCTCATAAGCACATATCAATGCGGATAATAGGAAACAGAGTTCGAAAAAATCGAGTCCCAATCTACTGTCTACAAACTATATGTGGTGGGTAACAGCAATGGTATTAGGTACACAAATAAATAAACAAATTTTACCTATCAAAAACTTGTCAAGTTGCTCACGAAAATCTTTCTGTTACTAGACAACCTTCGATCACAGGGTAAATGATAAATGATGCCCTGCAGTAGCGAAAAAAGTTATATATGTATAATTATATGTATAAAGACCCTCATACAACTATGGTGTATGTATTCTACCCGACACCAAAAGATGAATAGAATAGAATACCTGGTAAACGGCAAATATGATATTGCCCGTTATAGTTCCAATGTGTCCTGTGCAATTATTGAGACACAGCGCCCAGAAGGATATGGCACTCCTGTAAACAACAAGGGGTCGTACCCTAAAAATTTTTTTTTAAATAATATTGAATTCTGGAATATATTATATATAACACATCTTATGTAAGCCGCGCTTAGTGCGACAATCCATAGATGGATAATCTAGTTAATGGACATACCTGACAAGATTAATATCTTCTATTGCGGTAATCGAACTACCGTCTAATCCATGTACGCGGTCCTTTGATGTCCACTGCAGCGGTGCCGCATGTAATGTTATCAAATGGTGCCAACCACAACAGCTTGTGGCGTCCGTTTATGAGGCCCGATATTAACTACATCCGGTTCGCAACATTGGACACCATCACATGTTCACAGACTGCTTCCGGTTCAGGAAGGAAGCGTCATCGCAATAAGTGACTAAAAAGATATAAAGACTAGAGCGAGTGAATCATGATGGGAACGGAGGGGGACTGCACGCAGGCGCCATGATGAATGAATGAAGTCAGAAGAAATACTGTTAGGTAAGACTGTAAAGGTCTAAATGATTGAATGTGACCAAAAATATATATGGGCAATCACTGATGGGGCCAATATATGTAACTAAAATGAAACTGACAAACATATCTATAAGTCAGGCGATGTGTTTTGGGCAGAGAAAACTTTATTTATGTGTATTCTGAATAAAAGTCAAGAATACACAATAATGAAAGCAGTTATATATCATAGTAAGCGAGTAATGATGCAACCTACAAGACGGCCTAACAATTTAGCCGTTATTGTATTTAATCACCTGGTCCCAGGGGATTCCATTATTTAACCCATTCTTATAAGTATCCAAAAAATAGATCCAGAAAACTTGGAATAATAATCATCTTCCTGGTCACATATTGTCATTATATAGTATAGGTCCACTTTTTTAACCGTTTTCTAAATGTTTATTTGCAAATAATGTTTATTCGCCCTGATTTAGGAAACTCATTCAGGGGTGCCCCTTCTTTCCACATTTTATATAGGCCATAGTGTCAGGGTTTATGTGGAGCCGTCACGATGTGCCTCTGCAAGGTGTGGCGCATGGTGGATTTAAAAGAACTGTGTTTGTTGCATGAAGGATAGAAGTCTTGAGGCGAAACTGCAGAACATGACTATGAACAAGTCCTACTTTGTAAAATGGCCCAAACATGGGGCGCTACAACCCCCCACCCCCAGCGACCCCAAAACTAAATATAATTCAAACTTTAAAGAACGTGCAACCCCCCTCCCTCCCACACCAACCCCCCCAATCAGGTTGTGTTAATAAACCCACCCACCCTCAAAGAGTCCAACGAGATGGAACATGAAAGTACTATCAGGAATTATCCCTCTGGGACATGGGCTCACCAAGCGAACAACCCTGCCTCATAGGGCCAGGTGGCCGAGCAGCAGTATAGGGGAGGTAAGTCTCACAAGCCACCCTCGTTGTTTAGTACTCAGATGGAGGGAAATGCTGCCTTAGGAGTTAACTTTCTATGTTTGATCAAGTGGGGAATTAAAGAGTCACATTTCTGGAGTGATCAAAGTTTATAGTGAAGAGCAACATCCCATCAGCAAACTTTTAAATAGTTAATCATTGCCGCTTGTCTGAGGGCCATCCGTCAAGCGGGGAGACACCCACGGGGAACGCTGTGTCTCGCTGATATGTTTAGCAAATTTCAGCGTGGCCTTGGGGTCAGCAAAGAAGTGCATCTTGCTGTTGTGTGGAACACACAGCTTGGCCGGGTAGAGAAGGGCTTAAGGCACGTTGGACTGTTGCAGAATTCGCTTTCCAGGTAGACTTCCCGTCTTGTAACGGTAGGGTAAAGTCTGGAAAGAAGGAAATGTTGTTGCATTGGTGTTGTATCACCCCGCGCTCCCTAGCCCACGATAAGATCGTATCATGATCATGATAATTCAACAGGCAGGCTACTAAGGGACGGGCCGGGGTCCCTGGCAGTGGCCTTGGGCCTAGCGATCAGTGGGCCCTTTCCGCAATGAATACGTCAAATAAGTCGGGTCCAAAAAGCTCACGTAGAAGGGACTCAATATATTTTTCATCTTTCAGATGGCTGTGGACTCCGGGACCCCTGTGATGCAGAGATTATTTTGCCTGGGGTGATCCTCCAGGTCTTCGTTTTCAGCCTTTATGATCTCCAGTACTTTATCCATTTTTAGCAGGTGTTGTTTATCTTCAGTTTGCATGTCGTCAGAGTCCGATACCCTCATTTCCAGGTGATCTCTCCTTGTTTCATGCTTGTCCACTCGTTGTTTTGCCTGGTCCAGGCGGGCTGTGAGGAGGTCTAATTTGGAGTCGATGGCCTTCAGACTGGTTTTGATGTCTCGTAGTATTGTACGGATGTCACAATCTTGCATGGTGGTCACCTTCGACTGCGTGGCCTGGCCCTCGGTGTCCTGGATGGATTTCCCCTGACAAGTGTGGCATCTGCCCTCAAAGGAGAGCTTCAATTGTTTAGTGTCCTGTTTACCCATTTTGCAGAGCGATCTGTGTTACAATGCACCAGCAACCAGGATAGAGTATGTCTTTCGGGTATGCCTGGCAAGAGGTATCTACGTCGCTCCCCCTCAGGACTGTCTTGCAGGTGAAGACATCCACTGCTGTGAGTTCAGAGGGCCCGATTCACCCCAACATCTCCACCCTTTGGAGCGCATGTGCAGGCCCGACTGATTGGTTGACCTGTAAGGGGCGTAATTCCCCACCACAGTGCAGTTCTGGGCCAAGGTGGGGGTATAATATCTTCTGTCCAGGTGATGTCAGCACTCCCTAAAGCATGCACAGGATCACCTCCTTCAAACAGCGCCCATCAATGGCTTCTCCTCACATTGGAGGGCAGCGAGTAACCTCGGTGGGTACGTCAGGTGAGAAGCTGGCAGTTTTTGTTGGGACCCGCGTGGAGTCTTTAGTGCGGTCAATCTTGTGCATAGCGCTCAGAGGGTCTGCCAGTGCCACAGGTGTAGCGCTTTCGGATTGAAGTTGTGTCCCAAAGCGAGGGGGAACAGTCTTGCTGTGGACACCCCCGCCTCCAGGAGGATAGTGCCACACACCCTACGGATCTTTCTGTGGGCTCGAGGGTCAGTTCACTGTGCGTCATGCTGCCCAGGCCAGGCCCACCACCGTCACCGCCCTAGCAACAGCCGGAAGGGTCTTGTCACCCACAAGGCCACCAGCAGCATGTGACTCCTCCTCCAAGGAGGTCTGGAGTGGGGAGGGGGCCCCTGCCAACATGGGGCCAGAGGGAGGACCGGGAAGCAGTCCCAGCCCCAGGGGGCCCCCCTCCTCAACATACCTTTTCACCGGTTGCGCTGCGGCCTAGCAGCAGTGGCCATGTGGGCCCTCATCCAGGCCACTCCGGTGGCCCACCGACACAGATTTAGTCCCTCGCTGTAAATCAGGCCCCCGGTCCTTTCTGCTCAGGTCGCACACCTCACCGCCCTCCTGTCGGCACGCAGCAGGGGAATTTCAGCAGGCGCGCCGCCACCGTCCGCAGGTCGCAGGCCGCAGCCATGCTCCCTCTGCCCGCAATGAGCATGGTAAGCTGCAGCAGGCCCCAATACAGCCTCTGTATTATGGGGTTGTTCAGGGTCGCAGGTCGACTTTTCAGGTGCCCGTGGGCCCAGCAAGGGATTGGGCAGCTGTGCCTTTAGCCTTGGTCGGGTAGCACCTCCCATTATAGCAGGATTGTGGGGGATGATATGCTCAGCAGGCAGAGCCCACTCAGGGTGCGGCCATCTTGCAGTCTGGAGAAGCCAAGCTCCCTATAACTGGGTGTAGTTGGCAGGTGGGATTTGTGTATTCCTCCTGGACAGCCACGCACAAAGGGAGCCTAGGTGTGTCTCAATGGGCCATCTCTGGCAGGATGGGAGGGAGGAGCTGGGCACAGCCTCACTTACACCTGAATAGGCTATGTCTTGTCCATACAAGAAGGCCTGCATACCACCCTGTAGTGAGTCTGGAGCCAGGGCAGGAAAGTGCACTTCAAAGGCATGTCTTTGAAGTCTCCTCCACTTCAAAGGCACTACTGAGTATAAGTACTGAACCTCAGACACCACCACTGTAGTACACTTCTGGACCTGTGGATACTCTGCCAGGAAGAAGGACTGCTGTGCTGCGGAAGGACTACCACTCTGCTGGAATGCACTCTGCTGGACTCTGGCTGTGCTATGATGATCTGCTGCCTGTTGCTCTGTTGCCCTCTTGCCTTGGGTGAGAAGGACTAGACCCACATCACTTGACCCCAGATTCCAGAGTGACTCCAAGCACTAGCTGGCTGACCTTCTGATCTGAAGCCTTCAGGGACATTCAAGGCTTCCAACCCCTGCACCTGGACTGCGAGTCTACCCTGCCAAGTGGTGCTACCCCAGTCCTGGACACTTGGAAGTGGGACTAAGGTGCTTGCCAGGGAACTGGCACATCTTCTTTGCTGAGCGACGCATCCCCGGGCAGAACCAATGCATTTCCTTAGTTGAGCGGTGCATCCCTGAGCAGAACGGCTCCATCACCGCCGCTGCGTGGATTGACCCTTCGCAAAAGACTCTTGTATTATTGGAACGACGCATCATTTCTCGCATCTTGGGACTGACGCATTGCCTTCGGAACCGCCGCTGCGTGACGCTTTTCCCGGAGCAAGCTCCTCGCATCCCTCGTCGACAGCAGCCTCGATGAAAAAACTTTGCTTCGCAGCTTCACCGTTGATTGAAACCGACGCATCTCCTCTGCTGATCATCACATACTTAACACCGAACTTCGCATCACAAGCCCCATGGAAGGGATCCCCAACGTCGACACAACAGGGCCTCACATCGCAGTCTCGCTGCATCTCGGAACTAACGCATTGTCTCTGCTGCAAGACGCAGCTCTGACGTGGATCCACGCAATGCTCTGCAACCAGCATTTAAGGTACTTTGTTAAGCAGGCCTAACTGGGTCCTTGTAGTCGGCCTATGCTCCATCACGGTCATCCTGAACTTGTGACTTTGTCCCAGTCCGGTGCGACCAGATATACCCAATAGCGCTTTTGCCTCTTGGCGCTATTCTTAACTATAAACTTTAAAAAACAATATCTCCAGTCTTTCTAATTGGATTATTGCCATTTTGGTCTTGTTCTATTTATTAAACTAAGTTCTATTTTTCTAAACTGGTGTGGAATCATTTTGTGTGGTGTTTTCACAGTTTTACTGTTTGAAGTGTTGCACAAATATGTTACACACTGTCTATAAGTTAAGCCTGACTGCACTGTGCAAAGCTACCAGAGGGTGTACAGAGGTTAATTTGGGGTTTGCCTGCCTCTTGTCCAGACTAGGACTGTGGTTGCTGCTTGACCAGGGCTCATGCTCGGGTCAACCAGTAACCCAATTTCTAATACATAGTTTATGAAGAACTCTTCACCAACCAAACATAATTATACAATCCATTACAAGAAATTGCTGGCTATAAAGAAGCTTATCACACACTGGATATGCTACCTTAAAAGAGCACAGCATAAAGTGACTATGTGAATAGATCACAAAAAAAACTATTATGTTTGAAATGTATGAATGTTCAACATGCTAGGTAGACCCTCTTACTTTCTCACTTTCAATATGAACTTACTTATGGACTGGGACTCAGGATGGTAAGGCTGATGCCTTGTCCTGTCTTTCAGAAGTAAAAACTCAGATTCCACACCCTTCTAGCATTCTGTCCAGGGTTACCAGCAGTACTAGACCAAGTTCCAAATTTATGACTCAAGTTCAACAATCCACAACAGAAGATAAATACTGATCACTCGATAAACGAAGAACCGTCAGAGAGCTACAGAACGGAGATCTACTATTTCAAATGGTATCCCTATATATATTCCATTTTGTAATTCTAAAGACACAAACCCTATGTTTGCGTCAAGTGTGCCCACTTGGCAGGACATCCTGGAATGCAAAAAATGCTATTTTAGTGGTCACGCATGTCAGAGGAGTGAAAACACAAATAAAAAAGTGCGCCCGAACCAGGTAGAACATGCTAGACGTGCAGGGGTGTTACCGGTTTTACCCACACCTAGTCAACTATGGACAATGATCTCTATGGGCTTTGCTGCTGAACTCCCTGAGTCACAGGTGTAAACTACTATACTTACAGCAATTGAATAGGAATTAAGGGCCTCATTTACAAGGTTTTGGTGCAGGGCAGTGCAGCAAGGAATCTTGTTGCACTGCCCTGGATCAAAAGAAAAGGCCAGGAATGCACCATATTTATGCGATGTGGCTCATTCCTGTCCTTTTCCCCAGACCTGGCACACAATGGGCTGCCCTTGCGTCATGGTGCAAGGGTGCCTGCATTGCAGGGATGATTGTTTTTGCGCAGGAAGGGACACCTACCTGCTCATAAGCAATCATTAGAAGTGCTTTCCTCTTTCTATGTGTGCTGCACAATGAAGCATGCATAGAAAAAGAATAAACAAGGAGAAATAAAGGTATTTCTTCTTGTTGCACCTCCCATACGCCTCCCCTGTGAAATCGTAGGAATCTGACACATTCCCAGGTTTGCGAAACCTTGTAAATCTCGGAATGTGTCAGATTCCATGAGTGTTGCATGGGAACACCCACAGGAACACCCATGGAATGCATCTTTCACGCAGAGTACTGCATGTAGACCATATTTACAAGGCCATAAAAATCCATGCAGTGTGGCTTGGCCTTGTAAATATGGGCCAGCGGGGGGTGTGGCTTGGATGGCAAAGCTGATGACTGCCTGATCCCGTCTCTCTGCTTGACGCAGAGACGTAATTGCAATCTTCTCTGCCTGCCCTTCGTGGAAAGCTGTTCGGAGGCGTGTTTTGGGAACCGCATGATGTGTGGCTTCTGAATATATGACCAAAACTCAACGAGATACCCTAATTGTGGCATAAATACGTGCAGAAGCCTACCGTATTGCAACACCGCATCGGCTTCAAAATGGTGGACGCACCGATCGCGGCACCCCCAGCCTAGGGGTACTTCTGTTGCCTTCACCGAGCGGCTGCTGTTTATGTGGGAAGCCAGCTACACCCCTCTGCTCAAGGTACACTTTGTTTTGAACCGATGATCTATACTTTACCTGCACGGCGATCGGTACCGTGATGCTGCCTGTCCCTGCCTGACCCCAAAATGGTGGCTGAAATTTACCCGATAGTGTCTCGTTTGCACTCTTCTTGCCGCAATATGTGCTTCTTATGCAATGCAATGTGTAAGTCGTTGCACTAATTTACCAGTGCTCTGCATTGGGGACCCCTGCTCTGCTGTAACTGTATCTGTAACTGCTCAATGGCTCATTCTTGACCCGCGCTGGCAGAATCAACCGAAAGCAGCCGAGTGATGTGCAGACAAGATGCCGACTAGCACATGTGGTGTTCAGACCTTACCTGTGTTGAAGTCCCTCACAGCACTTGCTGCATCATGCTAGCGGGATCCCAGGCAACTAAACCAGCGACCCATCTGACTCCTGTGTGATTAATGCCTCCTGTGAGATTAATGCCTTGTAGTCGTACCTGTTCACCTGCATCTGTTCATAATCGGCCACACCGGAGTGCCTCAATAGAGGGTGTTGCCTCACCCCCATACCGCTGTTTCTGCTGTGTACTGTGCTTAGCCTCCACAACAGGATAGTTCCTTAAAATCAGCGCAGACCCCTCAGCCACAACACAAGATTACAGCCTAACTGCAGTAGCGACACCGGAACAAAACCGGATCAAACACGTCCAAGCCTGCTTGACTTAGTGCCTATCCCTAAAAGGGGGTATTGCCTCACAGCTAATCACTATATGTAGTGGGCATTGGGTTAAACCTTTACTATAGGGAAGCTCTTTAAGGACAGCACAGGACCCTGTAGCACAACGCAAACTGAAAATACTCACTGTGGGGCTGTAAGGTCTGTCACACCCAGCAGTGTTTTCAGAATCTAGGGGCATATTAGCAAGAACGGCGTTAAAATTATCGCCGCTTTAGCGGCAGGAAACTGCCGCTAAAGCGGCGATAATGGGCTTGATAATATGCCCTTGAGAATACCAATAGACGCCCAGGTTCTGCTGTGATCCTGGGCTTCTATTGGAATTCTCAAGGGCATATTATCAAGCCCATTATCGCCGCTTACCGGCAGTTTCCTGCCGCTAAAGCGGCGATAATTTTAACGCCGTTCTTGCTAATATGCCCCTAGCGTCTGCTAGCAACAACAATTTACTGTGCAATTTCCTGTGCCTATCAACATCAAGCTACACCTCGCAACCTATAGTCCTTATAATTCGATAACACTAATCTGTATCAATAAAACAGAGCTACTCCTTACTGGCTGTATCTGCCGCCTATCTGCTTTAACAGCAATCTCCATGGAGGAAGGTCCTGTAGGCCGCATTACTGATCTATGTAACTACCCTACTCTGTCAAGGTGCAACTTCACTAACCAAACTAACCAAACCTTAACTGTCACTCTGGGTAGTGCAAACTAAGACGCAACAAAAGTGTGCATTTTAGGGCGTTACGAACGCGAAGATCCCAAACTTCTCAATCTCTGTGACCCAGTTGCCGCTCCATCTGCGGTTTGCATAGCCAGCATCAGCACCGTCATGGCGGACAAAGGCTCTAAAGCACACTACAAACGTTCCAAAGCTGAACCATCTCCATCTGACTCTCCTATCAAACAAAGGCAGATGTGAATAGCACGATGGAAATGATTCTCAAAAAACTGGCGGATGTTCACGACCTAGCAAAATCAACCAAACAAAACACGGACGCTATGCAGCTTGAATTGACCGCCATCCGGGCTGACATGAACACAATCAGCTCTAAAATCGACGCCGCGGAGCAGAGAATCAGTGATATAGAGGACTCCTCGATTCGTTCCAGCAAAGATATTAAGTCCCTTATTGCATCACCAACAGTCTTAAAAGACAAGCAACAGAGTTTGAAGACAGGAATAGGAGAGGCAACATTAGAATTTTCGGAATACCTGAAGGGTCAGAGGACTCTGCAGAGTCTTGTATCTCCTTCTTAGAGGACTGGATTCCTCAGATCATGGGCATAAAATATCACAAGAAACTGGAACTAGATCGAGCACACAGGATACCTACTTATAACTCGGCGGCAAGTAAAATAACTCGCCCAATCATCTGCAAGCCACTGAGATATCAGCACACTGAGGCCATTCTCAACTTTGCACGTAAGAACCGTCAGATCACCTGGAATGGTCAAAAAATAACTTTCACACAGGACTACTCTAAATCTACTGTCGACACGAGAAAAGGGTTTCTTATGCTAAGAGACAGGTTACGTGAAAGAAACATCCAATTCTCATTTGCAGGTCCCTCAAGATTCAAAATCACAGAGAATGGCCGGCTCCACTTCTTCAATGATCCTAGCGACCTGTCAAATTTCCTAGACGGCGCGGTCACCCAGGACATGGAGCAAGTTAACTCCTTCACTAACAAAAGAAAATCATAGTATCCTTTTTCGTTCTGCACAACAGCTGAGTTTTGTCTACTGGATGAGAATTTCTCTTTCATAGCTTTGAGCATATGCGATCTGTTTTCACTGCTCATAGTCACTCAGATTTATGTTTGCCTGCTTAATATGCATAGTTAGGCTTATTGTTATCTCGCTCTGGGTGGTTCATTTGCACTATCTGGATATAATAGTTATTGTCAGTTCTTTAACATAAGACCAGAAGCTTACGAACGCTGGTTGCCCCAGTTATGCATGGACACTGTAAATCCTCACACAGAAATGTTGTTAGTTCTCATATTACAATATCAAGTTTTTGGTTAGGCCTTCGAACACATACTTGTCATTTACATTCTAGAAGGTTAGTGTCTCGTTTGCACTCTTCTTGCCGCAATATGTGCTTCTTATGCAATGCAATGTGTAAGTCGTTGCACTAATTTACCAGTGCTCTGCATTGGGGACCCCTGCTCTGCTGTAACTGTATCTGTAACTGCTCAATGGCTCATTCTTGACCCGCGCTGGCAGAATCAACCGAAAGCAGCCGAGTGATGTGCAGACAAGATGCCGACTAGCACATGTGGTGTTCAGACCTTACCTGTGTTGAAGTCCCTCACAGCACTTGCTGCATCATGCTAGCGGGATCCCAGGCAACTAAACCAGCGACCCATCTGACTCCTGTGTGATTAATGCCTCCTGTGAGATTAATGCCTTGTAGTCGTACCTGTTCACCTGCATCTGTTCATAATCGGCCACACCGGAGTGCCTCAATAGAGGGTGTTGCCTCACCCCCATACCGCTGTTTCTGCTGTGTACTGTGTACTGTGCTTAGCCTCCACAACAGGATAGTTCCTTAAAATCAGCGCAGACCCCTCAGCCACAACACAAGATCACAGCCTAACTGCAGTAGCGACACCGGAACAAAACCGGATCAAACACGTCCAAGCCTGCTTGACTTAGTGCCTATCCCTAAAAGGGGGTATTGCCTCACAGCTAATCACTATATGTAGTGGGCATTGGGTTAAACCTTTACTATAGGGAAGCTCTTTAAGGACAGCACAGGACCCTGTAGCACAACGCAAACTGAAAATACTCACTGTGGGGCTGTAAAGTCTGTCACACCCAGCAGTGTTTTCAGAATCTAGGGGCATATTAGCAAGAACGGCGTTAAAATTATCGCCGCTTTAGCGGCAGGAAACTGCCGCTAAAGCGGCGATAATGGGCTTGATAATATGCCCTTGAGAATACCAATAGAAGCCCATGTTCTGCTGTGATCCTGGGCTTCTATTGGAATTCTCAAGGGCATATTATCAAGCCCATTATCGCCGCTTTACCGGCAGTTTCCTGCCGCTAAAGCGGCGATAATTTTAACGCCGTTCTTGCTAATATGCCCCTAGCGTCTGCTAGCAACAACAATTTACTGTGCAATTTCCTGTGCCTATCAACATCAAGCTACACCTCGCAACCTATAGTCCTTATAATTCGATAACACTAATCTGTATCAATAAAACAGAGCTACTCCTTACTGGCTGTATCTGCCGCCTATCTGCTTTAACAGCAATCTCCATGGAGGAAGGTCCTGTAGGCCGCATTACTGATCTACGTAACTACCCTACTCTGTCAAGGTGCAACTTCACTAACCAAACTAACCAAACCTTAACTGTCACTCTGGGTAGTGCAAACTAAGACCCAACAAAAGTGTGCATTTTAGGGCGTTACGAACGCGAAGATCCCAAACTTCTCAATCTCTGTGACCCAGTTGCCACTCCATCTGCGGTTTGCATAGCCAGCATCAGCACCGTCATGGCGGACAAAGGCTCTAAAGCACACTACAAACGTTCCAAAGCTGAACCATCTCCATCTGACTCTCCTATCAAACAAAGGCAGATGTGAATAGCACGATGGAAATGATTCTCAAAAAACTGGCGGATGTTCACGACCTAGCAAAATCAACCAAACAAAACACGGACGCTATGCAGCTTGAATTGACCGCCATCCGGGCTGACATGAACACAATCAGCTCTAAAATCGACGCCGCGGAGCAGAGAATCAGTGATATAGAGGACTCCTCGATTCGTTCCAGCAAAGATATTAAGTTCCTTATTGCATCACCAACAGTCTTAAAAGACAAGCAACAGAGTTTGAAGACAGGAATAGGAGAGGCAACATTAGAATTTTTGGAATACCTGAAGGGTCAGAGGACTCTGCAGAGTCTTGTATCTCCTTCTTAGAGGACTGGATTCCTCAGATCATGGGCATAAAATATCACAAGAAACTGGAACTAGATCGAGCACACAGGATACCTACTTATAACTCGGCGGCAAGTAAAATAACTCGCCCAATCATCTGCAAGCCACTGAGATATCAGCACACTGAGGCCATTCTCAACTTTGCACGTAAGAACCGTCAGATCACCTGGAATGGTCAAAAAATAACTTTCACACAGGACTACTCTAAATCTACTGTCGACACGAGAAAAGGGTTTCTTATGCTAAGAGACAGGTTACGTGAAAGAAACATCCAATTCTCATTTGCAGGTCCCTCAAGATTCAAAATCACAGAGAATGGCCGGCTCCACTTCTTCAATGATCCTAGCGACCTGTCAAATTTCCTAGACGGCGCGGTCACCCAGGACATGGAGCAAGTTAACTCCTTCACTAACAAAAGAAAATCATAGTATCCTTTTTTCGTTCTGCACAACAGCTGAGTTTTGTCTACTGGATGAGAATTTCTCTTTCATAGCTTTGAGCATATGCGATCTGTTTTCACTGCTCATAGTCACTCAGATTTATGTTTGCCTGCTTAATATGCATAGTTAGGCTTATTGTTATCTCGCTCTGGGTGGTTCATTTGCACTATCTGGATATAATAGTTATTGTCAGTTCTTTAACATAAGACCAGAAGCTTACGAACGCTGGTTGCCCCAGTTATGCATGGTCACTGTAAATCCTCACACAGAAATGTTGTTAGTTCTCATATTACAATATCAAGTTTTTGGTTAGGCCTTCGAACACATACTTGTCATTTACATTCTAGAAGGTTATCTAATGTTTAATCAATGGCTTTCTCCAAGTTGACGGATTGACGCTCCTGCGGTCGCACCTCCGACACTCGATGTCCTCAGGGATAGGGAGGAGCAGGGGGGGGAAGGGAGGCGGGATTGGGGAATCTGAGGTTCTTGTTTCTGTTATCTGTTTTTTCATTTTTTTTCATTTTTATGTCCACTCTCTTTTTCACTATCTTTTTCATTGTCATTTTTGGCCTGCTCTTCTGCTCACTTTCCCACACAAGTGATATCCCCAGTTCTCCGCCTAAACACACAAAGAGATACCCGCTTTTTAACACTCCCCATTAAGAACTTTCTCGCGCTTATCACTAATCCGGAGACACTTCTCTAATTGAGCATTGAGATCATCGTAATCTCATGTCAAATCACCACTTCACGCATATACAATGACACATAACATTACTGACAACCTCAATATCGCTTCACTGAATGTGACGGGCCTTAACCACCCGATTAAATGTCGGAAAATAATAAAATATCTAGCAAAGACTAAAGTTGATATCATACTGTTACAGGAGACAAATTTATCTAGCAAAGATTCAGAATTCATCAAACATAACTGGATATCGCATGTTTCATGCTCAACAGCAGAACACAAAAAGAAAGCTGTAATCACCTTAATAGCAAAAAAATCCAATATAACCCTTGAAACATACTCTCATGATGAGGAGGGCAGACTCCTAATTACCCACCTGCGCAGAGGTGATGATCTCATACATGTCGTAAACATATATGGCCCAAACACTGACGAGCCCGTTTTTTGGGAAAACGTATTAAAAAAAATAGAGTGCATACCCCAAGAAGACCTAATCATAGTAGGCGGCGACTTTAATCTCCCACTTGACCCTATAATCGATCGCCAATCCACTTGCAAGTACCACCCTACAAAATCTCATGGCGTTGTACAGAAAATCTGCTCTAAATTTAACCTCAAGGACTCTTGGCGCCTTCAACATCCCGACTCCATGGACTACACATTTTATTCAGCACCTCATAACTCGTATACGAGAATTAACTATATACTTATATCGGGCTCATTCACACACCTAATTGACCAGACTAACATTTCGCCTAATTTTGTGTCTGAGCACTCATGCATTAACGCCATGTTAACTGGCAGCCACTCTGTGCCTCCACTTAAAAGATGGTGTTTCAATAACGATATTTTAACAGATCCCAATGACAAAAAGAATATCGAAGATGCGATTACGGATTATCTAAAAAATAATGATCTCCCGGAGACAAATGTGAACACTCTCTGGGATGCATTGAAAGCGACACTGAGGGGGGTTCTCATTGAAATCAAAACAAAAATCAATAAAGGGTATAATGCAGGACTAATTAAGCTAGAACAGGAGAGTAAACAACTGGAATTATCGCATACCAACTCTCTAAACAATAGTATTCTCAACCAACTTACACAAAAGAAGTATGAATACAACAAAATTCTAAGTGAACGTGCGGGGGAATGGATAAACAAATTTAAGGGTCTCAAACTCTGCGAAGCTAACAAAGCGGGTAAGCTGCTTGCTTCTTATCTCAAGCACAAACAAAACCAACATAGAATCACATCAATCAAAGATACAAGCAACCAAACCCATACTAAACCTAAGGATATTTTAAACTGTTTTAAAAAAAATTATGAAGCCCTATATCATATCGATCAGGATTTTAATCTGCATAAGTGTTCACAATACCTGGAAAGGTTGAATCTCCCCAAAATAACCGAATCTGATAGACTCGCGCTTGGAAAACCAATAAGTGATTCGGAAGTGTCCAAGTCCATTAAATCCCTGAAGGATAACAAGGCACCGGGGCAAGACGGCTTCACAGCCAAATTGTACAAAACATTCACAGATCTACTACAACCAACCATGTTAGAAGTTTTCAATAATATAGCTGGCTTAGGCTGTACAACAGATTCAATGGCAGAGGTCAACATTATAGTTATCCCCAAAGAAGGGAAAGACCCCTTACTTCCATAAAATAATAGACCGATATCCCTCATTAATGTAGACTGTAAAATTTATGCAAAAATATTGACCACTAGACTTAACGATTTCCTCCCAATAAGCAACTCCCAAGTAGGCTTTATTAAACACTGTATGTCAAACGATAACACCTTTCTTCTATGCCATGTCCTCGAAAACGCGCTCTATAACCCCACTCCGTCTATAACTATAACTCTAGACGCAGAGAAAGCGTTTGATAGAGTATCTTGGTCATTTTTAAACCAATGCATGCACTCGTTCGACCTCGGTGATTCCTTTATAAAAATGGTCATGGCACTGTACACGAAACCCGCCGCGCGGATTGCGATCAATGGTTCCCTCTCCGAGTCTCTTACCCTTCAACAAGGCAAGGTTGCCCACTTTCACCTTCCCTCTTTCTGTTAGCGCTAGAACCCCTTCTGCAGAACATTAAACAAAACACCAAAATCGCTGGGATAGGTTTTAATAACATTCAGGTTAAACTAGCTGCATATGCAGACGACATAGTCACAGAAAATCCTGGCTCCTCAATTAAAGCCCTGATGCACACAATTGAAAATTACTCAATACACTCTGGCTATAAGCTGAACAGAGATACGTCTGAAGTAAAACCCTTAAATATTCACTGCACAAAAGAGATTCTAGGTAATTCAGGTCTAGCATGGCAACCCGGTTATATAAAATACTTGGGTATCGAGTTTGGAAGCAATATCATAGACACACTACACCACAATGAAAACACTACACTAGACAAAATCAAAAACTACTAGACATATGGTCCCCCAAATTCATTACTTGGTGGGGCAGAATCGAAACGTAAAAGATGATGATCACCCCACTAGTCAATTATCTCATCAACATGTTACCCCTCGTATTAACAGAAGACTTCCATCACAAACTAGATAACCTCATCTCAAAATGCATTTGGCAAAGTAAGAAGCCTAGAATAGCACTCAAAAAATTCAGGTTAGATACATCTCAGGGGGGGTGTTAACCTGGCCGATTTTAAAACATACCAAACTGCCTTCCTAGCAAAACAGGATTCCTATTGGCTTTCTCCTCCTAACAACTACATCCCAGTATGGCTTAAATAATCTAAACCCTCTTGCCTTGCTAACCACCAACTCCACAAAACTAGTTAGATCTAAATATATATTCAAAAACACAAAATCCTCACTCCTAAAACTAGACAAGAAACTCAATTCAAGCATAAGATTCTCAAACATGGAATCTCTATGGCATAACCGTAATATTAAGTACAAAGGTAAACCCTTACACTTTGAGACTTGGATCAGTAGGGGTATCTTCTTCCCCCAACAACTGGAATGTGCATCATATCCTTTAACTTTTACGGAAATCCAAAGTACTTACGGTTTAGATAATATGGAATTTTATAACTTTCTTAAAATCAAAGCGGCCTTATCGAAATCTAAGATACTTAAAACTACCCCATCTCTGCCTAGCTTCATCTCTAAAATTAACAAGTTGGGACATCAAGTCTCCCACATTTATAAACTCCTACATCCTAAATCCTCAAACTTAAATAAAAATCTAATCACGTTCTGGGAACAACACTGTCCCTGTCCCTGTCTGAAGAGCAGTGGACTCAAATATGGAAATCGATTGCCTATAATAAAATCTGTTTTATCCCAAACAAAACTATGGCTTATCCACAAAGCTTACTGGACTCCAGCACGATTTTATACACAACATCTCCGGCTAGACCCGAGCTGCTGGAATTGCAAAGAAGAAGTAGGCGACTTAGCTCATCTCATTCTTCATTGCAAAGCACTTGGGGGCCGATTCACAGAACTAATCTGAGATAAAATCCTAAACTTACTACTTTTGGTATTCACAGAAGGCATTTAGTAGTAGTAAAGTTAGGACTCCTAACTTTACTACTACTAAACTGAGATAAAATCCTAAACTTACTACTTTTGGTATTCACAGAAGGCATTTAGTAGTAGTAAAGTTAGGACTCCTAACTTTACTACTAATAAATGCCTTTTGTGAATACCGAAAGTCGTAAAGTTAGGATTTTGTCTCAGTTTAGTAGTAGTAAAGTAAGGAGTCCTAACTTTACTACTACTAAATGCCTTCTGTGAATACCAAACGTAGTGAGTTTAGGATTTTATCTCAGATTGGTTCTGTGAATCGGCCCCTAACAGTTTTTTGGGACAAGGTATTCACGTTTTTATCCAACTTATTCGATTGCCAATTTAAAAAAGAAATGGCCTCCTAATTGCTGGCTTTCTTAACACTGACATAGTAAACCAAGCAGACTAAGCAATATTGGATCTCTTATTCACTTCTGCAATAAAAATTGTCCTGAACAATTGGAAAGACTCACACAAGGCCTCATTCAAATGCTGGATTAATTGGATCATACATATTAGAGGCGCAGACAATATCGCTCTGCAACAGTCTCCCTGGAAAACACCAGTCAGACATATCTGGGACAGGTTAGATAACTACTTTGCCACAAACAAACCACCCTGACATATTCATAGATACACTCTTTCTTAGTGAGTCCCCGTCACAATACTTCCATTACACTTACTTACACAAGTAGGTGGTTCCATCTCCTATCTCTTATTACGTATCACTATGAACTAATGCTTAACTTAAATCTCACTTGGGAAAGCACTGAGTACATGCTCTAAATTAGATCTACCCACTTTACTTCCGAATATATAATCGAATCTCAACCAGCATACATAATCTCAGGCCACCTTTCGTTTCGTTTTGTATTGCTTTGTATTATGATCAACCTGTAGATGTATCATATGTTTACTGATTTGCATCGGAGCTACCTTCCTGTACTTCACTATTGTTGTGTACTATCCTATATGTTCTTTTCTTTTTGTACAATGCTTATTTTCTAAAAATTAATAAAATCTTTTAAAATAGTAAATATGGGCCAGCACAATGCCACTAGAGTCTCAAAAAAAGTGGCGCTCCGGTGGCGCAATAGGCCTCATAACTGAGTCCTTGACTTACTAGTAATGTACCTGGCCAGGAGTCATAATATGAGGAAGAGATGGAGCTTGGAACCATGCAGTTTGAAAGACAGGTAAAGGAGCAGGTTGGGGGTCAACTGGATCGAACAAGTTTTGTGGCTCAATTCAAGGACTCCAATAATCAAATTCACGTTTTGAAACTTGCTTCTCCTACCTTTCTAATTCAGCCTGTTTTGCTATGTAGGTTTTAGTTAGATCAGACATGGCTTGCGCTAGGGACTCCATGTTATCCAGGCAGCTAGTATTTTTGAGAAATGGTCTTTGTGTCCCAAGTCTGACCTGTCAATATGGTACCGATGCAGAAACAGCATAAATTCCGCCTTACTCTAGATTTGCTAAAATCAGTTGTGCTCTTTAATTTTCTGCCTCTTTTTCCTGAAACAGCAGTTGGTTGAGTTTCACCAATACTCGCATTGTCAAAACAGAGACAAGAAATAATGAAATATTATTCATCTGAGATACACATTCCAGATCACGTAACATTTCTCACCTGAGCAATCACATAACCATACCTGTCTTTCATTAGCAGGATGTTCTTTTCTCTCTTGCTAATGTGTTTATTTTATTCTTTCCAGAGTGTTGTCGAGTTAGTAGAATTTACTCTTTATTCTGACTCTTAAAGAAGTACTGGATTTGTTTTCAGAGATTCCTCAGTTCTGTTTCCCCGCAGCGGTGATTCACAAATAAAGATTGTTTTTCTTTTCAGATTGCCAAATGATAAATCAACAACTATTCCCAAGTCGAAATCCTTTAGTACACTTTTTCTTGAAGCTAAAATGTTCTTTCAGTAAATGCTCTCAAGCACTAATTGTTTGTCGGAACAAACTGTTCTTTGGCCAAACAAAAACACTTTTTTTCTTTTAACTTGTTGCAAAATTCAGTTTTTGTCTTCTATGCACGAGCACCTTTGATAGGGTCGCTGGGAGAGAAAATTGGTCCGATCATCAAAATAAAAATGGGGTTTATTAGCCAATCATGTTGCTAAAAAAAAGAAGGGACATATTTCAAATCGTGACAGTTTTAAAGTTGCAAATATACGCAATGTACAGTAGCGTAACCAGTGTATCATGGGCCCCAAGCAAGGGGGTAGCCAGAGAATTAAAATACCCCCCACTTGACCCATACCTCTACTCACACCGAGCACGAGGTGAGCAGACGCTACCCTCCTTAATAGAGTTACCTTCACCCTTTAATCATCCATCTATCCATTCTTTTTTTTTTGTGTTGAAATTTTTTATTGAGTTTTATAATATAATACAAGTTAAGAACAATACAATAATCCATTTGTTAATAAGTACTATAAGAATAAAAGATATTAATGGAGGTATAACATTTTGCTGTTGAATAAAAACGAGTAAATATGGAATATATAGATATATGATACATGAGTAAATAAATAAGCAAATTGAGATGTAATAAAAGTCAATGTAGATAATGAATTAATGAAGCATACAACATCAATTGATGAATATAAATAGATTAAATGTAAATATGAAACAATGATTATACATAAGAGCATCGTAGCAATAGTATAGAAATATATTATCATATAAAAATACTCATCTAGTAAAAGTTTAGGGTACAAAAGGAAGTGTCTTTTTTACTAGACAGCCTGTAGTCAACAGAAGTCTTGGGTGTTTGACCCGCTTGACTTTAAAAGTGAATGCTGATTTATTATGACTTTGGTGCCAACAAGGTTGGAGTTGGCATATATAGCTTCTTCAATAAACTTTTAACGTACAATCTATGTGACCTGGTTACCTGACTCCTACTTACGAGAAGGTATCTTGATGGTAACACTGGCGATGACTGAAAAATGAACCTACGAGCAAAAGGAGATTAAAGGTAAAGTCTACTGAAGAAACAAAAAAAGAGAGATTGAAGTTTAAGAAGAAAAGAAAATGCCCTGGAAGCCCCATTAGTGTCTTTTTTTACTAGACAACCTGTAGTCAACAGAAGTCTTGGGTGTTTGACCTGCTTGACTTTAAAAGTGAATGCTGATTTATTATGACTTTGGTGCCAACAAGGTTGGAGTTGGCATATATAGCTTCTTCAATAAACTTTTAACGTACAATCTATGTGACCTGGTTACCTGACTCCTACTCACGAGAAGGTATCTTGATGGTAACACTGGCGATGACTGGAAAACGAATCTACGCGCAAAGGAGATTAAAGGTAAAGTCTACTGAAGAAACAAAAAAAAGAGAGATTGAAGTTTAAGAAGAAAAGAAAACGCCCTGGAAGCCCCATTAGTGTCTTTTTTTACTAGACAGCCTGTAGTCAACAGAAGTCTTGGGTGTTTGACCGGCTTAACTTTAAAAGTGAATGCTGATTTATCATGTCTTTGGTGCCAACAAGGTTGGAGTTGGCATATCTAGCATTTCATCGCTTTGGCAAGACATGCCGGTGGGGAGTGAGACTGGCAGTGCAGATGAACTAAAAATGCAGCATTCGTGATGTGAAGATAACCAGCAGTGAGTGGAACCAGCCACTTGAAGATCTGAAGTGCAGCTTTATTGGTATACATTGTGAGTATGAGCATACCTTGTGGTTAAAGGGACTACAATTATTGCATGCTTCAGAAGCACTATGTTTTAAGAAATGTATTTTGTGAGAAACGGTTATCTGGTCTGCGTTACTTTTTAAAGTTAATGGAGTGTGAGCCGCGTGGAATGCTTTGTGCGCATGCTGTGCATTCATGGGCTCTGGATGTAGCAGTGGGTGCAGCGAGGCAAATTTATAATAGAAATTAGCGTGCAATAACATACAGCATGTTTATCAAACTAGCCCTTATTTCTGTAGAAAATGATGTTTGCAATGCATCAGCGGCCATCTTACATCTTTGAGAGGGATGTAATTTAATTTTATGGCACACAAGTGTATTGAAAGTGGAAGTACAACTTGCACAATAATTTTGGATCTGCAGCCTGTTGTCCTGTTGGAAAGACCCTTGCTACTATGAAGGAAGTGATTGCATATAAGTGGTGAGCAGTAAGCTATCACAGCCGGAGGCTTAACAGTAAGGAAATTATTTCTTGGGAACTTAACTTTGTTCCTAATCGTTTTCGTTGTTCTGCAAGGATTCCAAACAGCTGACTGTCCAGTGTAGGCTGCACCAGTGTTAGTTGCGAACTTTGAGTGATGTACACAGTTGGGACATTCATCTATGCACCTGAAGAACTGTGAAGTGTCTCCAAGTATCAGAGAGTTGAGTGTAATTTCGGGTGAGCGGTCGCTCACCGGGGGGGATGCTATTAGAGAATATTTTTTAATGCCATTCGGAATTTGCTGCCTGTGTATATTTATCTATACCATGCTGAATTTGCTGTCTATGTTTCCAATGCCTTGCTGAATTTGTTGCCTGAGTACATTTTCAATGCAATGCTGAATTTGTTGTATGCTAGAGTCTCATGTGGAGTTGTGACAAGGCTTCTGGGTGAAGAGTGTAGTGGTCATGATTCAGCCTGTGTTTTGTGTACATACCCATGGTACTGTTAAGCTTAAGCAGTAGGGGGTATACCCTTGAGCCTGCACATGTTATGCAGTATAGGATGGGTGTACCTCCTCCCTCAGGAAATGAGGAGAGGTTGTAAGGGTCATGTTGTGTGTTGTACCTTAAAATTGCATGTGTCCTTCCTAAGGGGTTAAAGATTAGTGTGTGCAGTAGAGGGTATGAGTCCTGTTGAGTCCTTCCACTCATTCACCCTATAATCTATTGATCCTTCTGCTCTTTCATCTATCCTCTTACTCTTTAATCTACCAATCCTTTTCCCCTCCCATCGTACCTTTCACCTTTTCTTCCTTATTTCCTTTTCCTTTTGCTTCCTTTTATCTTCCTTTCTCTCCCAATTCTTTCACTCCTCCTTCTATTTGACTATCTTTAGATTTTTATCATTACTTTTTCTTTCTTAGCTTTCTCTCATGCTTACTTTTTTCTATTTGTCCCTCTCTGTTTTCTCTTATTTTCGGTATTTCAACCTTTTTTCTTTCACTCTTTCCTTTGCTGTGCATATCTGCCCCCCTCCAAGGATTCTTATTGGCCCCAATGTTTTTTAATCTGTACCTGGCCGATTTACCTGACTGTTTGGCTGAAGCCCGAGCCTTTCCTTCCAAACTAGCCAAAACCAAAATTAAATTGCTCCAATTTGTGGACGACACAATATTGCTCGATCAAACTCTGATTGGATTACAGCGGCTGTTAGCTGCATTGTCTTTATATTGCAGAGAGAACAATTTAAAAATAAACACAGCAAAAACAAAGCCAATGATAATTTTGTGACAAATAAAAAGTAAAGGTGCATGGAACATTGAAGGTAAACCTATCGAGATAGTCACCGCCTACAAGTACCTAGGAGTGTGGATCGATCACAAAGGACGGCCATCTGCTTACATCACTGCAATGCAAGGAAAAGCTCAATCTTTGGAGGGCGTTTTCTGTAGAGCAAGGAAAGCCATAAGCTTACCAGTTCTCACTCCCTTGATCCTTATAATGGGGGTAACATTTTTACCGTCAGTAGCCCATGGTGCAATAGCTTTCAAAGATAAGATGACAACATGGCTGGACAGAGCTCAGTCAAGCTGTTTCTGTAGAGTCTACATTTTACCGACAGCTACCTCACATGCGCAAATACGTAGGGAATTCAACCTTTCATCTCAAAAGTAGATCCTGAAAGCTAGATTCATAGCCTATTGTCTAAAAGCCAAACAAGCCCGGGATAACACGCTAAAGAAAAACATCTGGACAATGATGAACACCCGAGGGTCCACATGGTCCACATCTAGCTCATTGTGTTGAGGTCCCAGCGCCGGGACACCTCACTGGAGGTAGCTGTGCACTTTACAAATACTGGACATTTACATTTACATTGGAAGCAAAGGAAATATGGTCAGCCCCCATACCCATGTCGGCGGCAGCAAGACTTTTAACAAAACAGGTGAAGATACTGTCGTCCGACAGTGATACACAAACTCTGAAAAACTTAAGTCATGGAAGCTAGGCATCAAAACTCTACAACAGTGGGACCTTGCCATATTACCTGTCCTCCCCCTTAAAACCAACAATGAAGCGTCAATTAATGAAATTGCGGTTAAGATTGATTCCATTGTTGGCATACAAATATGGGTGAGGGTACAAAGAGACTGTAGCTACTCAGTGCTGCGCATGCTGGGCAGTAGAGGAATCTCTAAGCCGCATACTGTGCACCTGCGAGAAACTACGCACTTTCAGAATATACTGGCTTCGCCCTATTTGGCGTATTTTAAATATACGGACATGTCAAGCTACCCTGGTCGAGTGCATGAAAGGCGAATCAGTGCAGCTGCCTGCACGCTTCATGAATATCTGACGGCAGTAAAAGCAGTTTTGGATTCCGACAATCACACAGAACTACAATACATAATGCAGTGCCAACTGTTTTAAAGCTTCATCTGTATAGTTGCTTAAGCGGTGTTTAAACCTTTTAAACTTCAGAATAACAGAGTGATAAAATATTTTTTATACTCTTTCATAATATTGGAATATATGCACTTTATATTGTTTTTATATGGCCTGATTGCAATGATTTTAATTAATTGTGCAATAAAAAATTATCTTATCTTATCTGCCCCCCCTACACCCCTTTGTCATTTTTTGCCCAAGACAATTATTTCTGTGTCAACAGTGCTGAAGACAGAGAAAGCCCATAAACAGCAACTTAAAGTTTAGTAGAACCCATTTCACCAGCCCATGGATCTCAGTGACAGCCCCCACTTTTGCTACATATGTGGGATGTTCCCTATGCCCCTGGCCCCAAGGCAAGGAAGACAATAGGCCCCCTGTCTGAGTTTTGAATTATAAAATACAAAAAATCAACAGTAAAAAAGCGGCCCATCAAAACAAATAACTGGTGCAAACTCTCAAAACACTGGCCCACACTCTAACATATCAGACTAGTCCTTCTGGCACTGCCAGATTGCCCTTTAGGCCAGTGCAATATTAACTTCTGAACTAGCGTCTTTTCCAAAACGTAATTCTATTTTAGTGTTTTTCAGGTTGACACCTGTCACAGAGATGAAGTATCTGGTGCCAGTCAAGATCACGATGTCCAGAAAGTCTCAAAGCTCTAGGATTCTGTAGAGCGGTAAGTCTGTGATCTTCCTGAATGCCAGGATCTGAAGACTAGTAATGCGGATAGTGATGGGTGAGGTTTAATTACAGCTTTACTCAAGATGGCCGCTGCTTTGCAAATCTTACGAGAGCACAAGGTAAAGCCAATTTGTACAAGATTTACCAACTTCACAGTGTGGATAAGCTAGTAAGTGTAGCCTTGGCCAGCACAGCATGAGCCAATTAATAGATTAAGTCACTGTTTTTTTCTGGTGTGCAAATAAAATCGGCACTAGTATCACAATGACATGACCGAATGTGGGGATTTTTTTTGGGGTGATGTGGCATGACTTTAATCTGAGACGCATCTTTCTCAAGCCAAGTCATGGCACACAGAGGAAGGATAGATATTAATGGGGTAAAGAGGGCTATATGTGGGTCTGGTATTTAGGTGTAGATCTAGAAATATGCTGGTGAAGTGGCAAATAAGGGGAAAAAACAGGCAAGGGATTTAGCCCTACCTGATGAAGGAAGGAAATGTAAGACTACTAGGAAGGTGGGACATTTCTGTGTGTCAAATTCATGCAAATTTGAACCCCAGTCAAATTACCAACCACACTTTAATTGGTGGGCATTGTCCCTAGTATCTCACCCTTCCACCTGCTCTCTCCTAAGGGCCTGATTGAAAGCAGCCCATTAAATTGTGATTTCTGCACGAACATCTTTTTGCACAGGAATTAAGATTACAAGAGGTGATAAGCTAATCACACCCAGTAATTGCCAGGTGCGATAAAGATCACACCCTTCATTGCATTTCACAGGTCAAATCTGCTATAATTTAACAAGGGGGAAATGCCTGGTATTTACTGGGACATTCAGATGTTGGTGCAGTAAGCACCAACCCCTGCATTTTGTTCCCCAAAACATGAAATATTTGATCATTATTGCATACAATAATTTCCTAAAGATTCTGAAAATCTTTGCTATCAGATACAACAATTACAGCATCTGATAGGACTATATTGGTGATCAGGCCCTACATAAATGTATGTGACTGACAAAGAGCAGGCACCACAAGTCGTATGTGAGCACCTTACAGTATCCATAGAACTTCACTTTAGTAAAATACAACTTCCTGATGTTTTACTTGAATGACATATACCTGATAGCACAATAAGATATGTGAGTGCTGTGAGCAGGAAGAGACATGCCCCAGGATCAAGCCATCATAAATGCAAATAAGAGAACACATACACATAAACCTCTGTTCAGACCTTTCCAATTAAGATTCAGTTGAGGCCCTCAAATTCCCAGATCCAGGCTGCAAAACATGAACTAGCACTCCCTGTTAGTAGGTGCTGAAATAGACAATGAGAAGCAAAGGAAAGAGGGGAAAAGAGGCTGAATTTTTTTTTAGTTCAGGCTCTCCATGGTATCACAAACTAAGTGGGATCTGGATTGGTCTCTGTTTCCCTGTGTCACAGGGTCGACCATTCCTTGGCTGCCCATTTCTTGGTGACTGATTCTAGTCTCTAAAGATGGCCTATAGTTGGGGGCTGAGTTCCTATCTCCACTTCAGGGATGCAATCCACAATCAAGTTTTGTGGTCACAAATGAGATGTTCAATGATGGTGACCCAAGAATTTTCAGAAATAATTCCAGGAAATTCAGTTTGTAAAAATGTTCTTTTTCCCCCATCATTGGTGACAAGTATAGAGGCCATTTCCAGCAATCCACATATAATGTCTCATTCGCAATGGAAAGCGCCATTGCATCAAATTGGTTTCTTGGTAAAAGTCAGAGTTCCTATAGAGTAGTGAACCATTTTCACTTGTTCATCATGAAAATTACTTATTGGGCCTCATGGTGGCGCAGGCTGTGGTGCGACCAATCTTACAGTATGTAAGAATCTGATCCTCTGCACCCTTTGGAATTCCAGTGGGGATTCAAAGGTGAGCTATGTGAGCTTCTGCAGGAACATCATCAGAAAAAAGCACATAACCATCTGCTACATGGCCCTCTGGCACACCTGAAAATCCCACTTTGTTCCTATGGCTTCCATTCTCAAGGCCAGTTATCTTTTGCAGCATGTGTTATTTTTCTGTACCTGGTCAGGATCCTGATCATTTGATCAATGTTGTTTTCCACCACTGTTAGTCTCCGGTCTCTTGAAAGGACATCACATTCGAGCTCAGTGACCTTACCGCAGCAGCCATTATAGCAGTATCTTCACAGACTGGTCCTATAGCCACCTTAATTGACGTACGTTCTCTACATTAGATCTCAGGGTTGATCACAGACCCTTACTCAGAGGTAGCAGATGAAGCAGCCGTGTTCAATTTTCCTGTAGGTGCCTTAGGCACTGATATTTGGTGCTGAGTACAATAGTGATTGCAGATACAACATTCTTTTTGCAGGTCAGCAGGAGACCATACCCACAATTCTATGTTGAAAAGAAGGCCAACTCCACTACAGTGAGGGCAGTCAGTTGCTTGCCTTGGATCAAAGTGTAGAATTGTGGGAAGCATACACTCTATTTGGTATACAGGATTAAACTTCAAGGCTTTCAATGATTGCTTTTCATATTTTCATAGGTGTGGGGGGGTCTTGTATGTGCATTATCAATAAATAACAGATTCACCTAGGTGGGAGGGGTGCTAAGCATACTTTAGGACAACAGAAGCATCACCATCTTTGGTGCATAGAATCACGCACCTCAACATATGTAAACATCAATCCGTAAAAACTGCAAAGCCCGAACACAGTCCAGAAATGCAGTTATGGCAACTGATGGCAGGTGTGCAAGCGTGTGGACTATTGCAGGAGTGATTCTTCCTCAGTAAACAATCAAGATGGAGAAGAAGAGTTACATGCACCGGTTTGTAGACCTCATGAGCCTGTCAGTTCCAGCCATCACTATCTTACTTCCAATGGAGAAACCCTGCAGCAAGTCTGCTAGTGGTTACCATTAGTCGTTCACACACAGGGAAAGTATCACCGTCTCGGCTTTGCCTCTCCACTCTTTTCAGACGCAGGACCGCTGACATCCCCAGCAGTAGGAGGGTCCCTCAAGAGAGGGGAAAGCTGCATTGCTCATCTCCTGTCGTGCCATTTGACGCTGCAGTCATAAGCTTTCAGTCCCCCTCCACTACCCAGGGAAGTCACTGCAGTTCAAGGCAGTGCATTTGGTGGAGACAGTGGATATTTTGTGGCCTGTATTACTCATCGCCTAGCTCCTCTACACTGTAGATGATTGCACACACAGTTCCCTCACTGCACCAGGAACTACTCTCTCTGCAGCATCAGCTGGTCTTGCAGGATGTTACCTGTCCCAGGAGGTGACAGGTCTCCAGAGGGACCTTGATCTACAGCTTGGTGGGGAAGAGCCATGGGAGCCGGCCTTCTTGCTTGCACCAAAATACACCTCCTTCCATCTTGTGATTTGAGTTAACTGCTGACCTTTTTACTGCACAGCAAATCTGGATGCGATCAGTTCCCCTTCCGTTACCAGCCTAGAAGAGGAGTTACACCAGCTATTACCTGAAGTAAATATACAGCTCTTTCATGGTTGGAAAGGGAAACAGAGGAGTTTGTGAATGCTGAAAAAATGCAATTTTTTGCAGGCACTCTCAAACTTCCAAGGCTAACGATGCCGCTCCCACTTCCTACCACTAGACTGGGATAATCGGGTGTGGAGAACACACTCATGGCGTAGATCACTACACACGCCAAAAATCCCTCTGTGAATCCTAGGCAGACGTATGTAAGGTAACTTTGCAACTAAATTCACTTTTGTGAATAGGCCCTTTTATGTTTAATGGAATTTTACCTGCATGTTACACCATCTCTTTTAATTGATATTACCTCTACCTTAAGGTCTACTGCTATACATTCAATGGTTTCAACTAATGCTTTTCAGGTGACATGCATCATTAATTCTAACTGGAGAAACACAGAGGTTTTAGGCAGTACTGTTCTACTTCTAATGAGAGAGTATTGAAACCTCACAGCAGGGATGCTTTGTTATAATATACTATACATATTAGGCCATTGGAACTGCCTACCTTTAGGATGCTCTGCTTCTACAATGAGTTTGCCATCATGTAATTGGGTGACTTCTCAGCAGTGGTGTTTTACTTCTAGGGAGTGTCTAGCGCTGGTGCAGTGATTTTGTTGGTGTAATATCACACTGCCTCTATTGTGACAGGAATCTTGGTGCCTGATGGATATCCCCTCCTCCCTACTACAAGTGCATTAAATCCTATAGCACTTGTAATAAGGAGGACAGAGATATCCGCCATGGTTGTGACGGAGTATCCCATCCCCCAAACTCTAAATCAGGCCCTCGCTCTTTCTTTTTTCCGGACAGTACCATTGTTTCTCAGCAGGGATGCCATGCCAACATTTTTGAAAATAATACAGTGAAGCCTATACAGAGCTGAGTGCTCAGTGTTATCTTTCCTTTAATGGGATGTCACAGATGTTTCTCAGCAACGATTCTGTACACTTAAAGAGACAGTTCTGCCACCTGTCAACTGGGATGCCAAAAATGAAGTGGGATGGTACTAGCCGTTATCAAAAGTATTAATTTGGCTTTTATGGGACTGGTGTAGTATATTCTGTCTGCACTGTGATACATTACCAAGAAACCAAAGCATCTGTATTCAAGAGGGCTCCACGACATCTAGTGTGTGGAAGAGAGCAAAATAGTGTTCAGGCCTGGATGATGGGAGAGGATGCCACAAGAGAGGCTACCTTGCTAAGATTAGTCAGCTCTTCATTCTCTGCACTTCATTTTGGATTACTCAAAACCGACACAGCCAAGAGATTGTTAATTACCGAATAGGATGATGGGAAAGGATTGTAATGATGTGCTAGACTATTGATAATAACGAAATAACATTTATGTGCAATGTAATACTAATGTGCACTTTTACACAGCACTCTACCCAAACCTATACATCAGAATACAATGCCACGCCTATACATTTTATACACTCAAAATGATACACAATAATGGCAAACACGCTCCAAACTGCATATCCACTCAGTCTCCCCAAAAATTCCATATATGGATGTAATAAGACAATTAATAGAGCTTCTTAATGTCTTGGAAGTCATTGATCGCTTTCCACAGTGCACATTTAAGGACGTAATGTATGAGTTTGCATTTTATATAGCACAAACCTAGCTGGGTAGCAAGAGAACACTCTGCATCAATTCACAGTGACTTTATATTTTGCACATAGCTGTAATTTAAGGCTCAGTGAGAATAAGGAAATTAGCCAGAATCATGCAAATTACAATCAAATGCCAGAACAGTGATAAAAACCCAGGCCTCCAGGTTCAAAAATGAATACCTTAGCGACTAGACCACCAATGATCCCTATAGTCTGAGGTCCAAGCGAGATCTGCAATAATCTCTCTTCTGTTTAGCATTTACCTCCATCTACTTAACTCAATTTCACTATCCAGGTGTTCCTCAATTATACAATTATGCTTATTACTCTTAGGTTCTGGAATTTTTATGTTGAAGTTGCTAAAACAGGGCATGCCAGGGAGACAGTTATGAGTGAGTTGTTAGGAACACGTCATCAGTTATTTAAGTTGTAGGCAACAACTACTCTGAATTAAATATGTTTGTCAATGGAATCTTGCAGGAGTTTAAAACAAGTATATGCTCCAACTACATTTCATTTTAATCAAATATTACCATTTCACAGTATAATCATATTATCTTAAAACAGGTTTGTTTTATTGAATCTGCAAGTATGTTAAAGCTCAGATTTGAGTTTTGTGAATCTATTTTGTGCAACACAAAATATCCTAAACTATGGGCCCAATTCACATTGGTAAGTTTGTAGGTGTGGATGTCCTCACTTGTAAACCTAGTCCTACACATATTTGTAACTCTTCACGTTTTTCTATTCACCATTTCCAAGTGGAGATTTACACCTAGGTGTAGAATTAGGAGTCTCCACCTCCCCTCAAGTGAGGGGTACAGACTCCTACAACTGAATTAAAGAAGTGTAAAATTACTACTATTAACTTTCCACCTGTTTGTGGAGATCTCGCCACATGGTGGTGATTTCCCTACAGGAAGATATAGGGAAATGTATTAAAGTTTATTCTTACTACAAAATTACCCAAAATTATTTTAATGTAAAATTATAAAAAGATCATTTTAAAGACATAAAATTCACCTAGGACTACTTAAGAGAAAAAACACAAATCACACTACCTCCTACAAGCAACTATTTTTATTTTGTAGATTATTTTAAATGTATTAATTTAAAATATATCATTTTGTACAATAATTTAAAATTAAAATTGCATACCCTCGCTTCCATTGTAATGTTTGTTTAATTTGTAACAGACTCGGTTCTAAGGGCCCGTTTACAAGTTTGGCGCAGCGGCGAAAGCTCATTACCGGCTCCGTCAAACACGGGCATAGACCACTGGCGGTATTATGAGTTGTAAAAGTACAAATTGAAGTACGGTCATCGATCCTTTGGCCTTTCCCATGGCGGTGCCTTGCAAACAGGCACCGCAATGGGAACTGCCAAAATGTACCAGCACAGCATGGACGGTGACGTCCATGCTGTGCTGGAACTGGGGGGAATACAGACGGGGCACATGTTGTGCCCCCATGAATATATCCGCCATGGTGGGGGGACATGGGGGGCCCTTGTTCCTGCACCGCCAGCCTTTCCAATGCCAGGGCTCCGCCATGAAAAGGCTGGCAGTCCAGGCACTCAAAATATGCTGAGCGGGCCTGCGCCAGTCCCTGCTCAGCATAATGCCTTGTGGCGCTCCAGCGCCACTGCCAGGAAATGACTATTCCCTGGTGCAGCCGGCGGTCCACCGCCGATACGACTTACAAAGTCATAATCGGCAAAACGGTGGACCGCCACTCCTGAGCCACTGCGAGTCGCTGCCAGACTTGTAATCAGGCCCTAAGTTTGTAATTAATTTACTAATTCTTAAACTTGTTAAACTAAGTTACAAATGTAATTCAATTTATTTTAAAAAGTGTAAAATTTAGAATTCATGATATTTAACTTTTTAGCTTTAAAAAAAAAAAAATATATATATATATATAAAATTTATATTTTTTTCCATGTGATTTCAATGTTATAGCCTTCCTTAACTTTAGTTTTTCTGGGGCTGTATTGCAGTAACTGTGGTTTGCCATGTGTGGTGCCTGACTTACTCCAAGGATGGGCTGGAGTTCACTTAAACCTGTTTTGTCACTGTTAGGGCTTTAGTAGAATTAGAAGTGTGTTTTGTGAATTGCAATTTTCTGACTTTCATTTGGGTGTGCATTTTGCATTAGTGTGTTCCTCCATAATCCTCTTGTTAGATTTCCCTAAGCCCTTCCCATTTAGTAGTAACTATTCCCCATTTTCTCACTACTTCCTCTTGTTCCATCCACATTTATTACTAAAATGTATATCTATGTGTGCGGAGATCTGCGACACTAGGGTAGAGATCTCTGTGTACAAAAGATGGGAAAGGCAGAAGTGGCACTCTCCAGCCACATGTTTGTGAATTGCATTTTATAGCACGTGAAGTAGTGTTTCTTTAATACTCCAAAATGTCTTTTATGGATTGGGCCCTGTATGCTCAAACAGGGATTTTCAAGCACCTATTGAAACAAATTGAACTACTGTGCATCATATATTTATTTTATTTGTGGAGCTCAACATTTCGCCTACTCCCCACTGCACGTGTAATATGGCTGGGGAGCTGGAGAGAGAGGTCGCCAAATGCGGAGGCAAAGAGACAACTTTTCTGTACTTTTCTGAAAGAGGGTAGGTTTGGGTTGTTTCTGAGAGTTTAGGAAATGGGTCCCACAGAGTTACACATCTGACACTGAACCGCAGGTTTAAAAAAATGTGGGATCTGCTAGAGAGGGCTCACTCATTTTCATGGGCCAAGAGCCAAGTAATCTTATAGCCTTCTGCAGATCTATTTCAATTATATTCTGTTTGCAAGCAGAAGTATTTGTAGCTCAAAGAGTTTAAATAATTTATGCTTTCAAAGAGAGCATTGCAAGAGTATAGCTTGAGCGTAATTAGGGTCTGAGATGCTGTCATAATAGCATCCTTTGGAAAGAAGGGATTCATGTTCGGGTGCATATAAGACTGCAGTGTATGAAGCAGTAAATGAAAGAAGTTGTTAATTTGTGAGTCAAATGTGCTTGAACGTTTTGGAGGTGTGGATGTCCTGATCTATGTAGCCAGTTGAGGGTTTGCCAATGGGCCGATGGGCCAGAGCTCCAGAATATCTAGGGAAAATGTTCATTTAGAGCTGTTTAGGCAGATCATATTCTTTCATTTATACATTCTATTCTATCCTATTATATTCTTTAGGATTTGTAGAGTGCATGGCCACCCATAAGGGCCTCCCATCACTAACAGCCAAAGGTAGAGATCCTACTTCCAGAGAATTAGAAAATAACTGATTTTAACAACTTTCTGAATTTTGATTCTGACTCAGTTTTCCTTATATTTTCAGGGCGAATGTCCCACAGCTTGGGGGCCAGGAACTCAAAGGAGCATCCCCCACTCCTGGATTTCCTAATCCTGGGAGCTTTGAACAATTGCTGACTAGTAGAGCAAAATTATCTAGTAGGGTTGTAAGTGGTGACAAATGTCTGAATCAGTCTGGGACCCTTTTGGTGCATCACTCGATGAACCATGCACAGTGTCTTGAAATGGATTCTTTTAGTCACTGGTAGCCAGTGCAAATTAGCCAGCCCTGCAGTTACAGAATAACACCTAGGCGTTTTCAGCAATATACTAGCTGCAGCATTTTGGATAACTTGCAATCTTTTTATGCCCGACTTGGGACTACCCAGGTACAGGGAGTTTCCCTAGTCTAGATGGGATATGACTAATCTCTGCACCATGATCCTTCTTGCGGATTCTGGTAGCCATCCCAGTATCTTTCTCAATGTCCTCAGCAAGCAAAGCCTTTTGACACTAGTTTTTTGCCTTGATTTGCCACTGAAAGCTTGCTATCACGCCATATCTCCAGACTCTTGACCTCCGATTCAGGGGTCAGTTGATTGCAAAGAAAGTCAGGTCAACTCAAATCTAGTCACCTTCCTGCGTTGTTTACCACCACTCTCACCTCCGTCTTTTCCCCATTTAGTTTCAAACTGCTTCCTGCCATCCAATCTACCACTTCCTTAAGGCAGTTGTTAGGATGGTTAGATGTCTTATCAGTTTGATTGGAGAGGGAGATGATGATTGTGTGTCATCGGCATACGATATTGAAGTGAAACCATAAGCTTGTATGATTTCCGTCAGTGATAGGACATACAGATTGAACAAGGTGTGACTTTTTTTTTTTTAATTGTATTTATTCGGTTTTGTAACAGGAAAGAGAAACAAAGGAAACAGATCACATTATCGCGTACATCACAGTTATAGGATCACATGAGTCATCAGGCAGTTGATTACAAATCGTTAATGTGGAACACACTGACAGTAGGCACTTCTAGAGAGGAACAAGCAGCAGACCGAAGCATTGTCAATCAATCATAGTACGATCTAATCAAACCATAACTCACAGACCAATCGACTTACGAAAGTAATAGGTGGTCCGCGGTCCCTGAAACAATCCTTCTCATGTATGCCGGATCGACACAGGACAGCTTATGCTCATACATTATCAGTATCACTCCCCTGTTTCGTCACTAGATATTGCGCAAACAGACCCCAAAAACTTTTAGGTCGACTGCGAGGGGCCAGCAACTCATTATAAACATCAGATTGGGTATTACAATATACCATTTCTCGCTCCCACTCAGCAATAGTTGGGACAGGTCCCCGCATCCATCGTATCGTGATCCTGCGCTTAGCCTATAGAGACCAGTTTTCGGACACTCTTCCTGAGGGGCTTCGTGTAACCTAGAAGCGCTAGGAGGGGATCAGGAGTGAGGGACAGACCAACTATATCATTCAATGCTTGAAAAATGTGTTTCCAAAAGACCGCCACTGGAGGGGAAAACCCATGCAACATGTAGAAAACCCGCCTCATCCATCCCGCACCTCTCACAGCGATGTGTGTCCCTTAGCCCATATCGAAACAACCTCAGTGGTGTGTAGTGGACTCTATTTAGAAACTTGAAGTGCACCAATCTATGCCTGCTATTGAGTGAGACCGTTTGTGTAACAGCACAACAGTAGTACTAAATATCGTCGGCCAGGGGTGCACCAAGGTCGTGCTGCCACTCGAGCCGTGCTTAAGAATAGTGTGTATTATTCGTTATTTGTGAAGAGGCATAGAGTTTCTAAATCAGTTTAACCGGGGACTCTGAGCGCAAGAGTATAGAGAAGGCAGGAATCTCAGAGGGTTCTTGGAGATCATCACCAAGCAGAGCCCTCAGAGTGTGGCGAGTTCTAAAAAAGTGGGATTGTGTTAAAGTCGTATAGTTAGATAAACCAGCACTCACCTCCTCCCACGCACGCACCCTCCCTTCCTTAAAAAAATTGCCCATTACATTCATACGCAGGGAGTTCAATGAGCGAAGTGCACCGTGTTCCGAGCTGGGAGCGAACCATTGACACCAGTTTACTGGCAAGAGAGGAGAGTATAACTGGGCCCCTGCCTGCTTTTTCAGTAACACGTGCCAAGCGTGGACTATAGAGTTAACAGAGTCAAGAACTCCGCAGCGCCTGCTTGGCGCCTGGGTCAACAAACGTGGGAGAGGGTCAGCCGTTCTATCTGAAGATGTGGAAGATCCTGCGGCCCATGAACCCAGCTATGAGCATGCGAGCCTTGCGCCACCCTGTAATATAGTTCTAAATCAGGCCCGCCTAATCCGCCCGCAGTGTAGGGCAGAGTAATGTAATGTAATGTAATGTAATGGAGTTATTTATAAAGCGCTAGCTGCCACTCCGAAAGGAGCATCCTGGTGCTGGTTAGAGGTGAGAGGTGATTCCCATAGAGATTAGATGAGGGAAAGGCATAGTTCGTCTGTGGAGCTGAATATCCATGTTTTCAACAATTTCCTGAATTGAGTTTCATTTTTTTGCAGTCTCAGATGGATTGGCAACTTGTTCCATGCTTTGGTTCCCAGAACGGCCACTGTCTTTCCCCCTTTGGTTTTGCACCTAAATATAGGTGGTTTGAGGAGGTTAGCTGATGAGGACCTGAGGGTTCTGGATGTAATATAGGGAGTGAATCTCTCCGAGAGATACTTGGGTCCTATTTTGAGCGAGGCTCTGAAAGTAATTAAGAGGATTTTAAAAAGTATTCTTTTGTGGAGTGGGAGCCAATGAAGAGCTTTCAAAGCTGCCGATGCCGAGGACCTGCGAGGCAGCTTTAGCACTAAACGCGCTGCCGCATGTTGGACTATTTGTAGTCTTTTCAAGATTGATTTTTTGTTCCTGCTATGAGGCTGCTGCAATAATCCAAGCGTGAGAGAATTAAGGCCACTGTCACTGATTTCCTGGCCGAGAGTGGTATCAAATCAAAGAATTTTTTCAGAGATTTAATAAGGCTGAAGCAGGTCCCTGCTACTGCCGTTACATGTGGATGAAAGGATAGAGCAGTGTCAAAATGCACTCCTAAATTTTTAGCTACCTTCACCATGTCAGGTGGCGGTGTCGTCCCCTCTGGCCACCACTCATGTGGCTGGAATAGGAAATCTTTTCCAGCTTAACGCGCGGAGTCTTGCCTGCCCAGACCAGTTTGCACATCAGTGTCCGCAGCTCTCTAAACATGTGTTGGGGTACCACTATAGGTATATTGACAAAGAGGAAGAGGAAACAGGGAATTACAATCATTTTCATCAAGGAAACCAGCCCAACCAGCGAGAGGGGAAGCCGAATCCACCTATCTATATCCTCTGCAAGCTTCGCAAGGGCCCTGCGGTAATCCGCCCTAAGCACTTGCTCCGCGTCAGAGTGGATTAGGACTCCCAAGTACCTAACTGGATCGGGAGTCCACTGAAGAGGATAATCTAATGAAGTCGGTACTGTAGTCGGAGTAAGTGGGAAAATTATTGACTTGTCCCAATTGATTTTGAGCCCTGAAAGGCCGCCCAATCGCAGCACCTCACGAGTTATTGGGGAGAGATTAGAGTCCGGATTCCGAATGTATAGGAGCATGTCATCTGCAGAGACAATTAGGTTGTAGCTGGGAAAACAGAGACCCCTGTGGCCGTGATACTCGCGCAGCGCCCTCAATAAAGGTTCAGCTGCTAACGCGTAAAGGAGTGGGGAAAGGGGGCACCCTTGTCTGGTGCCCCTAGATATCTGGATAGGCGAGGAGACCATATCCCCGATGCGCACACGTGCCGAAGGAGAATTGTATAGCACCGATACCAGTTGAAGAAAAACCTCCCCCACGCCCAGGCATCGCAGAACCGACAACATGTATTTCCATTTGATCGATTCGAAGGCTTTCTCGGCGTCCAAAAACACCGCAGCCGCCTTAACCTCTGGTCGCACATGCTGAAGAGCGCCAAAGACTGTTCTCAGATTTCCGTATAATGAGCGGCCCGGAATAAAGCCAGCTTGCTCCGGGCCAACCAGCAGGGGTAAAAGAGGGGATAAGCGATTAGCCAACATCTTGGCAAAAATGTTAGTGTCGACGTTTATGAATGACAGGGGTCTATAGGATGAGCACTCTTGAGGAGCCTTGCCAGGTTTTAAAAGCGTTACTATCAGCGCCTCGCGCATTGAAGGAGGCATAATACCAGTTTCACCCATCTCCTGAAACAGTGTGCTCAGGTGGGGAATCAGCATGTCGCTAAAAGCCTTATAAAAGGGCACCGTGAGCCCGTCCTGACCCGGGGCACTCCTGTCCCGCATGGAGTTCAACGCAGTACGAATCTCAGCTGCGTCAAGGGGTCGCATCAGGTATTCCCGGTGACTATCAGTCAGCCACGGAAGCTTGATATATTCCAGGTAATTCAATATATTGTCATCCCCTGGGGCAATTTTAGAACTGTATAAATCCTGATAGTACCTACAAAACCGACTAGCTATATCCCTTTGTTCTTTTAAGACGGAGCCATCCTCGCCAAGAATCTCAGTAATGACCCCATATTCAAATCTACGGCATGCCAACATCGCCAGTACCGAGCACGGTCTGTCCCCTTCTCCGTAGGTTCGGGCCAGAGCGTATTTCCCCATATGTTTGATTTCGCTATCCGCCTCCTCGTGGTACTCATCTAGCATGGTTTTAATTTGTTCTAGAATCTGTGAATCAGTGTTATTAACCAGAGCAGCCTCTAGCTCCCCCAATCGACCTTCCAGCAGGGCGAGCCTACCTCTAATGGAGCGGAGCACCCCAACATGCTTACTGATAGCGACCCCGCGAATGAAGACCTTAAAGGTCACCCACACTGTGGCAAAGGAGTCAACCAACCTGATATTGATAGCAAAAAATTCCTCAATGGCAGCAGCTAAGTCAGCTTTAAAAACCGTATCTAGCAAGGAATATGGCGGGAATCGCCACTGAAAAGGGGGAGGGCCCCTGGGGGAAACCTCAAGCGTCAACATCACAGGAGAATGATCTGAGAAAGAGCGAGCCAAGACTGTGCAGTCCTGCACCCTGGCCAGTAACGCCCCTGAAATGAACCAATAATCAATACGGGTATGAATATCATGATAGGCTGAATAGTGTGTAAACCCGCCCCTAACAGAGGACCTAACTCTCTACACGCCCACCTGGTGCATCTGTAAAGCTATATCAGCCACAGCTCTAGCGGCAGCCGACGGGGGTCTAGGCGGGCCCTTCGAACGATCCAGCGCAGGATCCATAACGCAATGGAAGTCTCCTCCCCAGAGCAACGGCACTGTAGTACTGTTTTTGATAAGTGAGAATATTGAGTGATAAAACTGGGGATCATCATAATTCGGCCAGTACTAATTGACAATTAGGAACTCAATGCCCCTCCCATAGCATCTTGATACAACAAATCTTCCAGCAGGGTCTGTTGCAAGACTCTCCAGCTGAAGACCCGATCTAGGGTTCACCCATGTTAACACGCCCCTGGAGTGCGAGGTGAACTGAGCAGCATGAGTCGAGCTTAAAAGATTACGCCCTGTGAGCATCGCACAATTAGGAGTAAGATGCGTCTCTTGGAGCAGGGCGATATCGACCTCTTGTCGCTTAAGATATGCCAGAATTTTATACACCTTTCTGTGGTCATTAAGACCTCTCACATTCCACGTCACAAGGCACAAGCGCCTGCTATGACCTAGTCTTGGGTCCTGTTGTGACATTCCCTACAATCCTGGATGTAGTATACCCCTACTGCAGTGTGAAGTATCTTGCCCTGTGCTTTGATGACTCTGAAATGGATGTGATCTTTAAAAAAGGAAGAAGAAACCCCTCCCCACCCCTCACCCACGCCGTCCCCAACTGGGCACCAGCGATCTCTCGCCCTCCCTACCAAAAGACCCTGATGTGCATAGAAGAAGAACAACAATTATGCAACAATTGACACTGATTAACACACAATCAACAGGCGTGAAACGCATTGGGGCGGATGTTACCCACCTGAACAGTTCTATACCATCGTCCCGCCCTGCCACTAAGCTTCTGAAATGTAGCTACCACTGGGAGAAAAATGGTTTCCAAAGATAACACCTGAACAATTCCAGTATAATTGAACCTCCCGCCTACCGAGAGCACAGCAACCCAGCCTGGCCCTCCCGCCTGAGCAGAATAAGGATAACTGTTAAAAAGACAAAACTCAAACTAACAAGTGGATCGTGAGACCGTGCAGTCCGTTAGTGATGCAAGCACTAAAGCGCCCACTCTTCATCCCTCAGAAACTAGTAATATATTCAACACATGGGGGTGAGTACCCATCGCGGTCCAGAGTCAAGGATTACTCTTCAATCATTGTCATCCAGGCTGCCGCTAGCACCCTCCGCCCGGTCTCCCTCCGTCGAGCCCTTCCTGCGTTTGTCAGGTTTGTCCCGGTCTTTGAGGGCTTTCTGAAAGGACTGAAGATCAGTAAAAATCTTGGCCTTCCCAATGAGGATCACTCTCAGTCTTACCGGATATAGCATCGCGTATTCAATGCTCTGATCTCTCAGCTTACGTTTCAGCGGCGCAAACTGTCTCCTGGCCTCCTGGACCCTGAGAGTTAAATCCGGGAACAAAGAAAGAGAAGATCCTTCATAAACAAGTTACCCAGTTCTCTCGCCCGTCGAAGAGCTGCGTCTCTGTTCCTGTAGTTCAATAGTTTGGCAATGATAGGGCGTGGAGGGGCACCAGGAGGAGTTTAGGGCCCAACGACCGGTGCGCCCGCTCCACAACGAACATGAGAGAAAATGTATCAGCGCCCACCAACGTGGTGAGTAACCTCTCTATAAAGGACTCCATGTTGCCCGTTGCGGTAGATTCGGGAAGGCCTGTAATGCGCAGGTTACTATGCCTTGATCTAGCTTCCAAGTCCTCGGCTCTGTCCTGCAAGGCAACCAAGGTCTTCTCCGTCTGTTTCTGGGCATTGTTGGGGTCAGAATGGGCCTCTTCGGTTTCAGTGATTCGTCGCTCGGCCATGTCTAGACGTTCCGCATGCTTGTCCACCCTCTCGGACATCCGATCCACCCTGTAGGCCAGGGTGTCTATTTTTGCGTCTCTATCGGATAAACCCTTCTGCATGGAGGCTATAATCAATTTGATGTCGCCAACCGGGTCATCAGTCCCTGCCCGACTCCGACATCACAGAGTCCGCAGCATCTTCCCGATGTCTAGATTTTCGCTGCTCAAAGTTCAGCTTTGGTTGCAATTTGTCTGGCTTACCCATCGTAGCGCCTCTTCGCGTTCGTATCGTTCTCGCCGGGGCAACAAATCCAGGTCCCTCAGCCGCCACCACAGCAGTTATGCCTCCAACCCTGGCCGCAGGTCCCAGGCGTGCAGAATCAGGAGAACACTCCAGCCCAGAGCAACGTAAAAATGGTACAACAAGTAGGGGACCGTGCAGCTCAGGTCACTGTAGTGAGGGTCCTGCCTCGCCGTTAATCGCCGGAGGGGGGGGGGCACCTGATGTCTGCTTACACAGTCCCAAGAAGTTTTAAGATCTATGTGCAGGGCAGCCAAAAGTACAGGCACAGGCTTTGCCTATGCTGGTTTCTCTCGTGGAAGGACTCAGGAGGTGTAGGAGTGACAGGTCTCACCAGCAGGCACTCGATAGTGCAGAGGGGGGCCCTCAGCAGATCAAGACTTACCGCCCAGCGTGGGGGGAAGCAATAGTCTGGAGCGGTAGTTCGCACGGGGCTCCGCCCTCTGCCATCCGCCAGACGGCGCGGGGACTCCGGCGCACGCTCCCGCTGCCGCACCCAGTGCCAGGCCAGTCGGGCCGTTGAGGGAGCCGATCACCCTTCACCATCCGAGGCCCATGAAGCCAGGCGTAAGCGTCTGCGCAGTCCCGCAGGAAGCATGCCCAACGCCGACAGCGTACTAGGCCGGCGCCGGGGAAGGCGATGTAGTTGTCCGTAACTTCGGATTCACTGCAGCTTTTTCACCCGCTCCTTCAGCGATGGGGGCACCAGGCGAAGGACTACTCTCGCCCAGCTCTTCAGTCGGGAGTACTTCTCTCCCTGGCAGCAAATTCTTGTCGGATTGTGTTGGCGGTGCACGGAGCTAGCTTAAGGAGCGGCCATCTTTAGGCCAGTCAAGCTGTGCCCCAACAACAAGTTGTGACTTAGTAAGGATCCCAGTGGGACACCACACTTTAAGGTATAGATTTATGACAATATACCTTTCTTACATACCTGAAATGTTCTATTTTGGAGGAAAGAGGTAAGCCACTTTAATGCTGTCCCAGTTATGCCTGCTTCCTTCAATCTTCTGATCAACACTGGGTAAGAGACTGTATCAAAAGCAGCACTAAGATCCAGTAGGATCAAGACTGCAGTCCATCCCTGGTGCAAAATGGCTTTCAGTTATTCTGTCACTGCAAGTAGTGCCGTTTCATTACTGCTACCTTGTCTCCAGGTATAATGAGAGACTAGGTTAATTTTTCCAAAATTTTGCTTGGCCCTGGGAGAAGGGAAATAGGTCTATATTTTAACTTTTTAGAGGATCCGCTGATGGTTTCTTTAATAGGGACCTGACAATGGCGTGTTTCCAAATTGCTGGAACAGTTCCTGTGTTGAGGTAACAATTCAACATGTCTGTCAACAGGGTGAATGCTGCTTTCTCACCTTCTAACAAAATAACAGGGGAGCAGGGTTTTGTGGGAAACCTGATTTCAGAGTTTTGAGAATCCCCTCAGAATCTTCTTCAGTTATTTCCAGGAACAAGCTCACTATAAATTCCTGTGATTGTGGAACTTTGAGTCCATCTTCCCTGTTTCCTAACATAAGGAGAATATTATTGACCTCCTCCAAAAAGAAGTTGGCTAACATGTTACAATGCATTTGACATGGAGGAGGACCTTTGGTGGTTTTATAAGGCTACCTACTACATCAAATAGTTCTTTAGAGGAGTTCAATCAATCAATCAGCATTTGTAAAGCGCAGCACTGTCATCCCTAGAGGAAGCTTGGCACTGTGGATGCAGCGTCTCCTTCAAAGAGCCAGGTCAGAAACGAGCAGAAAGAGGAAAAATAAAGGTCACAAAACGAGGAGAAAGTGGCAAAATAAAGGTCAGAAATGAGCAGAAAGAGGCAGCATAAAGGTCAGAAACTAGCAGAAAGAGGCAAAATAATGGTCAGTAAGGAGCAGAAAGAGGCAAAATAAAGGTAAAAAAATGAGCAGAAAGAGGCAAAATAACAGGCAGAACGAGCAGAAAGTCTAAATTAGACAATAAAATGAGCAGAAAGTGAGCAGAAAGAGGGCAGAAAATGGGAAGAGGAGGCACAAACCCAAGGCAGCAGAGGGTAGCGGACTGCGGGCAAGCTGGTGAGGAGAATTGTTGCAGGGGGAGCTGGCACGAGGACTTGCTCAAAAGAGTCGCGCTGCGGCCTCCATTAAGGAGGTCCTGGGAGGAGAGCAGGCGCTGGGTGGTGGTAGGAGGGAAGTGGAGGGAGAAGAAAATGGCAGTTAGAGGGGAGAAACGAGCAGAAAGAGGAAAAATAAGTCAGAAATGAGCAGAAAGAGGAAAAATAAAGGTCAGAAACAAGCAGAAGGAGGAAAAGTAAAGGTCAGAAACGTGTAGAAAGAGGTAAAAATAACGCTCAGAAATGAGCAGAAAGAGGAAAAATAAAGGTCAGAAACTAGCAGAAAGAGGCAAACATAAAGGTCAGAAGTGGCCAGAAAAAGGCAGAAAAACAAGCAGAAAGTGAGCAGAAAAGAAGACAGAAAACGAGCAGAGGAAGCACAAACCTAAGGCAGCAGAGGGTAGAGGACTGGTGAGCAAGCTGGACAAGAGAACTGTCACAGGAGGAGCTGGCAGGAGAACCTGCTTAACCTGAGTTAACTGCATTGTTGAACTACGATGCAAAATGGTTAACTCTAGCCTCCCTGATAGCATAGTGATATCTTTTAATGCCCTCTTGTAATTCTTCTTCTCTGTTACATCATATCTTTTTCTCCATGCCCTTTCTAGTTTTTGAATTCTCTCTTCAATTCAGTAAATTCCTGAGTAAATCATGGAGCCCCATATTGCGGGCGATTGCTTTTCTGTTTTCATTCCTGAATCGTAGAGATTCAGTTAAGTTGGCCAGCCTTGTTGGAAGAAACAAATGCCATAGAGCTGTGCACCATTGATACAGATATGAAACCAGACTCCAGCATCTTGTCAGATGCTTCCTAGAAATTGAATGTACATGTTGAACAGGGCAGACTAAGGGGCTCAGCATTCCTCAACAAAAGCATCTTAAAACCCTAGATTGTGTGTGCTTTCTTGGCCTAATGTTGACTGTTTAGTCATAAAATAAAGAAAAAATGTCAAAATTAATGATTTGGGTCCCTTTATGGGGTAAATGGAAGTTACACAGGGCCGGATTGGCCATTCTGCCACTTTCCCGGTGGTCTCCAGGCCTGCTGGCTTTTTCGGGGCATGATTGGCTGCTATGACCCAACCATGACCCCATTCAAGATGTGGCCTCTTGAAGTGTGGGGATAGTTGGAATATATTGGCCAGGCCTGATTTTGGTTTCTACTCTGTCCTTGTTTGCACAGATTTTTGCTTCAGGCCCAGTGAGCGAGTTGTAGAAGGCTGGCACGAAGCTGTTGAACTACTACCTTGAATGCATCGAGGTCAGTGGCGTAGCTAGCCCTATGGCCGCCCGTGGCGGTCCCTCTGTTTGCCGCCCCATGGCAGATGCATTAAAGAGCGGGGGTACTGGCGAGATTCGGCGGCGATAGCCGCCCCACGACGGCCACAATATAGAGGGTGGGAGGGATTGCCGCCCTGAGACGGCAGGTAAGAGCAGGAGGAGGCCGCCGCCCCCAAAACTCGTGCCGCCCAGGGCGGACCGCCCCCCCCGCACCCTCCTTGCTACGCCACTGATTGAGGTGACAGGTGAACGTAGTCAATCAACTGCATGTCCAGTGTGTCTAAGAATATGGCACATCAACAGTGTTGAGTTAATTATGGAGTGTGAATCTCCAGAGATGTTACTGCATGAATCCAATCAACATGCATCATTCTTTTTTGACACTGGTTGGCAACAGCTTCAGTTAATGACAACTTCATTTTTATACTGTGAATTCAAGGAAGTAAATGTAACAAAATATTATTTTGCGTGAAAAATGCAGAACGTAAAAGAAAAACTCCACTCAGAAAAAGCTCAAATAGATGCACAAATCAAAGGAAATACATATTATAGAAAGAACATCACTCAATTGAACTTTTGTATTGCAATAAGTAACTAACATTTGCGCTCGTGGTCAGGAGCTCTGTAAATAATTTCATAATTGTATTAATTTAGCACGCAGAAGATCCATCATGCCTGTCAGAAATATTATACTAATTTGCAAATCAATCGATAATCATAGCTCAGTCTCCATTAAATGTCTAGCAGGTACATGCATTGCTTTAACTAGGGAGTTACATATAAATGCTGCTGACTGCTTTCGACTTTGCTTTTCGATGCCCAGTAAAATTAGCTGGACTGTTTGCCAACATTTTATTTAAATATATCTGACAACTTAAAAAATGATTCCCAGAAATGAGTTATTAAGGGGCAAGGCTCGAAGACATAAAACAAATTACTCCCATCCACCGCGCATCGATTTCAAATTAAAGTAGATTTTACATTCTGTTTGCAGAAGTCAGGAAATGGTGTATATAAACACAGTGGGGCAGATTTACAAGGACTGGCGCATCTCTGCAAATCAGCAGGGATGCGCCAGAATAGATGCGACACGCAATTCTCCCCTTGCGCCACCACGGATGCGTCACATTTACAATGCGGCACACCGTGGCGCAAGGATAGGCAGATGTTTTTTTTTTTTTGTTTTTTTTTTAAATTTCAAAAACCTTTATTGAAACGACAAAAAAGGAATTGACATCAGCAGATTGCCTACATCCTCGATAGGGCCGGCCTGCGCTATGGTACACATGGGGCTGTGAAGTGTAGGGGGGAGAACACACAGCAAGTCGCCTACAACCCCTTAGGGCCGGCCGCGTCAATTGGTGAGGTGGTCGTGAAAAGCCGTAGGGCATCTGTAGCTGTTAAGTTGCAATCAATACCTTTGAACTAAACATTCCCACTTTAATACCATGCCTATTCCGTATGTATCTATACTGTAAGCACATTCCATTCCAGAAAAAAGGGGTATGGAGAGGTGTCCCTTAGTGACCCGTGGTCCCCCATATCGTGTAAGTGTCAGCTGAGGTGGGGGTACCCCACTATCCCGTGTCCTGTCCTCTTAAAGTGGGAGCGGGAGAGGAAGTCCCAGTGGCTGTAGAGTCAGTGTGTTCCAAGAGATATGTTTGTAAGGGGCCCCATATATCGCGCGGGCGGGAGGAAGGGGGTTGGAGGTCTGCATAGGTATGTAGTTGTTCTTGGCTGTAGATAAGATCTTGGAGCCATTCTTTGAATTTTGGGGCTCTCCCTCTACCCCATCTACAAGCGATCTTTCTTTTGGCCAGAAGGAGTGCGAAAGAAGTGTATTTCCGCATTGCGGGGGGCAGGGGCTGAGTATATCCCAACAATGCAGTCAAGGGGTTGTCAGGGACGTGTTGCCCGACCATGAGGTCCAGTGCTGTGAGTGTTTCCGACCAGAAACGTTGAACGGGCGGGCAGTCCCAAGCTACGTGTTTAAAATCAGCGCCTTCTGCGCCGCATCGGTCGCATCGGTCGCAATCGCGTAGCTTTAGACGATGTAACCGCGCGGGCGTGTAGTATAGTCGATGGACATATTTGTAATGTATAATTCTAAATCTGCTACTGGCAGAGATATCTCCCGTCTGTTTGCAGCAGTACGCCCACTGTTCATCCGTCAGAGGATATCCCAGCTCCCTCTCCCATCTACTGCGGGCCAGGGGGGGCTCGTATTCCTTATGAGTTTGTACGGTGCGGTATAATATGGATATCGCATGTGCATGGGTCTCCTGTTGCAGGAGGGCGTGTAGTGGAGGCATAATGGGTGGTTCTAGTGGAAATTCAGGGGTGAGGGCTCTCACACTTTGTCTCAACCTGAGGTAATAGAAGCGTTCCAGAGGGGTGGGGTTGGTGGCACCAAAGAATTCCGCACTCGTTCGGAATTGGCCCCCAACATAAAGTTGTCCCCAGGTTTGTATAGTTAGTCTACGGAGAAGGCGGCGGCAACCACCCTCCTCTGTCACCGGGATGTCCTGGCGGCCAGGTAGGGGCAATAGTGGGGAGTATAGTAATGTACATTGTGTGGATTTTGCCAGATCTCGCCAAGCGCTGGTGGTACATTGTACAGTGGAGGTGGCTAGGTGTCGCTGGACTGCGGGGGTGCTTAGGTATGCCGTGCAGGGGGTCGGGCCCATGTGGCCGTCTTCAATCGCGAGGTGGGGCATGTAGGGGGGGGGTTTCATCCAATACGCGGCGAAGTGGGCCTGCGCGCAGCTATAATAGAGCTCCAGGTCCGGTATCTCAAAACCGCCAGCGCAGTGCGGTCGCGTGAGGGTATTCTATCGTAGCCTGGCTTGCTTGCCTCCCCAAGTAAGCCTGATGAGTTGGGTCTTAATGGCCGTGAAGAAGTGATGCGTGGGCACGTAGGGAATATTGACAAACAGATATAATAGTTTGGGCAGTATAATCATTTTTATGAGGGCGGCTCTGCCAGCCATTGAGAGGGGTAGGGCGATCCATCCCGTAATTTTATCAGTGAGGGAGTCCAATGTGCGCCCATAGTTTGCACGCATGAGCTCCTCTCGGTCACGAGAAATGACGACGCCGAGATATGTAAGGGTATCGTTGCACCACGTTAGGGGATAATCTGGCGTGAATTTCGGGGTGGAATCAGTAAGGGGAAATATCTGCGATTTACCCCAGTTAATGTTCACCCCGGAGAGTTGCCCGAAGAGGATAAAGAGTCTGAGAATGGGGTTGAGGCTGACGTCCGGTTGCCGCAAGTAGAGGGTGATGTCGTCAGCGTAGAGGGAAATAAGTATTTGCCTTTCAGGATAGATCAGTGCGTGGTCGCGGTGGTGTTGTCGGATTTTTGCGGCAAGGGGTTCGACCGCTAGCGCAAAGAGGAGTGGGGACAATGGGCATCCCTGTCTGGTGCCTCTGGTTATTGAAAAGGTGGGGGAGCGTCTGCCATTGACCATCACCACAGCCCGGAGGCCTGTGTATAAGAGGTTTATCCAAGCCAAGAATGGGGGGGAACCCCATGCGCTGTAGTACAAAGGATAAATAATCCCACTCTAGGGAGTCGAATGCCTTGGTGGCATCTAGGAATATAGCGGCCGCATTCTCACCCGGGTCTATGTCTTGAAGTAACGCAAAGAGAGTGCGTAAGTTATGGGATGTGCCCCTGGTTGGGACGAATCCTGACTGGTCCGGGAGGACCAATACTGGCATGAGGGGGCTGATACGATTCGCGATTAGTTTGGCTAGAATTTTGGCGTCAATGTTAATGAGGGACAAGGGCCTATATGAATCCGCTTGTGTAGCCGGTTTCCCTGGTTTGGGAAGGGAGATGATGAGTGCTTCGCGCATCGTGGGAGGTAGAATACCGGACTCGCGTGCCTCCTCCAGTACCTGGCGTAGCGTCGGAATGAGCAGATGGTGAAATGTCTTATAGAATTCGGCCGGAAGGCCGTCCGGTCCTGGGGCCTTGCCGGATTGTAAGTGCATAATTGCAGAGGTGATCTCCTCGTCTTCGAAGTGAGCGAGGAGTAGGTCTCTCTGTCCATCCCCCAGCCATGCAATTGCAGTGTCATCAAAGAATGTGTCAAAGTCTGCTGGGGCCTGTCTTTGAGTTTTATATAGCGTCTTGTAGAATGTCTTAAAGACATTTAATATGCTTTGGGTATCTCTGTGTGTGTGGCCGTCTTCATCTGCTACCTCCAGGACAGTATTAGCAAATCGGGGAGGTCGTATGGTGGAGGCCAAGGCTCGCCCTGGTCTCTCACCTTCCCCATATCGGCGTGCCTGGTGGTATTTCCCCCTGAATTTGCATTCTCTCTCAGCCGTTTCCTGGTACTCCGTGATCAGGGTGCGCAAGTGTGTTTGGAGTTCAGGGGTAGGTGTGGGCAGCATGGACTGCTCCGTGCGTTTTATTTCCTATTCTCGTTTCCGGAGTGTGTTGCGAATGTCTTTTAAGACGCCACCGCTCTTAGCGATGCATATTCCCCGCACAGTGACCTTAAATGCCTCCCAGATCGTTGAAGAGTGTGGTACGGAGCCGTTGTTGCGGAGGAAAAAGTCCGATATTTCTTGTTCAAGTTCGGCTTTGAAAGCGGAATCTAAAAGATTTTGCGGTTGAAAGCGCCAAGAAAGAAAGGGGGGCTCCTCATGGGGGGGCGTGAGAGTGAGTATCACAGGGGAATGATCTGAGTATGTACGGGATAGGTGAGACGCGTCCGATAGCCAAGTCGCCAGTCCCCTGTCAAGCAGCCAGGTGTCGATGCGGGACCAGGAGGAGTGCGCGGTGGAATAGCAGGTGCCCTCCATTGTGAGAGGGTGAAGGGTTCTCCAGGCATCTAGGAGGTCGTTGTTTTCTACTATGTGTGTGAGGGTGCGTTGTGCAGCGGAGTGGTGGTGGCTCTGCGGGTGGGACCTATCCAGAGCTGGGTTAAGTGTAACATTGAAGTCCCCGCCCCATATCAGATGCGTGGAGCCTATGTCCTGTATTTTTCCCCATAGAATCCGAAAGAATTCCGGATCATCAGTATTAGGTCCATAGCAGGAGATGAATGTGATTGATTGTGCGGATAACCTCCCCCATAAAATACTGTACCGACCTTGCGGGTCCCCGTATGAGCCAATGGGGGTGTAGGGGAAGGTGCGTTTCATAAGAATAAGTGTTCCCCGAGCGTATGAGGAGTATGACGAGAAGCATCTGCTGCTGGCCCAGCGGGTCGCAAAAGTGGGAGATGTGATGGGGGCCATGTGTGTTTCTTGGAGCATGGCACAGTGGACATTGTGGCGATCGAGGTAGGATAAGATCTGTCGTCGTTTGCGTGGGTTCCCCAGACCTCTAACGTTCCACGTTAAAAAGTTGTACTGGAGGGGCCTGGGTCGGGACTCCATAGTGTGTGTAGAAAGTAACGGTGGAATGTAAGGCAAAATGTGTTTTTAGGGTGATTATGCTCAACTTGTCTGGCGATGAGGGTGTAGTACAAAGTGGTGCGAAAATAACAATCCCCTTCCCCTCCCTCCTCCCACAACAGCATCCTAACCTTGCCGTGAACGGTCCCTCCCCCCTCCCAAGTCTGCCCATATCCCACCATCCCAACTGGGGATAGTGAAGGCAAGTTCAACATCATATAAAAAATACAGCACCGTAGGGTTCACCTGCGGGGTAAGAGCCAGAGGGCGTCCAGGTGTACCTCGCGAAGGCGAGGGTGCTCGGGATAAGTTCGGAGTCCATCTCGGTGTGTTAGCTGGCGCAGGGCCGGGTCCGGTAAGTTCTGATAGACTCCTCGTTGCCGGCATGGGGTACCAGCTGTTAGATCCATAGCAGGAGTCAGCCTGTAATAGAGGTAAGGTTTCAGATTCCGTCTTGGATCAGGGGACGGCATGGTGGAGTGATGGGTGTGAAAGAGGGGTAGTGCTCAGTTCGCCGCCTCTTCCAGATCGCCGGGGGAGGTGCAGTGTCCCAACTTGTTCCGTAGTTCGTGCAGTCCAGGTCTCTTGGCTGCGGATTCTGGGTGGCATGAGGGGTCTTGGTTGCGCTCGGTCATGGTCCGCTTGTGTCTAGGGGGGTTAGGTTCATTGACGTGCGCCCCTTAACTAGTGTATTTGGGGTCCGAGACCACTGTTTTAGTTTTTCACTCGACATCTGATGTGCCTCCATTGTCCCTGTGGTTTCGCTCCGGAGACGCCCGGCCTGTGGGCTGCCGAGGCAAGGTTTTAAGGAAGTCCTGGGCATGTTGAGGATTCGTAAAGAAATGTTGTTTGCCATTATGTGTCACCTTAAGTCGAGCTGGGAAGAGCATTGCGTACGGCATGTTTAGTTGTTGTAATTTTTTCTTTACTTGGAGGAACTTCCGTCGCTGGTCCTGCACGGCCATGGTGAAGTCTGGATAAAGTGATATCTCCGATCCGTCGTGAGTGAGCTGGCCCTTTTCCCGGGACAGGCGAAGAGCAGTGTCCCGGTCACGGTAATTAAGTAGTTTGGCTATGATGGGGCGCGGCGGGGTGCCGGGAGCAGGCCTGTTGGCAAGGGAACGATGCGCTCTCTCCACGATGAGGACCGAGGAGAAGGCCTCCCGCCCAAATAGTGTTATAAGGAGGCGTTCCACGTAGTCCTCCATTTTCCCTGTGGCTGTCGTCTCCGGCACACCAATAATACGTAGGTTGTTTCTCCTTGATCGAGATTCCAACTCTTCGTTTTTTGCGGCGATCACCTTCAAGACGCCCTCCATCTCATGCGTCCGGTTGTTGGTGGAGCTCGCCGCGTCCTCCAGGTCGGATATCCTTCGTTCCGCCTCTGTCAGCCGTTCATCGTGTTTCTCCACTCTATGTGTGATGCCGTCCAATCTGGCGTTCATGGTGTCCATTTTTGATTCAATGGATGTCAGGCTCGACTGCATCACCAGGAGCAACTCTTTGAGGTCTGTGGTCGATGTGGCGGGAGCTTCGGCCTGGTCTTCATCAACCTCCGGTTGGGAGCGGGGGTTTTGCGGGTGTCGAAGGTAAGCTTCGGCTGTCGTCCGTCTAGTTTCCCCATGGCGGCAGAGCCGTCGGCACTGTGGTCCAAATAGTATCGCGAGCAGGCCAGCGATATGGGCAGTGGTATCCCCGCGCCGTGACGGCCCTCCAACGAAGATCAGCCGGGGGTGTATCGGGGGGTGCTGGAATCGCAGCGTCCTTTCTCCCCTTCCTCCCCGCCGAGCACCTCCGTGTAGGGGTAAATCTGTGGCCTCCGCAGTGCCGCCCCTCTCCAGCCCCGCCAGGCGGTCCAAGAATCAGCAGCTGTCGGTAGCCCTCCCGGTGGGGCTGGGATCCACGGTTTGCATCCGTTGGTGCAGGGTGCGGATGTTTCACCAGGGGAGGGCAGTATCGGTGTGGTTCCCCTTACAGTGTTTCGCCCCGACTTGTGGTTTCCCATGCGTGTGGCCCCTTCAGCGCAGTTCTCCCCAGGCTAAACTGAACAATGAGTTGCGGGGGCAGCCGCGCTCTCCTCCACCCGGGCCGAGCAATTATCAGGAGCAAGGCAGCAGCCGCACCACTTCAGGCCTCTGTTGCGCTCTCAGGGCCTGCGGTCATCTCCTCCGTTCGTCTCGGCGTCAGGCGGCGGCCAACGCGGACAGCCCCGCCGCAACCGCACCGGGCGGTCAGAGGTTCAGCGGCTGTCGGCAGCTCTCCCGCCGGGCACAGGGCCCACAGCTCACAGCCGCCAGCACAGGGTATGGGCGCCCCACTGGGGGGAAGGCAATCACGGCGCGTCGCACCCTGCGGCTCTGTGCCTCGGTGCGCGGTCCCTCGCGCCTGTTGTTCCCACCAGCCCGGCGTCTCTCAGTCCGATCTGGTCGGTGAGTCGGAGGGGGGCCGGCGGATCCTCTCCTATTGTGTCCTCCGTCTTCTCCGCTACTTCGCGGTCCGGGCCTATGATGCAGAGTGGTGTGGTGGCGTCTTTCTCCGCCCGGGGAGGGCGATTGTTCTGCGCGGCCAGCAGCGCTGATTGGGAGTCGGCGGCGTTTGGGGCTCCCGGTTGCTTAGGGCTTCCCCCCGTTTCAGGCCTTTATTCGTGCCCTCAGGGCCTGCGGTCCTCCCCTCCGTGCGTCTTCGTCCTCCTCACCTGTGGAGCCTCGTTCCTCCGCTCGAGGGCGGCTGAGTCGGCCACTGCAGCAGGAGGCTACCAGCGCGAGCAGCCGCTCCGCGTTCGCGCCGGATGGGGTGTTCTGGTCTCACTTTCCCCCACGGCAGACTGCGACTCTCGCTGTCTTCCTCCGTCGTTTATTGCTCAGCTTCGGGAGGCCGCCTCCGCCATTTTGCGGGTAATCGTCGGCGGTATACGGGGGAAGTTTCCTTGGTTCTGAGCAGTTGTTCAGGCGTTATCGACCCTCTCAGGCATTCCTCCGCCTTAGCTGTCGGCCTATGCCATTTCTATGGCATGTGCAGTGGGAGATGGGCCGGATTTACAGCAGATTAGGTCCCGAGCCGCAAGAGCCTCACGCAAGTGCGGCCATCTTGCTTGGCGCCCTCTAGCGCCCCCAAGGATAGGCAGATGTTGTGGCATAAGAGCGGCGCATTGCTGGAGTCGTGTCGCAATCGCGACGCAACTCCAGCAATGCTTAGGGGCCTCCAATACTTAACGTGGTGCGTCAATCCCTACGCCTGCTTCAAGCAGGCGTAAGGGTTTGGCGCAGCGGCGTCGTAAAACTGACTCAGTGAAATCTTGTAGATTTCACTGCGTTACTTTTACAAGGCTTTCCTGCGACAGAACGCCCACCCTGCGACGGAATGCTCATATTAAACCTGACGCAGGTTTCATGTGGCGCAGTAAGCTTTACAACGTGACGCATCTCCCTAGATGCGTCACGTTTTAAATAAGTCGCAACGTGGTATATGGTTTACGCCGCCGCTGCGTCACGAAAGTGACGCAACGACGGCGCAAATGTGTCGCAAGGGGCTTGTAAATCTGCCCCAATATGTGCAGTACGTCCTTGCGTTATTACGAGCCAATTTATTGCTGCGTTTGTTCTAAATTGTACAATTCTCAACCATAAAACTTTCTTCTGTTGTTAAAGTCACACGATTCTCACTCTGGCGATTTAAAAGACAACTCTCTAAACAGGATGAGAAGCAAGTCTGTAAATATTAAAACATATTTTCACTGAGGACTTTGCATTTAGCAGCAGGAGAGCCGAAAGACTGAAGTCCAGTGAGATCTGCAGTATCAGTACTGTATCAGATGCCCTTGGATTGCCATTGCTTGCCATTAGCATCTTATGGCTGGGCAATAGAAGGACTATGTCACAGCCAGGAACAGATTGTGGTATGTGAGATACCAAGCAATGTCAACGTTTTGGTCCACATTAGGCCATCTTCTATCTAATTTTGTTTAAAGACCAGGGGTCGTTGAGTTCAAGTAATTGTAGTTGTCAATTCTCTAAAGTATCACTGAAAGGATGAAAAAGGCAATATTCGAAATTCTGAATGCATTGCTTACTTACGTTTCTGCTGGTATTCCCCAATAATAAAGTACAGAGTTCGCCATCAGAAGATGAAAGGTGCAGGCACTAAATCCCTCTTCGAATTCCCTTGGATGTCCATGAAGATTTTATAATATTCTTTGGTAGTTGTGCTTGAAAACACAGAGGGAGATAGCATGAAAAGACTCTGGGGCATATTCTCAAGGACTTATCGCCGAGTTATCGGCAGTTTAGCGCAGCAAAAGTGGCGAAAGAATTATCGCCCCATTCCCAAGCTGGTGCAAACTGCCCACATCGCCAGTTTACCAGCGATAGCTGCCGCAAAAAACATCGCCACGGATGAGAGAGACAACTAACGCTAATGATATGCAGAGAAGGCGTTCCCGTGCAAAAACACACGAAAACACCACTTTGCGATATTCTCAACTTTCAGCCAGATCTGCGATGCGAACCAAAAACAGGCGATAAGGTGCGTTAGCAGCAGGGATTTAACACCTGCCTTTTACTGGTGTTAAGCAGGACGACAAACTGCAGTAGAAAGGGAGCCCAGCACAGAGCCACATCTGAAGACCAACAGATGCCATGAAGACAATGAGCGTGCAGCCTAGAGACCCAAGAGGGCCACAACACCCACCGCAACCACCCCAGGCCCCCCCGACCACCTCCCCCCCCTGACTACCACAGAGGCAGCGCAGAACAGGACAGCGGACGTTCCCAAAACACACCAGCCTCAGAGACTCAACACCAGAGGAAGTCATTGCCCACTACAGGCACAAAAGGACAACCATCCTCCGTATCCTGACAAAAATTGCCCACAGGCTGACGGTACCAACACGGCGGACAACCACCATCCCTCCGCAGACTAAGCTGCTGGCTGTGCTGCACCTTTTGGCCCCTGGTACCTTCCAAACAACAACTGCCAGAGTCGGAGGAGTCTCACGGCCAGCCCTATCATACGTCCTCACCCATGTCATGGATGCATGTCCACAATAGCAACGGCGGGCCCCGGTCACCGCACCACACGACAGTTCCAATTCGTAGTGTTCCTGCGCAACCAACCCCAACGCCAGCCATTGCCAGACGCCACTGTGCCCCAGATCCAAAACTGTAGTAACTGAAATGGGGGTGCGCACGGTCATGAAGTCCAGTAGTCAACAGTAGTGTAAAAACAGTCCTTTATTACAAATACAACAATAAACAATACGAAAAGCACAGCCAACGCCCAACGGGGAACTTCATCAGGGCAACGTGTGGATTCAAGTAACTGCATAAGCCGCGGGAACTCTCCAGTACCATTCCATACTCCGGAGGTCAGTATCCAGAAACCTGTTGGACAAATGGTGACAATGGTCAAGCGTCCGTATAGTCACAAACCTAATCTGGTACAGTGTATAGCACTTGGACAAACCAGAATGCTCACAGGAAAGACAAATCCTGCACAAAAAGACCGTAACAGAAGTACGTGTGGTCGTAACCTTCGTAGGATAGAAAAGGAAGGTTACGTCACACCAACTTCTGTTACGGTCTCATGATGCAGGATTACCCATACCTGTAAGCATCACAGTTTGTATCAGCTTGATACCCCTGCACTTTCACTCCCCCCACCCAGCCACGAGGGCGCCGCCGTGACCGGTGGTGCCTACGCGATCCTGTGCGCCTGCTGCACCCCAGCCCTGGTCCCCAGACCAGTCCGCCAATCAGCGATGAGTGCCCGCCCCTGTACACCCAGGCCTCAATGCTCACCTGCCGCCACCGGCGTGTCTCCAAGAGGGCCCACCACGTGCCGGTGCAACCTCCTCAGCCGATCGCTGGATTCCGTGCCACAGGCCCCCAGCGCACCCTGCAGCACCGCGCCGCTGAGTCATGTCTGTGCAGCCTGCTGCCCTCGGCGTACACTGCGGTCCAGCTGGGATCACAATTCATAATGAATCTTGATTGGCAGGACGTCGTATCGAGGCCTACACATCATCGCAGGCTGCACACCCGCTCAGCTCTTCAGGTGCCACTAACTCAGTGCACCTCAAGTCATCGCCACGTGGCGGTAGGCCCATGCCAGCCTAAGTGCCTCGGATGCCACCAACTCTGTGCACCTCAAGTCATCACCACGTGGCGGTAGGCCCGTGCCGGCCTAAGTGCCTCAGATGCCACCAACTCTGTGCACCTCAAGTCATGGGCCCTTTATGATTGAGTCTCGTCGTGCTGACGCCATCATGTCACCTCCAGCAGTGGGGAATGTGATGTGGTAGGGCCCTAGGCCCTCATGCATAAATAATGACCACACAGACACACTCAGCTAGATAGTGGAAATGGCCTCGGGCACGTGCGCCCGGCCCCTTTTATTGGCAGGGTCACATGTCCTGTGACGCATGTGCTGGATGGGTGTGGTGTGGGTGTGAACCAGCCCTCAGGGAGTGGCTGTGGCATGCTGACAACTAGACCTGTGATCAGCAGATCACTACAGGGAAGACCTGGGACATGTAGCGTTGTCCCCCACCCCTGTAAGCATAAGCGGAGTGGGCTTGCCTGGCGTATGCCAGTCCAGCGTAGGGGTGTGAACGATGACCCCGGCGCTCTGGGCGTAGTTCTGTTCTGGGCTGGACAAGAAGGTGACTAATGCGTGTGTCTCTGATGGTGTGGCGGCGCCACCCGGTCCGCAATCGGTAATGTTGCACCCTGTGACTCAAGTCCCACAACATGTGCAACATGGACGTAAAGGGGACTCACTGACCCGACATTTATCCATACTTCCGTACTTGAATGTACATAGACATGACACATCTGTGTGAATTTAATTGTTAAATGCACATTCAGTGGAGTGTTGTAGCTGGAGCAGTACAGGGCCATGCAAACCCCACTTTACATTGTTGGCCCGTGGAGGACCAGCCAGAGTCCTTCAGGGAATGACAAGTACATCGGAAGAGGAAGAGTTCAGTCCGCAGTCTGATAGCTGTGTCATTGGTGTCCAAACAGAATATGGCAGTCCATGTCGAGGTCCAAGGTGAGTGTGGCAGAGTGCATCGGGGGACAGTGGAAGGTGATGATGCAGAGGGCAGAACCAAGCAGAAACAGGCCATATGGCGGAGAAGAATGCTACCACTTCCTTACTACCAGTAAGGCAGATTCATCCGCATCTTCGTCCTCTGATGTCTCATGTGCCTCACATGTGGGTGGTGGTGTTTATTCTGCAGCACTGTGTGGCACTGACACATCAGGGGCCGGAGGTGGATTGGCTGCCGCACTGTGAGGCACTGACACATCAGGGGGCGGAGATGTGGATGTCGAAGCAGCAGCAGCATTCATCTGTGCCAGGCCTTGTGGCAGCAATGCCATGACGAGGATCCGCAGGGCATGGTAGATCCCAGCTACATCACACTGGTGTGCAGCCTTGGCAGCCATTCTTTCCGCCTGCACCCGCTCCATGTTCTCCATGGTCCTCCGCATGTGTCCCAACTCCTGGATGACACCGCTGAAGCCACTCTGATTGGACAGTTGTCCTTGTCTCTGAGTCAGGACTCCAGCGATGTCATCCATGGTTCGTTGGAGAGCATAGAGCGGACTGTGGGTGTACGTGGGTGGGACTTAGACACCCACGTATAGCATCTAGTTTGGCTGCAATGAGGTCGAACCCCACCCGCACCTGATCAGCCATCTTCTCCTGGCACCCTAACACACGGCATTGGAAGGCCATGTGTTGTTCGTGGGGGTCCTGGGAGACAGCCATGGTGGTGGGTGCTTCCTGCTGTGTGGTCTGTGCAGGGGGTGGGGTTTCCTCGATGCAGCTGGGCTGCCCTGCTCCTGGAGGTGGGGTGCCGAAGCTGTCCATGAGCCGTTGGAGGGCGTCGGTGTCGATGGAGGGAGGTCCTCTTCATCATCGGTGAAGAGGTGTACCGTCTGCTCTGCAGGAGGTGTTGATTCACCCTCTGCAATGTAAAGGGGAGATGCAGTTTAACATCGTTTTCACATGTATGTTGACGCATTGTACAGGTTTACATACAAACTGCATGGCAATGTACATTGTGACTGTTTGGGAGGAGCTGCCTATTTGATGCGGGATAGTGGACATTTCGACAACATCACGGATGTGTGTTTGTACTTCTGCATGGGTTTGTTGTGAGATTAGTGATGTGTGGGGAGGGGCCTCTCTGGGCACATAGTCAACGGGGGCCTATTTGCATTTTCTAGGTGTGCTGCAGTGTGCCAAGGGGATCAGGGACATGCTCCAGAGTAGTCGTGGGTGTGCACTGTGCTATGCTTAATTGTGCATGTGTGCCATTGTGCCCATCTCCCCCATCCCCTTAGTCCCTGGTCGTTACTCACCCTCTTGCTGTTGTGTCGGCTCCTGTCGAGCAGTGTCCGGTCACCCAACTCCTGCCACCGTCTCCACACTGATGACTGTGGAGACCATTTCCTCCATCTCGTCCAGCTCCTCCTGTGGCGCTGGACTCCCACCTCCAGTCTGCATTGCTGCCTTCTGGTTGTTGGCGAGTTTCTGCTTGGTTTTGCGCTTCACATCATTCCAGCGCCTCTTGACCTCTTCCATTGTCCTCCTCAACACTCCGATTGCATTCACCTTGTCCACGATGGACTGCCATATTCTATTTTTTGTCGACAATGACACATTGGAGGTGACAAACAGTTGTTGATGGTATTTCATCACCTCCGTTATCAGGATCCTGTTTTCCTGCGGACTGAACCGCGTCTTCCTCTTCTTCCTGTCCTTGCCCTTCCCTGACCCCGAGGTCCTGGCCTGGTCCTCCGGGGGACTTGTGGGGTTCTGCTCGTCCTCTGTTCCTGCTCCGGCTGCCTCCATTGTGCTTCGCAGTTGTTTGGTTTTTGTTTGTTGTAGGAGAGTAGGATCTGCCTCTTATGTTGCCCCCACTTTTTTTCTGATGTTTACACTGGTTTCTGGCTATAGTCTGGCTGGGTCCCTGCCAATCAGGGCCCCAGCCTCTCTGTTCTCTCTTAATGACTTGGAGTGCACTCTAGGTGCACTAGTGATTGGATACTGTGGTACCTTATGAGTCCCTAGTATATGGTACCTTAGGTACCAAGGGCATAGGTACTTCACAGGCCTACAAGGGGCTGAAGCATGTATTATGCCACCCCTGGGAAGCAGACTAAATCTGACACCCCAGGCCTGCTACTGCAGCCTGGGTGAGGTGGTGCTAGCACCCCTCACTGAGATATAGGTTTCCTATATCTCTCCTGCACACACATTGAGACTTATCAGTCACCCCTAAAGCAGGCCCTATCAATCCTGAGGGCAGGGTGCTTAGTTTCCATGTGAGGGGGTGCCACTGCCTGAGCAGGGCCCCTCTGCAGCTCTCAGAGTCCAGTCTCTGGGGCTGTTTGTGGATGCGGTTAAACCATATACTCTTAAGTGCATTATATCCTTGTGGTAGAATGCTAACTTTGGAATGGCTGCATCAAAACATGTCGTGTTTGGTGTCAAACATCTTGGAATACTACCCCCCGCCAGTTCTGGCGGCGGGGGTAGCATTCCACCCTTCTAGAGGGATAGACATGTACCTACTGTGGAAACGCGGTAGAATCCTGCAGAGACCTGGCATCACAAAATGGATGCCACCAGTCACAGACACTGGGCTGCCCTCCTGCTGATGACCAACACTCGCAGTGGAGGAAGCCCAACAATAGATATCCTGTCCCAAGGGGGTGTGACCACCTCCCAGACAGGGTTTAGTGTATTGGGGCTGGGTGGGTGCACTCTTAGAGTGCTTTGAAGTCCTGCACTGGGGGAGCAGAAGGCTCCTCTGTGCATACCCCAGTTCAAACCGGCTCAGGGGCTACCTGCCCCTGCTCTGGCGCGAAACTGGACAAAGAGAAGTAGGTGTAACCACCCACTCCCCTGACCCTCCCATAGGTGGGGTCATAGAGCTAGTCCCTCCCATTCTTTTAGTATAAGAGGGGGAACCTGTGCATTGCAAACTAGATCTCCCTGGACGACGCTCTGAAGACGAATCCTGGACCTTCGACGTTCCACTACCTTTGGAAGACTGAAGAATCTCCTTTGGAGTCAAGGAGTGACTCCCCTGCTTGGCAGGCACCAAAAACTACAAACGACGGTCACAGACTATGGCGCTCCCGCCAGAGTCCGAAGTCCCTGCAGCCCACGAAGGGGATTTCCTGACTTCTCAAAGGCCATCGTGAGTCCCCAGCGAAGCTGAGGCCAGTGGACCCCAAGAGTGACGAGGAACCACGACCCCTGGGTACCATGCACTATTGTCGAGTGCAACCCCTTCACAACGTTCTACGAACTTGTGCTTTGGACCACGTGTGGTCCTAGCCTCCAGCAGGAATCCCTCTGAAGATCAGAGGCCTACCACGTTCCGAGTGACCGTGGGCCCCTGTTGAGCGAATCTTCCCGAGGCGTCTTCGTGATCCCTTGCCAGCTGGCTTGTGGGTCCCCTGAAGGCTTTCCTACAGAACCAAAGGGCTCCCCTGGTTGCTCCAGGCCTGCCCTAACATACCCTCGCTGGGTGAGTCCCTCAGACCTTGCTGGTCTGCGCCATTGACTTTTTACACTTTCCCCAAGACTTACTGTTACCAAGGCTTGTTGGCTCCAATCGAGTCTCCGACACCGCAGTAAGCTGCAGACATTGTGGGACACCCCGAATCCAGCTCCTCTGAAAGAATGTGCAAACTGCTGCAGTATGAGGAATCAAGAGTTGCCCTCAGAACCAAGCAGTTGGCACTGGATAGAGAAGCCCTGGAGATCCAGAGAGCTTCTAGAAGAGAGGGGTTAGAACCCCTTGGTGGCAGCAACAGTGTCCCTAGAGGCAGAGAATCTATTCCAGACCCTAGGAACCTGAGCAAGCTTGTTCCTCCCTACCAGAGTGGGGATGATATCCACAAGTGGATAACTGCTATGGAGAGGGCCTGTAGAGTACAGCAGGTCCCCCAATAGCAGTGGGCAGCAATCTTGTGGCTCTCCTTTTCAGACAAAGGTAGAGACAAGCTCCTCACTGTTAGAGAAGAGGATGCTGATAATTATGAAGTCCTGAAGAGTGCACTGATAGATGGGTTTGGCTTAACCACTGAGCAGTACAGGTTGAAGTTCAGAGACACCCAGAAGGCACAGACTCAGGACTGGACTGACTTTGTAGATTGTGCAACCAAGGCTCTGGAGGGTTGGCTGGTTGGCAGTAGGGTTACTGATTTCAAGGGATTGTATAATCTGATGATGAGAGAACAGATCCTTAATAATTGCCAGAACCAGTTGTTGCATCAATACCTGGTGGACTCAGATCTGACCTCTCCCCAAGAATTGGGAAAGAAGGCAGACAAATGGGTCAGAACCAGGGTAAGGCAGAAACCCCAGAACCAAGGGGGTGACACCAAGAAGCAGGATCCTAAGGGCTCTGAGAAAGGTGGGGATAAGTCAAAAGACCAGAAGTCTTCACAAGGGCCCCAAAAATCTGCATCTGGTGGGGAGTCACAATCCAACAAGGGAAAAGGCCAAAAGAAGCCCTGGTGCAAATTCTGTAAACAGAAAGGGCACTGGACTTCTGATTGTAACAAGTCCAAAGACCAAACCACCACCACTCCTGCCCCTAAGGCAACTGTTCCCCCTAGCTCAGCTACTGGTGGAGGTCGTACTCAGAATAAGGGTGTAGTAGGGTTGACCCTGGGTTCTGAAGTGGACTCTGACCTAGTCAGAGTGCCCACTCAGGCAATGCTGATTTGTGATGGAGACCTTGATATGTCCTTCCTAGTAAGCCCCAGTAATCTGGGCAAATACAAACAGCAGCCTGTAATAAATGGCAAACAGGCTTTGGCATTTAGGGACACAGGTGCTAGTGTCACCATGGTGGCAGAGGATCTTGTGGACCCTGGGCAGATCATCCTGGGCGAAATGTACCAGGTGACCAATGCAAGCAATGTCAGGACCAACCATAGTCTGGCAGTTGTGAATTTCTCCTGGGGAGGGGTAACTGACCTCCAGCAGGTTGTAGTCAGTGCAGACCTCCCTGTCGAATGTCTATTGGGCAATGATCTAGAAACTTCAGCCTGGTCTGAAGTAGAGTTATGGACTCATGCTGAGATGTTGGGCATCCCTGCAGAGGTATTTGCTGTGACCAGGTCACAAGCAAGAATGCATAACACTGAACCAGCTCTGGATCCTGGAACAATGGACCAGATGCTTCCCAAGAGGAGGAGCAGTAGGGTAAAGGCAGTGCCTTCCCCTCTGTCTCAGATCACAGATTCACCCCCAGAGGGAGGTGAAGCAGATCCTGAAGAAGGAACTGCCCCAGAGGGACTTGAGCCTGATCAGGTTGTGTTCCTGGGGGCAGGGGGCCCTTCTAGGGAAGATCTGAGTAAGGAGCAACAGTGCTGCCCCTCTCTTGAACCCCTCAGACAGCAGGCTGCTGCTGAGGCTGCTGGGAGTGCTAGTGGGTCCCATAAAGTCTATTGGGATGAGGGACTCCTATATTCTGAGGGTAGAGATCCAGCCCCTGGAGCCACCAGGAGGATGGTAATACCTCAGAAGTTTAGGGGGTTCCTCTTGACCCTAGCACATGATATCCCTTTGGCAGGTCACTTGGGCCAAAACAAGACCTGGGACAGGCTTGTTCCACATTTTCATTGGCCACATATGTCAGAGGACACAAAGGAGTTTTGTCGCTCCTGTGTCACATGCCAAGCCAGTGGTAAGGCAGGTGGCACAACAAAGGCCCCCTGATACCACTACCTGGGGTGGGGGTACCCTTTGAAAGGGTAGGGATTGACATTGTTGGTCCCCTTGACCCTCAAACTGCATCTGGGCACAGGTTTATCCTGGTGGTAGTGGATCATGCCACCAGGTACCCAGAAGCAATTCCCCTGAGGACCACCACAGCCCCTGTGGTGGCAAGAGCCCTCATTGGAGTTTTCTCCAGAGTGAGTTTCCCAAAGGAGGTCATTTCTGACAGAGGTACCAACTTCATGTCAGGATATTTGAAGGCAATGTGGAAGGAGTGTGGTGTAACTTATAAGTTCACCACCCCCTATCACCCACAATGCAATGGGTTAGTTGAACGCTTCAACAAAACCCTGAAGGGAATGATTAAAGGACTCCCAGAGAAGCTTAGGTGGAAATGGGACCTTCTTCTTCCTTGCCTGTTGTTTGCATACAGAGAGGTTCCACAGAAGGGGGCTGGTTACAGCCCATTTGAGCTTCTGTTTGGGCATCCTGTGAGAGGTCCATTGTGTTTGGTAAAAGAGGGCTGGGAGTTACCTCTCAAGCCCCCCAAACAAGATGTGATGGACTATGTACTTGGTCTCCGATCCCAGATGGCTGAGTACATGAAAAAGGCAACCAAAAACCTGGAGGCCAGCCAAGAATTACAAAAAGCTTGGCATGACCAAAAGGCTGTACTGACTGTATACCAGCCAGGACAGAAAGTGTGGGTGTTGGAGCCTGTGGCCCCAGCAGCCCTCCAGGACAAGTGGAGTGGCCCCCATACAATAGTTGAACAGAAGGGAGAAGTCACCTATCTGGTGAATCTTGGAACTCCCAGGAGCCCCCTGAGGGTGCTCCATGTCAACAGATTAAAGCCATATGTTGACAGGGCTGACATGGGCTTGCTCATGGCAACTGATGAGGGCCAGGAGGAGGAGAGTGACCCTCTCCCTGACCTGCTCTCTCAGAACCCTGATGATGGGTCAGTAGATGGTGTTGCTTTGGCAAGCAGCCTCACTGACCATCAGCAAACTGAGTGCAGACAAGTTCTGCAACAGTATAGACATATGTTTAGCCTGACCCCTAGTCAGACTACCTGGTGCACCCATGAGGTGGACACTGGAGACAGTCTGCCTGTCAAGAGTAAAATCTACAGGCAACCTGACCATGTCAGGGACTGTATCAGGACAGAAGTCCAGAAAATGTTGGAGCTAGGTGTAATTGAGCCTTCAGATAGCCCTTGGGCTAGCCCAGTAGTCCTGGTACCCAAGCCTCATACCCAGGGTGGTAAGAAAGAAATGAGGTTTTGTGTAGACTACAGAGGCCTCAATGCAGTCACTAGGACTGATGACTATCCCATACCAAGGGCAGATGAGCTGATTGATACTTTGGCCTCAGCCAAGTATCTAAGTACATTTGACCTAACAGCTGGCTACTGGCAGATCAGATTAGCTGATGATGCAAAAGCCAAAAAAGCATTTTCGACCCCTAGTGGGCACTATCACTTTGTGGTGATGCCCTTTGGATTGAAAAATGCACCTGCCTCTTTTCAGAGGTTGGTGAATAAAGTTCTGGCAGGGATGGAAACTTATTGCTCAGCTTATCTAGATGATATTGCTGTCTTTAGTTCCTCCTGGCAGCATCACCTGGTCCACCTCAGAAATGTTTTGGAGGCTCTGCAGAAAGCAGGCCTCACTATCAAGGCCACTAAGTGCCAGATAGGGCAGAGTCAGGTTGTGTACCTGGGCCACCTTGTAGGTGGAGGCCAGGTTCAGCCTTTACAGAGCAAAATCCAAACCATAATGGAATGGGTTGCTCCAACCACCCAGACACAGGTGAGAGCCTTCTTAGGCCTGACTGGGTACTATAGGAGGTTTGTCAAGGGATATGGATCTATAGTGACCCCCTTGAATGATCTGACCTCAAAGAAAATGCCAAAAAGGTTCAGTGGACAGCTAGCTGTCAGAAGGCATTTGAAGACCTAAAGCAGGCCATGTGCACTGCCCCCATCTTACAGAGTCCAGACTACACCAAAAAGTTCATTGTCCAAACAGATGCTTCTGAGCTGGGTGTGGGAGCTGTACTGTCTCAACTGAATGATGGTCAAGACCAGCCAGTAGCTTTTATTAGCAGAAGGCTGACCCCTAGAGAGAAACGTTGGTCAGCTATAGAGAGGGAGGCCTTTGCTGTGGTGTGGGCCCTGAAGAAGCTGAGGCCATACTTGTTTGGCACTCACTTCATAGTTCAGACTGACCACAAGCCCCTCCTATGGCTTAAACAGATGAGAGGTGAAAACCCAAAACTTTTGAGGTGGTCCATTTCCCTACAGGGGATGGACTATACAGTGGAACATAGACATGGGACCCAACATGCCAATGCAGATGGACTCTCAAGGTATTTCCACTTAGAACACGAAGACTCAACTGGTCAAGGTTAGTTTAGTGTCCCTGCGTTTGGGGGGGGTTGTGTAGGAGAGTAGGATCTGCCTCTTATGTTGCCCCCACTTTTTTTCTGATGTTTACACTGGTTTCTGGCTATAGTCTGGCTGGGTCCCTGCCAATCAGGGCCCCAGCCTCTCTGTTCTCTCTAAATGACTTGGAGTGCACTCTAGGTGCACTAGTGATTGGATACTTTGGTACCTTATGAGTCCCTAGTATATGGTACCTTAGGTACCAAGGGCATAGGTACTTCACAGGCCTACCAGGGGCTGAAGCATGTATTATGCCACCCCTGGGAAGCAGACTAAATCTGACACCCCAGGCCTGCTACTGCAGCCTGGGTGAGGTGGTGCTAGCACCCCTCACTGAGATATAGGTTTCCTATATCTCTCCTGCACACACATTGAGACTTATCAGTCACCCCTAAAGCAGGCCCTATCAATCCTGAGGGCAGGGTGCTTAGTTTCCATGTGAGGGGGTGCCTCTGCCTGAGCAGGGCCCCTCTGCAGCTCTCAGAGTCCAGTCTCTGGGGCTGTTTGTGGATGCGGTTAAACCATATACTCTTAAGTGCATTATATCCTCGCGGTAGAATGCTAACTTTGGAATGGCTGCATCAAAACATGTCGTGTTTGGTGTCAAACATCTTGGAATACTACCCCCCCCCCGCCAGTTCTGGTGGCGGGGGTAGCATTCCACCCTTCTAGAGGGATACACATGTACCTACTGTGGAAACGCAGTAGAATCCTGCAGAGCCCTGGCATCACAAAATGGATGCCACCAGTCACAGACACTGGGCTGCCCTCCTGCTGATGACCAACACTCGCAGTGGAGGAAGCCCAACAATAGATATCCTGTCCCAAGGGGGTGTGACCACCTCCCAGACAGGGTTTAGTGTATTGGGGCTGGGTGGGTGCACTCTTAGAGTGCTTTGAAGTCCTGCACTGGGGGAGCAGAAGGCTCCTCTGTGCATACCCCAGTTCAAACCGGCTCAGGGGCTACCTGCCCCTGCTCTGGCGCGAAACTGGACAAAGGCAAGTAGGTGTAACCACCCACTCCCCTGACCCTCCCATAGGTGGGGTCATAGATTTAGTCCCTCCCTTTCTTTTAGTATAAGAGGGGGAACCTGTGCATTGCAAACTAGATCTCCCTGGACGACGCTCTGAAGACGAATCCTGGACCTTCGACGTTCCACTACCTTTGGAAGACTGAAGAATCTCCCTTGGAGTCAAGGAGTGACTCCCCTGCTTGGCAGGCACCAAAAACTACAAACGACGGTCGCAGACTACGCCACTCCCGCCGGAGTCCGAAGTCCCTGCAGCCCAAGAAGTAGATTTCCTGACTTCTCAAAGGCCATCGTGAGTCCTCAGTGAAGATGAGGCCAGTGGACCCCAAGAGTGATGAGGAACCGCGACCCCTGGGTACCGTGCACTATTGTCGAGTGCAACCCCTTTACAACGTTCTACGAACTTGTGCTTTGGACCACGTGTGGTCCTAGTCTCTAGCAGGAACCCCTCCGAAGATCAGAGGCCTACCACATCCCGAGTGACCGTGGGCCCTTGTTGAGCGAATCCTCCCGAGGCATCTTTGCAATCCCTTGCCAGCTGGCTTTTGGGTCCCCTGAAGGCTTTCCTACAAAACCAAAGGGCTCCCCTGGTTGCTCCAGGCCTGCCCTGACCTACCCTCGCTGGGTGAGTCCCTCAGACCTTGCTGGTCTGCGCCATTGACTTTTTACACTTTCCTTAAGACTTGCTGTTACCAAGGCTTGTTGGCTCCAATCGAGTCGCCGACACCGCAGTAAGCTGCAGACATCGTGGCACACGCTGAATCCAGCTCCTGGTTGTCGTCGACGCCTCCTGGACCTCGTGGCTGAAGAGTCAATGCACCCATGAACGACCTGAATCTTGCAACGACGGTGGGCATCTATCTTCCTTGCCCCGAGTCACTGCCAAGTGACTGTGAACACTGTCCCCTCTGCTTTCAGGTCTTCCATCTTCTGAATCCAGGCTTGGATTCCTCCGGACACTTCTCCTGTCGCCGCAAGCAGCAAGTCTTCACTGGCTCCCATTGAAAACGACGCCGCGACCCGACACCAAAGAACACCTATGCACCCGACTCCCCTGGGTGAGGTAACTTCAGCACTACGGTGCTCCTGTGGGTGTGGGCCCTAGAACTACTTACCCTGTAAGTGACTTGCTTGTAGCTACCCTAGAAGTGCCCTAAAACTCTTACTTTCCAAGTGCGACTATCGCACTGACTCGTACATGGTTCGCGTCTGTGTTAGACACACCGCGTCCAACTCCCTTGCAACTCTATCTGTAACCGCGTCCTTCGACTCGTACAAGGACCGATCGGTGTGTTCGCTTCGAACACGCAAGGGACCTTTAACATTGAAATCTCAATCGCGTCTGTTCGCATAGACTCGTACAGGACTCGCACCGGTGCCAGGACACCGCGTCCGTCCCCTGTGGGTCTCCTACAACTACCTGGGGTGGTTCTTGGGGGTCCCTCGATTCTAGATGCCCTAGACCTAGGTCTAGCCAAACTAAGATTGTGATATTCGATTGTGCTAAACTTATTTTGATAACATTTGACTTGTACATATGTTCCTGACCAGTGGCGTAGCTAGGGGGGGGGGCGATGGGGGCGGACCTCCCCAGGCGGCACGAGTTTTGGGGCGGCAGCCGGCCCCCCTTCCCCCGCTCTTACCTGCGGCCGTTGCGGCCGCAAGAATCGGCCGCGACCGCTACCACCCCCCCCGCTCTTCTATCATATCATTTTGCAGAAAGCCTAAGGCCTAGCTACGCCCCTGTTCCTGACTTCTAATCTCATAAAGAAATTAGTAGAGAGTTGTTTATTAATAAATACATATATATTTGATATATATACCTGTGTGGTGTCCTTTCATTTGGTGATTCAAGAGATTGTGTGGTAAAACAAGCTGCTTTACATTCCTTCAAGACTTAGCCTGAAGGCTGCTCTCCACAGCTACCACTAGGATAGCTTTCTATAAAGGTTGTCTTAAACCTATCTACCATAAGAGTCGAATTGTTCTGGTGCAAGGTGTCCACTTTAATTAGTGAACAGCATATACCAGGCCAACTTCTCACATTTGTGTTTTTTTTCTGCTTTTGTAGTGATTTTTCCCGCCTGACGTGTGTGAATTGCAGGTCTGGCGCTGCTTGTCGCAGATTTTTCTATCGCGGTTGGGCCCATCGCAACTTTTTTCATGTTCGGGTTTTCTTTTTTATCGCCGTCGCTGTAGTTGTATGGCGGACATTTGACGCATTATCGGGAGACTATCGCATGTTACCGCCGTGTTGTGAATACGACGTTAACACAGAGTTATTTTCCCACGATAGACAGCGATATGAAAACGTGCGTTAGCCTTTTCTGGCGATGATTATCGCACGTTCTTGAGAATATCCCCCTCTAGGTAGAGTCTACCCAGAAGCGAAAGAAGTAAATGACACCACTTTTTTAGCCTTTTGGTCATCTCTTTTGATAATCCAGGTGGTATCAGAATGACTGGAAAGTTTAACAATCAGATAATCTGCCTTTCCAACTGAAAAATCAGAAGGCATATTTGCAAGATTAATAACTAAGTTTATTCTACCAGTATCCATTTTATAACCCAATTGGAGGCCAATTAAGCATCTGCTTAAAATACTTATTGTTATTGACGGATATGCATGGTAAAAATTGTGATTTCATGAGCAAAGCCAGCAAATGGAACAGTTGGTGTCTGTGGTGGGAGCAGTAATACAACAGAGGCAACTCTGAGGCAGCAGGTGCAGCGAAAAAAGTGCATTTATTCCAAGGAAAGGAGCCCACGTCCTGCCGGTCCCTTCCCCAGTGGTTCTCATCTCCAACGCGAAGAGTTGAAGTTGGCAGCCATGGAGAAAGAAATTGGAAGCATGTACGCAGGGCAAATACAAACATGTTATTAGATGTCATACCAGTCAGACAAGAGCCCCTAGAGCGACCCCCTAATTACATAGAGAAAAGACTAGTAAACATCACACTACATCATCTCACCCTTTATAAAAACAGGGAAAAGATTTTAAACATGAAATCATTCAAACGTGTTATAGATTTTGAAAGAAGTAAAATTACATCAATTCATGTAAAAGTCTTTAAATCTTGTAGGCAAAGACATTTTGCGTGATTGCCTTCCAGAAGGCAAAGAGTCAACAGAATTGCTGGTGTTTTGAAAGTCCGAATCCAGCACTTTCTCTGAAACAACTGTATCAGACAAAGAATCAGACAACATAGGTACTAAAGTCCCAGCATGCACTGACTCAGACGGACCAGCCTCCACCGATCCACATCAGCATGAGACACAGCTAGCGTATCAAACCAATTAGTCCCCACATCTCTGTCCACATTGCCCTTAAATGTACCTATTTTGGTGGCCTGTTCAGGCGTGAGTTTAACCAAAGCTCTTTTGCTCCACCAGCCTTTACCTTCAATGAAAACAGAACCTTTAGCCAACCTGGTTAGCTTGACTGGCAAATAAAGTTTTGTCACTGTTCTCAATCCTATTAAGACTTTTAATCATCACCCAATCACCAACTTGGAAGTCAGTACTTCTAACTCCATGTCAATTATCATAATACTCCTTATGAAGCCTATGTATTACAGACACTTTGGGGGATATTCTAAAGAACGGGCGATAATTATCGCCAACCTAGGTTAACGCAATTTTATATAACGCCGTCTATCGCGGGAAACAAACGACGTGTTAACGGCGTATTCTCAACACGCCGGCAACAGGCGATAGTATCCCGATAACGCATCAAATGTCCGCATTAAAATTACCGGGACGCCGATAAAAAAGGAAACCCGAACGTGAAAAAAGTGGTGATGGGCCCAACAGCGATAAAAATATCAGTGATAAGCAGCGCCAGGCTTGCTATTCCCACGTCAGGCGGGAAAAATCACCATAAATGTTGCACTTACACTTGTCAGAGTGATGTGCTAATGCAGAGGACTGACATGCACACAGGGAATGTGTGTTGCAATGATTTTATTTGCACATGCTGTTCATGTGGTCATTTTGTACAGTTCCATGATTGCTAAGGACAGTCACAATGTGACGTGCTCATGCGAAGAAATTGTTAATGATTGTGTTCCTTCGGGCTATTCCTGCTGCAGCTGCAGTGGGGTGTGGTCCACCTGCCTCATCTTCCTCATCATCGTCCGGTGCATCTGGCACTTGGATCCATGGGGCATTGGTGCGTAAACATATGTTGTGCAACACACAACATGCAATGATCATCTTGCACACTATTTCTGGGCTGTACAGGAGTCTTCCAACTGTGATGTCCAGACACCTGAAACGTGACTATAACACGCCAAATGTGCGCTCAACAATGCCCTGGTGCGTTTGTGGCCCACATTGTACTGCCTCTGGGCCGGGGTGTTTGGGGCTCGGAGGGGTGTCATCATCCACGGGCAGAGTGCATATCCTTGTTCACCTGTGAGAGGTAAGTGAGATTAGTGTAAATTGGTGGTCCTGCATGCTGTGTTGGCAGACTTACAAGTTTTGTGGTGTGTGATTTGTGTGACTTTGGGATTCATGTTTGCCAGGTATTGCTTCTGGCAAATGTGCGGGATCAATGTGTATTACGTAGCCTCACAGCTGCTCCTCTCTCCCCCCAAGCCTATTCACTTATGTGCGCTGCGCGGTTGCATCACTTGCACTCCTACGGCACACCATTGTCATGCCTGTCTGCACATGTCCGCAAGCCTGACAACACTGTAATGTTGGCTGTTGAAGGTGGGCGGCCATGTGTGTGTAGGCCTATGGTAAGTATTGGGCGGACACAGATGTGGAGTTCAGGCCTGGCTGAACTCACGCTGCGATTCAGGCTAGGCCTTTGGCTTATGCTGCGGCAATGAAGATACACACACAACAGTTGGCATGTATGAGCCAAGACCCCGAGCGGTCTTGCGCTCCTTTATTCATCCTCCGGGTGCATGCTACATTGCAACATTGTCGATTAAGGGCCGGGTGGCGCTGACACTACAACAGAGACACACGCCATAGTTACTTTTGTGGCCAGCCCGGAACTGAACCACACCCAGAGCCCAGAACTGAACCACGCCCAGAGCCCCGGGCCATTTCTCCACACTCCTCACACGCCTACGCGTGGGCCGCCGCCGCGGCGCTGGGATGTCATGCGCTTCGGAGTACGTCTCCAGACGTTCCACCCAGGCTTTCCAGCAACCTGCCTGGGACGGGGGTGGCCCCGTGACTGTGAAGGGCTCCAGTGGCATTACCGAGGACATGCTATTGGTTGCTGGAGGCGGACTTGTGGGGTAACCCCACGGAACGATAACTTGTGGTGCACTGAGATAGGCCCACCTGAAGAGCTGAGCGGGTGTGCAGCCTGCGATGATGCAGTAGGCCTGGAGGCTGGACGGTGACTTGTGGTGCACAGAGGTAGTGGCCCCTGAGGCACTGCGTCCGGCACGGGCCTACTGCCACGTGGCGATGACTTGCGGTGCACTGAGGTAGGCCCACCTGAAGAGCTGAGCGGGTGTGCAGCCTGCGATGATGCAGTAGACCTGGGGGACGGACTGGAATGGATGTGTCTGAGGCCTGCTGGACCGCAGTGTAGGCCGGAGGGAGCAGTCAGCACACACAGAACTCTGCGGTGCGGTGCCGCAGGATGCGCTGGGGGCCTGTTGCGCGGAAGCCAGCGATCGGCTGAGGAGGCTGCCAAGCTCGCGGGCCTCGGGCTAGAAGATTGCACCAGCACGTGGTGGGCCCTCTTGGAGACACGCCGGTGGCGGCAGGTGAGCAGTGAGGCCTGGGTGCGCAGGGCCCGGACGGGTCTGGGGACCAGTGGGCTGGGGTGCAGCAGGCGCACAGGATCACGCAGGCACCACCGGTCATGGCGGCGGCCTCGTGGCAGGGTGAGGGGCGCCGCCCTGGCAGACACGACCCTGCAGGCGATGACGAGATGTGCGCCGGGTGGCGTGTGATGTAGCTACCTCGTCGCCGGTGTGAATTTGGCCGTTGAAGGTGGTCGGCCACGTGTGCGTAGGCCTATGGTCAGGATATGGCAGACACAGAGACACACGCAGTAGTTACTTTGGTGGCCATCTCGGAAGTGAACCACGTCCAGAGCCCCGGGCTATTTATTCACACTCCTACGCTGGACTGGCGTACGCCGGCCCAGCCCACTACGCTTGCGCTTACAGGGGGGGCGACATAGCTACATGTCCAAGGTCTTCCCCACTGCCTGGGGTAACATGGTTGCGTCCACTGTCCACAACACTACAAACACCAGCAGTATATGTCCACATGGACATGGCTGTGCTCTGCATACTCAAGACTGTCCAGCACATCACCGCCACACTTGGCATTGTGTACATTCTTATTCATGGGTCCATTGCCTCCTTCGCACATTCTTGGTTCCCACCTCTCCCCACATTCTGCGATTGCGTGGCAGTGGGGCTCTGCCTTTGTGGATGGTTTGTCTACATGTCTGGCCCCTGTTACCACAGTTATTTGTGTTGTCGTGTCTGGTAGGTGGGCATGTTGGTTGGCATGTTGTATGTGATTTTGTTACGTGTGCATTCCCACAGTTGTGAGTTGTATGATTGTGGAGTTGAGGTGTGTGGTGTGTTCCGTTGGTACTTACCAACGAGCATTGCATTTCCTTAGGTGCCATCCTGAAAGCGCTGGTTTATGATGGACTGTCGGAAGATGCAGGAATCATGCACACTGCCTGGGAAGTTGGCGACGACATTGGTGAACAGTCCCCGGTGGTCCACTATTGCCTGCACATTGATGGAATGCGTGTGCTTTCTGTTGCGGTAATTGTGTGCAGTGTCAGCAGGGGGCACAAGTAGGACATGTGTGCAGTCAATTGCTCCCAAAACGTGCGGGAAGCCAGCTATGGCGTAGAAGCCTTGCTTGGTCTCCAGCTGTTCCTGCGCAGTGTGGGGGAAGTGAAGGTGCTGGGGTATCAAGCTGATGATGGCATCCAAGACAGGTGTGAGGAACTTTGATAGGGCTGGCTGTGAGACTCCTCCAACTCTGGCAGTTGTTGGTTGGAAGGTACCAGAGGCCAACAAGTGCAGCACAGCCAGCAGCTTGGTCTGCGGAGGGATGTTGGTTGTCCACTGTGTTGGTACCGTCAGCCTGTGGGCAATGTGGGTCAGGATGCGGAGGATGGTTAACCTTTTGTGCCTGTAGTGGGCAATGACATCCTCAGGCATTAAGCCTCTGAGGCTGGTGCGTTTTCGGAAGGTCCGCTGTCTTGTTCTGCGCTGCCTCGGTGGCAGTGCGGGGGGGTGGTCCTGGGGGTGGGAGTGGTCCTGGGGGTGGTGACGGTGGTTGTTGTGGCCCTCTTGGGTCTCCAAGCTGCATGATTAGTAGCTCCATGGCATCTGTTGGTCTTCAGATGTGGCTCTGGGCTGGGCTCCCTTTATACTGCAGGTTTTCGTCCTACTTAAGACCAGAAAAAAGCAGGTCTTAAGTCCCTGCTGCTAATGTGCTGTATCGCCTGTTTTTGTACCGCATCGCCGATCTGGCTGGTCGTTGAGAATATCGCGACGTGGTGTTATCGGGAGTTTTTGCACGGGAACACCTACTCTGCATATGATTAGCGTTAGTTGTCGCTGTCAGCCTTGGCGATGTTTTTAGCGGCGGCTATCGCAGGTAAACTGACGATGTCGGCTGTTAGCGCAGGCTTGTGAATAGGGCGATAAATCTATCACCACTTTCGTGGCGGAAAAGTGCCGCTAATTCGGCGATGAGTCCTTGAGAATATGCCCCATTGTCTTTAACGACTATCGTAAGATCATACCAACAGCCTTTTTCTTTAGTTACTAAATATCTAATCCAATCAGGACAAGTTTCACACTTAGGTGTTCTTTTTCTTAACATGCAAAAAGGTGCAATCCCCGTGGTTCTGCACGGAGTGATGGAGTAGGCCCAAATCTTCTTTCTAAGAAAATCCTCAACAGGTAATTTATTTGCAATTGCCATCTGAATGCCTTTCCTGAGAAACCTATTCATCCTTTCCGCAAGACCATTTGAGGTAGTAGAATATAGTGCTGCTTTCAAATACTTGATGTGGAAGTGATTAATAAAATCTTTCATGAGAGACGAGGTAAAGTGGGTGCCATTACCTTTAACTGATGACCCTCAATGTCAAAATAAGTTTGTCAAAATTTAATAAGATTGGTGGTAGATGATGTGGAAACAAAGTCGAAATAAACCCATTAAAAAAAATAGTTAACGAGGACTACCAGAAACTTCTGATCAGTGGGCGGTATTTCATAAGGGTTAACAAAATCCAAAGCTACTTTGGACCAGACATCATCTTGCAGTGGGACTGTGTGTAGTGGAGTGCAATGAGTTTTGCAGTGCTTGTCAGGCAAAAAGCATGTGGTACACTTGGAAACCCAAGTAGAGACATGAGTCCAAAGATGCCCACCAAAATAGAATTTTTTTTGTAAGTTCCCCCCACATCTAAATGGCCTTGATGTGCAGCTTCAATCAGCTTTTCTCGAAAGGAGAACGGTAGGATACAAACATCATTTCTCATTAGGACCCCATTAACCAGCGAGAGTTCCCCTTCAACTTGAGCAAAAGGTTTCAGAGGTGAAACTATTGATCTTTCTTTGGGCCAACATTTAACCATAATATTTATCACTGATGAGAGGACTTCATCTTTGCTCAGATCATCTATCCAGTCATTGAAGGAAACCACACCAGAGGAGAACTGTAAAACATCATTCAACATGGCCACCCCATACTCCACATCATATTTGTCTTTACTTGCATTCTTGCTTTTTAAGGGCAATCTGAAGAGACAGTCAGCCCTCACATTTTTTCCCCTTTTGAATGTGATTGATGGTAAAGTTATAATCTTGTAGACGTGATAGCAACCTTACCAGTCTGGCAGAAGCCTTTCCAGTTCTGTTGCCCTTAAGCATGTGAAGTAACGGTTTATGGTCAGTGTAAAGATCAAAATGCGTGCCCCACAGGAAGGTTTCACATTTTCAAAATAGTCTAGCTCCTGCACTTAAACGCGATAAGTGTCTGTTTTGAGAGTAAAGCCAACTTCCTTGAAAACATCTAGGACTTTGGACAAAATCACATTGTGTTCCTGAACAGGTTTTGTGAAAATCAAGAAATCATCCTGATGGGCCTGTGTCACCTACGCCCGACAAAAAGGAATCCAGCAGCTTCTGAAAGGCACTCGCTGCAGACATCAGACCAAAAGGAAGTCTCAAAAATTTGAATGCCCCAAAAGGGGCGACAAAAGTGGTCAAGTCTTGGGAGTATGCAGTGAGTGAAACCTGATGATGAGCTGAACGTAAATCCAACAGCGAAAAAAAATTGCCATTTCCTAAGTTGACTAACAAATCCTGAACTTTTGGAAGTGGATAGCAATCCACTAGAATATTTCTGTTTAGTGTGCGCAAGTCATGCCTGTCTTCTTGCGGACAATCACAATGGGACTGACCCACTCAGATGAGTCTGTAGGAATAATGACTCTTTCCTTGACTAATTTGTCCAATAAAACCTTAAATTCTCACAGACAAAGGTACTGGTCTGGGTTTATGAGCAATAGATACTGTGTGCTTCTTCAATTTTATGCTATACTTAAACTTATGAATTGCACCAATTTTTGTTTGAAAGACCTCTAGATACTGCATAGTGACCTTAGTAATGCTATCTGTGGTGTCACTAACAGTAGCTGCACAAGCAGGCTTTGCCACCAATGGATTATCAGCTCCAGGAACCAACATTAAACCTAGCTTGGCTAAGCATTGCCAGTCAATGATAAGTTAACCTCTTAACACAACATACACTTTTGCCATGATTTCTCTCCCAAGAAACTTTACATTTTCCACAAAGAAGCCCAATATGACAATGTCTTGGTCCCAGTAAGCCTTAGGAGCCACGTCTGGAAGACTGAGGGCCCAATTACGACTTTTGGTGGAATGGTGGCGCAGCGGTGCAACCGACACGCCACTGCTCCGCTGAAGGTTGCCGCCGCCTGCCTGCCAGACTACAACTTTTCAGTAGTCTGACAAGCAGGCGGTGTGGCGGTCCTCTGGTGGTGCCTCTTTTAAAGGCTGTGTTGCCTTTGAAAAAGACACTGCAATGGGACCTGCCCTACAAGGTTCCTGCACTCAAAAGTCCATGCCGTGCAGGAACCTATGTGCATGCACACAGGGGGGGCCATGTTATGCCCCCTTGTGCACATCCACATGCAGTTGAGGCACAGGAGGGCCCAGTAGGGCCCCTTTTGTTTCCTCTCCTCCAAGGTCTACATGGAGGAAGAACCTCTATGTACACCCTGGACGAGAGAAAACTCGTAATATGCTTGGCGGGACCGGGGAGGTCCCACCAAGCAAATTCATGCCTCTGACCGCCGCTCCAACACCAGGAAATGGCGGTTCCCTGGCAGAGCCGGCGGCCCGAGGGCGGTCCAACCACACAACTCCTAATGGGGCAGTCGGACGGCTGGTGCGAGGGCACGCCACCACGAGTCTGGCAGTCATCAGACCACCAGACTCGTAATATGGGTCTAAGTGTTTTAGTGTTTACTCAACACTAAGTGAACAAGGTGTCTGACACAATAGTGATAGGTGCATCAGAATCAGCCATCATCTGCAATCTAATACCCCAATGTATGCTTCACACAAGGGACCTTTGATTGGTTAGGGTTCTTGTCAAGACCACTCAACGTAAGTACCACGTTAGAGAGATCATGAGTGCAATTAGGTAATGATGTATCTACATCCACTGAGTGTACTTGAATGTTCCCTTTGCCTCTACATACTCCCTAAAAGTGTCCTATTTTGCAACACTTACTACATCTTTTACCCTGACCGGGGCAAGCATGATAATTACTCATGTGTGACCTAAAATAATAAAGAGTTCCTTTCTTTTGAAGAGACTTTGCGTTTTTCTCCTTGGCAGACACAGCATTAAGTGACTCAGACTCATGTGCTATATTGACAGAATGATTGACGGACTCAATGTTTATGAGTTTGCAGGAAACAATGGAGCGTTCTATGGACTTAGCAAGCACTAGCACTTCTGTAAGCATGAGGTCATGGCAGCTATTGAGTTACACTTGAATTTTCTCGGAATTGCAGCTATACACAAACTGATCCCTTATATAATTATCCAGAACAGACCCAAAGATGCAATTAGCAGCCAAATTTCTGTGTGGAAATGTATTCTTCTACTGTTTCCTCCTGTGACTATTTTCTTTTAAAGAAATTAAAGCATTCCAGGAGCACACTTGGCTGTTCTGTAAACTTTTGCTCCAGTCTCGCAACAGCCTCAGTGTACTCATTCCAATCATCAAAATGCTGAGGTGGCAACATTTGCGGCAAAATATCAAGTACTTGTCTTTCTGTGCCCAAATGACTAAAAAGGAGCACTCATTTTCTCCTGGGAGAGAATGTACATGCCTCCAGTGCAATCAAGTAGTTCTCAAAAGACCTAAACCATTTCTTCCAGGGGAGTACTGGTTTACCTGGGTGTTTTAGAAAGGGTTGCAGCTGAACCAACTGTGTGAGATTGCTCATGTTGAAGAAACAAGCGCCCAGAAATATGCCCAATAATGCCAGAAAATGTTGAACACCCAAGCGCTCAGACAAATGCCTAATAAAACCAGAAATTAGTCAACAGAGGCAGTACATACCTCCTTGGGATAGATTTGCAAATGAAGCCACAACATTGTATAATTGCCTGGTGAAATTCTGAATAAAGCAGTCAAAACGGTATACCACAGTATATCAAATCACTGCTGGCAATAAAACAACATAAAAATATGTGCCCAAGTAAAGATGGCTGCCACACAAGCACATGATTACGTCACTTGAGCGCTCGTCAACTCAATGGGGCCAAAGCAGGATTCGAGCAAGTGGTCATGCACGTGCCGTGCTCCGTTGTCTATGCACACACACAGCAGAGTCAAATGAAAGTGAGCAAGCACGAGGAAGGGTGCATCAGGGCCAAAATTAAGCAAACAGGACAATACCATGCAAGTTTGTAGAAGAAATAAAGAAATACGCTTTCTATGGAGAAAGCTAGCCGCTCAATCCAGTGCAGGAAGAAACTATGGGGCATATTAGCAAGGGCTTTATCGCCGCTTTATCGGCACTTTTTTCCGCTACAGCAGCGATTTTTTTATCGCCCTATCAGCAAGCTGTCGCTAACAGGCGTTAGCGACAGCTTTCTGGCGATAGCGGCCCGTTTTCCCATCGCCTTGCATGCCAGCGATAATTATCGCTAATGACATGCAAGGTAAGCGTTCCCAACTAAAAGCGACTGAAAACAGTCGCTAGCACCACTTCCCCCTATTAGCAAAGCAGGCAAAGCGATAAAAGAATTTGCGCTAAGCGCGAATATCGCTAGAATTTAACACCTGCTAAAAACACGACTTACCTGTTTGTTGAATGGGAGGTGGATTGTCAGGCTAAGTCCCACATAGCGTTGATGCGTGAATATCGCTGGATTTCCAGCGATCTTCACGCATTTCGCCGCTATCGCTGGATATTTTATCGCATTGGAGATAAACGCTGCTAATAGCGTGTTATCTCCGCGATAATATCCAGCGATACGCGGCGATAAAAAAAGCGCGGTTTGCGATAATTATCGCAAGTTGTTGCTAATATCCCCCTATGTGTGACAGGAGAAAAGCCAGAAAATGACGAAAATCAGCGCTGACAGTAAACTCCTGGTTCAACTTGTCGTCAAATGTGGTGGGAGCGGTAATACAACAGAGGCAAGTCTGATGCAGCAAGTGTATTGAAGAAAGTAAATTTATTTCAAGGAAAGGAGCCCACGTCCTGCCGGTCCCTTCTCCATTGGTTCTCAACTCGTAGAGTTGCAGTTGGCAACCATGGAGAAAGAACTTGGAAGCATGAATGCAGGGCTAATACAAACATGTTATTGAATGTCATAACACTCAGGCATGAGCCCTAGAGCAAGCCCATAATTACATAGAGAAAAGACTAGTAAACATCACACTACAGGGGAAGATGCTAGAAAACTGGAAAAAGCTGCTGTGTTGCATTGAATATGAAGAAAGGGCATCCAATAAAGTGCAGGGTAGGTGATTGAGGGTGTTCCTGCCTGGTTCCCCCTCTGGTTATCAAATAATACTGAACGGGTGCGATTTGCAATTACAACCGCTCCAGCCATCAATCAAACCTTTAGACTTTTAAAAGTCATCAAACATACATGTAGAAAGCCAAATTTTCAGAGTACAGCCCACGTGTACGGCCAATTTACCATGTCAAACTACTTTTCAAATGAATGACAAATGGTTACAAGGGGATGTCCAAAACAGCTGACATGATCAAGCAATGCCATAGCAAAATTTCTATGGTCTGCGGCATTCCTCTAGAAGACATAACCACAATGTTCAGTTCAAGGTAGGTTAACTCCCTTAATAAATGGGGCAAACAATGGACCAGTATTTTGTAAAAACATTTTGTTGTCTTCCTTCAGAAATTAGATCGGCCTTGAAGATGAATAGTTGATACCGCCTTTGATTTTAAAACAAATAAAGTGTACGATGGTCATATTGCCAAGCATACTGCATAAATGCCAAGTGTTGCCAAGAATTAGTGCTATTTGTTCCTGAAGAGTGGTCCATGTAGCCATCAGGAAAGTTGTCTGATAGCACATTGAAATTTTCTGTTCTGTAATATTCAACTTGAATCCCATCAGGCCCAAAGCTTTGTTAGCTGGTAGATAGTTCAGTGCCTTCCACAATTCACAAGTAGTAATTGAAGCCTCTAGCCTCACATCCTGTACTTTTAAACATAGTGTGGAGGGTGTTGAGAGTGACACCATTGATGGTGCCATTGTCATTATACAGATCTTCGAAGTAGTGTAAAAGGGGGCAATAGATCCTCTTCAACCACTTCTTTTCAACTACTGCCTCAAATAGCAGACATTTTATTTGTTGGCTTCTTTTCGTGCAAAAGTAAAGATGAGACTTTCACATGAAACTGCAACCTGATAGTGTCTCTCTGGAACGCCAATCATAGCCTTCTCAGCGTTTAACTGGACTCCTATTCAAAGATGACCTAAACAAAACTTACTATGTCAAGTCGTACACATGCTTCAGCAGAATGAGAGGCTCTGGTACGAGACATAAACAAGCAGTGTGGATCAACCTTTTCATTGAATCCCTCACACAATTAACTTGGTCAGACACTACATCACATCCCAGAAAAGTTTGCTCCTTTGCATCATGGTACATGCAGTCCACAATTTGCGCTCCCCTCAGTGTTGACTGACCAAATGAGCAAACTTTTATGGGATGTGATGTAGTGTCTGGCCATACCCTTTTGCCTTCCCAAACTGAGCCGGAGATGCTGGCCCAAGCCGGAGAGTACAGCTTGAGCCGGAGAGTGCGACTTGAGTCGGAGATTCCGGCCCGACTGCGGACGTAAAGCTACAACTTGTAAATTACTTCTGTGAAAAGTCATGAAGTTAGACTTTTGTCTCAGATTGCCTTTGTGAATCGGGCCTAATGTGTAATAGGTATGTGTCATGAAATCTCCCTAATTTTCAAAAAAGCATAGCATATTTTTAACATTTTATACTTGTAATCTAGCATCACCCTACGTGTTACTGGATCAGGTGTGACAACCTACAAGCAGTGTCTGTTGTAAGGTGGATTATTGGTAGGGGTAAGTCTGAACCTACAACTAGCAGCAAGGCAGGCAATGCAATATAAGGTCCAGCCAAGGTCTCAATAAATTAGCGTTTGGCTCAATCCTTAGAAGCTGGCTGCAAGCAGGCAGGCTTAATTTAGGAGAGGGGTGTGCAAAGCATTTAAAAACGCCAACACAATAAATAAGTAAGACAAAACACACAATACAAATCCACACCCAATTTATAAACGTAGGAAATATTTTAATGATTAAAATGCCACCAAAACGACAAAAATCCAATGTAGCGAACCGGAAATATGATTTTTTTTTAAATAAACGCATGCCACTGCTTAAAGACATATAGCGCCAACTTGGGACATCTGGTCGCGCTTAACCGGGACAAAGTCAATGTAACCCCCACACTTTTTGCCAGACTAATGATGCACTTTGACTCTATGTGCCCTGGGTCCCTGCCAATCAGGTTCCCAGGGCCTGTGTTCTTTCCCAAAACTCTACCTTGTACCCCCAATTGGCACCTCTCTGGCCACATGTCAGTCCCTTGTAAAAGGTACCATGGGTACCAAGGGCACTGTGGCCAGAGAAGGCCTCTAAGGGCTGAGGCACTTATTGTGCCACCCTTAGAGGCCCTGTACCTTTACACACACACACTGCCATTGCAGGCTGCGTGTTTTGCTGCAGAACAAAGTGAAGAGTCGACATGGCACACATCCCAGTGTGCCATGCCTACAACCCACTGCCCTGGCATAGGTCAGCCACCCCTCTAGCTGGGTGCACTATACCAGTGGTGAGGGTACAGGTGTATGCGCCCTGTACCCCCTATAGTGTCTAGACCAATTCTTAGACATTGTAAGTGCAGTAATGCCATTAAGAGTATATGGTGCTGGGAGTTTGTCATTACAAACTCCACAGCACCATAATGGCTTTACTGAAAACTGGCAAGTTTGATATCAAACTTCTCAGCACATTAAACCCACACTGATGCCAGTGTGGGATTTAATGAAAAATGCACTCAGAGAGCATGTTAGGGATGCCCCCTGAAATACGACCAGCCTCTGGTGGGTTCCCTGACTGGTACACACCAGCCTGCCACTACAAGACATGTTTCTGGACCCCTAAGGTGGGAGCCTTTGCTCCCTGAGCCCAGAAACAAAGCCTTTCCTGGGCCTAAGTGTTCACACCTCCCCCAGGTCAGGAAGAGCCATCTGTGGCAGGGGAGCTTCATAGGCCTTGCCGCATTTGTACTGCAACCCCCAGCCTCTCCTGCTATCAGGAGCAGGCCCCTTTCCTGCCTCCCCTCCTTTTCGGCGGGAAGACAGGCGGGAAAAATCATCCAGTCCAGAAGGTGTGCCCACCTCTGCCAACCCCACCCCTCAGGTGGGGGAGCCGAGGTGAAGCCCACTCTTCAATGCCCTCCATCTTGCAGATGGCAGGCACTCTCCAATCAGGATTAGGGATTGTGCCCACTCCCCCATGTGGGGTGAGCACACCAAGGGTGTAGTCACCCTAAGGTCAGTAGCCCATTGGCTACTGACCTTGAGACCCCTAAAACGCTCCTAAATACAGTATTTAGGGGGCAGCCCTGAACCAAGAAGACAGATTCCAGCAACCTAAGAAGAAGAAGGACGAAAGAAGACGCCCAGCAGAGGAGATTGCAGAGAAGAACTGACTTGGCCCCAGCCCTACTGGCCCGTCTGCAGTTTCCAGAAATCCTGCGCCAAAAGTCACCTTGTCCTGCAGCCAGCGACCTCCAGAACCCTGGTAGGACTGACTGCATTCAACAAAGACCGGATCTCCTGTGAAAACAGCTCTGTTCAAAAGAAACTCCTAAAACAGACTCTGAGCCTGCGGAGGACAAACAAACCCGATGCCTGGAACCACCACTGCACCCGTCGCCTACTGCCCGATTTCGAGGTCCCCAGCGCTCCAGAGTCGGAGTCCAACGTGGGTTGACCCCTCCAGGACTCCCCAACATCGCATGCAGCCTCAGCACGGAGACCCCCCCAACCACGAGCTTCCTACATTGGTGGATCAGCGGTGGGATATACAACTTTGCATTTGTTGGACCGACTTGGTCAACACCTGATCACACAACAGAACTCCTAAATTGTCTTCAGAAATTCTGAATTTTTGAATTGACAAATTTTTCCAAATTACTAAAAGTCTTGCCAGGGCCTTGGTTAAGTCCCTTTAGAATTGAAGAAAAATAAAAATTCACTATAGTTAGGGGTAAGAGGGGTTAGAACTTTTAGAATGTCTCTTAACAAGAACCCAACTGTTAGTGAAAATATAACTAATGACATAGAGAATATGGTTGAGGAGCTCGACCTCACCCCTTAGCTCCACTTCGAATTTAGAGAGTTAAGATCTCTATGTAAACTTAAAAACATAACCGTGGGGTCCCATCCCTCCAAACAAAAGCTCAAGGAGCTGTTGGCAGGGTATGCTAAGGACCATCCCTCTGAGAATGGTGAAGACCTTTCAGAAAAGGAAGAGGATGGAGGGGATGAGGATAACTTCACCCCCCTCATGTCCTACGGAGAACAGGGCCCCTGTGCCACTGACTCCAAGAATACAACTCACAGCACCTAGATCCCACACAGGTGGGTCAGGTGCTTCTGAGACCATTGAGGACAGCCTCAATCAAGAGACCAATGTTTTAGTGAGGTTGACCAAAAGATTAGACATAGAGACCTGACTCCTGGCTCTAGAAAAAGAGAGAGCAGAGATGGCCCTAGCACCCATCAATGGTGGCAGTAACTTCATAAAAAGGGTCAGAGAGCAATCTTATGATCCCAAAATCCCCAAAGGGATTGTCCCTACATTTGAGGATGGTGATGATATCACCAAGTGGTTCACAGCCTTTGAGAGGGCTTGTGATGCCAGAAAAGTGAAGAAAACTCACTGGGGGCACTCCTTTGGGAACTGTTCTCTGGTAAGTGCAGAGACAGATTTCTGACCCTTAGTGGGGCAGAAGCAGAGTCCTATGAACTCGTGAAGGGCACCCTGATTGAGGGATTTGGACTCACTGCTGAGGAGTATAGAATTAGATTCAGGGGGCTCAGAAAACCCAGAGTCAGCCCTGGGTGGAATTTGAGACTACTCAATGAAAACACTAGGTGGCTGGTTGACTGGAAGTGAAGTGCAAGATTATGATGGTTTTTGTAATTTGTTTATGAAAGAACACATATTAAGTAATTGCATTGATGAAAAGTTGCATCAGTATCTGGTAGACCTAGGTCCAATTTCTCCCAAGAATTGGGAAAGAAGGCAGACCACTGGGTCAAGATAAGAGTGACCAGGACGTCCACTGGGGGTGACCAAAAGAAGGGGGTTACAAAACCTCCCCAGAGGAAAGACAGTGAGAATCCTAAAGATAAAAGTAAGGAGTCCCAGGTAGCCCCCCAAAAACCTGTCTAGGAGGGTGGGCCCAAAGACACCTTACAATCTACAACTGGGAACCAAGGTAAGAGTTGGGATCCCAACAAGGTATGGTGCCACAACTGTCAAAAGACAGGGCGCCACACCAAGGACCCTAGCTATCCTAAAAACCAAGCCCCTAGTGTAGTTCAAGGAGTTGCCAGTGTGGCTTTGGAGGGTAGTTCCTCAGATGAGGAAGTCCTCCTAGCCTTCAACTGGAAGATGGGCCCAAAAGGTGAGTTGGAGATTCCAGAGGGGAGTAGACACTTCAACCACCTACTGGTGAATGGAATCCCAGCCACTGCCCTGAGATATTTCTGTGCCAGTCACACTGTGGTGCATTACAGGTTGGTATTCTCAAACCAGTATGTCCCAGGGGAAACAAAAAGAGTAAGGGTTATCCCAGGGTAAGTCACTGTTAGGCCTGTGGCTGTAGTGCCCCTAGAAATAGCTGGGTCCCTTACTTGGAGAAAGGTGGTAGTCAATAAAGACCTCGCCCTTCATTGTCTCCTAGTCTGAGCCAAAGAGAGGTACTGGTCCAGTGCCAGGCCCCAACCAAGGAACCTGGGGAGGCTGAATCTGCAGTTAGTGCAGATAAGCCCCCCAAAAAAGAAAGAGACAGTGTAGGAAAGGTGAACAACTGTTAGCCACAGTTCCAGTGGGCCAGGGAGATTCTATCCCAGTAAGGGAGAACTCCAAAATTGGCACTGGTGAAGTCCTCCCTAGCCAACAAAAAGACCTGACTAGTCAGACAACTTTCCAGCCTGAGTTGGTGGCTCCTCAGCTGACAGAACAGAGGGTGGGAGAAGAGTGTTCACTACAAGGTGTACTGGCCCCCTACCCTAAAACAGCAGACAGGCCACCAGAACCCAAAGAAGCCTGTAAGGTAGCCACTTCACCTACCAGTGAAGAGCTAAATGTGTGTTTCTGTGCACTAACAGCTGTCAGTTGCCTCTGCTGGGTGTTAGCCTTCATGGCAGCACTGTCCTTGGCACGGTGGCCTAGCCCCCTGCCAAATAGCAAGTTAGGCCCCCTGACCCTATTGGTTATGGTGGGGTTACTCAAGCTGTGTGTAACCTCTGTGGGTAAGCTAGGTTTACCTTTACACAAACACTGCCATTGCAGGCAGCGTGTTTTGGTGCTGAACAAAGTGAAGAGTCGACATGGCACACATGTGTGCCATGCCTACAACCCACTGCCCTGCAATAGGTCAGCCACCGCTCTAGCTGGGTGCACTATACCAGTGGTGAGGGTACAGGTGCATGAGCCCTGTACCCCTACTGTGTCTAGACCAATTCTTAGACATTGTAAGTGCAGTAATGCCATTAGTAGCATATGGTGCTGGGAATTTGTCATTACAAACTGCACAGCACCATAATGGCGTTACTGAAAACTGGGAAGTTTGGTATCAAACGTCTCAGCACATTAAATCCACACTGATGCCAGTGTGGGATTTAATGAAAAATGCATTCAGGGGGCATCTTAGAGATGCCCCCTGAAAAACGACCAGCCTCTGGTGGGTTCCCTGACTGGTACACACCAGCCTGCCACCACGAGACATATTTCTGGACCCCTGGGGTGAGACCCTTTGCTCTCTGAGCCCAGAAACAAAGCCTTTCCTGGGCGGAGGTGTTCACACCTTCCCCAGGTCAGGAAGAGCCATCTGTGGCAGGGGAGCTTCAAAGGCTTTGCCGCCTTTGTAATGCGACCCACAGCCTCTCCTGCTACCAGGAGCAAGCCCCCTTCCTGTCTCCCCTCCTTTTTGGCGGGAAGACAGGTGGGAAAAATTAGCCCACCTCTGCCAACCCCACCCCTCAGGTGCATCTTGCAGATGGCAGTCACTCTCCAATCAGGATTAGGGATTGTGCCCATTTCCCCACGTGGTGTGAGCACACCATGGGTGTAGTCACCCTAAGGTCAGTAGCCCATTGGCTACTGAAATCGAGACCCCTAAAACGCCCCTAAATACAATATTTTTAAGGGACAGCCCTGAACCAAGAAGACACATTCCCGCAACCTAAAAAGAAGAAAAACGAAAGAAGATGCCCAGCATAGGAGTCTGCAGAGAAGAACTGACTTGGCCCCAGCCCTACCGGCCTGTTTGCAGTTTCCAGAGATCCTGCATCAAAAGTCACCTTGTCCTGCAGCCAGGGACCTCCAGAAACCTGGGAGGACTGACTGCCTTCAACAAAGACCGGATGTCCTGTTCAAAAGAAACTCCCAAAACAGACTCTGAGCCTGCTGAGGACAAAGAAACCCAACGTCTGGAACCACCACTGTACCCGTCGCCTACGGCCCGAGTTTGAGTGGCCCACCGGTGCCAGCGAGGTCCCCCAGTGCTCCAGAGTTCGAGTCCACCGTGGGGTGACCCCTCCAGGACTCCCCGACATTGCCTGCAGCCTCTACACGGAGACCACCCCAACCACGAGTGGCCCGGTGAGGTGAAATCTGACCTCAAAAGGCACCCTTGCATCCAGCTGCCCTGCGCCCTGGAGAAAAGAACCTGAGGTACACCTACGTCCCCGAGCCCTCCAACTTACCTGCCCAGCTGTTGGTTCTTCCCGGAAGTCTTCCTGGACTGAGCCTGCAGCTAAAAACCAAAAACGAGAATCCCCATTGAAAACAACAGGGTACCCGATGCCAAAACAGCACCCTGCACCCAGCTGCCCCTGCGCCGCTGCGGGTGCACCTTGGGGTGCAAAATTGGATCCCTCTTTGCCCTGAGCCTAACACCAGGGGCTTTGCTCCCACAACCTTTTGGCCTGCTCGTGAGCAGCCACCAACTGGAGGCCCCCTATCCCTCATTGCACCCGTCCGCCCTAGTGCCGCTGAGGGTGCTTTGAGAGTGCTTCCTTGACCCTGGGGGAACCCTGGTTCTAACCCCAGAAAACCAACTCCTAAACCCAAGTACTTACCTTGAAACCGATGACCACATTTCCTCCCATAGGACTGCATTGACAGCTTTCTTGTGAAAATTGTTCCAAGTGTGGAGTTGGTTTTGTGTGAGAACTTCAAAAACTGCAAATGTCTAAAAACTGCTTTACTTACCTTTTCTTTAGGAAATGTCCCAGTGTGATATCTAGGCATATCAAACTGAGTAGAAAAAGTAATCCATAAAGTAATCTGCAAAGTAATCAAAAGTAATCTAACAGTAATTTCAACTGTACTCAAAGTATTTACAAACCTGTAACAAAGTCATTTTCATTCAGCTTGATTGTATTGTTCAACTTGCCTTGAAAAGTACTATTTATACTTACCTGTGCCAGGCTTGCTTGGTTCTAGAAAATTAATACAACTAAATAATATTTTTATACAAATCAAATTGGTCTGAGTTCAGTCTTTGAGTGTGTGACATCATTTGCTGATTGAGTGTGTACAACAAATGCTTAACACTACCATCTGATAAAGCCTTACTGTTCGCCCACACTACCACCAATAGAGAGTAAGGTGCTATCTACTTTTACCTCTGCCTTCCTTTTGGGTTCCACTGTACTCTGTGCACACTATACCTCATTGTGGTATAATATATACAGAGCCAGCTTCCTACAAGGCTGACCATGATGGTGGCCTGGTCGGATACACTAAGCGAAGGCCCCAGTGAAAATTTAACTTTCGCACTTAGAAACTTTTCTGGAGGATTTTCTCACGTCATTGAGCAAGGTTCCTCTTCAGACCGGGATTCGAGTCGCCGACGGCGCCTTGAATCAGCGCGAGGCCTCAGTGAAATCATGGAAGTCTTGAGCTCTGGAGCTTTCAGTGGGACGAACCTGAAATCCAGGCCCGGTCGTGGGTCGACCCCGGCGGCTTGACTGTCGTGGTCTCGGCCAGCGAGGACCTGGCCTGGCAGTTCAGACTGGACTGTTCCCATGGGTAGCAGGGTCAAGACTGATATGCTAATGGCTGGGTTTAAACTGAAATGGCATAGGGAGCAATTTAGGCCCAGATCGCTGTACTGACATGAATGTTTGACATTGTTCAGAATTCTGTCCATCAATTTTTCTTTTTGCATTTATCACCCCAAGTGTGACGGGTATGCCCAGACATGGGTCCCTTGCTCGCTGTGCCACTGGATTCAAGCTAGCCTGGCTGATGAGGGTTGATACCCCAAGATGCTTGTTTCTGGTCCAGGGAGGGCCTGGCATGGCATTACAGGCTGGACTGTTCCCATGAGGAGTAGGGTCAGACTGATTTGCATATGGCTATGTCCTAACTGGGATGGCATAGTAAACCAAAAAACAATGGATACACCCAGATCCCTTGACTGGGGGTGAGTGGTTGAGAAGTTCCAGTACTCTGTCCATCATCTTGTTGTGTTTGCTATGTTAATTCAAAGTGGCCACGGGTATGACCAGACTTGGGTCCCTTGCTTGCTGTGCCACTATATTCAAGCTAGCCTGGCTGATGAGGTGTGATAACCCGAAACCGGTCACAGGATGCTTGTTTCTGGTCCAGGGAGGACCTGACCTGGCACTTCGGGCTGGACTGTTCCCATGGGTTGCAGCGCCAAGACTGATTTGCATATGGCTAAGCGCCTAACTGGGGGGGCATAGTGAGCAAAAGAACAATTGATTAAACCAAGATCTCTTGACTCGGGGTGAGTGGTTGAAAGGTTTTAGCACTCTGTCCATCTTCTTGTTGTGGTACCTACTACTCTTGTACATCACAAAGCCTCTACCTCAGTTCACTCACAAAGGGTTTGACACTAGTCTTTTGTGCTCTCTGTCAAGCTGGGGCCAGAGCAGGGAGGTAAGAAATTCCAAGCACCTCTGGGGGTGAAAGCCTTTATAAACTTCTCCTACTTCAAAGCTGGCACCATGTATAAATATTAGACCCTCAGACTCAACCCTTCAGTATCCTTCTGGACCTATGGATACTACAAAAGAAGGATGCCTTGCTTCCCTGCTGCCAGAGGCCTGCCCTACTTGCTGAGATGGAAGACTGGACTTGCACCCTTCATCTGAGGCTGGAGTGACTCCAAGGGTCAGCTGACTGACCTCCTGTTCTGAACTGCAAAGACATAATCTCCAGAGGCTTTCTGCATCTGCCCAGCTGGCCTGCTACCTAGATCTGCAACTAGACCTGCCTGAACCCTGCTGGCTTCTGCTTGAGTGAGTTACCGATCCCCAAGAGGTGTCCCTCAGGTCCTGGACCCTTGGTGTGGCATCAGTGGAGCTCCTCCTTAAAGAAAAGGAGAAATCCTGAAGTTTTGGGCTCTTTGCAATTGTGAACGGGCCTGTTCATGCTAAGATCTTGCTGCCCATGCTGCCCACCAATGCAAAGCTATGGTGAACCCAGCTCTTAGCTCTACAATGACCGCCAGTGATGATCTTTAATGCAAGATCTGAACTTAGCGCTACAACACCATCAGACCGTGGTGACCGGCCATGCAAACCTCCAGCAACGACCATCTGCGAAGCCCAACAGGGTCTTCGTGCTACATCGACGACCATCCACAACGCTCTCATTGTCCCTTGCTGCCTCTTCCACCATGAACTCGACTCTTTGCACTAATCTTTAAAGGTAAGTCTTTCAGCAGGGCTAACTTGGTCCCTGTATGCGGCCTGTGCTCCATCACGGTCAGCCTGTACTTGTGACTTTCATTCGGTCTTGCACGACCAGATAGCTAGGAGATGCGATTTGTGATTTTAGGTGCTTGACTTACCTGAAATGTTTGAAATTGCATATCTCCATTTCTACTGATTAGAGTTTTGTTGTTTGGTCTCAAATAATTTATTAAAATGTACTCTATTTTTCTAAACGGGTGTGATATTTTTCTTGTGATGTGTTTTTACTTTATCACTGTTTCTGTGCTGCATAAATACTTTACACATTGGCTCAAAGCTTTGTATCAAGGTACCAGAGATTTAAGCACAGATTAATTAATGAATTTTGTGGTTTACCCTGACAGGAATTGTGGTGGCTGCTTGGGAAGGGTTTCACCCCCTCAAGCATTAACCCAATTTCCTGCAGTGGTGTATTAAAATGTAAGATGAAGAATTTACCACAGATGGGTTTGTCTGACCTCTCAACGAGCACTGTTATTCCTTTGTGAAAGCAACAGATTTATGACTCTGAGATGTGAAAATACTGGATTCTAAATAGTTTTTAAAACATTCTATCAAAAACCTAATAAATGTGTGCTATATGTGTGTTACTGTGGGAAACAAGCAGTATAGTTCAAAGCCCATAGCACAGGTCTTTCTAGCATTCAGAGCATGCAGTCTGGTTCCAATATCAAACATCCAGTATCAAATAGGTCAACCACTTGGGTTGCACACCCTTTGAAAATCATGAATGTAAGGACAGAGTTATTAGGTTGGAATTCTAAGTTCAAAGTTCTAATTCACAAAAGCATTCATGAGTACGGGAAGTAGTGCTACAGGAGTACTCTTTTACACACTCCTACTGGAGGGCACACACCTTTCTATTTGTACAACTGTATATGAATATCCCCTAAATAGTCACATGGTATTCCCATTTCAGCCCTTTTGGGGCCATTCCACAAAGGCATGTGAGATTATGCAAAAGAATACTAGAGGATTACTTCTTAACATACTCCCAAATGTCTTTGTGAAAAGGTCCCTAAATGTTTATGTCCAATGCATTTTTGTGCTGCTGATGAAGCGTTGCAAATAGCAAATGAAAAATCCTTCACACATTGTACTGACCATGAGGATCCCGAGGTGGTTCATGCACATAATGATTTTAAGTCTTTTTTCTCTCAGGGTGGCAGTTGAAAGACAAGTGATTAGCATACAAATTCTACTAAGGGTTGAGGCTGCCTGACTTTGCTACAGCATGACAGTGTCAGGCACCATCTCTTGTGCAGGACAAGAACAACATCAGACTGTGCTAAAAAGGGCCCAAATAGATAATGTCACTTAGGGCCTGATTACGACTTTGGCAGTGCAGCACCGGATCCGCCCCGCCGTCGCACCACCAAAGCTGTGGTCAGGCTGTCTGCCAGATTAGGAGTTTCCTCCTGTCTGGCGGGCTTTGTTTTTGACTTTCCCACGGCAGTGCCCTGAAAATGGGCACTACAATGGGGAAGGCAAAAACAGTGCCTGCACCGACTAAAAAATCCATGCTCTGCAGGAACTGGGGTGCATGCATAAAGGAGGCACATGTTGTGCCCCCTGTATGCATCCACATGCAGAGGAGGCACAGGGGTCCCTGCAGGGCCCCCTTTGTTTCCTCTCGCCATGGTATTCATGGAGTAGGAATCACCATGCCACAGCTTGCGGAGAGGAATCCCCTAATATGCTTGGTGGGACCGCTCAGTCCCACAAAGTGTTTTGATGCCTCCTTACCGCCCCAACACTGCAAGGGAACAGCGGTACCCTGGCAGCTGTGGCGGGGCAATGGCGGTCCAACTGCCTTAATCGTAAAAGGGCAGTCGGGAGGCCGCCGCGCCCTCACGAGTCTGGTGGTCCATGGACCGCCAAGCTCGTAATTAAGCCCTTAGTGGAGTGAGATTGTGCCAGGAGAATCTATGGGGAAAAGTTCAGTGACCAGAGAATGGGATCCGCTTTATTGACCTGGTGGTGTGGCTCGGATCAACACCCATACTTCTCCATCCATATTGGATAGTGTTCCATCGCACGATCATAAAATAACAGAAGAGAACAACTTAAAATCGCATACCGTACTGTACCATATCATATTCTGTAGCATGAACACTTTTCCATAACATCCTGAGAAACTCATCTACTCAGTAGAAATCACCAGGTATTTCCCTTGTGTGCCATTAGATGTTGATCTCTGAGACCAGTTGAAAAGGGTGTGGATCCTCAATATCAACTACAGAATATCATGGCCTACTAATGTCGCAGACAAAATATCAAGGGACAAAATATCCAAAGTTAAGTTTGGATACATTCCTTTATCTAACTCCACATCTACATACCATGACAAAATTTATATCTTCAAGGTAAATAGATGTGGAGTTCAGAATAACACATTTGTATTTCCCTATATGCACTTACCTGTCGATATTTTGTCCACAATATAAGTGTGCCACAATATTCATAAACTGGATATTCCAGAGTACAATCATTGAGAGGGCCTTAGTCCATGTACGCAATGCCCTTCACTCTCAATGCAGGTGCTACTGTTGCAGACCTGCTCTGCTAAGAATATAGGAAAATAGGCTTAAATTGGAAGCTATTTAATATATATTACCTACCTTCCTCTAAAGTAAGTATAGCCGTGTAGTCATTTTGCATCAATATATGAGTGACTATGGACTGGTCGGTTAAGTGTTAACAGTGCGATTCCTCTTTATTATGAGCTAAATACAAATGATAAAATATCTTTATCATAACAAGGCAAGAAACTAAACAATTCCATTCTTAAAAACTTTTTATCAGCCCACTAGCCCTATCGATCCAAAAAGGAAAAGAGCCCAAGTTAATCATGGCTAGGCAGATTGCCCAGAAACATAACATGGCACAAAATCAAGACACAAGAACATGAATTGTAAGTGTCTCTCTGAAGAATTAAAAGTGCACCTGCCAGCCCAATCAATACCAAATCTAGGTAGATATTGGAAGCATTCATGGCTCGGTATGATTCTTTATCAGCTCAGCAGCTATAAGAAAATAGTGAAAACAAAATGAATACCTCTATGCCGCTGGATAACCCATTTTAAAAATGTCAAAGGTTTCCTGACCGATTGCAAGTCCTCGCGTTGTGGCATAGTGTTATTACTCCTAGTACTTTGAAGGCTGGCCCATTCCTCGAAAATGCATCAGAATGAAAACTCCTGTCTGGCTTCAGCATAAACACATATTTGATGAACTTGAATATTTTCTTCCTGATACCTTTACAGTATACAGTAATCACACAAATATTTATTGGGAGGTAAATTGAAAAAGAGACATTTAAAAAAGAAATCTCTTAGTTTCGTTCAGGGAGCTTCCTTAAAAACAATTGAGGTTTCAGATCAGCAAAGGAATAGAACAGATGCAGAGACAACATCTTTGTTGAAACAGTTCCAAAGATCATGCTTAGAGGAAACTCGCACGTTCCAGTAATGTCATGCAATAGTGATTTCGAAGATCATAGCAATATACTTCCATATGCCATGGTCTTCAATAGATATTATTAACTTTCTGAAGCCGGCAGTTATTAATTTCACGTGCACTATTTGGATGTATTAGTACTTTATGCAAGCAATTCTTCGAACAAATTCAAATTGTTTGATTTGCTTATCGACTAAGTGAAGGGTAACTACTTCATAGTTTTTCCATACAAATAAATTAAATCATTAATTTCATTTCCTTGGCGAGGATAAATTAAATTAGCTTCTGCTACAGACCTACTGGCCGCTGACGCAGTTCTAGCCAGACCAAAAGTGTCAGAGGAGAAAGGACAGGAAAGCAGAGGAGTTGGAGGATGGTCAATGTTTAGCTGAAAGTTGTGAAACATCCTTGCGACGGTCTAAGGGTTGGCTAACTTATGTCCTGACACATAGGTTAGGCCTTATTCTTTGCAGTCTGTCTCGGAGAGGTCTGTGGAACTGAATTGATGAAATGCAAATCCCAAAGGACTATGTGACATCATTTGAGGCAACAATAAATGTGATGGGTATGGCAATTTTTTAGGGCTGGCCAGAGGTTCCTTTTCCTAGGGCCACCTAGATTTACCTGTTTGGTCATTGCCCAATCCTACCCCCTCGAATTATTTTGCTGCAAAGGGTTGGCATAAGACCTGCAACTAGTAAGTTTTCTGAGCTTGGCTTCCAGGGATAATGAGGTCTGTGTATGCTGCATAACGTTTTTGAGAATGCTGCAGACATTTGCACGTTAATACTATGACATTTAAAGGGTCACCTGAATTGAAAGGAAGCTGCTGAGTCCAGTGGCGGCTCCTCCGCTAAGGCGGAGGAGCGTTGCCCCACTCAACAAAAGGAAAAATAAAATGATAATAATGTATTGTTATTATCATTTTAGTTTTCTAATTGCAGTCAGTGGCTCTCGGGCGGGGATGGCCAGAGCAGGGAGAGGAGGGGTTTGCCCTGTTTAAGTGCGCATGACTGCTTGGCCAGCCCACTTGGGCCGGCAAAACAGTCCTGCACACTTTGCATCATCCCCACTAGGCTTGCTTTACACAGCCTGGTGAGGAACATGCAAAGCCTCCCAGTCCCCGTCTGAGCACCGAACCATGGCGCTCAAGCCAATCACAATGCTGCATTGCAGCGTTGTGATTGGCTTAGGGGAGCCTGGGAGGCAGGTACTTCCTGCTGCCGGCCGGGACTGCAGGAAGAAGGAAGATGGCAAAGACGGAGGAGAGGTGGCGTCAGGCTGTTAAAGGTAAGTGTTTTTTTTTGTCTTTTTTCTTTTTTCATTTTTCTAGGATCATAATGATCCCTTCTTTCTCCTTTATTAGTAAGGCCTCTCCTAACTCTTCTCCCTCTGTCTACCCTCTTTTCTCCCACCTATTTACTCTCTCTCTTACTTCATTCTTTCCGTTTTCAACTCTTCCTACACTGTGGCCACCACTTTCTTTTTTCTCAATCATGTTTTTTATCCCTGTACTTCTATTGCATATATACCCAACTACTTCTCTCGCTGCCTGAATCATAATACCTCTATCCCTGCCTAGTATCTCTAGCGATAAACTAGGAACTCTAACCCATCATCTAACCTACAGCATTTACCTATAACTATACCTGGTTTTCCTTGCCTCTTAGTACTTACACCCCAAAGTATATCCTCATACCTCTGCCACTACCCTAGCACATCACCCCTTGCCTATATCTCAATATCTCTATGCCTAATTATAACATAGTACCTCGACTCTGCCTGTACCCTAATACCCTTACTTTATCATACCCATTACAGCTACCCCAAATTATATCATAGCAGCTCTAACCCAGCCTATGTCTTAGTATCTCTGCCTCTGGCTATACGAATGTACTTCTCCCCACCTATACCCCTGTACATCAAGCTCTGCCTGTAAAACAATAACACTACAATTACCTATACCCTCGTACCTTTCATGCTACATATACTCTAGTACTTCAGCTCCTATCTATACCCTAACATTTCTTCCCCTTCCCTTGTCTATTGAACCCCTTTCCGCTTTTGCTCTCTTTATCTGTATTTTTGACCACTTTGCTTATTGAATTCTTCAAAGCTTTTGAGGAAAGGGCTTTTTCTCATTCTGGAAATTTACCAAAATGAAGTTTCACCGAAAATGGTTTTCTTCATTTTTCTCCCACCTGAGTTATAGGCACATTTTCCACTCGTTCTTTTACACAAATGTTAACACATTTAGCTTTGTTATGGCGTTTTCATTACTTTTAGTGTCACCTTTATTTTTCGTAGCAGCATCTTTTTCCATTAAAGATTAATTTTTATGTTTTTCTTTCACTGTACTTTTAAATCCCACATCCATTTTTTCTCTATTTTACTTATTAAGTCTTTATCTTTTTACTTTAACTGGTAGTGTTCTTTATGTCTGTGTTGTTGTAATTGGTTGTTTTGAATCCATGGCACATTCGTCCCCTTTCTCTAAGGGCTGATTTGTCACTGAGGCTAAACTACCAAAATTAAACTTAAATGACACCTCTTGAATCTACCAAACTTTATTAATTGTACTTGTAGGCTTGCTTAATTGGTTGGTTTCTCGAAAGCAAATTAGACTTTATCATACATACTACACCATTCAAATGCATAACACAGTATAGAATGTTATAACATAACATGGCATAGCATAGCATAACAAAAGAGAATATAACCACAAAATTAATACACAATACTTTAGGAAGACATGGCACAGAGCACAGCAAAAAACAACCCAACACGTCATACCTCATATGGGGTACAGAGATATTCTACAAAGATTAAGTGGTATTCGGTGTGTTGCCTATCAAACCTTCTAAATCATTGACAATATCCAACTTCACTCAACTTTATCATCTTTGTTAGGAATGCAACGTTTTCTAGAATGTTCAGTTGGACAAGTATAACTCACATTGCCAGACACTCGTCTAGGCCATTTTCTGACAGTTAATTCCTGCCTAGTCATGTTGCCAAAATCTTCTGTGTAGTAGAACAACCATCACAGTTATTTACCATCTGTAACTCCCTGCAATACCATTTCACATGATTGGACCCAGATGGCACCACTGGACGTTATATCATATAACATTTCCCACTAATCACATCACAGGAAGTGACATCACTTGACTATCTGGTGGCATTCTTCCAAATGCACTGAGGCCTTAATCTGAGGTGATGCAATAATGCTTCTATTGCCTACTGAATCAGATATCCTAGCCTGTCGGAAACCTGTCAGACGGGTTGATGGGGAAAGCTTCAAAACAAGAATGATTTAAAGTAGGAGGGGCTTATTTAGGCATTCATTTAAGGGAAGAGGATAATGATTAATAAAAGTTGTATTGTTCTTGGATGCTTGCAAGTGCTGATCTAGGGTGGGCAAGCTGAATGCTGACTCCAGAAAATCCTTGGGACACAATATTGAGGACACAATATAAAAAGAAATCAACAGGTAATTAAGTTGTATTTTCTATGCCTAACTCCACCTACACAGTACATAAATCTTCATGGTACGTAGATGTGGAGTTAGGAATACTAAATCTATACTTCAGATATGCACTTACCTTTAGATATTTTGTCCTTCAATTGTGTCCTTGATATTCCTGTACCAAGATATTCTGGGGGTTGATATTCAGATTTACAATACCTGTCCAGGGCGGGTGGAACTTCATACATTAGTACCATAACAAGAAACAGCGGCAAGAAGGTAATGTGACGGGCGATATGCCAGCCACTAAGTCAGTCACTGACTTAAAAAAATGAATAGTTTACTCAGTCAGAGCAGTGCCTACCTTCTTTAGGAGGATGTCTTGAGTATGTCAAGAGAATGTCACACAAACCCACATACACTGCCAATTCAGATGTATGCTTCAGTCACACCATAAATGCACCCTTGCCATTTTATTTGATTGCATTAGGGGGTAAAAAGAAGCCCACAAGGATTCAATTGCTACTCTCAGCTGCCACTAAATGAAACTTTTTGTAGAAAATATGAGACCCGATACTACCAAGGCAGACATATAACTGAAGGGTATGGTGGGAGATGGTTCATGAATGCTACTATAATAGCAGGTACACATTAGTCTGTTTCCACACTAAAATACCCTTTAGCCTACTTCCCTTTAAGGAAATTGACCACAGCTTGGTGACCCCAGTCCATTGCTGCAGTGTCTCAATTGCTGCTGCTGTCAGGTGTAGCAGCGTAGGAGAGAGCAGTAAGAGAGGAGGAGGTGAGTTGCTGGAGTCAGCTCCGAGCAGCCCAGGGGTAGAGTCTATACGTTGCGCAAGTGGCCAGTCTTAGTATCGATGCAGGTTGCACCAGAGAAGCTCATTGGCTTCCTCCCATTTGTCCTGCGGAGGTGGAAGAGGAGGAGGATAGCGTATATGGGAAGGCTGACTGCAGGTCTTTGAGGTAGCCGAGGATACCAAGACCACCGCACCCCATGGGTAGGGACACAGATGCTTTAATAGCATTCAAATGAACAACCTAGAGGTGACAGTTAAATGTTTTTGAGCACCTTCTTTTCATAATTAGTAAAGCTCTAGGAGTTCTCAGTGACTGAGTGAAATTGAAGAATCCTTTCACATTGTCCGAGGTCACATTAGTTATAGGCATTAAAAAAAAACACAATTTCATGACATGAAGTGTGGATCACAAAACATTTCTGACTGGTGCTATTCTTGTCCTTGTAAAGGCAGTGCTTGGTGCTAGCACATTTCAACACCATATTATGAAAGCAGTGTTGCAGCAGAAGCAATAAACTGGTTTTCCTAGCACTGGGCCCATACTAGTAACTGTAGCTACTCTCGAATTCTATACTTTACCCACAGCGGCTAGGGTCCTCTGATGATCATAGAGAGGAGTGAGAAATCAGGATGTCCAGCTGTCTGCAACCAAATGAGGACCAGTAATCGGCAACCAACTCACAAATTGCAGATCAGGTTAAAATATATTACTCTCAGAACATGCTATAAAAATAGAGGATTGCAACTGGAAGTTCAGTCTGACAAGGGTCATACAAACCAATAGCTCTGCTGTGGCTAAACAAAACAAGAGCAAAGTACCTGATGTTCTGGAAACAATCTATGACTTTCTCTATCATGCATTTAGAAATCGGATAATGGTAAGCACAGTTTCTGTCGAAAGAACATTAAGACACAATAAAAGACTCAGATTTTAGATAATTTGGTTATTGTATTAAAGATTCAGAATCAATGTATATAAGTAACATTTTAAGAAGCTCTGTCATAAATCTAACAGCTCAAAATATAAAACCACACATTTAGTCAGTAAGTCAATTACTAAATAAAATAATTCATAGAGAACGGCTTAGAATTAATAATTACTACCACCAACAAAGGCAGGAGGATGGTTCGCACGAGTTCTCTTAGCATGGGAAAAGGGATCAAGTAAAAGTACACTAGGGAAAAGTCCACTGGCATGGGCAAGAAAATAAAGCATAAATCAGCATAGATCAAGTCTGGTCTCTCACCAGACAGCTCCCAGTCATCCAGAAGGCAAGTTCCTCAGCAAGGGGAAAAAGGCAAGGAGAATGAAACGATAGTCCGACAGGCAGTTGACAATCAAAGAGAGAGGGGAATGAAGAAGGGGCACCCCTCCTCCTAGGAAAGTCACTTTTTATACTCCATATTTTTTGTTATGACATCAGTAGTCACCATACAATAGTCTGATCATCATGTGATCATTCTTCCCTTCTCCAGGTACAAATTGATACTCCAACATACTTTCCCATGCTCACCATGAGAAACAACTGTCCATTCCGTTCTCACAGGTTAGTTGACAAAGAGCTTATTTACTTTGTTGCTCTCCATGGATATAGCCTAAAGGTCAGGTCCCCAACAATTCACACACAAAGAAATCCTGGAAAAGTGTGTCTTGTTGCTTAAAGAATGTCACATGAACAGAACAAATAAAGCAACATTTGAGGAAATGCATCAAAAATCCATTACATCAGGCTATGAATGAATGCAGCCTAAGGAGAAAGGTCAGTTCAATGCATTTTAAAGTTAGCATTTCTTTTTTAGTAAAATAAACACCTAATTAAGTTCAAGCATACGGAAATAAATTTAACCCATCATATATGAGCATATTGGTAGGGTTGTCAGTGATTATTACACAAACATGTTCAACTTCAATTAAGGCCTACTACCACAATTTCAAAAAGTAGCTACATGTAAACTATTTCTAAAAGTCATTAAAATAAAATAGTTTCTATGGTTATAAAGTGCTTATACTGAAAGTTTCAGTCATATAACAGATTGCATATATGAATTGTACCATTGTCAAGTTTGTTATGGCGCTCTACAATTAAGTTATTAGAAATGCTAAGTTTAAGATATAAGATAATTAATTAATAGACATATTAAATTCATTATTTTACTAATCCTACTGTTTCCACCTAGTCAAGCGCACTTGTACAGTGCTGTTATTTCAATTTTTTTCAGTTTCAGCGTAGTTTTTCTAGACATGTGCAAAGTGCACATTTATGTTTTCGTTGTCAAGACTAGTTTATGTGTCGTGTAAAGCATGATCAGCTTTTATGAAGGTAGTAATGAGTGACAAAAGTGTCTGTGCATATTTCTTGTGTGGCATTTTGTTGTAGTGGCTATCTATTCTATTTCTTTTTATTGTGCTGCTGTTTTGTTCTGAATGGCTTTAATGTAATATTGTTGTGCATTGTGTTGAGCTCTGTTTTGAATGCTTTCTTGTGATGTGGCATGTAAATTTTATTGTGTCATTATGTTGCTTCCTTTAAATATCTCAACAAATGTTGCTACATTTCCAGTCAAAAGTAGCATATACTTTAAAAGTCCCTGTAACAAGGGTCCCTTTACCACTTTCTAAGGTGGTAAAATTGCGTTGCTCCAGTTCTTCATCTATTTAATACACCAGTGAGACCAAAACTGTGGCAGAGCCCTTGTTTTAAAATAGCAGTTGTTGTGCTCAATTTATTTCATAAGCCACCAAACTTTAGTTTGATAGTGTTTTTTTCCTGTCAGTCCATCCTCCCACCTGGAAATAGCGGCAAACAGTACATAAATCGATCCAATTGGATCATGAATTAGCAGCGAGTCCCAAACCCATATTGACAGGATAATTAAACGGTTCAGAGAAATCTACTCTCATTTCAGCATCTAAAGAAAGGAAGAAATAAAAAAGGCGAGAAAATTTATGGCGGTTTTAAACCAACCTGACATCCATCTCAAAGCGCCAGATGTTATTGGCTAATAATCCACACACAATGATAGAGGTCATCTCTTTAACTTTAAGGCATGTGAGTCTGTTATCTTTAAGTGGGCTCAGCTCACTGACAACATTTTCTAAAAACTACTAGAGATAGAAACGAAAATACTAGTTATTTTAATGCTTTCTAGTTATTTTAATGATTTTAATAGCAATGCAGATGCTAATTTACAAGCAAGAATGTAAACAGATCCACAATTGAGACTCGAAAATATTTGGAAAGTGGGTACATTTTTCACTTCATTTTCTGGCAACGGGGTGTCTTTGATTAGCTTACGACACTGCTTATATCAGTCGCCCATGCTTGGGCAATAAAACCCTTACTATGCCATAACTAAGCCAGAAAAGTGCTCTGGATTTATGCTAGATAGATATAGATAAATATAGATGTTTAGATATATTGCTATATATTCACTAAAAAATAAAGGCTAAAGGGATGTTATAGTTATGTGAAAATGTCAGTTAAAACATAATGTCTTAAGCTAACAAAACCACTGAAATTCACCAGTTACAGTTATCTCAAGTAATTATCCCTCGCACCATCACCATGCACAGTGTTGTTATCTATGATGTAATTTTAGATGTTGCAGTGATGTTATCAATGATGTCTTAGAAAATTTCATGAGTGATGTAATATGTGAGGTAATTAGCTGTGCGTTCACGGTAATATATAAAAAAAGGTTTTTGCCATGAGTGCGTACAGGGATCTCCACAAGGCCTAGCGGTCAGGGGGTATCCTACCCTGCCACCTATGGGGCATATTCACAAGGACTTATCGCCGAGTTATCGGCACTTTAGCGCAGCAAAAGTGGCGATAGAACTATCGCCCCATTCGCAAGCTGGTGCTAACTGCCCACAACGCCACATATCCAGCGATAGCTGCCGCAAAAAACATCGCCACGGTTGACACCGCCAACTAACGATAATGAGATGCAGAGTAGGCGTTCCAGTGCGAAAACACACGAAAACACCACATCGCGACATTCACAACGAACAGCCAGATCCGCGATGCGAACCAAAAAGAGGTGATAAGCCGCACTAGCAGCAGCGATTTTACACCTGCTCTCTGCTGGTGTTAAGCAGGACGACTACCTGCACCACAAAAGGGAGCCCAGCCCACAGCCACACCTGAAGAACAACAGATGCCATGGAGCCACTGCTCATGCAGCTCGGAGACCCCAGAGGCCCACAACACCCACCGCCACCACCCCCAGGACCCCCCACACACCTGGGCGCTCCCCGGCCCACCCACCCCGGACAAAGACATGCCACAGCAACTTCACAAAATCACGAGATAAGAAAGACCCTGATGTCGCACACATACAACAACAAACACACATGTGTGGTCAGAATAATGAGAATCAAACATTCAACTGTGAAATACCCATAACAAAACTTTATTAATAAACAACACAAAACAACAAATATGATTAGTCCTTGCGGATCCACTCCGGACAATCTGGAAGCCACAGCCTGCAAGACAAAATCCGAGATGAGAACCTGTGTCATACACATCAAAGGACAGGGAGAGAGACAAAGAAAGAAAGGGAGAGTGAGAGGGAGGGAGAGGGAGAGAGAGAGAGAGGGAGAGAGAGATAGCGAAAGGACGAGAGGGTGAGAGACAGCCGCCACTGCGCACCCATGCCCCACAGCCCACCTGCTGCCACCGGTGTGTCTCCAACCACGTGCCGGTATCCACTGCAGTCCACCATGTCCTTTCATCTGCAATGGAGTCCAGATGTAATAATGGCAGAGTACATACCATTACACATGGCAACATTATCGCCCGCCCCTGCGCACACATGCTGCTGCACCCCAGCCCCTCCCGCCGCCCATTGGACATTGTCCGCCCATGCGCCCCCAGGTCTCACTGCTCACCTTCCGCCACTGGTGTGTCTCCAACCACGTGCCGGTGCATGCTCCGAGCTCGTGACATGCGACCTTGGCAGACTCCACATCACGCGGAGCTGCCCCGCGGGCCACTAGGTCACACACCTGGATCTGGGCCTTGATTTCGGAATTGGAGAGTCTATAACAGTGCACACGTCATCAACGCTGGCTGCACACCCGCTCAGCATCATAGGTGCCACTAACTCCGTGAACCTTGAGGCAATGCCACGTGGCGGTAGGCCCGCATGGCACGCAGGCTCCGGCCTACACTGCGGTCCAGCAGGGCTCACACCAACCCTCACCAGCCCGGACAGCCAGGATGGGGCATCATCGCAGGCTGTGCCCCCCACTCAGCACATCAGGTGGCCCTACCTCAGTGCCCCGTGAGTCACTGACCCGTGGTTGCATGCCCGTGCCGGCCGACGTGCTCCGGGTGCCACTAACCCAGTGCAACGAAAGTCACCTTCCCATGTCACGCGGGCCATGCCGCACGCAGTTCGGCTATATGCCCCGCAAGTCATGGTCCCTTCATGATAGCGTCACGTGACATGGCAGGCGGGCGCAGCATTGTCCCCTCGGGCATTGTGGAAGATCTGGTCCATGTAGCTCTGTCGTCCCACCATTTATACATATACGGAGTAGGCTGGGCTTGCGTACGCACGTCCAGCGTAGGGGTGTGAAGTATCATCTCCGGGATCTGGGCGTGGTCCTGTGCTGGGCAGGGCAGGAAATGTACATATGCGTGTGCCTCTGTCGCAGTGTCTGCGCAACACGGGACGTGATGTGCAATGTTGCAATGTTGCATGCAGCCGGAGGGCGCACCCACACCTGGGAATGTACAAGGTGCGCAAGTACGCTCGGGCTCTTGTCTCATGCATGCCAACTGCCGTGTGTATCGTTCTTGGTGCGCCATGGGCCTAAGGCCTAGCCTCAATTGCAGCGTGTACACCACATCACATTTCCACATTGCAAGCAGTAGTCAGACTGACATCAGGGATGAATGCTCCATTGTCTCCACACAGGAGGCGGACGGGCATCTGCACCTCCGACCTTGGACACAGCATGCGGCAGAAACCCCCTGTGAGCGATATCATAGCAGATGAAGACGACTCCCTCACTTCACACTGTGATGATGAAGGACCAACGTATACACACCCCACACACAGAGGCCCTTGCCCGGGGTACTCTTGCATGGAATGGCCTTCACACTTACGTACACAACTACACATACGTCCTAACGACGCACGCCCATACAACTCATTGCTCCGAGCTGTGGCTTTTCATCCACATGACCGCCGCAGGTCAGAGGAGTGGCGGTTCTGCGAGTGCCACCACCGCAATGGCCGAACATCACGGGCACATGCACAACACCAGTCACGTGGGACTGTACCGTGCCCGAATGCTGCAAATGTTGGGGGCCCTGCCACTTGCAGTGTTGCGCATCAGTTACCGTCTGAGCTTCCGTCTTGCGTATGTCACCTGCGTCCAGCCCTGGTTCCACTGTCGAACATGCATATTCGAGTGGCCCATGGAAGTCTGCCTATCCAATGCAATGGTGGCTGAACTGGATTATGACTTGTGTGTGCGCCCCCTGTTGGCCCACGATCATGAGTTTAACCGTGATTCCCGTTCATGGGATGCCTGGATGTTTGGCATATGTGCTGGCAGTTGGACATGGGAGTTTGCACGATTCCTCGTGTGCAGTGACCACATTGAGGCGCCCCCCTATTGGGCTGTTCTGCTGATTGGTGAGACGGCGTAGAGGGAGCACATCTGTCCAGACCAGTTGATGGATTGGCTCGCACTCGTGTTCCTTGAGCTCGACAATGACGTACTCCTGGAACTGATAGCACAGGAAGCTGCGCTCGCTTTCATGGACGACTGACGACGTTCCAGCAGCCACGACTGATGGTAACCCATGGCACAGGTCCCAACTCCTTGTTGCATTCTGGTGATGAGTCCACATTTCCCACAACAACAGTGGACATGGCTGCATTCCTATGCTGCCTGTGATTGTCTGATGCCTTGCTCTGCATGTTGTGGCCCTTGTCTTGCCCGTAGTTCCACGCACATGCCAATAAAGTCTGCACTGCCATACTTGTGTTCATCTGTGATCGGTGTTGGGTAGGATGGCAATTTGTGTGCCTCATTGGGCATTGTCCGTACACAGGGTGGGACTGGATGACGCTTTTCATTTAGGGGTGAGTCCCTATTGGCAGGTCCACCTCTGTGTGCCAGACTTTGTGGTTTGGGATAGTTGCTGGTAGACCTGTGCAGCTCCGTGACGTCACCATTGTGGGTATGGGGTCGGATTTCTTTGCATGTGGGTCACTGTGATCGTTCTGGACAGTATGTGTCCACCCAGGTGGGTGTGGGTGGGTATGCGACGGTAGGTACTGTTGTCACATATGATGGTGGACACACCTTCAGGCCTGCTACCGACTTTGACATCTTTTCACACAGACCTCTTTCCTACATGGACGTGGGGCTATGTTGGGGGGTTGCGAGTATGTTGTTCATGGGTGATGTGCCCACAGCTAGTTCAGTCCTCTGCAGTCATCTCATTGGACTGCCATTTTTACATTTGTCTTGCCAATGACACGGTGGTGGTGACGGACAGTTGTTGGTGGTGTTCTGTCCACACCGTGCGGTGGATCCGGTTTTCCTGCGGTGTGGGGCCCCGTCTTCCTCTTCCTCTTCTCCTTGCCCTTCCCCGACCCGGGGTTCCGGGCTGGTCCTCCGTTGTGCTTGTGGGGTTCGAGTTGGCATCAGCACTCGGGCCAGGTGCTTCCATCGTGCTCCGCAGTTCGTTTACTTGTTGGTGTTTTTTTTTGGGTGCTTTTATGGTGCCTCTTCACGCATGGCGCGTGGGTTTTGCTGGCCTCCTGCTGGTTATCACGGTTGTTTCATCGCCATTGGGCGCATCGCAGCTTTATTCGCGTTAGGGTTTTGATTTTTTTCGCCATCGCAGTAGTTGTTTCGCTGAAATTTGACGCGTTATCATGTGAATATCGCACGGTATCGCCGTGTTGTGAATGCCACGTTAACACGGCGTTATTTTCCCGCGATGGACTGTCACTGACTATGTCATGAATGATGTAATATGTGACGTCATCAGCAGTGCATTGCGGGGGCGCGAGTTATAGTTAGCTGAACTAACTATAACGGCGGAATTTCTCTGGTTTTGTACGAGTGAAATGTCCAACTAACTATAACGTCCCTGAAACCTATGGTTTTTTCAGTGAATTTCTAAGGTTTTTTAAATGCTAATTTCTAACTATAACGTCCCTGAAACCTATGGTTTTTTCAGTGAATTTCAAAGCTTTTTTAAATGCTAATTTCTAACTATAACGTCCCTGAAACCTATGGTTTTTTCAGTGAATTTCAAAGGTTTTTTAAATGCTAATTTCTAACTATAACATACCAGTCGCGTTTCCAGAGTGGTGGAGAAAGGTGAGCGTGGCCTCCGAAACACCTCTTAGCAATCCCACTGTGCGGGATTTACTGGAGGTAAAAGGAGGAGTAGTTAGCCCCCAACGTCAACCTTGGGGGCCAACTACCCCTTTTATTACCACCAGTAAGTCACACACAGCAGCAATGGTGGCCAGACAATATAATACAAAGTATCCACACGCGTCGTCGTCATCCTTTTTTCAAGGGAAAAGGTGGAATATATATATACACATATATATATATAGATATATTTTGCAATAATCTCGCGCTGCCAGAGCGTAAGAAAAGGTCGCACTCAGGGTTTCGATATAGGAGTAAAGTATTTATTGACTTGACGCGTTTCGACAGCACGGTCTTTGTCAAAAAGTCATAGACCGTGCTGTCGAAACGCGTCAAGTCAATAAATACTTTACTCCTATATCGAAACCCTGAGTGCGACCTTTTCTTACGCTCTGGCAGCGCGAGATTATTGCAAAAGATTATAGCGGGTCCAGCGCCCGCCGGTCGGCACCAACCCCATCAGGTGGAAGTAATCGGAAGTAAGGCTGGACTGTTCTTTGAATATATAGATATATATATATATATATTCACTGAAAAAACCATAGGCTTCAGGGACGTTATAGTTAGTTGGACATTTCACTCGTACAAAACCATAGAAATTCCCCCGTTATAGTTAGTTCAGCTAACTATAACTCGCGCCCCAGCAATGCACTGCTGATGACGTCACATATTACATCATTCATGAGTACATGGGTAGAGACTGGATGATTAGAGTACTGCAAGGAGAGTGCATGGTGAATTTATAAGTGCTTGTGTTTTGGCGGAGTGATTGGATAAGTACATGGTGCTCGCTGGGTGATAGGAGGAGTGCAGGGGTAGTGACAGGGCGATGGCTGGACTGCATCAGTAGTGCTCAGAGTATTGTAGCAGTGCATGAGTTAGTGCATGGGTCATTGCATGAGTGCATGGTTACTAACTGGATGATTAGAATACTGCAAGGAGAGTGCATGGTGAATTTATAAGTGCTTGGGTTTTGGCGGAGTGTTTGGATAAGTACACACGTCACATCAGGCCCGCCCCTCCCTTCTCCACTGTGCAAACGCGCCTCCTGGAGGGTTTTAAGTTGGGAGATTAAGTCCCTTGAATCCTGAGGGTCTCTAAGGCCCAACTAGCCCACCAGGTACCTCCAGTAAGCACCACAGAGCTGCGTTGCAGAGAGGTGGTCCGAGGCCACGCCCCTTTTTACACCTCTCTGCAACGCAGCTCTGTGGCGCTTACTGGAGGTACCTGGTGGCTAGTTGGACCCCAGGGACCCTCAGGATTCAAGGGGACTTAATCCCTCAACTTAAAACACGCCACAGGGCGTGTTTGCACACATGTCACCTCAGGCCTCGCCCCTCCCTTCACCACTGTGCAAACGCGCCCTGTGGCGCGTTTTAAGTTGGGGATTAAGTCCCTTGAATCCTGAGGGTCCCTGGGTCCAACTAGCCCACCAGCTACCTCCAGTAAGCGCCACAGAGCTGCGTTGCAGAGAGTGTAAAAAGGGGCGTGGCCTGGACCACCTCTCTGCAAGGCAGCCCTGTGGCGCTTCTTGGAGGTACCTGGTGGGCTAGTTGACCCCAGGGACCCTCAGGATTAAAGAGGAATTCATTCCCCAACTTAAAACGCGCCACAGGGCGCGTTTGCAGAGTGTTGCTGGGAGGGGGCTGGGCCTCAGTGCGATGCCGGCTTTTTTTTTCTTCTTTTTTTTTTTCTTTTTTTTTTTTTAGAAGGGGAGCTGTGTGGCGCCCCTTCCTTTCCTATTTTATGGGCCCTGGGGACCCCATCCCCAGGGCCTGACCCCTAATTTTTCTTTGTTTTCAAAAATGGAAGGGGGTCGCGTGGCCCCCCTCCCGAGGCCATATTCGGCCCCAGGGAGGCATTTTTGTTAAATGGTGTAAATCCGTTCAGTAGTTCCTGAGAAATTAAAAAAAAGAGGTCGAAAAATGCATTTCCCATAGGAAACTTTAGACACGGCTACAGCTGGAACTGCTGAACGGAATTACACCAAATTTGGCACAAAGGTAGCCCTTGTTTCAGAAAGAACTCTTTTTCTTAAATGGTGTAAATCCGTTCAGTAGTTGCTGAGAATAATTGCAAATGCCTGAGAAGTAGCCTGGGTAGGTTAAACAGAACAAACATTTGAAATGCAATAGGTCTCGCAATTGCACGATTTTGAGCTATTGGCATTCTAAATGTTCGAGCTATTGGCATTGTAAATGACAATGCCTTTTATTTATGTGTTTAAAAAACCTGCAATAACAGAAGGCATTGTCATTTACAATACCAATAGGTCAAAATTTCTAAAATGCGAGACCTATTGCATTGCAAATGCTTGTTTTGGGAAGTTGGCGGTGGCTCGGGAAAAAGTTACTCACACCCATACCCGATTAAATAAGGCACTTCTTCCCCAGCCCCCTTCTTCTTCATGACTGGTGACGGCACGGTGATGGGTAGTTAAGCTACCAGTTATACAGGTATTAGGACTGATAAAAAAAAAATTCTCCTTTTGTTTATTTGGTTGCTTTATTCCTCCGAGGGACGGACACTGTAGGAGAGTAGGATCTGCCTCTTATGTTGCCCCCACTTTTTTTCTGATGTTTACCCTGGTTTCTGGTTATAGTCTGGCTGGGTCCCTGCCAATCAGGGCCCCAGCCTCTCTGTTCTCTCTAAACGACTTGGAGTGCACTCTAGGTGCACCAGTGATTGGATACTGTGGTACCTTATGAGTCCCTAGTATATGGTACCTTAGGTACCAAGGGCATAGGTACTTCACAGGCCTACCAGGGGCTGGAGCATGTATTATGCCACCCCTGGGAAGCAGACTAAATCTGACACCACAGGCCTGCTACTGCAGCCTGGGTGAGGAGGTGCTAGTACCCCTCACTGAGATATAGGTTCACTATATCTCCCCTGCACACACATTTAAACCTATCAGTCACCCCTAAGGCAGGCCCTATCAATCCTGAGGGCAGGGTGCTTAGTTTCTATGTGAGAGGGTGCCTCTGCCTGAGCAGGGCCCCTCTGCAGCTCTCAGAGTCCATTCTCTGGGGCTGTTTCTGAATGCAGTCAAACCATATACTCAGTGCATTATAACCTCGCGGTTAATGCTAACTTTGGAATGGCTGCATCAAAACATGTCGTGTTTGGTGTCAAACACCTTGGAATCATACCCCCACACCAGTACCTGGTGTGGGAGTATGATCCCACCCTTCTTGAGGGATAGACATGTACCTACTGTGGAAACGCGGTAGAATCCTGAAGAGCCCTGGCATCACAAAATGGATGCCACCAGTCACAGACACTGGGCTGCCCTCCTGCTGATGACCGAAACTCGCAGTGGAGGAGGCCCAACAATAGGTATCTTGTGACCACCTCCCAGACAGGGTTTAGTGTATTGGGGCTGGGTGGGTGCACTCCCAGAGTGCTTTGAAGTCCTGCACTGGGGGAGCAGAAGGCTCCTCTGTGCATACACCAGTTCAAACCGGCTCAGGGGCTACCTGCCCCTGCTCTGGCGCGAAACTGGACAAAGGGAAGTGGGTGTAGCCACCCACTCCCCTGACCCTCCCATAGGTGGGGTCATAGAGCTAGTCCCTCCCTTCCTTTTAGTATAAGATAGGGAACCCTTGACCTTGAAAACTAGATATCCCTGGACGACGCTCTGAAGAAGAATCGTCCAGGGACGTTCCACTACCTCTGGAATACTGACGAATCTCCCTTGGAGTCAAGGAGTGACTCCCCTGCTTGGCAGGCACCAAAAACTGCAACGATGGTCGCAAACTAAGCTGCTCCCGCCAGAGCCCGAAGTCCCTGCAGCCCAGGAAGAGGATTTCCTGACTTCTCCAAGGCCATCGTGAGTCCCCAGCGAAGCTGAGGCAAGTGGACATCTTGAGTGATGAGGAACCACAGTCCCTGGGTACCGTGCACTATTTTCAAGTGCAACCCCTTCACGATGTTCTACGAACCTGTGCTTTGGACCACGTGTGGTCCCAGCCTCTAGCAGAGATCCCTCCCAAGATCAGAGGCCTACCCCATCCCGAGTGACCGTGGGCCCCTGTTGAAGGAATACTCTCGATGTGTCTTCGCGATCCCTTGCCAGCCGGCTTGTGGGTCCCCTGAAGACTTTTCTACAAATCCAAAGGGCTCCCCTAATTGCTCCAGGCCTGCCCTGACTTACCCTTGCTGGGTGAGTCCCCCAGACCTTGCTGGTCTGCACCACTGACTTTTTGTTCTTTCCACGAGACTTGCTGCTACCAAGGCTTGTTGGCTCCAATCGGGTCGCCGACACCGCATTCAGCTGCAGACTTCGTGGGATACGCTGAATCCAGCTCCTGGTTGTCCTCGACGCGTCCTGGACCTCGTGGCCTGAATCTGTCGACGACAGTGGGCATTCGTCTTCCTTGCCCTGCCAAGTGACTTTGAACACTGTCCCCTCTGCTTTCAGATCTTCCTCCTTCCGAATCCAGGCTTGGATTCCACCGGACACTTCTTCTGGCTTCACAAGCAGCAAGTCTTCATTGGCTCCCATTGAAAACGACGCCGCGACCCGACACCAAAGGACACCTATGCACCCGGCTTCCCTGGGTGAGGTAACTCCAGCACTACGGTGCTCCTGTGGGTGTTGGCCCTAGAACTACTTACCCTGTAAGTGACTTGCTTGTAGCTACTCCCGAAGTGCCCTTAAACTCTTAATTTCCAACCGCGACTTGCCCCATTGAAGTCTACGGCGATCCGCGCCTGTGTTCTCTCACTGCACGCGTCCCCCGTGGGTCCTTTACTTACCTACCTTGGGTGGTTTCGTGAGGCCCCAGCACTTCTGAAGGCCCTGGGCCTTGTCCCTCTGCAAGTCGTTGTTCTTAAGTCTTTTTTTTAGTATATGGTCTGATACGCCCCTAGGGCCCCAGCCATATTTGTGCTCAATTTGTTGTGAAACGTTGATTTGTGCATGTGTTCTTGACTTCTAATCTCACAAGAGATTAGTAGAGAGTTGTTTAGTAATAAATACATAAATATTTGATATATATACCTGTGTGGTGTCTTTTCATTTGGTGATTCAAGAGATTGTGTGGTAAAACAAGCTGCTTTACATTCCTCCAAGACTTAGCCTGAAGGCTGCTCTCCACAGCTACCACTAGGCTAGCTTTCTGTAAAGGTTGTCTTAAACCTACCTACCATAAGAGTCGAATTGTACTGGTGCAAGGTGTCCACTTTAACTAGTGAACAGCATATACCAGGCCAACTTCTCACAGACACATGCTAGAAGGGATCTGGATTCGGACTGGGACCAGGCGAGAGTACATCCACGACCGGAAGTGAAAGCAGAAAGACATTTCTATTTTTGGTTGTTTATAAGACTTACAAAAAAAACCTTTGAGTACATACTAAGAAATAAAAACAGTATATAAACTAATAAAGGCCTGACAATACTGAGAGACTCTTGACCTTACATACTGGTAGAGGTAGTTGTTTCCCTTCATATGTAGCGGGAACTACCACAATTGGCTGATGCAGTCAGGCCAGAGGACTTGTGCGTCTTTCCCATACATTTTCTGACTTGCTCTTCAAAATTAGGCATGCAGAGCACACAGATAGGTCAGTGGCAGGCACGTTTGGACAGAGGCATAATGGCCAGACCATCCTTCCTTGGAGCTGGGGAACCAGGTCAGAGTTTTGGCATCGGCTTAGCCTCCTGTGATTGTGGGCAAATCACTTCATCTCCCTGTGGTGTGATGATGGATCTGAAGGTGAAAGGCTCATCCTAGTCCCTTCTTCTATTGGAGAATTTCATTGGTTTGTTCCTTCGAGAGGTTTCTTTCTTGTTACACTTGGAGGACTACTTTCCAAGGCAGCTTTCTGCTCCAAACATGAATTCTACATAAAATGGTTCCTAGTCTGCATAGAAGTTAGGGACAGAGGTGGCCTTCTCGAGACAGGTACATACAGAACGATAGGTCCTGTATTATGTCAATGGAGTGATCTCATGCATTATATCTAAACGATAGCAGTCAAGATTCACCGCTTTAAATTCTTGAAGTACGGTTCACCTCTTTAGAAGTGTTGATACCTTTCTGCTTTGTTAGGGATTTTCAAATAGTATACCTTTGGAAATGTACATCTTTGTCTTTCAGTGTCCTTATATTTTCAAGAGGTTTCCAGGCCGCTTGTCAGTCATGTTAGGATGGTTGTGCCTAATTGGGGTCTTTAATTATTGAAAGCTTTGTTGTAAATTATATTGAAGACTGCTAAGGGCCATCTAGTATGACCATTTCCCTCATGTTTGCTGCCCGCTGTCCTGCAGTGCAGCGGCTATGCAAATGAGAAAGTCATTATTAAAATCTAGGAGCCACCTCATAGAGACTTTCTTAGGTTCCACTGACTTGAAATGATACATTTATGGAGATTCTGATAGATTCTTCTTGTGTGAAGTATCCAATTTAAATTCTTGCTTAATCTGCGACCCAGGGCATGGTTATAGCGCTTCCGTAAGTTTAAACAAGACTCATTCTACTGTTGGACTCTGTTAGCGCTGCCATTCGGAAAGAGATTATTCCCTTGTCTGGCACATGGCATTGTTGGTACTAATAATGCAATTTCCTATGTGCGCGTAAATTGGTAGATAGTTCCTTTCTGTAGAGAATTGCTATTTAAATTACCTCACAGGCTGCATTGTTGGAAATGAAAATGCGTGTTTGACTTAACTCTCTTAATGGACACCTTTTGTGGTAAAAGTCTTGTATAATTTTTTTTCTTTCCATTCACAGACATGTTGGTTTTCATTCTGGTTATTTTAAAGCCTCTTAACAGGCACCGATTGAGGCAACATTTCTTAAATGACCTACATTGGCTGCCTGTCCTGTAAGCGACACAACATATCTGAACAGCCTTGAAAGATATAAATATGTTACAGACACAATTACGTGCAATGTAAAACTGCACTGCTTTTTATGCTATGGCATTATTCTGCTGGAAGTAGTGAAACGAATAAAAAGCGAGTATTACTTGTTGAATGCTAACATATCCACCGTTTCCGAGCTTACTTCTGTTATGAAATGATAAACGACTGCAGGGGGTGAGCAGTGTCACCATTTGTAAAGCTTTAAAGTACCCTGACTCTATACCACGGCAAATGCCTAGATGGTGAAGAGGCTGTGCAATGTGTTTGGGAACAAAGGTGCAGAAGCATGTGACCTTAGATAAATGGGTCTCGAGATGCTGTGAGAACAGAAGCAGACTCTCGACTGTTTTGATCTTGCTGGGGTAGCATTCTAGATCTGTGTTGCTTGTACACCTAACAAGGCACACAGTTATAAGGGCTGAAAAAAGGAAGAGTTCACAATTATATGTGCTACAATAGTGGCACAATCTTTATAGGTTTTGGATGGACAACAGTCAACCCGAGTAGATTTCAGGATTCATAGAAGAAATGCTAGTGACAGTCTGTGAGGTGCTGAAACACCGGAAGTTGGATAAAGAGCTGGGTGTGCCAAAAACGATGGTCTGGTGACTTAGGTCAGTGAGGATTTTGACACTTTTAAATAGATGAAATGGCGTCTGCTGTTGGTGTAACGGAAGAGCTGGCCACCCATGTGCAGCATCTCTCCGTGCACTGCCTAACTGCCCCATCGATGGTTTTAAACAATGCTCTGTAATTAACCAACCTCTTGTGACACCTTCTTGTGTATGTGTTTATATTTTTCCTGTTCCTGCAGTGTATTGTATATAGCATTGTTAGCAAAGGGAAGGTTTAGGGACTTGCAAGTGTGTGCACTTGCCAAGTCGACATGGCAGCCCCAGGCTGCGCACAGGCTCTGCGATGGCAGGCCCGAGTTACACTTTACGGGCTGTTTGCGTGGGTGGCACAATCCAGTGCTGCAGCTCACCAACAGCATTTGGTCTATAGGCCCTGGCACTCGCAGTGCACTTTACAAGGGACTGACAGATAAACCAAATAGGCCAATCATGGAAACACCAATCCATAACACATTTTATACAGGAGCACTTGCATTTTCCCACTGGACAGCAGTGAGGAAAGTGCGCAGAATCATTACACCAGCAAAAACAGAGTCAAAACCGGGAGGTCAGAAAGCAAAAAGTCAGGGGAAACACGCCAAAAGATGCCAAGTCTAACACATGTCCCCTCCAGCTGAAAGTAGGGAGAACTACCCAACCCCATTGGAGTTCTCCTCACTAAGGCGGAAGAACCCGGACAGACCATCTGCGTTGGCGTGTTCTGTACCAGGACGGTGCTCCACCGTAAAGTCCATTCCCTGTAGGGAGATGGACCACCTCAGCAGTTTTGGATTCTCACCCCTCATTTGCATCAACCATCTGAGGGGCCTGTGGTCTGTCTGAACCCGGAAGTGAGTCCCAAACAGGTATGGTCTCAACTTCTTCAGTGCCCAGACCACAGCAAAAGCTTCCCTTTCTATGGCACTCCACCTCTGTTCCCTGGGAAGTAGTCTCCTGCTAAGGAAGACTACAGGCTGATCCAGGCCCTCTTCGTTCAGTTGTGAGAGCACCGCTCCCACACCATGCTCTGAAGCGTCAGTCTGCACGACAAATTCTTTGGAGAAGTCAGGTGCCTTGAGCACGGGCGCCGTGCACATGGCTGCCTTCAGGGCATCAAAAGCTTTCTGGCAGGACTCAGTCCAGATCACTTTCCTGGGCTGCCTCTTAGAGGTCAGCTCTGTTAAGGGGGCAACGATGGTGCCATAGCCCTTAACAAATCTCCTATAGTAGCCGGTGAGACCTAAGAAGGCTCTCACCTCTGTCTGGGTCTTGGGGGTTCCCAAGCCAGAATGGTGTCAATCTTGGGTTGTAGGGGCGCCACCTGGCCGCTTCCTACCTGGTGTCCCAAATACACCACAGAACCCTGCCCGATCTGGCACTTACTGGCCTTGATCGCGAGGCCTGCACCTTGCAGAGCCCTCAACACTTTCTCAAGGTGCTGTAAATGTTCTTCCCAGCTGGAACTGAACACAGCAATGTCATCCAGGTAGGCGGCACTGAAATCCTCCAGCCCAGCAACACCTGATTGACCAACCTCTGAAAGGTGGCAGGGGCATTCTTCAACCCAAAGGGCATCACCCGGAATTGGTAATGACCTTCTGGGGTTGAGAATGCTGATCTCTCCTTGGCCCCATCGGTTAAGGCAATCTGCCAGTACCCAGACGTCAAATCAAACGTGCTGAGGAACCGGGCAGCTCCCAACCGATCAATGAGCTCATCAGCTCTGGGGATGGGGTGCGCGTCAGTCCTGGTGACGGCATTGAGCCCACGGTAGTCCACACAAAACCGGAGTTCTGGAGTGGCACCGGGTGCCGCAGCCTTTGGGACCAAGACCACTGGGCTGGCCCAAGGACTGTGGGAGGGCTCAATCACCCCTAACGCCAACATCTTAGAGACCTCCTCCTTGATGCTGGCTCTGACCCGGTCAGTCAACCTGTAAATCTTGTGCTTCACAGGAGGGCTGTCACCAGTGTCCACGTCATGGGTACACCAGTGAGTAACACCGGGGTCAGAGAGAACAGTGGGGCGAACCGTCCCAACAACTGGCGACAGTCCCCCTGCTGCTCCTGAGTCAGAGTAGGGGAGAGGATCACACCCTCTACTGACCCATCATGCTCCTTGGTAGACAGGAGGTCAGGGAGAGGCTCACTCTCCTCTTCCACCCCATCATCTGTCGCCAAGAGCATACTCACTTCGGACCTCTCGAAGTGGGGTTTGAGGCGGTTCACGTGAAGGACCCTCAAAGGGTTCCTTGGAGCCTGCAAATCCACCAGGTAGGTGACGTCACTTTTGCGCTCCTTTACCTCATATGGCCCAGTCCACTTGTCCTGCAAGGCACAAGGTGCCACTGGGGCCATGACCCACACTTTTTGCCCAGGTTGAAATTCGACCAGAGTGGCATTCTGGTCATACCATCTCTTCATTTCTTCCTGGCTTGCTTCTAGGTTCGCCTGAGCGAGTTTCCTGAAGCGGGCAGTTTGGTTTCTAAAGGCCAGCATGTAGCTAAATACATCCTGGGGAGTTTTCCTGGGAGCCGCCTCCCAGCCTTCCTTTACCAAACTCAGAGGTCCTCTGACAGGGTGGCCATACAGGAGCTCAAAGGGGCTGTACCCAAGAGACTTCTGAGGCACCTCCCTGTATGCAAAGAGTAGGCATGGCAAGAGGACGTCCCACTTACGCCTCATGGGTTCTGTTAGACCCTTGATCATGCCTTTCAAGGTCTGGTTGAATCTCTCCACCAGACCGTTTCCTTGTGGGTGGTAAGGAGTGGTGAACTTGTAGGTTACACCACACTCCTTCCACAGGGATGTCATATACTTCGATATGAAATTGGTCCCCCTATCAGAAACCACCTCTCTGGGGAATCCCACACGGGAAAAGATCCCCATTAACGCCCGGCCCACCACTGGCGCCGTTGTTGTCCTGAGAGGGATTGCCTCCGGGTACCGGGTGGCATGGTCCACAAAGACCAGGATGTACCTGTTGCCCATGGCTGTCTTGGGATCCAGTGGCCCCACAATATCCATCCCTACCCTTTCAAAGGGTGTTCCAACAACAGGAAAAGGTTGGAGAGGAGCTTTGACCTTCCTCCCACTCTTACCACTTGCCTGGCAAGTTTGGTAAGACCTGCAGTGTGCATCTGACTGCCTTCGCATTTGGGGCCAAAAGAAGTGGGTGACAAGCCTGTCAAAGGTCTTGTCCTGCCCCAAATGTCCTGCCAAAGGCACGTCATGAGCCAGACCCAGTAGGAAGGTCCTGAAGCGCTGGGGTAACACCAGCACACGGGCTGACCCAGGCTCAGCAACCTTAGGCTCACTGTATAGGAGACCACTCTCCCAGTAGATCAGATGTGACCCGGACTGATTACCAGCTGCCTGGTCTGCAGCCTGCCGCCGCAGACCCTCCAGAGTAGGGCACTCGTTCTGCTCCCTGCAGAACTCCTCCCTGGTGGGACCCCCTTCTTGCTGCCAATGGGTCAGCTCAGAGATGTCTCCCAGTTCGGCTACCTGCTCCCCTGTAGGCACCGGGCGTCCCCCTCGAGGTCCGCCTCCTCACGGTCCGTGGGAACTTCGGGGGCCGGTTTCCCGTGCCCCCTGCCCTTTCTCTTGGCAGGGACTTGGGCCACTGTTTCAGGCTCCAAGTCCTCTTGATCACCCTTTCTGGCTGCCATTGACCGAGTAGACACGCATGCCCACTCTGGCAACCCAAGCATCTCCAAGTGAGACCTGAGCTCAACCTCCTTCCATGAGGACTGCTCCAGGTCGTTTCCTAGCAGACAATCTACAGGCATGGTAGGGCTCACAACCACCCTCAAGGGACCTGAGACCCCCCATTCAAAGGGAACCTGCGCCACCATACATTGGCGCTCTGAGTTGTCTACAGCAACTACTTGGTGGAATGCCCCGGGGACTACCTGCTTCTCAGACACCAGGTGACACCGGACTGAGGTCACACTGGCTCCAGTGTCTCTGAGAGCCTCTACCCTGTTCCCGTTAATGGTCACCCAGGTGCTATATTTCTTTGTGTTAGGGGGCACCTGGTTTCCTGGGACCGTCTCACTGTCCCCTAGTGAGACAAGGGTCATTTCTGCGGGATCCCCACCCTCCTGTGGGCACCCCTCCTCCCCAAGCGCTACACTAGCCAACACTTTGGACTGTCCACCGGTGGGTGGCTGTGTCCCCTTCGGGCACTTGGGGTCCCCCTTAAAGTGACCTACCTGGTCACATGCATAACACTTGCGGGGGCCGGTCTCAACAGGCTTCCCTGTAGAGACCCCTTTCTTCTTATCACCGGGGGGCTGGGAACCTTTACCCTGGGTACTAGTTTGGGGCCCTTTAGAGAACTCCTGTGCTTTACCCTTGCCCCCCCACCTTTCTGCTGGGGACCCTGCCCACCTTTGGCTGAGTCTCCCCCAAACGCTTTCTTGTGGACCCTGGTACTCACCCAGCGGTCCGCTTCCATAGCAAGCTTCCTGGGGTCAGTTAGCTTACTATCGACTAGGTGCTGGCGCAGATCTGCAAAACATAGACTAGACAAGTGCTCCCATGCAATCAAGTTGTAGAGCCCCTGAAAATCTGTTACGCTACTGCCCTTCACCAAACCATCCAGAGACCTGCAGAACACATCCACACATTCCAACCAAGTGTTGGCATCGGACTTCTTATTGGACCTGAACTGATCCCTGTACTTTTCAGGAGTAAGACCATACTTCGTGAGAAGGGCATCCTTCATGTCAGCATAGGTGAGGTGATACCCCTTACCCAAAGCTATCAGACATCCCTTGCTTCTTCAGGGAAAAGTGGCCACAATCCTGCTCCCCAATTCTCCTCAGGGACCCCATTCATGTGTATGGCTGCCTCATAACCCTGAAACCACCTTTGTATGTTATCCCCCTTCTTGAACTCCTTGCCTACGTTCTTGGGAATGTGCACAATCCTGTCTGCCTTTCTGGACGAATTGCTGCCACCATCTGAGCCTGACTTACTCCTAAGTTCTAGCTCCTTCAGTTCTCTCTCATGCTCTAAGAGCATCTTCCTCTCCTCTATGGCCAATCTCTTCTCCTCCCGCTCACTCTCCAGCCTGAGCTTCTGCAGCTCGAACTGCCTTGCCTCCCGCCTGTCCTCCAGCTCCTCTGGGGACAGACTGCTGCTGCCTGACCTGGCGGGTTCCCCCCTACCCAAAAGCACATCCACCCTGGAAATAGGCTACTCCACCTCCTCACTGAGATTACCAGGCTGCCCATTGGCATGTCTGGCTGCTACCCAGGCCCTCAGCGCGTTCTGTAGCTCCTCCTTCCTTGTGAGGCCTTTAATTTGGACTTTCAGGTTTTTACAAATCGCTCGTAGCTCCTTTACGGCGTAGGATTCCAACCTATCCTCCTCAAAGATAACTTCCAGAGATGCAACGGATGATGCAATTGATTCAGGCATGACAAAAGTAGTGAGTTGAAAACTGGCAAGATCAAAAATAGGCCAAAAGAAAAAGAACCAGTATGTGGTACGTAATGGTCTGCGATATGGTAGTAGTGCACACCAATCACTGTAAGTCAAGTGCAAACACAAGTCCTATCCTCACCGTTGACAACCAATGTTAGAAATGGGATCTCTAGTTGGCAAGGGCTTGCACCTTTGTCCAAGTAGGGACCCTTCTTCCTAGTCAGGGTAAGGGTGTTACACTCGTGAAGTAACCCCTGCTCACCCTCGTGGTAGCTTGGCACGAGCAGTCAGGCTTAATTCAGAGGCAGTGTGTAAAGCATTTGCACATAACCAACAGTAATACAGTGTAAGCACTACAAACGGACACCACACCAGTTTAGAAAAATAACCAATATTTTATATACTCACGACAAGACCAATTACGACAAAAATCCACAATACTATACTTTAAAAATGAATGCTTGATAAGGTAACTTCTTCTTTGCAGGAATAGCACAAAAGCAAAGTTCGTACGAGTCGGTAGCTCCGTCCGAGCCTACCGCGATGCTGAAAACCACAGAGTCTAACAGTTCCAGCCGACCGCGTCGATACGGGCCAGCAGAGTCGTGAACAGACTCGGTTACAGTACCTTTCTCGTTGTGGCTGGTACGGAGTGTACGAGCCGGTCGGCGTTCGTCGCGGTTGCGGTGCAAGACGGAGCGATGCAAGGTGCGGTGTCCCTCGATGCGGTGCAGGCAGAGGCTCGATGAGCGTCGTGCAGACGGAGTCGGTGAGTCCAAGGCATGCGATGCAGGGTGAGACGATGCTCGATGCGGTGCTGACAGGTTGCGATGCAGGCGACCTAGCCGGAGTGCGGGAGCTGGCGTCGGACAGCGGTGCGAGTCGGAGCGGTGCGTCGCAGACGTGCGAGCGGTACCCCAATTGCGGTGCGGTCACGACTCTTGAGCCAGTTGCAGTGACTGCGTCGGTCGGGTCCGGCTGGTTCAGTGAAGCGATGCGATGCGATGCGAACTGCGGTGCCCACAGGTCACGGTGCAAGCAGCGGCTCGATGTTGGCGGCGTCGGACGTCGCCCACGGTGAGACCAGGGTTGCGATGCGGGGCGATGCGGTCTGCGGGGCAAACAGGTCACCGGCCAGGGATGGATTCGGTTGACGGAGTCGGTTGCAGTTCCCTTCCTCTGTGGCAACTGAAACAGCGTTCCAGCAGCGGTACCCAGAGGCTTGTGAAGTCTTTGCAGTTCCTGAGACTTCTTAACAGGAGGCCAGCTCGGTTCCAGGCCCTTGGAGATACTCAGCACAAGTTTGTAGAAAGTTCAGTCCAGTTCTTTCACTGCCCAAGACAGAAGCAGCAACTGCAGGCCAACCCAACAAAGCAACAACACAGCAAAGGGGCAGTACTCCTCCTGGCAGCTCTTCCAGCTCTTCGTCTTGGCAGGTTCCTTGATTCCAGCGAGATCCAAATTCATGGGGTCAGGGCCCCAATATTTATATCCCAAATTCCTTTGTTCTCTGAAGGCAGAGAGGCCTTTGCCTAGTCCAAACCAGTTCTGGAGCACTTTGTTGACAAGTCTCCGTCCCTTCTTTCAGTGAGTAGGCCAGGGACATCAGACGCACCACAGGAGGTGGAGCCAGCATTGTGGAGGGAAGGCACTGTCCTATTCAGGGCCCAGGTGCAACCCCTCCCACCCATCTACATGTAGATCTTGCTATTCAGCCCTGTGCTGACTCACCCTGTCTCCTGGCATCCCCCAGCCCCTGTCCCTCACACTCCAGACAAGGAATACACAACCTCGCAGAGGCAGGCTTGGATGGTTAGACAAGAAAATACCCACTTTCTAAAAGTGGTATTTTCAAACACAGAATGTTAAAACCAACTTCACTAAAAGATACATTTTATCATTCTGAGTCCAGGCATACTAAACTCGAATTTCTACCATGTTCCCGGGGTCAGTTAGGATTATCAACTGTAATAATCAAAACTGCCCGTTCTGGCCTAGGGGAACAGGTAGCCTTGCAATAGTGAAAAACGAACTAGGCTGTAATTCATTATCAGGACATGCCGCACACACCCGGGCATGTCCTACCTTTCGCATACAACGCACCCTGCCCACAGGGGTACCTTGGGCCTACCTTAGGGTGACTAACATGTAGCAAAGGGAAGGTTTAGGGACTTGCAAGTGTGTGCACTTGCCAAGTCAACATGGCAGCCCCAGGCTGCGCCCAGGCTCTGCGATGGCAGGCCCGAGTTACACTTTACGGGCTGTTTGCGTGGGTGGCACAATCCAGTGCTGCAGCCCACCAACAGCATTTGGTCTATAGGCCCTGGCACTCGCAGTGCACTTTACAAGGGACTGACAGATAAACCAAATAGGCCAATCATGGAAACACCAATCCATAACACATTTTATACAGGAGCACTTGCACTTTCCCACTGGACAGCAGTGAGGAAAGTGCGCAGAATCATTACACCAGCAAAAACAGAGTCAAAACCGGGAGGTCAGAAAGCAAAAAGTCAGGGGAAACACGCCAAAAGATGCCAAGTCTAACAACAAGTTAGAGCAATAGTCCTGAAGTTACACACTTGAAGTTGTGATGCTGAACAGCATGTTACGAGGGACCTTTAATTGCACTTCCGCACTTATGCCAAGCATGCACCGCTCTCCTTGCTGCGGTTTTCTCACTCCTTAGAGTGTCGGCAGAGGGGAGCTAACTGCTCATGAGGCCTCTCTGCGAAGCGCACTCTCGTGTATGTGTACTCCATCACTGAGGTATGCTTCTTTTCCATCGCGTATAGCTCTCATGATAATGCTGAGTCTCACGAGAAGCCGAGATAAGTCTAAGGTCTCAGGCTGTTCTGTTAAGACCTCAAACAAGCTTTACGCGCCAATTTTGTATTTCGGAGTTCAACTTCCTTAATGGATTGTTTTTCGCAGGAGAGTGCTAAAACACAGATACTGCTTCACTCACTTAAGTAATCGGCTGTGTTGCGCTTTAAAGTTTCTTGGAACTTTTCCTACTGGCATGAAAACCGTGATGACGCAGCAAAAACAATCAGTAAAAAATATACTTGCGGGTTTAAAAACAGGATTCGAGCCACAGTGGTTGACAGCATTGTACAGGGGGTCTGTGGTGTACATTAGCAGTGATAACCAAGAAAGGTTGTTTACAAAGACCCAGGTTCCTCTCTCCATTACGGAACTATAATCAGATCAGTCCTTAAAAGGGCCGGTACTCACCGGTACTGAGTACCGGCACTTCTTAAATTTACCGAGTCGAGTACCGGCACTTCTCCACTGTCAAGGAGAGTACCGGTACTCAGGGTCAGATTAGAAGGTGGGCAGCTGCGTGCCGTTTGTTTGGCAGCATGTTGGCCGTTGCCTTATTTATTCAGGTTTGGCAAGCTGCCCGATGCGGCCTCTGCTCCCTTCCTACCCAGATGGAGGCTCTCCTTGTCCTCATCACCCCCTGCTAGGCATCGATGCTGGGTCCGTGGAACGCAGACACAAAGGGTCATTTTCACCCCTTGGCCTCCCACTGGGGTGTGACTTTCTTTGTCCGGACTCTTTTGCCCTTGCGATTCCACCCACCCCGCGCGCTGGGACATTAAGTCCATGATGGGCGGTGATGATCGAGGTGGCGAAGAAGGCTTAAGCAGCCTCCCTGGTGCCCAGGTGAGGGGGAGTTCAACTGACCTTCCCATCGGAGGCCAGTACTGTCAATTATCTGAAACTGTTAAAGGTTACCTTCGAAAGGAAGCAACGTTGCTTTTCCATTTCCCGCATGAGGCCCGTACACTTCTCTTTATTTTAGCCTCTGCCAGATTTTGACACTAACAAAAGGGACAGTTCTACCCATGTCTGTACCCAGGGCCAGCTCTGCATGGCGTTCCTGATTGCTAGTTTATATTGTTTTTAAAAGCACCCGCTGAAGTGTTCCTGACCTGCAGCAATTTTTAGCCAACAATAAAAATGTCAAGTTAACTCCGGTGATTGACGCTGTTCCTGGAGAGAGAACGAAGTTTTTGTCTAGTGGAAGTTTTGACTGGGGGATGTTTTGATTCATCTTAAGGTAGTGCAGAGGGTTAATGTGCCTGGGCAAAGAATGTGTACCATGCAAATCACGAAGTGAACATAACATAAATCTTTCGTCAGAGACTTCCTTTTGTTACTTGCAGCTTATAAGTTAAAATGCTAAAAAAAAACGGAGCTATTTACTGTCATCAAAGAACTGAAATGCAGACTTCAAGTATAGATTAGAGCGTTTGATTTTTCCCCCAGACTTTCAATATCCTAATGTTGTACAAAGTGTTGATTTGGGTGTAAATCAATTCCAATTATTAAAGATAATCGCCAACCATGGTCTTACATTTTAAATTCTGAGTTTGTGCTTCTCCAGACCAAGCACCCGTAACTATACTACCTACCAGTATGGATGACATGGATTTAGGCCCAGATCTCTGTACTGGGGGAATGTATGACATTGTTCTGCATTCTGTCCATCATTTGTTCATTTTGCATTTGTCACCCCGAGTGGGACGGGTATGCCCAGACGTGGGTCCCGTGCTCTCCATGCCACTGGAATCAAGCTATCCTGGCTGAAGAGGGGTGAAACCCTGAAACCGGTCCTAGGATGCTTGTTTCCAGTCCAGGGAGGACCTGGCTTGGCAGTTCGGGCTGGGCTGTTCCCATGAGGCACAGGGTCAAGACTGATTTGCATATGGCTGGGTTCAAACTGGAATGGCATGGTGAGCAAAAAAACAATGGATTTAGGCCCAGATCTCTGTACTGGGGTGAATGTATGACATTGTTCTGCATTCTGTCCATCAATTGTTGTTATTGCATTTGTCACCCCGAGTGGGACGGGTATGCCCAGACGTGGGTCCCGTGCTCTCCATGCCACTGGAATCAAGCTATCCTGGCTGAAGAGGGGTGAAACCCTGAAACCGGTCCTAGGATGCTTGTTTCCAGTCCAGGGAGGACCTGGCTTTGCAGTTCGGGCTGGACTGTTCCCATGAGGCACAGGGTCAAGACTGATTTGCATATGGCTGGGTTCAAACTGGAATGGCATGGTGAGCAAAAAAACGATGGATTTAGGCCCAGATCTCTGTACTGGGGTGAATGTATGACATTGTTCTGCATTCTGTCCATCAATTGTTGTTTTTGCATTTGTCACCCCGAGTGGGACGGGTATGCCCAGACGTAGGTCCCGTGCTCTCCATGCCACTGGAATAAAGCTATCCTGGCTGAAGAGGGGTGAAACCCTGAAACCGGTCCTAGGATGCTTGTTTCCAGTCCAGGAGGACCTGGCTTGGCAGTTCGGGCTGGACTGTTCCCATGAGGCACAGGGTCAAGACTGATTTGCATATGGCTGGGTTCAAACTGGAATGGCATGGTGAGCAAAAAAACGATGGATTTAGGCCCAGATCTCTGTACTGGGGTGAATGTATGACATTGTTCTGCATTCTGTCCATCAATTGTTGTTTTTGCATTTGTCACCCCGAGTGGGACGGGTATGCCCAGACGTGGGTCCCGTGCTCTCCATGCCACTGGAATCAAGCTATCCTGGCTGAAGAGGGTGAAACCCTGAAACCGGTCCTAGGATGCTTGTTTCCAGTCCAGGGAGGACCTGGCTTGGCAGTTCGGGCTGGACTGTTCCCATGAGGCACAGGGTCAAGACTGATTTGCATATGGCTGGGTTCAAACTGGAATGGCATGGTGAGCAAAAAAACTATGGATTTAGGCCCAGATCTCTGTACTGGGGTGAATGTATGACATTGTTCTGCATTCTGTCCATCAATTGTTGTTTTTGCATTTGTCACCACGAGTGGGACGGGTATGCCCAGATGTGGGTCCCGTGCTCGCCATGCCACTGGAATCAAGCTATCCTGGCTGAAGAGGGGTGAAACCCCGAAACCGGTCCTAGGATGCTTGTTTCCAGTCCAGGGAGGACCTGGCTTGGCAGTTCGGGCCGGACTGTTCCCATGAGGCACAGGGTCAAGACTGATTTGCATATGGCTGGGTTCAAACTGGAATGGCATGGTGAGCAAAAAAACGATGGATTTAGGCCCAGATCTCTGTACTGGGGTGAATGTATGACATTGTTCTGCATTCTGTCCATCAATTGTTGTTTTGACATATAAATCCTACCACTCTGTCATATGGAACTTTTCCTATACATTGATTTACACACATATGATTGAGTAATGTGTGTGCAATGTAAAGTGCTCGGACCCCCTTCACTTTTATGAGTGACACTATAAAACTAACTCGATGCATCTGAGAGAGAGTGGTTATGGAGACTATTAAGGGGTGGTGGTAGTGCGGGAATCCGTTGCGCAGGAGGCCATTGGGGGGAGCGCCAAAAACCATTGTCGCACTGGGCGCAACCAGTGCTAAAGCCGGCCCTGCCAGTATTGTTCTTCCCCTGCTGGACTCTGCACATACTCGGGACCCTCCAGTGCTCACTGCATGCCACTGCAAGCTCTACGGCCGTGGGGCCTCCTGCTGAGGGGAGAGGAGGGAAAATGGGGGTGAGTGAAGGTGAAGAGTGAGGGGGAAGGAGCAGAGTTTAAAGTAGGAAACGGTAGAGAGGCAGAAGGGGTAAGTGCAGACAGAGATATGGAAGGGATCCAGACGCCTGTGGAAAGAGGTAGAGAGGCGCGGAGAGGGCAGATTAGAAATAGAGTGATGAGACAGAGTGATAAGATGCAATAGGGGTAAAGAGAGTGGGACAGAATTAGCTACAAACGGGAGAGAGGTGAGTGCGAGAGGGATCTCGAGGTTAGAGATGTGAAAACAGAGAGTGTGTGTTTGAGAGGAACAGAATCAGGAGGTATTTGAAAAGAAATGCATGGAATGCTTGTTTGTATGTGTGCAATCTTAAATATTTAAGGATTGCGCCAAATGCAACCAAGTAGGAATATTAGAAATATTATGATATTAAGAAGCTGCAAATATTAGAAAACAAGGAAACATGAACATTTGGTGTTTCACCTTCATTTTGTATAACGAGTTAACACATTTTGTTTGGATTGATACATTTCTCACATGTTTTGTTCTGCCCCGCAACCGGTGTAAGCGCCAGAGTCTCTCTCGTCCTAGAGCACATTGATTATTAGCCTTAAAGTGCTAAAAGTACTGTTGATGGCTTGGCTCATTCATGGTTTTAGTTGTTAATCTGCATATATGGAAAGTTTGAGACCACTATCCAGGACAAAGCAAGGACAACATGAATACTCAATAGAAGTGTTATTGTATCATGTCTAACTCCGACTCTAACCCCGCCCACTAGCCATGCCCCTCGCTCAATTTAACGAGTACCTGCACTTATTTTTTCCCATTTAAAGCATGAATCAGATGTAAATAATGAAACTCCGCAAAGGCTGCATTAATGGACGACAAGATGGAAGTCTCCTCTTGAACATAAAGAGACCAGCCGTGCCTCTATTAATAAAGCTCCCCCCCATACGCGCACTCGTTAGATTTTCTTCTTTCTGAAAAGCTACTACACAAACACTCTCCAATGTGCAATTATACAGATGAAAGAGACACCTTGAGTAAATCACGACCAATCACACCCATCTGCGGCAGTGAATTAATGAAGGCATTATCCCAAAGGACAGAAAGCATGTAAATATGGGAAAAAGGTAACAATAACAAAGTGGCAGGGGATCGATAGGAAAGCTTAATGAGTATAATGAGCCATATTAGAGTGAAGGAAAAAAAAGATAAAATTTGAAGCGCAAACGTGGGAGAGAAAGAGTAATCTACTTAAGAGGGAAAGCACGGTGACATAGTAATGGGCGGGTAGAGCGTGTCACTAATCCGAATGGAGGAAGTAAAGAAGAGTAACAGCGCGCCTACATCCAACTGCGCAATTAGTAATTTACTAGAAGAGAAGAATAGGGAGTGTAATGCCAGAGTAAGAGAAATGACGCAACAGCATGAATGTAAATAAGGTAACCGTGTAAAAACCAACCCGAGTGGAGGAGGTACACACAAGTGACAACGCGCATAAAGCCACTAGCAAAACGTTTGCCTTACTCGATAAATAGAGTGGAGAGAATAATGACAGCCAGCACATGGGGAACGTAGTGCAATGCTCAAAAAACCTGAAAGGGAATAGGGGAAATGAGGTCATGGAAATAACTAGGCAGAACTGAGGAAGGACCGTAGTGAGCGTGCTTACCAGTACGGATAAACTGAAAGGCCCCGGATGAATCGAAGAGGGAAAAATCACGGAGAACCTCTAATACTGTAATTGGGCGGCTCTTCCTCGGGGGGATTTTTTGTGTCAAGTGGTAACGGACCTACGAGAAAAATATGGCTAAGTGAAAAATTGGCGCAAATACGGTCGAACTGCGACCGATAACAAAACCTGAGCGCATCAGCCAATTACCAGGAAATTAAGGGATTATGTGCTGGATTATGAGGCGTGCAGATGGCCAAATAACTCCTATTCCGGAAGACAGACGGGACGGAGATCGGGAGAGAATAAAGGGAAATGACGCGACTCCCGTTTCTCGGCGGCTCGGGCCGCGGTGGTGATTTAAAAGTGCGGGGTGGGCTCCCGCTTACTTTAAAGCATAAGTGCGGAGTGGGCACCCGCTCTGTGACAAAAATGCGGTGTGGGCTCCCGCTAGTAAAATAATGGCTTTTCGCGGAGTGGCAGACCTCCGGCCAGGAACAATGAACGCTGCTGCACTCGCAGGCCCTGCCCACAGCCAGGCGGACTCTGCCTGACTTCCGGGTCGCCGCGGGCAGCGGGGCGGCTCTCAGCTGATCCTAGGTGTTCTCGGCGGCAGCCTCACGCAGGGGGATACGAACCGGCAGGGTGGGCTCCCGCTTCGGTTTTTAAAAGTATAAATACGCGGGGTGGGCACCCGCCTATTAAATATGCCAAAAACACGGCTCTTTGTGGGGAGACTGGATGTATTTTCTCTCGATGCGAGGCACAAGATGGCTGCCAACAGTTCCTGGTTGGAACTGTTGGCAGCCAATTAGAGCCAAGCTTGTGGGGGGGGTTAGGCTCCACCCACATATATAAAGGTATTTTCCTTTAATATCTCAAAAACTACTGAACGGATTTACACCATTTAAAGAAAAGGACGCTTTCTGAACCAAGCACTACCTTTTTGCCAAATTTGGTGTAATTCCGTTCAGCAGTTCGAGCTGTAGCCGTGTCTAAAGTTTCCTATGGGAAATTGATTTTTTGACCTCTATTTTTTGAATTTCTCAGGAACTACTGAACGGATTTACACCATTTAAAAAAAGGGCGCTTTCTGAAACAAGCACTACCTTTTTGCCAAATTTGGTGTAATTCCGTTCAGCAGTTCGGGCTGTAGCCGTGGCTAAAGTTTCCTATGGGAATTAACATGGAGAAAACACGTTTTGGGACCCCCTTTTTTCTCGGCCCCCGCTTGCTGAATCACACCGAAACTTTCAAGATAGGAGCTGACCGGAGCAGGCCATACGTTTTGGAAATTTCGTGAAGATTCATGAAACGGCGCCAGAGTTATTGGGAAAAGAATGTTACGAATTTCCTATGGATAATAGGTCCCTACTATAACTACCTACTGGCGACCGCCAGTAGGTAATATATATATATCTATATATATATATATATTCATTGAAAAAACCATAGGTTTCAGGGACATTATAGTTAGTAATTAGCATTTAAAAAGCCTTTGAAATTCACTAAAAAAACACAGGTTTCAGGGACGTTATAGTTAGTATTTAGCATTTAAAAAACCTTAGAAATTCACTGAAAAAACCATAGGTTTCAGGGACGTTATAGTTAGTTGGACATTTCGCTCATACCAAACCAGAGAAATTCGGCCGTTATAGTTAGTTGAGCTAACTATAACTCGCGCCCCTGCAATGCACTGCTGATGACATCACATATTACATCACTCATGACATGGTCAGTGACATCAGTGATGACATCAGTGATGACATCACTGATGACATTACTGATGACATCCTCCAGTGACTGTGAGTGTTTCTAAAAAGTTTAAGAATGTGAAATATATATGATGATTCAGTCAGTGTGTGACTGACTGTATAAGTGAGTGATTATATGTGTCTGGGTGAATGTATGGGTGAGTGACTAATCTGTGCGAATGGCTGTATCAGTCTGTCAGTTGGTGTGTAAGTGGCTGCATGGGTTGGTGAATAGGTACACGAGTGTCTATATGGGTTATTGATTGGTTGTCTGAGTACCTGTATGGGTGCCTGAGTGTCTAGGTGTTGTGTGACTACCTGCATGGATGTGTGGGTGGGTGATTTACTGGGTGTATGGGTTCATAAGTGCATCTGCGAGGGGCTGTATGGGTGAGTGAGTGTGCATATGGCTGTGTTGGTGAGTGAATGGATGTCTCAGTGGTATATGTGTGAGTAACTGCATATGTGAATGGCAGTATATGTGAGTGTTGGAGTATATAAGTGACTTATGTGAGAGTGAGTGATTGTGAGAGTGGATGTATGGATGAGTGTGTGCTTGTGTCAGTGATTGTATAAGAGAGTAAGCATGTGTTAGTATCTGTACGAATAAGTGAGGTGGTGTGTGTATAACTGTATAGGTAAGTAAATGGCATTGTGATTGACTCTTTGGGTGACTGACTAGTTGTGTGAGTAACTCTATGGGTGAGTGGTGGTGTGTGAGTGTCTGTATGGGTGTATGAGTGCATATAATAGTGGCTGTATTGATGAGTGACTGCATGTATGAGTGACTGTATGTGTGAGTGAGTGGATGTGTGTGTAGACCTAGGAATCAGTGAGTGGGTATGTACTAACTGGTATTGGTGTGTCTATGGTTTCGAGAATGTTAGTCTGTATTTTAGAGTGGGTGTATGAAAGGTTATATTAGGGTGTGAGTAGGTGCATCAGAGAATAAGGGGATGATGTCATGAGTGATGTCATGAGTGATGTCATGAGTGATGTCACTGACCATGTCATGAGTGATGTAATATGTGACGTCATCAGCAGTGCATTGCGAGGGCGCAAGTTATATTTAGCGCAACTAACTATAACAGCCAAATTTCTCTGGTTTGGTATGAGTGAAATGTCCAACTAAATATAACGTCCCTGAAACCTGTGTTTTTTTCAGTGAATTTCTAAGGTTTTTTACATACTAATTACTAACTATAACGTCCCCGAAACCTATGGTTTTTTCAGTGAATTTCAAAGGTTTTTTAAATGCTAATTACTAACTATAACGTCCCTGAAACCTATGGTTTTTCAATGAATTTCTAAGGTTTTTTAAATGCTAATTTATAACTATAACATAGTAGTCACGTTTGCAGAGTGGTGCAGAAAGGAGACTGGGCCTCCGACCAGAGCTCAGGAATTCCGCTACGTAGGACTTACAGGAGGTACCAGGAGGGCTTCTTGGCCCCCAAAGTCCCTCAGGAGTAAAGTGGACTTCATCCCCCAACCCGCAATGTGCCAGGAGGCGCGTTTGCAGTGTGGTGGAGAAAGGGGGGGTGTGACCTCCGAAGACCTCTTAGCAATACTGTTGTATTCCTCTTAGGGTGTCCATACATGGGTTTTCCTGTATCATGTCCTTATATAGGCACAATTCGCCCTGCCCTTATATAGGCATTAAATCCCAGTCCTTATTTAGGCATTAAACCGTGCACTCCAAATACAGGCATGGTCTACGACATCCGTCTACCCTAACGTCACAACGAGTTCTTGAAGAACAGACCCTTAGGCTTCGGGAGTTTCCCTAGCAAAGGACTCATCTATTATGCATGAATCGTTATACCTTAAGGGTTCATTCATGACGTCTTCCGCTGTCAAATTCACGTCAATGCTAACATTCTGAGGTACCTCTCAGGTATAAATATACCTTCCCTAGCCCCTGTAAATCAGAGGAGACCTCGACTTCAGAGGAGCCCGTTTCCCGGCCTGACGCACTGAGAAGACGCTGTCATCCCTGCACGCAGAGAGTCCAGCTTCCAGTGATCTGACTTCCCTCGCGGGGTGTTGGAGTTCGAGTCTGGCAAGAGATTCCCACCTCTCTCATTCTTAAGGTATGGAGCTGACTAGAAACCTAGAGGGACTCTTGGCATACTAGGCATACTAGGCTTAACATACTCTTAGTATACCATAGTAAGGAATACTTCACCTACTTCATACCTCTCCCTACACCTAGGTTAGGTTAGGTACATTGGGGTAGAACTAGCTTAGAAACGCATCGTATGAGTACTCGCATTTTTAGTCTATGTTATTTATGTAAATGAATATCTACTAAAGATCATGCTAGCGCAGTATTATTTATTTCTACTGCTTACGCTGTACATTATTTATCTTGCATACTGTCTTGTGATCGTAACAGCACATATTACTTACACGAGAAACAAGACTGTTCAATAAATCTTTTATTGAAACGCCCGTCTATTCTTTCTGTGTAACTTTGAGGAAAACTAAGTATGCACGAGTGAGCTGAGTGAAATAGTTATCTATTGTTTCCACGACTCTGGGACACGTTCTGATTCTAAAAGGGAAACAAAGTTGTCATGTTTTGCGGCTGCCAGAAACTACTCCCTTCTTGTTTATCAAGGAGTTTCTAGTGGCCTCTGAGCTAGCTGGCACAAGTAATTAAGTTTAATATACTCGATAGGGACATACCGACCTCAGTCCTATGTCAAACCTATATGGTATATTATTCCAATGCGCAGAGCCTATTAGGGAAATAGGAGCTACACTACATGGCGCCCGACGGTTTGGTAAGGCGGTAATTTAACGTTAGGTACTGAGTAACTCAGCCGTGCCTTTTCTCTCAGAGACTTCTACCCATATACTCCAAAAGACGTCTGGAGTGGGCAGGGTTAAGTATCCGCCACGGCTACATAGGGAAGCACCCTATTTATTAGCTTTTTGGTTTGCTCAACGTTGAAGGATACAGTGTTCCAAAATATTGTGCACCTTATCTTTGTTTTCTTGAAACTTGTTCTACATTTTTCAAAAAACAAAATGCCTGACTCCGACAACGGTGAAGTTGCGGGTCACCCAGCTGTAACAGCTTATAACATCACAGGTTTTATTGAAACCGAGGAGGGTGTCATAGACATCAATCCAAACTTAAGAAGAGCCATCACTCTAAAACTCATAAAACACGGCCTACCACCAAGAGGAGGTAGAGCAGTTTTCGTGATAGAGGCACACGAATCCTTTCAGACAGAGGTATTCTATTCATGGGTAATATTTCCTGAATCAAATTCAGTTACAAAACTGTTTCACTTCTACAAAGAAGATGATCCACCAGAGGAATAAATCCCGTTCGAGGATATAGAAATTCCATTAACATACCAGGAGCATCAGCTCTGGTTTAAAGGCGCCCTAAAACATCACAGAAACATTACCAGGCCCGGTCCACTAGGTAGACCAGGAGCAACATGGCCGATTCTAGCCGGCTACACACCTCATCCTGAACTGGATATAATGTCAGATGAGGAACTACTTACTCAACTTATGGAGTTAATAAAAATCTACAGACAATTGGTCCAATATGTCATGCGGACTTTCACAGTCCAACCACCATTGACACTTCCAAATCAAACCCCTCAACCGGGGACTGCACTAAAAATTACACCACAGACTCTATACGCAGTCATGGGTAAAATGCCCACAAAACGTGAGCAAATTCCATTCTGGATAGCTCAAAAAATTACTCAAATCGAAGCAGTATTTCCAATTACTAGCCCGTATGAGAAACACAGAATCCTAGTGTGAGAAGTTGGCCTGGCATATGCTGTCCACTAATTATAGTGGGCACCTTGCACCAGTCCAAACAACCCCTTATTGGAGATAGGTTAAAGACAACCTATATTGAAAGCTATCCTAGTGGTAGCTATGGAGAGCAGCCTTCAGGCTAAGTCTTGAAGGAATGTAAAGCAGCTTGTTTTACCAGTCTATAATCTCTTGAGTGACCAAATGAAAGAGGACCACACCAGGTATATATTCAAAATATATGTATTTATTACTAAACACACCCCTCTAGTCTCTTTATGAGGCTAGAGTTCGAAGTACATACGTTACGAGTTAGTTATCTACAGTAATAGCACAAATACACGTTTGAGCCCCAGGGGCGTACCAAACCATATACCAATAAAGTGGTATAAGAACCACGACTGAGCTAGACACAAGGCCTAGAGCCTGTAGAAGTGCTTGGACCACAAGGAACCACCCAAGGCAGTGACACAGGGGACCCACGGGGGACGCGTGCAGTGTATGAACACAGCCGCGAACCGCCGTTAACTTCTATGGGGAAAGTCGCAATTAGAATTTAAAAGAAAAGGGACACTTAGAGGAGGACTTGGAGCAAACCCTTTGAGAACTAGGATGTTCTAGTGTCAATACCCACGGGAGCACCGGAGTACTCGAGTTACCTCACCCAGGGGAGCCGGGTGCATAGGTGTCTTTCGGGGTCGGGTTTCGTCATCGCTTTCAATGGCGTTCTGCTGCAAAGTGCTGCTGGCGGCCAAGTCGAAAGTGTTCGGGTGGATCCAAAGGTGGATCGAAGATCTGAAGAACCTGAAAGCAGAGGGGACAGAGTCTGGGTCACTAGCCAGTGACCAGGAAGGCGATGAGCAGATGCCCACCGATGTCGAGTGCTTCAGGTAGGTTGACGGTCGTCTTGACTCTTCAGCCACGAGGTCCAGGAGGCATCGACGACAACCAGGAGCTGGATTCGAGCTGTCCCATGAGGTTTGTCAATTGCAGGGTTGTCGGTGACCGGATTGGACCCAACAAGCCTTGGCAACGGCAAGTCTCGTGAAAATCAAAGAAGGACGATGTTGCAGACCAGCAAGGTCTGGGAGACTCACCCAGCATGGATAAGTCAGGGCACACCTGGAGCAACCAGGGAGCCCAAGCAGAAAAAGATTGGCCTTCGTGAGGGCCTACTAGCCAACGGACTAGCGACCGCGAAGGAGCCTCGAGACAGTGCACGTGGAGCTGGCTCACAGGACACTCGTGGAGTGGAGGCCAGTGATCTTCAGTACAGTTGGTGCTGGAGGCTGGGGCTACTCGGAGCCCAAAGCACGACTTCGTGGGAGACCCAGAAGAGGATGCACTTGCAAATGCGTTCAGTGTCCAGGGGTCATGGTTCCACGTTACCCACAACAGCTACGGGCCTCAGCTTTGCTGGGGACTCAGGGCAGCTTCGGGGAAGTCTGGAAATCCACCTCTAGTGATGCAAAGACTTCGGCGTCCGACGGAAGCTTCAGCGATGCAGACCGGACAATTGCTTCTTTGGTGCCTGCCAAGCAGGGGAGTCACTCCTTGACCCCAAGGGAGATTCTTCAGTCCTCTAATCTTGATGTAGAGCGTCGAAGGTCCAGGATTCGGTGTCAGAGTTTCGTCCAGGTAAATCTAAAGTCCCAAGGACTGGGTTCCCCTACTTATACTAAGGTAGGAGGTTGGACATACTCTGTGGCCCCACCTATGGGAGGGCCAGGGCAGAGGGGTGGTTACACCCCTTTCCCTTTGTCCAGTTTCGTGCCAGAGCAGGGGCTGGAAGCCCCTGAGCCGGTTTGAACTGGGGTATGCACAGGGACACCAAATGTGCCCCCAGTGCAGGACTTCAAAGCACCAGAGAGTGCTCCCGCCCAGCCCCAATACACACTATCCTGTCTGGGGAGGTGGTCACACCTCCCTGGGACAGGAAACCTATTGTCCAGGCCTCCCCTGCCGGAGTTTCGGTCAGCAGCAGGAGGCCAGACTCGTGTCTGTGGCAGCGGCATCCATTTTGTGATGCCAGGGCTCTGGAAAGTCAGTACCGGGTATACCGGTGTGTACATGTCTCTCCCTCTAGAAGGGTGGAATGCTACCCCCACCGCCAGAACTGGCGGGGGGGTAGTATTCCAAGATGGTTGACACCAAACACGACATGTTTCCGTGCAGCCATTCCAAAGTTAGCATTTAACAGGAGGTTATAATGCGCTTAAGAGTATATGGTCGGGCTGCACTACAAACAGCATCAGAGAAGGGTCTCCGAACGCTGCAGAGGGGCCCAGCTCATGCAGGGGCACTGTTAGACTTGGCATCTTTTGGCGTGTTTCCCCTGACTTTTTGCTTTCTGACCTCCCGGTTTTGACTCTGTTTTTGCTGGTGTAATGATTCTGCGCACTTTCCTCACTGCGGTCCAGTGGGAAAGTGCAAGTGCTCCTGTATAAAATGCGTTATGGATTGGTGTTTCCATGATTGGCCTATTTGGTTTATGTGTCAGTCCCTTGTAAAGTGCACTGCGAGTGCCAGGGCCTATAGACCAAATGCTGTTGGTGGGCTGCAGCACTGGATTGTGCCACCCACGCAAACAGCCCGTAAAGTGTAACTCGGGCCTGCCATCGCAGAGCCTGTGCGCAGCCTGGGGCTGCCATGTCGACTTGGCAAGTGCACACACTTGCAAGTCCCTAAACCTTCCCTTTGCTACATGTTAGTCACCCCTAAGGTAGGCCCAAGGTACCCCTGTGGGCAGGGTGCGTTGTATGCGAAAGGTAGGACATGCCCGGGTGTGTGCGGCATGTCCTGATAGTGAATTACAGCCTAGTTCGTTTTCACTACTGCAAGGCTACCTGTTCCCCTAGGCCAGAACGGGCAGTTTTGATTATTACAGATTATAATCCTAACTGACCCCGGGAACATGGTAGAAATTCGAGTTTAGTATGCCTGGACTCAGAATGATAAAATGCAGCTTTTAGTGAATTTGGTTTTAACATTCTGTGTTTGAAAATACCACTTTTAGAAAGTGGGTATTTTCTTGTCTAACCATCCAAGCCTGCCTCTGCGAGGTTGTGTATTCCTTGTCTGGAGTGTGAGTGACAGGGGCTGGGGGATGCCAGGAGACAGGGTGAGTCAGCACAGGGCTGAATAGCCAGATCGACCTGTAGATGGGTGGGAGGGGTCGCACCTGGGCCCTGAATAGGACAGTGCCTTCCCTCCACAATGCTGGCTCCACCTCCTGTGGTGCGTCTGATGTCCCTGGCCTACTCACTGAAAGAAGGGACGGAGACTTGTCAACAAAGTGCTCCAGAACTGATTTGGACTAGGCAAAGGCCTCTCTGCCTTCAGAGAACAAAGGAATTTGGGATATAAATATTGGGGCCCTGACCCCATGAATTTAGATCTCGCTGGAATCAAGGAACCTGCCAAGATGAAGAGCTGGAAGAGCTGCCAGGAGGAGTACTGCCCCTTTGCTGTGTTGTTGCTTTGTTGGGTTGGCCTGCAGTTGCTGCTTCTGTCTTGGGCAGTGAAAGGACTGGACTGAACTTTCTACAAACTTGTGCTGAGTATCTCCAAGGGCCTGGAACCGAGCTGGCCTCCTGTTAAGAAGTCTCAGGGACTACAAAGACTTCACAAGCCTCTACGTACCGCTTCTGGAACGCTGTTTCAGTGGCCACAGTGGAAGGGAACCGCAACCGACGCCGTCAACCGAATCCATCCCTGGCCAGTGACCTGTTTGCACCGCAGATCGCATCGCCACGCTTCGCATCGCAACCCTGGTCTCACCGTGGGCGACGTCCGACGCCGCCAACATCGAGCCGCTGCTTGCACCGTGACCTGTGGGCACCGCAGTTCGCATCGCATCGCTTCACTGTGCCAGCCGGACCAGACCGACGCTGTCGCTGCAACTGGCTCAAGAGTCGAGACCGCACCACATTTGGGGCACCGCTCGCACGTCTGCGACGCACCGCTCCGACTCGCACCGCTGTCCGACGCCAGCTCCCGCACTCCGGCTAGGTCGCCTGCATCGCAACCTGTCAGCACAGCATCGAGCATCGTCTCACCCTGCATCGCACGCCTTGGACTCACCGACTCCGTCTGCACGACGCTCATCGAGCCGCTGCCTGCACCGCATCGAGGGACACCGCACCTTGCATCGCTCCGTCTTGCACCGCAACCGCGACGAACGCCGACCGGCTCGTACACTCCATACCATCCACAACGAGAAAGGTACTGTAACCGAGTCTGTTCATGACTCTGCTGGCCCGTATCGACGCGGTCGGCTGGAACTGTTAGACTCTGGGGTTTTCAGCATCGCGGTAGGCTCGGACGGAGCTACCGACTCGTACGAACTTTGCTTTTGTGCTATTCCTGCAAAGAAGAAGTTACCGTATCAAGTATTCATTCGTAAAGTATAGTATTGTGGATTTTTGTCGTAATTGGTCTTGTCTTGAGTATATAAAAAATCGTTATTTTTCTAAACTGGTGTGGTGTCCGTTTGTAGTGCTTACACTGTATTACTGTTGGTTATGTGCAAATGCTTTACACACTGCCTCTGAATTAAGCCTGACTGCTCGTGCCAAGCTACCACGAGGGTGAGCAGGGATTACTTCATGAGTGTAACACCCTTACCCTGACTAGGAAGAAGGGTCCCTACTTGGACAAAGGTGCGAGCCCTTGCCAACTAGAGATCCCATTTCTAACATTGGTGGCAGCGGTGGGATAGGACTTGTGGTTGCACTTGACTTACAGTGATTGGTGTGCACTACTACCATATCGCAGACCATTACGTACCACAGACTGGTTCTTTTTCTTTTGGCCTATTTTTGATCTTGCCAGTTTTCAACTCACGACTTTTGTCATGCCTGAATCAATTGCATCATCCGTTGCATCTCTGGAAGTTATCTTTGAGGAGGACAGGTTGGAATCCTACGCCGTAAAGGAGTTACGAGCGATTTGTAAAAACCTGAAAGTCCAAATTAAAGGCCTCACAAGGAAGGAGGAGCTACAGAAGGCGCTGAGGGCCTGGGTAGCAGCCAGACATGCCAATGGGCAGCCTGGTGATCTCAGTGAGGAGGTGGAGGAGCCTATTTCCAGGGTGGATGTGCTTTTGGGTAGGGGGCAACCCGCCTGGTCAGGCAGCAGCAGTCTGTCCCCAGAGGAGCTGGAGGACAGGCGGGAGGCAAGGCAGTTTGAGCTGCAGAAGCTCAGGCTGGAGAGTGAGCGGGAGGAGAAGAGATTGGCCATAGAGGAGAGGAAGATGCTCTTAGAGCATGAGAGAGAACTGAAGGAGCTAGAACTTAGGAGTAAGTCAGGCTCAGATGGTGGCAGCAATTCGTCCAGAAAGGCAGACAGGATTGTGCACATTCCCAAGAACGTAGGCAAGGAGTTCAAGAAGGGGATGACATACAAAGGTGGTTTCAGGGTTATGAGGCAGCCATACACATGAATGGGGTCCCTGAGGAGAATTGGGGAGCAGGATTGTGGCCACTTTTCCCTGAAGAAGCAAGAGATGCTCTGATAGCTTTGGGTAAGGGGTATCACCTCACCTATGCTGACATGAAGGATGCCCTTCTCACGAAGTATGGTCTTACTCCTGAAAAGTACAGGGATCAGTTCAGGTCCAGTAAGAAGTCTGATGCCAACACTTGGTTGGAATGTGTGGATGTGTTCTGCAGGTCTCTGGATGGTTGGGTGAAGGGCAGTAGTGTAACAGATTTTCAGGGGCTCTACAACTTGATTGCATGGGAGCACTTGTCTAGTCTATGTTTTGCAGATCTGCGCCAGCACCTAGTTGATAGTAAGCTAACTGACCCCAGGAAGCTTGCTATGGAAGCGGACCGCTGGGTGAGTACCAGGGTCCACAAGAAAGCGTTTGGGGAGACTCAGCCAAAGGTGGGCAGGGTCCCCAGCAGAAAGGTGGGGGGACAAGGGTAAAGCACAGGAGTTCTCTAAAGGGCCCCAAACTAGTACCCAGGGTAAAGGTTCCCAGCCCCCGGCGATAAGAAGAAAGGGGTCTCTACAGGGAAGCCTGTTGAGACCGGCCCCCACAAGTGTTATGCATGTGACCAGGTAGGTCACTTTAAGGGGGACCCCAAGTGCCCGAAGGGGACACAGCCGCCCACCGGTGGACAGTCCAAAGTGTTGGCTAGTGTAGCGCTTGGGGAGGAGGGGTGCCCACAGGAGGGTAGGGATCCCTCAGAAATGACCCTTGTCTCACTAGGGGACAGTGAGATGGTCCCAGGAAACCAGGTGCCCCCTAACACAAAGAAATATAGCACCTGGGTGACCATTAATGGGAACAGGGTAGAGGCTCTCAGAGATACTGGAGCCAGTGTGACCTCAGTCCGGTGTCACCTGGTGTCTGAGAAGCAAGTAGTCCCAGGAGCATTCCACCAAGTAGTTGCTGTAGACAACTCAGAGCGCCAATGTATGGTGGCGCAGGTTCCCTTTGAATGGGGGGTCTCAGGTCCCTTGAGGGTGGTTGTGAGCCCTACAAAGCCTGTAGATTGTCTGCTAGGAAACGACCTGGAGCAGTCCTCATGGAAGGAGGTTGAGCTCAGGTCTCACTTGGAGATGCTTGGGTTGCCAGAGTGGGCATGCGTGTCTACTCGGTCAATGGCATCCAGAAAGGGTGATCAAGAGGACTTGGAGCCTGAAACAGTGGCCCAAGTCCCTGCCAAGAGAAAGGGCAGGGGCGCAGGAAACCGGCCCCCGAAGTTCCCACGGACCGGGAGGAGGCGGACCTCGAGGGGGACGCCCCGGTGCCTACAGGGGAGCAGGTAGCTGAACTGGGAGACATCTCTGAGCTGACCCATTGGCAGCAAGAAGGGGTCCCACCAGGGAGGAGTTCTGCAGGGAGCAGAACGAGTGCCCTACTCTGGAGGGTCTGCGGCGGCAGGCTGCAGACCAGGCAGCTGGTAATCAGTCCGGGTCACATCTGATCTACTGGGAGAGTGGTCTCCTATACAGTGAGCCTAATGTTGCTGAGCCTGGGTCAGCCCGTGTGCTGGTGGTACCCCAGCGCTTCAGGACCTTCCTACTGGGTCTGGCTCATGACGTGCCTTTGGCAGGACATTTGGGGCAGGACAAGACCTTGGACAGGCTTGTCACCCACTTCTTTTGGTCCCAAATGCGAAGGCAGTCAGATGCACACTGTAGGTCTTGCCAAACTTGCCAGGCAAGTGGTAAGAGTGGGAGGAAGGTCAAAGCTCCTCTCCAACCTTTTCCGGTTGTTGGAACACCCTTTGAAAGGGTAGGGATGGATATTGTGGGGCCACTGGATCCCAAGACAGCCATGGGCAACAGGTACATCCTGGTCTTGGTGGACCATGCCACCCGGTACCCGGAGGCAATCCCTCTCAGGACAACGACGGCGCCAGTGGTGGGCCGTGCGTTAATGGGGATCTTTTCCCGTGTGGGATTCCCCAGAGAGGTGGTTTCTGATAGGGGGACCAATTTCATATCGAAGTATATGACATCCCTGTGGAAGGAGTGTGGGGTAACCTACAAGTTCACCACTCCTTACCACCCACAAGGAAACGGTCTGGTGGAGAGATTCAACCAGACCTTGAAAGGCATGATCAAGGGTCTAACAGAACCCATGAGGCGTAAGTGGGACGTCCTCTTGCCATGCCTACTCTTTGCATACAGGGAGGTGCCTCAGAAGTCTCTTGGGTACAGCCCCTTTGAGCTCCTGTATGGCCACCCTGTCAGAGGACCTCTGAGTTTGGTAAGGAAGGCTGGGAGGCAGCTCCCAGGAAAACTCCCCAGGATGTATTTAGCTACATGCTGGCCTTTAGAAACCAAACTGCCCGCTTCAGGAAACTCGCTCAGGCGAACCTAGAAGCAAGCCAGGAAGAAATGAAGAGATGGTATGACCAGAATGCCACTCTGGTCGAATTTCAACCTGGGCAAAAAGAGTGGGTCATGGCCCCAGTAGCACCTTGTGCCTTGCAGGACAAGTGGACTGGGCCATATGAGGTAAAGGAGCGCAAAAGTGACGTCACCTACCTGGTGGATTTGCAGGCTCCAAGGAACCCTTTGAGGGTCCTTCACGTGAACCGCCTCAAGCCCCACTTCGAGAGGTCCGAAGTGAGTATGCTCTTGGCGACAGATGATGGGGTGGAAGAGGAGAGTGAGCCTCTCCCTGACCTCCTGTCTACCAAGGAGCATGATGGGTCAGTAGAGGGTGTGATCCTCTCCCCTACTCTGACTCAGGAGCAGCAGGGGGACTGTCGCCAGTTGTTGGGACAGTTCGCCCCACTGTTCTCTCTGACCCCCGGTGTTACTCACTGGTGTACCCATGACGTGGACACCGGTGACAGCCCTCCTGTGAAGCACAAGATTTACAGGTTGACTGACCGGGTCAGAGCCAGCATCAAGGAGGAGGTCTCTAAGATGTTGGCGTTAGGGGTGATTGAGCCCTCCCACAGTCCTTGGGCCAGCCCAGTGGTCTTGGTCCCAAAGGCTGCGGCGCCCGGTGCCACTCCAGAACTCCGGTTTTGTGTGGACTACCGTGGGCTCAATGCCGTCACCAGGACTGACGCGCACCCCATCCCCAGAGCTGATGAGCTCATTGATCGGTTGGGAGCTGCCCGGTTCCTCAGCACGTTTGATTTGACGTCTGGGTACTGGCAGATTGCCTTAACCGATGGGGCCAAGGAGAGATCAGCGTTCTCAACCCCAGAAGGTCATTACCAATTCCGGGCGATGCCCTTTGGGTTGAAGAATGCCCCTGCCACCTTTCAGAGGTTGGTCAATCAGGTGTTGGCTGGGCTGGAGGATTTCAGTGCCGCCTACCTGGATGACATTGCTGTGTTCAGTTCCAGCTGGGAAGAACATTTACAGCACCTTGAGAAAGTGTTGAGGGCTCTGCAAGGTGCAGGCCTCACGATCAAGGCCAGTAAGTGCCAGATCGGGCAGGGTTCTGTGGTGTACTTGGGACACCAGGTAGGAAGCGGCCAGGTGGCGCCCCTACAACCCAAGATTGACACCATTCTGGCTTGGGAACCCCCCAAGACCCAGACAGAGGTGAGAGCCTTCTTAGGTCTCACCGGTTATTATAGATTTGTTAAGGGCTATGGCACCATTGTTGCCCCCTTAACAGAGCTGACCTCTAAGAGGCAGCCCAGGAAAGTGATCTGGACTGAGTCCTGCCAGAAAGCTTTTGATGCCCTGAAGGCAGCCATGTGCACGGCGCCCGTGCTCAAGGCACCTGACTTCTCCAAAGAATTTGTCGTGCAGACTGATGCTTCAGAGCATGGTGTGGGAGCGGTGCTCTCACAACTGAACGAAGAGGGCCTGGATCAGCCTGTAGTCTTCCTTAGCAGGAGACTACTTCCCAGGGAACAGAGGTGGAGTGCCATAGAAAGGGAAGCTTTTGCTGTGGTCTGGGCGCTGAAGAAGTTGAGACCATACCTGTTTGGGACTCACTTCCGGGTTCAGACAGACCACAGGCTCCTCAGATGGTTGATGCAAATGAGGGGCGAGAATCCAAAACTGCTGAGGTGGTCCATCTCCCTACAGGGAATGGACTTTACCGGTGGAGCACCGTCCTGGTACAGAACACGCCAACGCAGATGGTCTGTCCAGGTTCTTCCGCCTTAGTGAGGAGAACTCCAATGGGGTTGGGTAGTTCTCCCTACTTTCAGCTGGAGGGGACATGTGTTAGACTTGGCATCTTTTGGCGTGTTTCCCCTGACTTTTGCTTTCTGACCTCCCGGTTTTGACTCTGTTTTTGCTGGTGTAATGATTCTGCGCACTTTCCTCACTGCGGTCCAGTGGGAAAGTGCAAGTGCTCCTGTATAAAATGCGTTATGGATTGGTGTTTCCATGATTGGCCTATTTGGTTTATGTGTCAGTCCCTTGTAAAGTGCACTGCGAGTGCCAGGGCCTATAGACCAAATGCTGTTGGTGGGCTGCAGCACTGAATTGTGCCACCCACGCAAACAGCCCGTAAAGTGTAACTCGGGCCTGCCATCGCAGAGCCTGTGCGCAGCCTGGGGCTGCCATGTCGACTTGGCAAGTGCACACACTTGCAAGTCCCTAAACCTTCCCTTTGCTACATGTTAGTCACCCCTAAGGTAGGCCCAAGGTACCCCTGTGGGCAGGGTGCGTTGAATGCGAAAGGTAGGACATGCCCGGGTGTGTGCGGCATGTCCTGATAGTGAATTACAGCCTAGTTCGTTTTTCACGATTGCAAGGCTACCTGTTCCCCCTAGGCCAGAACGGGCAGTTTTGATTATTACAGCTTATAATCCTAACTGACCCCGGGAACATGGTAGAAATTCGAGTTTAGTATGCCTGGACTCAGAATGATAAAATGCAGCTTTTAGTGAAGTTGGTTTTAACATTCTGTGTTTGAAAATACCACTTTTAGAAAGTGGGTATTTTCTTGTCTAACCATCCAAGCCTGCCTCTGCGAGGTTGTGTATTCCTTGTCTGGAGTGTGAGTGACAGGGGCTGGGGGATGCCAGGAGACAGGGTGAGTCAGCACAGGGCTGAATAGCCAGATCGACCTGTAGATGGGTGGGAGGGGTCGCACCTGGGCCCTGAATAGGACAGTGCCTTCCCTCCACAATGCTGGCTCCACCTCCTGTGGTGCGTCTGATGTCCCTGGCCTACTCACTGAAAGAAGGGACGGAGACTTGTCAACAAAGTGCTCCAGAACTGGTTTGGACTAGGCAAAGGCCTCTCTGCCTTCAGAGAACAAAGGAATTTGGGATATAAATATTGGGGCCCTGACCCCATGAATTTAGATCTCGCTGGAATCAAGGAACCTGCCAAGACGAAGAGCTGGAAGAGCTGCCAGGAGGAGTACTGCCCCTTTGCTGTGTTGTTGCTTTGTTGGGTTGGCCTGCAGTTGCTGCTTCTGTCTTGGGCAGTGAAAGGACTGGACTGAACTTTCTACAAACTTGTGCTGAGTATCTCCAAGGGCCTGGAACCGAGCTGGCCTCCTGTTAAGAAGTCTCAGGGACTACAAAGACTTCACAAGCCTCTGGGTACCGCTTCTGGAACGCTGTTTCAGTGGCCACAGAGGAAGGGAACCGCAACCGACGCCGTCAACCGAATCCATCCCTGGCCGGTGACCTGTTTGCACCGCAGATCGCATCGCCCCGCTTCGCATCGCAACCCTGGTCTCACCGTGGGCGACGTCCGACGCCGCCAACATCGAGCCGCTGCTTGCACCGTGACCTGTGGGCACCGCAGTTCGCATCGCATCGCTTCACTGTGCCAGCCGGACCAGACCGATGCTGTCGCTGCAACTGGCTCAAGAGTCGAGACCGCACCGCATTTGGGGCACCGCTCGCACGTCTGCGATGCACCGCTCCGACTCGCACCGCTGTCCGACGCCAGCTCCCGCACTCCGGCTAGGTCGCCTGCATCGCAACCTGTCAGCACAGCATCGAGCATCGTCTCACCCTGCATCGCACGCCTTGGACTCACCGACTCCGTCTGCACGACGCTCATCGAGCCGCTGCCTGCACTGCATCGAGGGACACCGCACCTTGCATCGCTCCGTCTTGCACCGCAACCGCGACGAACGCCGACCGGCTCGTACACTCCGTACCAGCCACAACGAGAAAGGTACTGTAACCGAGTCTGTTCATGACTCTGCTGGCCCGTATCGACGCGGTCGGCTGGAACTGTTAGACTCTGGGGTTTTCAGCATCGCGGTAGGCTCGGACGGAGCTACCGACTCGTACGAACTTTGCTTTTGTGCTTTTCCTGCAAAGAAGAAGTTACCGTATCAAGTATTCATTCATAAAGTATAGTATTGTGGATTTTTGTCGTAATTGGTCTTGTCTTGAGTATATAAAATATTGGTTATTTTTCTAAACTGGTGTGGTGTCCGTTTGTAGTGCTTACACTGTATTACTGTTGGTTATGTGCAAATGCTTTACACACTGCCTCTGAATTAAGCCTGACTGCTCGTGCCAAGCTACCACGAGGGTGAGCAGGGGTTACTTCACGAGTGTAACACCCTTACCCTGACTAGGAAGAAGGGTCCCTACTTGGACAAAGGTGCAAGCCCTTGCCAACTAGAGATCCCATTTCTAACAGGCCCCCTCTCACATAGGAACCACGCACTCTGCCTTCAGGATTGATAAGGCCTGCCATAGGAGTGACTTATAGGTTTATATGTGTGTATGTATGTAGTGATATAGGTAGCCTATATCACAATAAGGGGTGCATGCACCACCTTACCCAGGCTGCAGCAGCAGACCTGTGGTGTCCTTTTGGCTGGCCTTCCAGGGGTGGCACAATACATGCTGCAGCCCCTGGTAGGCCTCTGAGGTACCTATGCCCTGGGTACATAGTCTACCATATACTAGGGACTTATAAGGGCACTCCAGATTCCAATCAGAGATGTACATAAGGCACATGGAAACCATTTTATAGAGGAAGCAGATAGACTGGGGCCCTGAATAGCAGGATTCCAGTCCAACTAAGTCATAAACCAGCAAAACACCAGGAAAAAAGTGGGGGCAACCATATAGTCAGATTCCACCTTGCTACATAACCCCCCCAAACGAAAGGAGATAAGGCTAACCTTGGCCAGTTGAGCCTTAATTGACTAAGTGGCCATATAAGGAAGCACCTGCACTAGCATGGTGGCCCCTATCTTATGGTCCACTAAGCAATCCCTCACCCTAAGGGTATGAGAGGGTCTCCACCATGGGGAATTACTACCTGTGGTGTGCTTTGGTAAAGTACAAGGCTGGTGAGGTGTCTGAGAAGGGAAGTGAGGCCCTAGGAAGGTTGGTCTCAGCTTCCTCAGATCACTGGTCACCATGTATGCCTGTCTTTCCATGACTGAGTTGCACTGTGCTCTAAGGGTCAACCTTTGGCTGCCTACAGCTGGGGGTTGGGTCCCTTTGGATGGACCACTGGAGGGACATGGCAGGTTTGGAACCTTTGCTCCCAGGTTTGCCCTTGCCTAACAGAGTCCTTCTGGGGGAAGTCCCTACACAAAGGTATGGGGGATCCCTCAGTGTGTTGAGGAATTTTCACCTGGCTAGGGCTACTATCCTGGGTGCCCCTAATCTGCTGATGGGGGGGTTCCTCTGGACATGGGGCCCTGGGGGGTCCACTGACCTCCCTGACCTCTGCAGCCCTGGGCTGACTGAGGCAGGGTAGAGAGGGGCAGGTTACCTGCTCCATACTGGGTACCACCTTGGAAGGGTCCTCTGCCATCAGGGGTGGGGCCAGGCCAGGCCTGACTACCTCTGGGGCAGTTCCTTCACTAGGGGTAGGGTCAGTTCCCTGAGGAGGCTTACCCTTACCTACTGTCTGGAGGGAAGAATACTTTTATTCAACCCTTGTGCTCTCTTTTGGGGGAGAGTGGGCCATTCTTCCAGGCTCCATCTCTCCAAAGTTTCCTTGGGCTTGGGCTGTGGCCATCACAGCCCCACTAACCTTTACAGGGACGCCCAGCATTCTCAGATGGGTTTGGTGTTCAACTTCAGCCCAGGCTGAAATTTCCAGATCATTGCCCATCAGGCAATCTACAGGCAAGGTTGGGGACACTGCCACTCTTTTTGGGCCTGTGACCCCTTCCCAGCTGAGATTGACTATGGCCATGGGGTGATCTGTTCTGACACCATCAATGTTGGTTACCTGGTATTTAAACTCAGGTAAAAGCTGGTGAGGGGGACTAGTTTCCCTGCCACCATGGTGACACTAGCCCCTGTGTCCCTAAATGCCACAGCTTTCTGACCATTAATTATTGGCTCCAGTCTGTACCTGCCCAATGCATTGGGACCCATGGTAAAGGTGGCAAATCCTACACCACCATCAGAGTCAGAGGAGTCTGTTGAGGGGTCCTGTCTAAACTAGGGCCCTCCTCTGTTCCTCTTGCAAAAGCACCTAACTTTTTGGGCGCACTACTTCCAACTGGAGGATTACTACTGGTAGTACCAGGAGGGTGGTAGTAGTTGTTGGAGGAACATTTTCTTTATTGCCAATCCTGGGGCAACTGGGATCAGTTTTCCAGTGTACAGGCTTTTTACAGACATGGCAATATGGTTTCTTTTCAGGAGAGGAAGGAGTTTGGGACCTACCCCCAGAAGAGGAATTTTGGGGCCCTGTAGTGGATTTATCCTTAGATTTATCCCCACCTTTCTCTTGGGACTTGGTAGAATCTTTCTTCTGGTCACCACCCTGAATCTTAGTCTTTACTCTGGTTCTGACCCATTTGTCTGCCTTCTTTCCCAATTCTTGGGGAGAGGTCAGATCAGAGTCCACCAGGTACTGGTGTAAAAGCTGGTTTTGACAATTATTAAGGATCTGCTCCCTCATAATCAAATTGTACAATCCTAAAAAGTCATGCACCTTGTTGCCATGTATCCAACCTTCCAGAGCCTTAGTAGCACAATCTACAAAATCAACCCAGTCTTGAGTCTGAGCCTTTTGGGTGTCTCTGAACTTCAACCTATACTGTTCAGTGGTTAGGCCAAACCCATCTATCAGAGCACTCTTCAAGACTTTGTAATTGTCAGCATCCTCCTCACTAACAGTGAGGAGCTTATCTCTACCTTTGTCTGCAAAGGAGAGCCACAAGATTGCTGCCCACTGCTCCTGAGGGACCCTCTGTACTTTACAGTCCCTCTCTAGAGCAGTTATCCATTTGTGGATGTCATCCCCACTCTGGTAGGGAGGGACAATCTTGCTCAGGTTTCTATGGTCATAAGACCTTTCCCTATCTTTGGGGAAATTGCTGCCACCATGGGACTCTAGTCCCAACTTTTGTCTCTCTCTATAGAGATCTAGGGACTCCTGTCTATAGCCAATTGCTGTTTCCTGAGTTCAAGTTGAGCTTGCTCATATTGAATCAGTCTCTTTCTCCTCTCATGAGAGGATTCCCTCCTATGAGAGGAGACAGAGGTCCCTATTGAGGTGTCATAGTGGTTAGACTCCTGAGAAGGAGACCTAGACCTTCTGGGCACACTCAGAACTCTTCCTGGGGGACAAAGGGAGGTCAGTCTGATCCTCTCCCTCCTCCTCCTCCACAGGAGGAATTGGATTTTCCAGGGCAAGGTCATTTTCACCTTCCTGGCCAGTTTCAGAGGGGGCCTGGGTTTCTTCACCCCTGGCCCCTTCCTCTTCTTCTGCCCCACCCTCTTTGCCTACCCCTTCAGACCCTAGGGGCCTGCTGAGATCATCAGCTAGTAACACCTCCCTGAGGTGTTGGGTACTGGCACTTTTGCCTGTCTTCAACTTCCTAGTAGTGCATAAGGCTCTCAATTCCAAGAATGGGAGTTTATCATACTTGGAGGGAAGAAGCCCACTGGCTTCTGGCAAGGACTCACTGGGCCCTGGCTTTGAAGACATCACTAGTGAGGTGTGGTATATGCACTACCTACTCTAGTGTGGCCTACTAAACTCTCTTGAGTTGTAGAAAGGGTGTGCTGTCCCTTAACACACAACTCTAAGTTCAGTAGAACTTACTGTATTACTAAGCTTGATTTATATGTACCTTAGGTACCCTTAGTGGTTTTCAGTTGATCAATTCAATTGAGATTATCTGGTAAAACAATAGCAAGCTGGAATCCCACACGCTGCACACCAATGTGAGAAGTTGGCCTGGCATATGCTGTCCACTAATTATAGTGGGCACCTTGCACCAGTCCAAACAACCCCTTATTGGAGATAGGTTAAAGACAACCTTTATTGAAAGCTATCCTAGTGGTAGCTATGGAGAGCAGCCTTCAGGCTAAGTCTTGAAGGAATGTAAAGCAGCTTGTTTTACCAGTCTATAATCTCTTGAGTGACCAAATGAAAGAGGACCACACCAGGTATATATTCAAAATATATGTATTTATTACTAAACACACTCCTCTAGTCTCTTTATGAGGCTAGAGTTCGAAGTACATACGTTACGAGTTAGTTATCTACAGTAATAGCACAAATACACGTTTGAGCCCCAGGGGCGTACTCAAACCATATACCAATAAAGTGGTATAAGAACCACGACTGAGCTAGACACAAGGCCTAGAGCCTGTAGAAGTGCTTGGACCACAAGGAACCATCCAAGGCAGTGACACAGGGGACGCACGGGGGACGCGTGCAGTGTATGAACACAGCCGCGAACCGCCGTTAACTTCTATGGGGAAAGTCGCGATTAGAATTTAAAAGAAAAGGGACACTTAGAGGAGGACTTGGAGCAAACCCTTTGAGAACTAGGCCGTTCTAGTGTCAATACCCACGGGAGCACCGGAGTACTCGAGTTACCTCACCCAGGGGAGCCGGGTGCATAGGTGTCTTTCGGGGTCGGGTTTCGTCGTCGCTTTCAATGGCGATCTGCTGCAAAGTGCTGCTGGCGGCCAAGTCGAAAGTGTTCGGGTGGATCCAAAGGTGGATTGAAGATCTGAAGAACCTGAAAGCAGAGGGGACAGAGTCTGGGTCACTAGCCAGTGACAAGGAAGGCGATGAGCAGATGCCCACCGATGTCGAGTGCTTCAGGTAGGTTGACGGTCGTCTTGACTCTTCAGCCACGAGGTCCAGGAGGCGCCGACGACAACCAGGCACTGGATTAGAGCTGTCCCACAAGGTTTGTCGATTGCAGGGGTATTGGCGACCAGATTGGACCCAACAAGCCTTGGCAACGGCAAGTCTCGTGGAAATCGAAGAAGGATGATGTTGCAGACCAGCAAGGTCTGGGGGACTCACCCAGCGTGGATAAGTCAGGGCACACCTGGAGCAACCAGGGAGCCCAAGCAGAAAAAGATTGGCCTTCGTGAGGGCCTACTAGCCAATGGACTAGCGACCGCGAAAGAGCCTCGAGACGGTGCACGTGGAGCTGGCTCACAGGACACTCGTGGAGTGGAGGCCAGTGATGTGCAGTTGGTGCTGGAGGCTGGGGCTACTCGGAGCCCAAAGCACGACTTTGTGGGAGACCCAGAAGAGGATGCACTTGCAAATGCGTTCGGTGTCCAGGGGTCATGGTTCCACGTTACCCACGACTGCTACGGGCCTCAGCTTTGCTGGGGACTCAGGGCAGCCTCGGGGAAGTCTGGAAATCCACCTCTGGTGATGCAAAGACTTCGGCGTCCGACGGGAGCTTCAGCGATGCAGACCGGACAATTGCTTCTTTGGTGCCTGCCAAGCAGGGGAGTCATTCCTTGACCCCAAGGGAGATTCTTCAGTCCTCTAATCTTGATGTAGAGCGTCGAAGGTCCAGGATTCGGTGTCAGAGTTTCGTCCAGGTAAATCTAAAGTCCTAAGGACTGGGTTCCCTACTTATACTAAGGTAGGAGGTTGGACATACTCTGTGGCCCCACCTATGGGAGGGCCAGGGCAGAGGGGTGGTTACACCCTTTCCCTTTGTCCAGTTTCGCGCCAGAGCAGGGGCTGGAAGCCCCTGAGCCGGTTTGAACTGGGGTATGCACAGGGACACCAAATGTGCCCCCAGTGCAGGACTTCAAAGCACCAGAGAGTGCTCCCGCCCAGCCCCAATACACACTATCCTGTCTGGGGAGGTGGTCACACCTCCCTGGGACAGGAAACCTATTGTCCAGGCCTCCCCTGCCGGAGTTTCGGTCAGCAGCAGGAGGCCAGACTCGTGTCTGTGGCAGCGGCATCCATTTTGTGATGCCAGGGCTCTGGAAAGTCAGTACCCGGTATACCGGTGTGTACATGTCTCTCCCTCTAGAAGGGTGGAATGCTACCCCCGCCGCCAGAACTGGTGGGGGTAGTATTCCAAGATGTTTGACACCAAACACAACATGTTTCCGTGCAGCCATTCCAAAGTTAGCATTTAACGCGAGGTTATAATGCGCTTAAGAGTATATGGTCGGGCTGCACTACAAAGAGCATCAGAGAAGGGTCTCCGAACGCTGCAGAGGGGCCCAGCTCATGCAGGGGCACCCTCTCACATAGGAACCACGCACTCTGCCTTCAGGATTGATAAGGCCTGCCATAGGAGTGACTTATAGGTTTATATGTGTGTATGTATGTAGTGATATAGGTAGCCTATATCACAGTAAGGGGTGCATGCACCACCTTACCCAGGCTGCAGTAGCAGACCTGTGGTGTCCTTTTGGCTGGCCTTCCAGGGGTGGCACAATACATGCTGCAGCCCCTGGTAGGCCTCTGAGGTACCTATGCCCTGGGTACATAGTATACCATATACTAGGGACTTATAAGGGCACTCCAGATTCCAATCAGAGATGTGCCTAAGGCACATGGAAACCATTTTATAGAGGAAGCAGATAGACTGGGGCCCTGAATAGCAGGATCCCAGTCCAACTAAGTCATAAACCAGCAAAACACCAGGAAAAAAGTGGGGGCAACCATATAGTCAGATTCCACCTTCCTACACCTAGCAATCAGTTTACCGATGGGGATCACACCACAACTGGAAGACTGCACCACTTGGGGCTCAGTCTTTGCTGCCATCTATACTAAAACACATGGCATTCCGTCAATTGCGGTAATACCAGATGTCCTGAAACAAATTCAAAACGAATACGGGGCAGAGCCTGCTCTAAATTTAGGTATGAAATTACTGAAAAATTTCGACCAGGTCTCAACAATAATATTATCTAATATTAAAGGGGAGGCAGCAGCAGTGGCGATCCGCCAACGATTAAGGGAATTCGATGTTACAGAACATCAAACTGAGCTACCCAGAATAATTGAACAATCTTATGCAGAATTAGGCAGAGATAGTTTGGGTGGAAGACCAGTGAAGCCGAAACTATCTGAAAGTCCTGAGAAGGACTCTATTAAACAAAATCCTACATCTTCTAAAAAGAAGTGGGAAACTACTAAACAAAATTCAAACGAGAAACGTTCTCAATCCCGAGGTAGGTCTCCTCAAAAGTAGCCCTCTGAAAGGAGGTATCACCTCAGGAATAGGGATAATTTGAGAAAGCCTGACAGGTATCAAGATACTGATACACGTTCCTCTCGTACCTTTCAGATCTCATCACAGACTTCGGAAAGAAGAGGACGGTCAGAACATAGAGAAGAACGCGTGAAATCGAAAGACGACAAACACGCTACGAAAAATAAAACAAAACCTCAATTCTCCAAAAAGAAAGTAGCAGGTCTGAAGATCAGACATGCAGAGAATACTGAGAACACAACTCAAGAATGGAGAATGGGCTCAGACAATGCTGGACAGTGCAGCAGAAGTCACAATAGCTCGCCAGAACCTGAAGGAACTTCTGGAGATAGTGGACTTGAATGAGTACATTACAGTTGAGACTGTAGACACCAGGGTTAGTACTCCACAAAAGTTATATGAAATAACACTCCGGATGGAGGGAGACATACCTAGACAGGTGAAAGCACTCTTTTGGGAAAAACTTTCAAGGGGCTATGACATACTTCTAGCAGAAAAAGACTGGCCACCAGAATTTGTCAGAGAGTGCCCACACGGCGAGGACATTATTATGCCCGCCTTCTCTAACCATATTCCAATTCACCTAAAATATACATATGCCAGGAAATGGGCAGTAGCCCAGGCCCCAGCATTATATAAAAATCATGTAGGATGGGATGAGGACTCACCTCACCATAAAATACATCTGAAACATGAACCAACTGCACAAAGGCAGTACCCGATAAAGCAAGAAGCTAAAAAACAGGTCAGGGAGATCTTAGATCAACTTGAATACCAAGGGGTGATTGAAACATGCACCTCCTCAATGAACAATCCTTTGCTTCCTGTCTCCAAACCAGACAATACATATCGTCTAGTTTTGGATTACAGACACTTAAACACTTGTTCTAAAACTTTTGCAGTGCAAAATGCACATAGCACAGCATTAATGAATAACATTGTGCGTAAAAAATATAAAACCACATTAGACATCTCAAATGGTTTCTTTTGTCAAAACATAGCACCTGAAAGCAGGTACTTAACAGCTTTCTCCATAATGGGGACCCAGCGTCAATTTTGTCGACTCCCACAAGGGTTTAAGAACAGCCCAGGTTTATTCTCAGCGAGGGTAACGGAGTTACTACAAATTTATGACAATGAGGCATTGTCCTATGTCGATGACATCTATCTGACAGACGATGACCTGGATAAACACTTGAACAGGGTGAGCACCATTATATTGGGCTTCGCCTCTGAGGGCTACAAATTCAACTTCAAAAAGTCCAGAATTGCCCATCTCAATCTCCTATTTCTAGGATATGAGCTTTCAAGTGAAGGCAAGAGCTTGGCAGCTAACTTTCTAGAGAAATGTGTGCTGCTCCAACCTCCAAAAACGCAAAAAAACTTACAATCCATCCTGGGTTTCCTAAATTTTGGAAGAACATACATTCTAAACTACGCAGAAAGGGTCAAACCTCTCTACGCATTAATCAAACCTGATTTTTCAATCAGAAATTGGACACAGGAATACACAGAAATCTTGAGTTCACTCCAGGCTAATATGTTAGCAACAAATCACTTACAAACACGCGTAAGTCAACGCAACCTGGTGATCCGAATAATCTCGGGTCAATGCGGATTCACCTACTTAACATTTAATGAGGGTGAAAAAATACCAATTGCATACAAATCTCATTTGTATACACAAGCAGAAATGCGCTTCACTTCAACTGAAAAAAGTCTGACAGCAGTTCAAACCGCTGTAGCAAAAGAAAGAGCCCTAGCCCAAGGGAAACGCATTATTGTCATAACCCCAGTACCAGCTTTAGAAGCGGTCACAAAAGCAAGCATTCCAAATGCTAAAGCATTACATCCAAGATGGATACAATGGGTTAATTCTCTTGCTGCAACAGATGTTGAATATGTTTTTGATCCTGATTTAAAAACACAAGCGTTCCTGCAATATGAACAAGAATGTCCTCTGCCCACTGAAATTCTGCCTCTCGATCAGTACGAATTCATAATTTACACTGACGGATCCGCACAACCCGCAACAGGGAGTAAGCAAGCTTACAGTGCTGCATGTGCAATCGTTAAAGGTCGCATGCGAGATGGCATCTTCAGACCTATGGTCACAAAAACTCAATCTCTAGGAGATTGTACAGCTCAGCGAGCTGAACTACAAGCATTCAAACTGGCACTTGAAACTACAGATCGAGAATTCCCGACACTGATAGTGTGCGATTCCTTTTACTGTGTTCAGTCGTATAATGAATATATACAAAACTGGCTTGAAAATGGTTTCAAAGATGCGAAAGGTGGCACAATAAAGCACAAAACGCTTTGGGAACAAGTAGTTCAGTTGAAAAATGAACTACCAAAGGCTCACGTGATCCACACACTGAGTCATCAACGTGATGGCGTTCACGTTGCAGGGAATTCATTGGCTGACGAAGCCGCAAAGGGGGCTGTTCAGACGGCTTCCGTAGCTGCGATCACTCGTTCAAAAACAAAAATAGACAGTGAGATAATGTTGGCTGTCAATGCTACAAGCAAAGGCAGTGGTGCAGCGTTACCAAAAAGTTTCCACTCAAGTACTCTTATGTAATTGATGCGAACAACGTTCCTTTTGCTCGAATCCCTGGAGTGGGGGATAGGGTAATCCCAAACATGGAACGTAGAGCAGCTTTGATTTATGAAGCACATTTGGGGGAGGGTCTGTCACATCAAGGGATCTCTAAAACAATCTTGATGTTAAAAGAGATGTACTGGTGGCCTGGGATGAATACAGAAATCCACATCTTCATCAATAACTGCATAGACTGTAGGATACAGCGTGATGCTGACCGCCACCAGACACCATGCTACGAATGTAGCTGCCCAGTACAGACAGCATTAGACTATCTATGCGAATGCGTCCTTCTGGACAAATGCAATCCCACAAATACTGAATCAAGGTTCCTATGGATATGGCCTCCGCGCTCGGCTGATGCTCGAACTGTTATAAAAGATTTGCGAGTCTTTATCGGCACATACGCAATAGGCACGCTACATTCTGACCAGGACCCTGCGTTTAGCTCTCGGGCTTACAAAGAAGCCATGGCCAGTCTGGGCGTTGCATTGCGGTACTCCTCTCCATTCCATCCTGAGGGAAATTCGGTTGTGGAAAGGAAAAACCGGGACATAAAGCAGTTTATAACAGCTCGGGTATTAGGTTCGGGTGATGGGTGGGTCAAACATCTTTATGGGGTCCAACGCTCATTAAATAACCTGCCAAGAAGTTCTCTAGGGGGGGTCACTCCATATGAGGTCCTATTTGGGACAAGAATGTGGGTACCAGACCTCCATCACGTAGGCACAGTGGTGGAAAATGAACCGTTTGATATCAAAGATCATTTGGCTGTTTTACAGGAACTCAATGAACTAAGATCGAAACAAAGCAACGTATTCCTGCAGCCAACCACCACTGGGGAAAAACCGGCGGTCCCAGCAAGGCCTGTCTGGATTCCAAAAGTTGGGGATCTAGTCAGAGAAAAGATTGCGGACAAGAAGGAATTTGGACCTTCTTACAGACAACCAGTACCTGTCCTAGCAGTTCAAGGAACAAGAACAGTACTTCTGCCGCCCCTTGCTGGAAGAAAGGAGAAAAGATTTGTGTCCATCGACCTCATCAAACCACAGTATGTGGCCAATACTAAATAGTAGGCCTCGTGGACTCCGACCTAGTAGCAGACGCACTCCTCTCGCTACTATCCAAGAGGTTCAGACTGAAAGACTGATAACCATCGAGAATTCAGCAGTAACAGATGAAGGACTAGGCAACAATGCAATGGAGCTCATCCCTCTTGAAAATCAAGTAACAGTTCGTCCAAATACACCTGTCTACACCAATGTAGCAAGTGATCAACTGTTCCAGCGATTTCTACAAATCCTGATGCAATTCCAACAATTGACAGAACTGCTTCTGGCTATTTCATTAACTTTGATACGTTCACAGAAGATCTGAGTGAACCTGAAACGACGCCAGCATCATTAAAATTCAAGCAGCAAGTACAAGACTTTCTTCACTTTCTGAAAAAGACTTATCTGGTTTCCCCATGGATTGAGCTCTGGATTATTTCTGGAATATTTGTTTTCCTGCTTTGGCCAGCTTTGGTTACGACTATGAGCGTGCTTATAAATGGCAGATACATCCATGTGAACACTGAAGGAAAAGATGTGAACGTACTTTTGAAACCTCATAAATCTTCCCATCGTGAAGCAAGAGACTTGTCAAGAGTGAACATCACAGCCATTCCTATACAGGATGGTATAGTGTGGGACAAAACAGATTTTGATATCTTTGGCCCGACGGAACAATTGAACATTCCACATTTGTTTAAAATATCACTAAGTGATCTCATTTCGTCCAGTACCTATTCTGATGATTGGGACTTTGAGACTGTTAACGACATAATGTTTGACCTAGAAAAATCTGCTGCATTTTCTAAAAATGAATATTTAGAGGGTTCATCAGACTATGAACAGCTGTATTGCTATAACCACTATGGTCATCATTATTTGCATAAATCTGCATACCCTAGAAATGTGTTTATGTTTAACCAATGGGAGCATTGTCCTACACCACCACAAGGTAGTTCAAAAACATTTGCTAACAAGTTTCCATATTTTTCAGGTTACAATACATCTGATCCAGAAACGTTTTACTATAAAAATGTAAACAAAACAGGACTGAAAATTATGTTAACAAATACAAAATAGATTTACTCTGCAACATTTATTGCCCAACTGTCTAGACAGGGTTTCGACTTGTGGAAAGACACAATAGACACAAAAACTGTCTGGGGTACTAAAGATTGGCAAGTGCAGGGGATTGAAGCTTTGTTTAGAGCCTGTATCATCCCTGAACAAATAATGTTTTTGAATGAAACCGTCCAACAAACATCTTGTCTTGGACTAGCCAAGATCAAAGAGATGAAAACACCTTCTGTACCAACACCTGCAAGTGATAACAATACACAGGCAGCGGTGACAGTTGACAATATACTACAACTCAACAGATCTAATCCTGATTGGAGAAAATGGTTGATCTGGCCCACAGACACGAACAACTGTCAGGAAAGATTCCTGAATAAAACTCAGGGTTTTACTATTCATAGGCCAGACCCAAGATACGTCCAAAGACAGCATCCGGAGGTAGCAACAACATATAGTGTAGGAAAATTATGCCTCGATTGGCTGCAGAAATCTACACTACAGGATGTGAAACAACACTTATCCTTACTTAAAGAAGACGCAGACCTTAGGGAATTCTTGCTTGGACCAAGAAAACCGAGTCAGAAACGTTTCATATATGCCGGCATTTATGCTGCCTATAATGAAGCATGGAAAGTGTCACAGATGGAGGCCGCAGAACGAATACGTGAACTTGATCGTATTAATTTAGAGAAAACACTCACTGTGGTCGACAATGGGTTAACAACTTTGTCCTCCAGAATATATTCATTGGACAACATTGTATCCTCTGCTATCGACATACTAGAACAAGATTTGGCGATGTTACAGCAAGGCCAATCTCAATTACGTTCTATTGTGTTATTAAGCTGGACGCTGCAATCTTTGCGTGCGGGCTATGTGCCTTGGCGTTTCATCAACACATCAGCTCTGTTTGCAGAATACAATCTAACTGATAAACAGATCGAACTGGCACAAAGAGGAGCAAAGTATACAGTGCTGAGCATTGAAAAACTGGAAAAGTTACCATTCACAGTGGCAGAAAAACCAGCTACAGAATGGCTCATTCATGGCAAAATCACACTACCTGTGACTACTTTTCAGTTTCAGTATTGCCTCAAACAAATGCAAGCAGGCAAATATGAAAGGTTGGGTAAGGCATACATTAAGACATCTTGGAATTTACTGTATACATATAGATGTTGGAGTGGGGATCGTGAAGTGTTTTTGAGCGGTACACACTGTAAAAGTGCACTGAGCGGTTCACTTATATGTCAGGACATTTCTTTACACGGGGCTTGCAATGGTTCTGTGGCAAATTTGTCTTGCCATCAGCAGGGTACACCAGCTGCTGTGATTAATCCAACATTTGGACAACTTTCTAATGAGAGTTACCTCATGTTGAATGATCAGAGTTGCTGTGGCATGTTGCCAGGCATCCCATATCTAGTAACGGTCAACTCCAGGGTCACTTGCTGTATGCAAGTATTGTTTGCCCAAATAGACACAGTCAGGGAGTCGCATTTGTGGCCTTCGCTGAACGTCTCTTTTATAAGATTTGATACTTTAAGCAGAATGAAAGTCATGCTTTTGCAACAATCAGTGCCTTTAACCTCGGCCAAAGAAACCTATGATCTACAAGTAGCAAGGACTTCAGCTGAGATACAGACTTTAATACGTACAAACTGCCCTATACATTTCGTGGAAATGATAGGACGTATCTTTAACATGTCTGATACAAGCGGGATTGTACATGTATTTAAGAGCATCTGTTCCGGTCTGTTAGCACCTTTCCAGGCAATACTCGGAATCATCCCGAACTTTGCACATTCGGTGTTTGGTGGTATACCATTACTTCTCGCACTTGTTGCCGGAATTCTATTTCTCTTCCTGCTATTACGCTATGGCCAGCCTATTCGCAGACATCACTCCGAGCGAAATGGAGAAAGCTCTCCTTGAACGAAAGTGCCGTGAGCGAATAGTACAGCTTTTGGGCATGACTCTTCTACAGGACCTTAATACCACGTGGTTGCTGTCATTCAGACCAATCTGGCAAGATTGCATCTTACCTGTTCTACGATGCCTGCTATGCGGTGAAGAATGCGTGTTAGACACCTGTCTAACATTTCCATCAGCAACGCCAACGGATATCGATACTCTGCTGGACCCGATAACGGCCCATGCTCTGTGTTGTCCCCAGAGGCTACCAATCCTGATGACGGCATTCATTGAGATCTCACAGATGCTTCCAGCTGCTGCTGAGGTACGAGATGGATCTCCAAGCACACAGGTAACAACGGACGCGAACATTGCTTCGGCATCCTATGCTGAGAGCGATGCTTCACATCTCTGTGCAATTAATCTACTACACGAGGTGTTCCAACTAACACCAACTTCAGTGGACGATATTTTGTCTACAGAAATAGATGATCTCATGTTTACACCAGACCCGTACACTGACTCTGATTCAACCCACAGTGTACCAGAGACACAGTAAAATTTGGGCTTCATATTTCAAAAACTTGGAACTCTTCCCAAATTGAACTTTTTTCCATTTTCAAACTGAATGGCAATTCAATCTGCTTGAAGTAGAACTAGCCTTATAGTACGGACTTCGCGGTACTTCCTCAGACACTTTGTCATCTTATTTTGTCTAAAAAGTTCATTAATTTTCATGACATGACTTTGATTTTTGAACAACTTATCGATCATTTTCTGTCAAATGTAAATATTACTGCTTATTTTCATTCAAATTGCATTTTATTTCCAAATATATGCCTGAACTGAGAAAAGCAATGCTTTAAATGTACAGCACCTTTTGCATTTTAATAGGTTCTTTGAATGCTTTTTAATGCTTTTAAGAAATATTTTTTAGCAATATGCGGTACTCCATTTTATGTTTAACATATTAAATGTTTAGCATTTTATTATTATCATACACACGAAAGTGGAGTGGGTGTTGTATTCCTCTTAGTGTGTCCGTACATGGGTTTTCCTGTATCATGTCCTTATATAGGCACAATTCGCCCTGCCCTTATATAGGCATAAAATCCCAGTCCTTATTTAGGCATTAAACCGTGCACTCCAAATACAGGCATGGTCTCCGACATCCGTCCACCCTAACGTCACAACGAGTTCTTGAAGAACAGACCCTTAGGCTTTGGGAGTTTCCCTAGCACAGGACTATTGATTTCTTCAAGGACTCATCTATTATGCTTGAACCGTTATACCTTAAGGGTTCATTCATGACGTCTTCCGCTGTCCGATTCACATCAATGCTAACATTCTGAGGTACCTCTCAGGTATAAATATACCTTCCCTAGCCCCTGTAAATCAGAGGAGACCTCGACTTCAGAGGAGCCCGTTTCCCGGCCTGACGCACTGAGAAGACGCTGTCATCCCTGCAGGCAGAGAGTCCAGCTTCCAGTGATCTGACTTCCCTCGCGTGGTGTTGGAGTTCGAGTCTGGCAAGAGATTCCCACCTCTCTCATTCTTAAGGTATTATGCTGACTAGAAACCTAGAGGGACTCTTGGCATACTAGGCATACTAGGCTTAACATACTCTTAGTATACCATAGTAAGGAATACTTCACCTACTTCATACCTTTCCCTACACCTAGGTTAGGTACATTGGGGTAGAACTAGGTTAGAAACGCATCGTATGAGTACTCGCATTTTTAGTCTATGTTATTTATGTAAATTAATATCTACTAAAGATCATGCTAGCGCAGTATTATTTATTTCTACTGCTTACGCTGTACATTATTTATCTTGCATACTGTCTTGTGATCGTAACAGCACATATTACTTACACGAGAAACAAGACTGTTCAATAAATCTTTTATTGAAACGCCCGTCTATTCTTTCTGTGTAACTTTGAGGAAAACTAAGTATGCACGAGTGAGCTGAGTGAAATAGTTATCTATTGTTTCCACGACTCTGGGACACGTTCTGATTCTAAAAGGGAAACAAAGTTGTCATGTTTGGCGGCTGCCAGAAACTACTCCCTTCTTGTTTATCAAGGAGTTTCTAGTGGCCTCTGAGCTAGCTGGCACAAGTAATTAAGTTTAATATACTCAATAGGGACATACCGACCTCAGTCCTATGTCAAACCTATAGGGTATATTATCTGCGGCGTACCCCAGGGATCTTCCCTCAGCCCAACACTGTTCAACATCTACATGGCCCCGCTCCCACGCATCGCCAGACAGCACGACCTCAACATTATCTCCTATGCCGACGACACTCAACTGATCCTCTCCCTCACCAAGGACCCCCTCGCCGTCAAAGCCAATCTCCATGAAGGAATGAAGGCCGTCGCCGATTGGATGAAGATCAGCCGACTAAAGCTGAACACGGACAAGACGGAGGTCCTCATCCTCGGCTCCAACCCCTCAGCCTGGGACGACTCCTGGTGGCCAACGACGCTGGGAGCAGCCCCGACACCCACCGACCACGCACGCAACCTGGGAGTCATCCTCGACTCAACGCTCTCCATGGCCAAGCAAGTCAACGCAGTCTCCTCCTCCTGCTTCAACACCCTCCGCATGCTTCGCAAGATCTACAGGTGGATCCCGACAGACACAAGAAGAACAGTCACCCAGGCCCTCGTCAGTAGCAGACTTGACTATGGGAACGCCCTCTACGCGGGAGCCCCGGCCAAGCTCATCAAGCGACTGCAACGCATACAAAACGCCTCCGCACGCCTGATCCTCGACGTACCACGCCACAGCCACATCACCCCCCACCTGAGGAACCTGCACTGGCTCCCCGTCGACCGGAGGATCACCTTCAAACTCCTCATCCACGCACACAAGGCACTCCACAAGACTGGCCCAGCCTACCTCAACAGACGACTCTTCTTCTACGTCCCCATCCGCCAGCTCCGCTCCGCCGACCTCTCCCTCGCCACCGTCCCTCGCATTCGAAGAACAACCACCGGCAGCAGATCCTTCTCACACCTCGCCGCCAAGACCTGGAACACCCTTCCACTAAGCCTACGACAGACCCAAGACCTGCTGACCTTCAGGAGGCTACTCAAGACCTGGCTGTTCGACCAGTAGCAGCACCCCCCCTTCTCTCTCCCCAGTGCCTTGAGACCCTCGCGGGTAAGTAGTGCGCTCTACAAATTCTGTGATTGATTGATTGATTCCAATGCGCAGAGCCTATTAGGGAAATAGGAGCTACACTACAATACCACTGTTTTTGGACTTACTGTAGGTAACAGAAGGGGTAGTTGGCCCCCAAGGACGTCCTTGGGGGCCAACTACCCCTCCTATTACCTTCAGTAAGTCCCACACAACAGCATTGGTAAGTTCTCATAGCAGGCCACGCCCCCTTTGCCCACCACTCTGCAAACGCGCTCCCTGGCGCGCTCTTGGATCGGGAGTAAAGTCCCCTTCGATGCTGCGGGTCCTTAGGGGCCAACTAGCCTACCTGACCCCTCCAGTAAGACCCGGATAGTGGCATTGCTGAGAAGTGGACACAGGCCACGCCCCCTTTCTGCACCACTCTGCAAACGTACCTCCTGGTGCACCTTTGGTTGGTAGATGAAGTCCCCTTGCCCCCTGAGGGTCACTGGGGGCCAACTAGCCCTCCTGTTATCTCTAGTAAGCCTCACACAGCTGGATTGCTGAGAGTGGTCCGACACCACACCCGCTTTTTATACCACTCTGCAAACGCGCCTCCTGGCGCACTGCAGCTCGGGGGATGAAGTCCACTTTAGTCCTGAGGTCCTCAGGACACAAGAGGACCTCATCGCCCCACCAGCAGTGTGCCAAGAGGTACGTTTGCAGAGTGGTGTGAAAAAGGGCGTGGCCTCGGACCACCTCTCAACAATGCCACTGTGTGGGGATTACTGGAGGTACCTGGTGGGCAAGTTGGCCCCTAAGGACCCTTAAGGATCTAGGGGACTTAATCCCCAACCCAGAATGCACCAGAAGGCACGTTTGCAGTGTGGTGCAGGGAGGGGGCAGGGTCTCCAACGAGATGCTGGCTTTTTTTCATTTTCTTTTTGTTATAAGGGGGGCTGTGTGGCCCCCCTTCTCTGAATATTTTATGAGCCCTGGGGACCCCATCCCCCAGGGCCTGTGACAATTGTTTTTTTATATATATGGGAAGGGGGCCGCGCGGCACCCCTCCCGAGGCTGATTTCGGCCCCTGGGATCCTCATCCCCTGGGGCATGTCCACATATTTTTATTTTAGAAAAAAAAACATTTTAAAGGAGGGGGCCGCGCAGCCCCCCTCCTGAGGCCATTATTGGTCTCGGGGACCCCATCCCCGGGCATTGCCTTGTTTATTTTTTAATTATTTTCATGAGAGGGGGGTCGCATGGCCCCCCTTCGCTAGGCCACTTTTGTCCCCGGGGACCCCATCCCCAAGGGGCCTGACCTCAACGTTGGGTACCATGGGGGCAGCCTCAATGCCCCCGCTGTCCCTGCTGGCTCCCCGCCTCTTTCGGGAGCCGGCATTGCATTTGGGCAAAGGGAGCTGCTAACATGCAGCTCCCTTTGCCCAAAAGCAATTCTGCTTTGCTTTGTGGAAGCGAGAGTCGGTTTCCTGCTCTCACTACCATGAAGCAAAGCAGTGTTTGGTATGACAGGGTGGGAGCCGTGCTCCGGCCCTGCCATAGCAAACTGCAATGTCCCGGGGGTGGGCACCCTGGGACATTGCTGGAGCCGGCCCTGGGGGGTGGCGGTCCCCCTCCCATCATGATTTAAGCCCTGGGGATGTGGTGGTCCCCGGGGCCGGGGTCCGCAACAGGCCCCCACCCTTAATTTAAAGTTTGCCCCGGGGAGGTGGTGGTCCCCGGGGCAGTGTGGGGAGGGGCAGGAGCCCCCCCCCACACTTTTTAAATATAATTTAAGCCCTGGGGAGGTGGCGGTCCTGGGGCTGCGGGGGCCCCGCAGGCCCCCGCATTACAATGACACATTGCCCCCGGGACCTGGCCCACCCGGGGCTTAAAAGTAACGAAGCACGGCAGACCGCGCTTAATTTTTGTTTTTTTTTCAGCGGGATTCACGCACCATACGCGAATCCTGCCGAAAATATAAAAAACTATGCTTTCTTTGGCCCTGGTGGTCCCTGTGGGACCCCCTGTACAGGCCTAGGCGGTCAGGGGTTTTCTATCGTGCCCTCTTTTCTTTTTTTTTTAATCATGTTCTTCCCTTTTTGCTTGTGACTCGGTTCAACCGAGTCAGAAGATGGCTGCCAACACTTCTTGGTTTGAAGTGTTGGCAGCCAACCAGAGACAAGCTCGTGATCGGGAGGGTTCGCGGATCCACCGCGGTCAGCAGATATATATTCTATTTATTTTTGAATTTCTCAGGAACTACTGAACGGATTTACACCATTTAAAGCAAAGAGTGCACTCTGGACAAAGAGCTACCTCTCTGCCAAATTTGGTGTAATTCCGTTCAGCAGTTCTGGCTGTAGCCGTGACAAACGTTTCCTATGGAACTTAACATGGAGAAAATGCGTTTTGGGACCCCCCTTTTTTCTCGGCCCCTGCTTGAAGAATCAACCCGAAACTTTCAAAACAGGAGCTGACCGGAGCACCCCATTAGTTTTGAAAATTTCGCGAACATTCGTCAAACAGTTCCAACGATATTGGCAAATTAAAAAACGCTTTTCCTATGGAAACTAGGTCCTAACTATAACTACCTACCAGCGAACGCCAGTAGGTAATATATATATATATATATATGTATATATATATATGAAATAAACAAAGTGCCCTGAAGCATTGAGAGAGCACACGACAATGCTCAGCCCTCCAGCATGATCATGCAGCCTGCTCACATTCTCCGTCATCCGGTTACCACTGCCAACGCGTTTCAGGGCTCACAGACCCTTCTTCCTGGGCAAGAACAACACACCTAAAGCCTGCATTTAACGTTTCCTGCTTTATTGAACACCATCCCCGCCTCCCGTGAGCATGTGATCCTTACACTGTCCCTCGATGCATTCTGGGGCATGGAGCTTTGGGCGTTTGTTGGAGAAAATATCGCACGGCAGCACTGCTGTGGGAAGATGCACCATCTCTACAGAATCACTAGAGAGGCTGAGATTTGGAAACCAGTTCCGAGACTAATACAGCGCAACAAGCCAAGAACAGATAAACTCTCCTTGCCAACCAGAGTCCTACTAAGGAAGAAAAAAGCTTTTAATGTGAACTTACGAACAGCAACCCACTAAGGGGAAATAATGCTCTGAACATGACTACATGTCCCAGCATGCCAACCAATGAACCACGCCCACTAAGGGCAATCAAATAAATATAAAGGCATGCGTAATGAGCCCTGACTGTTGTAATTTAAAGCGAGCCTATGAGTAAGATGCTGGAATGCATCGAAACGCGTCAGGCGGTTAAGATTGTTTTGGAAGGATAAGGAGAGCACGATGTGAAAACCGGATGGTTGGCCTGTTGCCGAGTGCGCTTCCAAAAGCTTTGGGCGTTGGTTGGAGAAAATATCGCACGGCAGTCCTGCCGTGGGAAGATGCACCATCTCTACAGAATCACTACAGAGGCTGAGATTTGGAAACCAGTTCCGAGACTAATACAGCGCAACAAGCCAAGAACAGATAAACTCTCCTTGCCAACCAGAGTCCTACTAAGGAAGAAAAAAGCTTTTAATGTGAAATTACGAACAGCAACCCACTAAGGGGAAATAATGCTCTGAACATGACTACATGTCCCAGCATGCCAACCAATGAACCACGCCCACTAAGGGCAATCAAATAAATATAAAGGCATGCGTAATGAGCCCTGACTGTTGTAATTTAAAGCGAGCCTATGAGTAAGATGCTGGAATGCAGCGAAACGCGTCAGGCGGTTAAGATTGTTTTGGAAGGCTAAGGAGAGCACGATGTGAAAACCGGATGGTTGGCCTGTTGCTGAGTGCGCTTCCAAAAGCTTTGGGCGTTTGTTGGAGAAAATATCGCACGGCAGTCCTGCCGTGGGAAGATGCACCATCTCTACAGAATCACTAGAGGGGCTGAGATTTGGAAACCAGTTCCGAGACTAATACAGCGCAACAAGCTGAGAACAGATAAACTCTCCTTACCAACCAGAGTCCTACTGAGGAAGAAAAAAGCTTTTAATGTGAAATTGCGAACAGCAACCCACTAAGGGGAAATAATGCTCTCAACATGACTACATGTCCCAGCATGCCAACCAATGAACCACGCCCACTAAGGGCAATCAAATAAATATAAAGGCATGCGTAATGAGCCCTGACTGTTGTAATTTAAAGCGAGCCTATGAGTAAAATGCTGGAATGCATCGAAACGCATCTGGCGGTGAAGATTGTTTTGGAAGGCTAAGGAGAGCACGATGTGAAAACCGGATGGTTGGCCTGTTGCTGAGTGCGCTTCCAAAAGCTTTGGGCGTTTGTTGGAGAAAATATCGCATGGCAGTCCTGCCGTGGGAAGATGCACCATCTCTACAGAATCACTAGAGAGGCTGAGATTTGGAAACCAGTTCCGAGACTAATACAGCGCAACAAGCCGAGAACAGATAAACTCTCCTTGCCAACCAGATTCCTACTAAGGAAGAAAAAAGCTTTTAATGTGAAATTACGAACAGCAACCCACTAAGGGGAAATAATGCTCTCAACATGACTACATGTCCCAGCATGCCAATCAATGAACCACGCCCACTAAGGGCAATCAAATGAATATAAAGGCATGTGTAATGAGCCCTGACTGTTGTAATTTAAAGCGGGCCTATGAGTAAGATGCTGGAATGCATCGAAACGCGTAAGGCGGTGAAGATTGTTTTGGAAGGCTAAGGAGAGCACGATGTGAAAACCGGATGGTTGGCCTGTTGCTGAGTGCGCTTCCAAAAGCTTTGGGCGTTTGTTGGAGAAAATATCGCACGGCAGTCCTACCGAGGGAAGATGCACCATCTCTACAGAATCACTAGAGAGGCTGAGATTTGGAAACCAGTTCCGAGACTAATACAGCGCAACAAGCTGAGAACAGATAAACTCTCCTTGCCAACCAGAGTCCTACTGGAGGAAGAAAAAAGCTTTTAATGTGAAATTACGAACAGCAAACCACTAAGGGGAAATAATGCTCTGAACATGACTACATGCCCCAGCATGCCAACCAATGAACCACGCCCACTAAGGGCAATCAAATAAATATAAAGGCATGCGTAATGAGCCCTGACTGTTGTAATTTAAAGCGAGCCTATGAGTAAGATGCTGGACTGCATCGAAACGCGTCAGGCGGTTAAGATTGTTTTGGAAGGCTAAGGAGAGCACGATGTGAAAACCGGAGGGTTGGCCTGTTGCTGAGTGCGCTTCAAAAAAGCTTTGGGCGTTTGTTGGAGAAAATATCGCACGGCAGTCCTGCCGTGGGAAAATGCACCATCTCTACAAAATCACTAGAGAGACTGAGATTTGGAAACCAGTTCCGAGACTAATACAGCGCAACAAGCTGAGAACAGATAAACTCTCCTTGCCAACCAGAGTCCTACTGAGGAAGAAAAAAGCTTTTAATGTGAAATTGCGAACAGCAACCCACTAAGGGGAAATAATGCTCTCAACATGACTACATGTCCCAGCATGCCAACCAATGAACCACGCCCACTAAGGGCAATCAAATAAATATAAAGGCATGCGTAATGAGCCCTGACTGTTGTAATTTAAAGCGAGGCAATGAGTCAGATGCTGGAATGCATCGAAACGCGTCAGGCGGTGAAGATTGTTTTGGAAGGCTAAGGAGAGCACGATGTGAAAACCGGATGGTTGGCCTGTTGCCGAGTGCGCTTCCAAAAGCTTTGGGCGTTTGTTGGAGAAAATATCGCACGGCAGTCCTGCCGTGGGAAGATGCACCATCTCTACAGAATCACTAGAGAGGCTGAGATTTGGAAACCAGTTCCGAGACTAATACAGCGCAACAAGCCGAGAACAGATAAACTCTCCTTGCCAACCAGAGTCCTACTAAGGAAGAAAAAAGCTTTTAATGTGAAATTACGAACAGCAACCCACTAAGGGGAAATAATGCTCTCAACATAACTACATGTCCCAGCATGCCAACCAATGAACCACGCCAACTAAGGGCAATCAAATAAATATAAAGGCATGCGTAATGAGCCCTGACTGTTGTAATTTAAAGCGAGGCAATGAGTAAGATGCTGGAATGCATCGAAACGTGTCAGGCGGTGAAGATTGTTTTGGAAGGCTAAGGAGAGCACGATGTGAAAACCGGATGGTTGGCCTGTTGCCGAGTGCGCTTCCAAAAGCTTTGGGCGTTTGTTGGAGAAAATATTGCACGGCAGTCCTGCCGTGGGAAGATGCACCATCTCTACAGAATCACTAGAGAGGCTGAGATTTGGAAACCAGTTCCGAAACTAATACAGCGCAACAAGCCGAGAACAGATAAACTCTTCTTGCCAACCAGAGTCCTACTAAGGAAGAAAAAAGCTTTTAATGTGAACTTACGAACAGCAACCCACTAAGGGGAAATAATGCTCTGAACATGACTACATGTCCCAGCATGCCAACCAATGAACCACGCCCACTAAGGGCAATCAAATAAATATAAAGGCATGCGTAATGAGCCCTGACTGTTGTAATTTAAAGCGAGCCTATGAGTAAGATGCTGGACTGCATCGAAACGCGTCAGGCGGTTAAGATTGTTTTGGAAGGCTAAGGAGAGCACGATGTGAAAACCGGATGGTTGGCCTGTTGCTGAGTGCGCTTCAAAAAAGCTTTGGGCGTTTGTTGGAGAAAATATCGCACGGCAGTCCTGCCGTGGGAAAATGCACCATCTCTACAAAATCACTAGAGAGGCTGAGATTTGGAAACCAGTTCCGAGACTAATACAGCGCAACAAGCTGAGAACAGATAAACTCTCCTTGCCAACCAGAGTCCCACTGAGGAAGAAAAAAGCTTTTAATGTGAAATTGCGAACAGCAACCCACTAAGGGGAAATAATGCTCTCAACATGACCACATGTCCCAGCATGCCAACCAATGAACCACGCCCACTAAGGGCAATCAAATAAATATAAAGGCATGCGTAATGAGCCCTGACTGTTGTAATTTAAAGCGAGGCAATGAGTAAGATGCTGGAATGCATCGAAACGCGTCAGGCGGTGAAGATTGTTTTGGAAGGCTAAGGAGAGCACGATGTGAAAACCGGATGGTTGGCCTGTTGCCGAGTGCGCTTCCAAAAGCTTTGGGCGTTTGTTGGAGAAAATATCGCATGGCAGTCCTGCCGTGGGAAGATGCACCATCTCTACAGAATCACTAGAGAGGCTGAGATTTGGAAACCAGTTCCGAGACTAATACAGCGCAACAAGCTGAGAACAGATAAACTCTCCTTGCCAACCAGAGTCCTACTAAGGAAGAAAAAAGCTTTTAATGTGAAATTACGAACAGCAACCCACTAAGGGGAAATAATGCTCTCAACATGACTACATGTCCCAGCATGCCAATCAATGAACCACGCCCACTAAGGGCAATCAAATAAATATAAAGGCATGCGTAATGAGCCCTGACTGTTGTAATTTAAAGCGAGCCTATGAGTAAGATGCTGGAATGCATCGAAACGCGTCAGGCGGTGAAGATTGTTTTGGAAGGCTAAGGAGAGCACGATGTGAAAACCGGATGGTTGGCCTGTTGCCGAGTGCGCTTCCAAAAGCTTTGGGCGTTTGTTGGAGAAAATATCGCATGGCAGTCCTGCCGTGGGAAGATGCACCATCTCTACAGAATCACTAGAGAGGCTGAGATTTGTAAACCAGTTCCGAGACTAATACAGCGCAACAAGCCGAGAACAGATAAACTCTCCTTGCCAACCAGAGTCCTACTAAGGAAGAAAAAAGCTTTTAATGTGAAATTACGAACAGCAACCCACTAAGGGGAAATAATGCTCTCAACATAACTACATGTCCCAGCATGCCAACCAATGAACCACGCCCACTAAGGGCAATCAAATAAATATAAAGGCATGCGTAATGAGCCCTGACTGTTGTAATTTAAAGCGAGCCTATGAGTAAGATGCTGGAATGCATCGAAACGCGTCAGGCGGTGAAGATTGTTTTGGAAGGCTAAGGAGAGCACGATGTGAAAACCGGATGGTTGGCCTGTTGCCGAGTGCGCTTCCAAAAGCTTTGGGCGTTTGTTGGAGAAAATATTGCACGGCAGTCCTGCCGGGGAAGATGCACCATCTCTACAGAATCACTAGAGAGGGTGAGATTTGGTAACCAGTTCCGAGACTAATACAGCACAACAAGCCGAGAACAGATAAACTCTCCTTGCCAACCAGAGTCCTACTAAGGAAGAAAAAAGCTTTTAATGTGAAATTACGAACAGCAACCCACTAAGGGGAAATAATGCTCTCAACATGACTACATGTCCCAGCATGCCAACCAATGAACCACGCCCACTAAGGGCAATCAAATAACTATAAAGGCATGCGTAATGAGCCCTGACTGTTGTAATTTAAAGCGAGCCTATGAGTAAGATGCTGGAATGCATCGAAACGCGTCAGGCGGTGAAAATTGTTTTGGAAGGCTAAGGAGAGCACGATGTGAAAACCGGATGGTTGGCCTGTTGCCGAGTGCGCTTCCAAAAGCTTTGGGCGTTTGTTGGAGAAAATATTGCACGGCAGTCCTGCTGTGGGAAGATGCACCATCTCTACAGAATCACTAGAGAGGCTGAGATTTGGAAACCAGTTCCGAGACTAATACAGCGCAACAAGCCGAGAACAGATAAACTCTCCTTGCCAACCAGAGTCCTACTAAGGAAGAAAAAAGCTTTTAATGTGAAATTACGAACAGCAACTCACTAAGGGGAAATAATGCTCTCAACATGACTACATGTCCCAGCATGCCAACCAATGAACCACGCCCACTAAGAGCAATCAAATAAATATAAAGGCATGCGTAATGAGCCCTGACTGTTGTAATTTAAAGCGAGCCTATGAGTAAGATGCTGGAATGCACCGAAACGCGTCAGGCGGTGAAGATTGTTTTGGAAGGCTTAGGAGAGCACGATGTGAAAACCGGATGGTTGGCCTGTTGCCGAGTGCCCTTCCAAAAGCTTTGGGCGTTTGTTGGAGAATATACATATACATATATTCATATTTATTATCTACTGGCGGTCGCCAGTAGATAGTTATAGTTAGGACCTATTTTCCATAGGAAATCCGCAACATTCTATTTGAAATAACTCTTGCGTCGGTTGACGAATCTTCGCGAAATTTTCAAACTTTATGGCCCGCTCCGTTCCGCTCCTACCCTGAAAGTTTCGGGGTGATTCGTCAAAGCGGGGGCTGAGAAAAAAGGGGGGTCCCAAAACGTGTTTTACCCATTCATTTTCCCATAGGAAACTTTAGCCACGGCTACAGCCCGAACTGCTGAACGGAATTACACAAAATTTGGCAAAGAGGTAGTTCTTGGTTCAGAAAGAACCCTTTTTGTTTAATGGTGTAAATCCGTTCAGTAGTTGCGGAGAAATTAAAAAAATAAGAGTCAAAAAATCAATTTCCCATAGGAAACTTTATGCAAGGCTACAGCCCGAACTGCTGAACGGAATTACACCAAATTTGGCAAAGAGGTAGTTCTTGGTTCAGAAAGAACCCTTTTGTTAAATGGTGTAAATCCGTTCAGTAGTTGCTGAGAAAATCAAAGTAAAAACACATATATATCTGGGCGGAGCCTAACCACACATGTCATCGTGAGATCTGATTGGCTGTCAGCACTTCATCCTGGAATTGCTGGCAGCCATCTTGGGACCAATATAAATGATAGTACCCCATTGAAATGCATTGTAGTGAATCGAAGATTTTGAGGGTTACCAAAAGGAGAACTATAAAGGGTGAGAACAGACTTTAGTTACATTAGAATTCATTTGTTGATGGTACCATCCTAATTTCAGGAATTGTGGTGTGTTCTAAGGTGATTTTACCCTGTGAAAAACCTTCTGCTGGGATATCATGAATCATGTTTGAGAGAAAACTATTTTCACATGCTTGTCCCATACAGTTTTGGAAGGTGCTCCAGAAGCTAAAATGAGAGCATATTTTCTGTAAATTCACATTATCTTTCTCAGTCATGTGAGAATGAAGTCTGACATTCTCAGTAAAACATGTACATCCAACAAGGGCAGAGACTGCGAGTTGATTCCTTTGTGTTCTACTGCAGCTTCCCAGAGTGTTCTAAAGAACAACTAGAGCGCTAACAGCCTTACTTATGACAAAAGTATGGCACACCTGAAGCCATCTTGATTGGAATAAACTGGTAACACTTAAAACATTTAATTTAAAAAGGAACAAAATGATGGGGTTCATCTTGTCATAGAAATTATGGTTAGTGCTCTGGAAAGAAAAATTAGGACATGTTTCAAGTGTGATCTCAAATATCTTCCTGTTATATTTCAACAGGAGCAGCCTGTCAGTTGATGCCTTTGTGTTCTACTGCAGCTTCCCAGAGTGTTCTAAAGAACAACTAGAGCGCTAACAGTCTTACTTATGACAAAAGTATGGCACACCTGAAGCCATCTTGATTGGAATAAACTGGTAACACTTAAAACATTTAATTTAAAAAGGAACAAAATGAGGGGGTTCATTTTGCCATAGAAATTATGGTTAGTGCTGCAAAAGAAAATTTAGTGCATGTTTTAAGTGAGATCTCAAATCCTCTTCTATTTCATTAGAAAATTCTGACATCCAGACTGAAACAATCACTTTCAATACCAGCAGTAGACTTCCAGTTAACTCCTTGGTGAGCAGTAGCTTTACTACAGTGATCTAATGAACAACTAGAGTGCTAACATTCTGAATTTATGGCAAATGTGTGACACATCTGAATGCCTTCTTGATGGAATCAAAGTAAAAAACTGAAAGCATTTCCTACTGAGGAGACTGCAGTAAATGAGGAAATTAGGAAACTTCATAACAAAGAAGTCTTCCAAGATGGCCACCAGTGAAAAAGAGCCCAAATGTAGCACAAATATTACCCAGATGTAGCCCACATATAGCCCAATGACAAAAGTGTGCAAAACACTTTTTATTTTTAGTTTTTTGCAGTTTTATGTAGTGCAGACTGGTCAGGTATTGGAGCGTTGCATCTTAAAACATGACCCCCTACACTACAAAAACACCACTGCACTACCCTAAACCCTAAAACACTACCCCCAGCACGACCCCCTACACTACACAAGCACCACTGCACTATCCTCAACCCTAAAACACTACCCCCAGCATGACCCCCTACACTACACAAACACCACTACACTACCCTAAACCCTAAAACACTACCCCAACACCACTGCACTAACCTAAATCCTAAAACACTACCCCCAGCACGACCCCCTACACTACCCAAACACCACTGCACTACCCTAAAACATGACCCCCTACACTACACAAATACCACTGCACTACCCTAAACCCTAAAACACTACCCCCAGCACGACCCCCTACACTACACAAGCACCACTGCACTACCCTAAACCCTAAAACACTACCCCCAGCATGACCCCCTACACTACACAAACACCACTGCACTACCTTAAACCCTAAAACACTACCCCCAGCACGACCCCCTACACTACCCAAACACCACTGCACTAACCTAAATCCTAAAACACTACCCCCAGCACGACCCCTACACTACCCAAACACCACTGCACTACCCTAAAACATGACCCCCTACACTACACAAACACCACTGCACTACCCTAAACCCTAAAATACTACCCCCAGCACGACCCCTACACTACACAAGCACCACTGCACTACCCTAAACCCTAAAACACTAACCCCAGCACAACCCCTACACTGCCCGAACACCACTGCACTGCCCTAAACCCTGAAACACCAGCCCCTGCACGACCCCCTACACTGCCCGAACACCACTGCACTGCCCTAAACCCAGAAACACCAACCCTAGCACGACCCCCTACACTTCCCGAACACCACTGCACTGCCCTAAACCCTGAAACACCACCCCCTTCATGACCCCCTATACTGCCCGAACACCACTGCACTGCCCTAAACCCTGAAACACCACCCCCAGCACGCCCCCTACACTGCCCGAACACCACTGCACTGCCCTAAACCCTGAAACACTACCCCCAGAAAGACCTCCTACACTGCCCGAACACCACTGCACTGCCCTAAACCCTGAAACATCACCCCCAGCAAGACCCCCTACACTGCCCGAACACCACTGCCCTAAACCCTGAAACACCACCCCCAGCACGACCCCCTACACTGCCTGAACACCACTGCACTGCCCTAAACCCTGAAACACCACCCCCAGCACGACCCCCTAGACTGCCCGAACACCACTGCACTGCCCTAAACCCTGAAACACCACCCCCTGCACGACCTCCTACACTGCCCGAACACTACTGCACTGCCCTAAACCCTGAAACACCATCCCCAGCATGACCCCCTACACTGCATGAACACCACTGCACTGCCCTAAACCCTGAAACACTACCCCCAGCAAGACCCCCTACACTGCCCGAACACCACTGCACTGCCCTAAACCCTGAAACATCATCCCCAGCAAGACCCCCTACACTGCCCGAACACCACTGCCCTAAACCCTGAAACACCACCCCCAGCAAGACCCCCTACACTGCCCGAACACCACTGCCCTAAACCCTGAAACACCAGCCCCAGCACGACCCCTACACTGCCCAAACACCACTGCACTGCCCTAAACCCTGAAACACCACCCCCAGCACGACCCCCTACACTGCCCGAACACCACTGCACTGCCCTAAACCCTGAAACACCACCCCCTGCAAGATCCCCTACACTGCCCAAACACTACTGCACTGCCCTAAACCCTGAAACACCACCCCCAGCACGACCCCCTACACTGCACGAACACCACTGCACTGCCCTAAACCCCGAAACACTACCCCCAGCAAGACCCCCTACACTGCCCGAACACCACTGCACTGCCCTAAACCCTGAAACATCACCTCCAGCAAGACCCCTACACTGCCCGAACACCACTGCCCTAAACCCTGAAACACCACCCCCAGAAAGACCCCCTACAGTGCCCAAACACCACTGCACTGCCCTAAACCCAGAAACACCACCCCCAGCATGAACCCCTACACTGCCCGAACACCACTGCACTGCCCTAAACCCTGAAACACCACCCCCAGCACGACCCCCTACACTGCCCTGCCCTAAACCATGAAACTCCAGCCCCAGCACGACCCCCTACACTGCCCGAACACCACTGCACTGCCCTAAACCCTGAAACACCACCCCCAGCACGACCCCCTACACTGCCCGAACACCACTGCACTGCCCTAAACCCTGAAACACCAGCCCCAGCACAACCCCGTTCCCTGCCGGAACACCACTGCACTGCCCTAAACCCTGAAACACCAGCCCCAGCACGACCGCCTACACTGCCCGAAACCCACTGCACTGCCCTAAACCCTGAAACACCAGCCCCAGCACGACCCCCTACACTGCCCGAACATCACTGCACTACCCTAAACCCTGAAACACCAGCCCCAGCACGACCCCTACACTGCCCGAACACCACTGCACTGCACTAAAGCCTGAAACACCACCCCCAGCAAGACTACCTACACTGGCCGAACACCACTGCACTGCCCTAAACCCTGAAACACCACCCCCTGCACGACCCCCTACACTGCCCGAACACCACTGCACTGCCCTAAACCCTGAAACACCACCCCCAGCACGACCCCCTACACTGCCCGAACACCACTGCACTGCCCTAAACCCTGAAACACCACCCCCTTCACGACCTCCTACACTGCCGGAACACCACTGCACTGCCCTAAACCCTGAAACACCACCCCCAGCACGACCCCCTACACTGCCCGAACACCACTGCACTGCCCTAAACCCTGAAACATCAACCCCAGCAAGACCCCCTACACTGCCTGAACACCACTGCCCTAAACCCTGAAACACCACCCTCTACACTGCACGAACACCACTGCACTGCCCTAAACCCTGAAACACCACCTCCAGCAAGACCCCCTACACTGCCCGAACACCACTGCACTGCACTAAAGCCTGAAACACCACCCCCAGCAAGACTACCTACACTGGCCGAACACCACTGCACTGCCCTAAACCCTGAAACACCACCCCCTGCACGACCCCCTACACTGCCCGAACACCACTGCACTGCCCTAAACCCTGAAACACCACCCCCAGCACGACCCCCTACACTGCCCGAACACCACTGCACTGCCCTAAACCCTGAAACACCACCCCCTTCACGACCTCCTACACTGCCGGAACACCACTGCACTGCCCTAAACCCTGAAACACCACCCCCAGCACGACCCCCTACACTGCCCGAACACCACTGCACTGCCCTAAACCCTGAAACATCAACCCCAGCAAGACCCCCTACACTGCCTGAACACCACTGCCCTAAACCCTGAAACACCACCCTCTACACTGCACGAACACCACTGCACTGCCCTAAACCCTGAAACACCACCTCCAGCAAAACCCCCTACACTGCCTGAACACCATTGCTCTGCCCTAAACCCTAAAACACCACCCCCAGCACGACCCCCTACACTGCCCGAACACCACTGCACTGCCCTAAACCCTGAAACACCAGCCCCAGCAAGACCCCCTACACTGCCCGAACACCACTGCACTGCCCTAAACCCTGAAACACCAGCCCCAGCATGACCCCCTACACTGCCCGAACACCACTGCACAGCCCTAAACCCTGAAACACCAGCCCCAGCACGACCACCTACACTGCCTGAACACCACTGCACTGCCCTAAACCCTGAAACAACAGCCCCAGCACAACCCCCTACACTGCCCGAACACCACTGCACTGCCCTAAACCCTGAAACACCAGCCCCAGCACGACCCCCTACACTGCCCGAACACCACTGTACTGCCCTAAACCCTGAAACACCAGCCCCAGCACGACCCCCTACACTGCCCGAACACCACTGCACTGCCCTAATCCCTGAAACACCACCCCCTGCATGACCCCCTACACTGCCTGAACACCACTGCACTGCCCTAAACCCTGAAACACCACCCCCTGCACCACCCCCTACACTGCCCAAACACCACTGCACTGCCCTAAACCCTGAAACACCACCCCCTGCACCGCCCCCTACACTGCCCGAACACCACTGCACTGCCCTAAACCCTGAAACACCACCCCCAGCACGACCCCTTTACTGCTCGAATACCACTGCACTGCCCCAAACCCTGAAACACCACCCCCAGCACGACCCCCTACACTGCCCGAACACCACTGCCCTAAACCCTGAAACACCACCCCTGCACGACCCCCTACACTGCCCGAACACCACTGCACTGCCCTAAACCCTGAAACACCACCCCCAGCACAACCCCCTACACTGCCCGAACACCACTGCACTGCCCTAAACCCTAAAACACCACCCCCAGCATTACCCCCTACACTGCCCTAAACCCTAGAACACTACCCCCAGCATGACCCCCTACACTACCCGAACACCACTGCACTACCCTAAACCCAAAAATACTACCCCCAGCACAACCCCCTACACTACCCGAACACGACGGCACTGCCCTAAACCCTCAAACACTCCCCCAGCACGACCCCCTACACTACCCGAACACCACTGCACTGCCCTAAACCCTAAAACACTCCCCCAGCACGACCCCCTACACTACCCGAACACCACTGCACTGCCCTAAACCCTAAAACACTCCCCCAGCACAACCCCCTACACTACCCGAACACCACTGCACTGCCCTAAACCCTAAAACACTACCCCGCATGACCCCCTACACTACCCAAACACCAATGCACTACCCTAATCCCTAAAACACTACCCCCCGCATAACCCCCTACACTACCCTAACCCCTAAAACACTACCCCCGCACGACTCCCTACACTACCCAAAGACCACTGCACTACCCTAAACCCTAAAACACGACCTCCTACACTACACAAACGCCACTGCACTACCCTAAACCCTAAAACACTACCCCCTACACTACACAAACACCACTGCACTACCCTAAACCCTAAAAAACTACCCCCAGCACAAACCACTACACTACCCAAACACCACTGCACTACCCTAAACCCTAAAAAACTACCCCAGCAGTACCCGTACACTACCCAAACACCACTGCACTACCCTAAACCCTAAAACACTACCCCCAGCAGTACCCCCTACACTACCCAAACACCACTGCACTACCCTAAATCACTACCCCCAGCACGATCCCCTACACTATCCAAACACCACTGCACTACCCTAAACCCTAAAACACAACCCCCAGCACGACCCCCTACACTACCCAAACACCACTGCACTACCCTAAACCCTAAAACACTCCCCCCAGCACGACTCCCTACACTACCCAAACACCACTGCACTACCCTAAACCCTAAATCTACCCCCAGCATGACCCCTACACTACACAAACACCACTGCACTACCCTAAACCCTAAAACACTACCCCCAGCACGACCCTCTTCACTACCTAAACACAACTGCACAATTTGTTACAGGCGTTGCAACGCAGTCCTGTGGTGCTTACTGGAAGTACCTAGTGGGCTAGTTGGGCACCAGGGACCCTCAGGATTCAAGGTGACCTAATCCCCCAACTTAAAACGCACCACGGGGCGCATTTGCACAGTGGTGAAGGGAGGGGGCGGGGCCTCAGGTGACATGTGCGCAAACACGCCCTGTGGTGCGTTTTAAGTTGGGGAATTAATTCCCTTTGAATCCTGAGGGACCCTGGGGGCCAACTAGCCCACCAGGTACCTTCAGTAAGCACAACAGAGTTGCGTTGCAGAGAGGTGAAAAAGGTGCGTGGCCTCGGAACGCCTCTCTGCAACTCAGCTCTGTGGTCCTAACTGTAGGTACCTGGGGGCTAGTTGGGCCCCAGGGACCCTCAGAATTCCAGGGGACTTAATCCCGCAACTTAAAACGCGCCACGGGGTGCGTTTGCACACATGTCACCTCAGGCCCCCCTCCCTTCACCACTGTGCAAACGCGCCCTGTAGCGCGTTTAAGAGGTAGTTTTAATCCCCTGCCCTATTATGCACTAGGGACTTGCAGAGGAGGTCATGCTAATCACAGGGGTACCCCAACGCATAGTGTTCCCTAGTGTATGTAGGTGTTTTCACTGTATTCTAAGTGTCTTTTAGCATAGCACTGGCTCTGGTTAGTCAGAGTCAGTTACCACCAGTACCCGTCTGAAAAAGTTGTGGGCACAGGATGATTTTGCAACAAGGCCTCTTTCTGCTCCTCTGTTGGTTCTTTCTGCACATCTTTTGCTTCTTTCTGTGCGTTTTTTCTTCTTTCTTCACATGTCCTACCTCTGTAGGCATAGTTAGAAACTAGCATTTAAAAAACCTTTGAAATTCACTTAAAAAATCATAGGTTTCAGGCACGTTATAGTTAGAAATTAGCATTTAAAAAACCTTTGAAATTCACTGAAAAAACCATAGGTTTCAGACACGTTATAGTTAGAAATTAGCATTTAAAAAACCTTTGAAATTCACTGAAAAAACCATAGGTTTTAGGGACAGTTATAGTTAGTTGGACATTTCACTCGTACAAAACCATAGAAATTCCCCGTTATAGTTAGTTCAGCTAACTATAACTCGCGCCCCGCAATGCACTGCTGATGACGTCACATATTACATCACTCATGACATGGTCAGTGACATCACTGATGACATCACTGATGACATCTCAAATGACATCACTGATGACATCATCCATGTGATAATTTCATGCATCTTCTCACACCCTAATATAACTTTTGATACACCCACTCTAAATTACAGACTGCCATTCTCAAAACCATAGACACTCCAACACCAAAAACTACATACCCAATCACTGATTCTTAGGTCTACACACACATCCACTCACTCACCCGTACAGTCACTCATACTTAGTCACTCAGTACAGGACTATCATATGCACTCATACACCTATATAAACACTCACACACCGCCACTCATCCATAGAGGTACTCACACACCTAGACAGTCATTCAAAAAACTTAATCACACACCCATTTACTCACCTATACAGTTATACACACACCAGCTCACTTACTCATACAAATACTAGCACATTCTTACGCTCTTATACAATCACTGATACAAGTACACACTCATCCATACAGCCACTCTCACAATCACACACTCTCACTTATAGCCATTTATATACTCCAACACACATATATACTGCCTTTCACATATGTAGTTACTCACACATGTACCACTGAGATATACATTAAATCACTAACACACCCATACACACACTCACCCACCCATACAGTCCATCACAGATGCACTCTTGAAACCATGCACCCAGTGAATCACCAACTCACACATCTATGCACAGAGTCACACACACCCCACCCACACAAACACTCAGGCACCCATACAGATACTCAGACAATCAATCAATAACCCATGTAGACACTCATGTAGCTATTCAGAAAGCCATGCAGCAGCTTACAAACCAACAGACAGACGGATACAGACATTCACACAGTTTAGTCACTAACCCATGCATTCAGTAAGATACATTTAATCACTCACTTGTAGAGTCAGTCACTCACGTACTAAATCATCCATTCAGACACTTATACACCCACTCATTCTTCAATACGCCTTTCCCTATATATATTACACATATTTAAACTTTACAGAAACACACAGTCACTGGATGATGTCATCAGTGATGTCATTTGAGATGTCATCAGTGATGTCATCAGTGATGTCACTGACCATGTCATGAGTGATGTAATATGTGACGTCATCAGCAGTGCATTGCGGGGCGCGAGTTATAGTTAGCTGAACTAACTATAACGGGGGAATTTCTATGGTTTTGTACGAGTGAAATGTCCAACTAACTATAACTGTCCCTAAAACCTATGGTTTTTTCAGTGAATATATATATATATATACAACAATTCCTCGCTCTTAGAGATTCCCCAGCTACTGGAACCTGAAAGCAGGAAACGGACTCCAATTTCTTGGTGCAGTATTTTTCTTTTATTTAGTTCATGTGCGATGCCACCATATATATATATATGTATACATTTTAAACCTTAATTTCTGAAAAACTACAGAACAGATTTACACCAAATGACAAAAAGCATGCTTTCTAAACCAAGATTTTGTGGAAACCCAGTTCAGTTTTCCTATGGAAAATTGCATGGGGAAATTGCGTATTGGGCCTCACTTTTTACTCAGCCACCACTTGACTGAAACATTCCATGCACAAACTAGTCAAAATATAGCACCCAATTCTCCCCATCCCTCGGGCCATAACACATTTTAAAAGGGAAATGCCACCGGCCCTGCTATGTTGAGTCTTTAATGACCCAAGAAACACCTTCCCCCATGGCCAGCTCACTTGCTGTGTCCCAGGGAGCCTATCACCGGGACACAGCAATTTACCTGTCCGCAGTGGGGCAGATAGGGAAACTTCTGTCGCTCCCGTCTGGCAGGAGCATTTTTAAAACTCCTGCCAAACGGGAACAGACACGGGAGCCTAATTTAGATCACAACTGTGACGGATATCCCATCCGCCAAAATATAAATCCCATTATATCCTAAGGGATTTATATTTCGAAGGGATTATATCACATGGGATTTATATTTCTTCGGACGGGATATCCATGACTGTTATGACTGAGTAACCCGTCTGACAAGATCTAACTCAGGCTCTAAGTCTGCTCCCAGATGACAGGACCAGCATAAATAGCTTCTACCTCCGGGTGGGAGCAATGTTGACTCCCGCACCATGAAAGGAGCTGGCTAGGGGTGTGGGGGCCCAGGGGCTGCTCCTGCGGCCCCCACCGTTGTGCATGGTGGGTGCCCTGGGTGGGCATCACAGCATCCACCTTGAAATAAAGTGGGCCACGGGGAAATTAGTCCCGGGCCGTTATAGTCTCAGGGAGGGGGACCGTGTGGCCCCTTTCCCTTTAAAAAAAACAACCCTAGGGTATGGGGTACCCCAGGGCCTAATAAAGCTGGGGGTCACCAGGACCTGATGAGGCTCATCGAGAGGGGCCACGCAGCCTCTCATAAAAGGCATGCACAGTTTTTTTTTCTCTGTGAGGATCTCAAAATTGTCACCCAATTTATATCATCTTCAGGCACTCTGTTCTTTTAATACTCAATCATCTGTCTGCACTTATTGACTATTCCCTCAAAAAGGAGCAATATTAGGAGGAACTCTACTCGGATCTTGTATTGGCAATCCAACTACAGTATTACAATCTGTCCACAAATAATTAAGGGCCAAAATTTCAAATAATGAATTCAAATCAGTCCACAATAACTGCAAGATGATAGTCAATCTGTGTACATCCTTGTACCACCTCTCTGGTTCCTCCCTCAGCTTCAGGAAAATAGTAGTAAAGACATAAAGATCAGCTCTTGTCCATGGCACATGCACCAGATTCTCTCCATGCACTTCCCTTAAAGGAAATTCTATAGCCATCCTTGTCACCCCTTACAAATCACTTACCACATCGCTTTACCTGCCTTGGGGTCCTTTCAGTTTCTTTTTACTTGCTGTCCCACTCTTCCACCTTTCTCTGTACTTCTTCAAATCACTCCATTCTGTCATTTCTTTTCAACTAAATCTTTAATATGAGCTCTCAGAGTAATTAAGTCCATTTCTTAAATTTGATCATGAGTTAAATCCATTTTTATCATTTTGTTACAAATTTTTTATTTTGCTGATGTCCACTTCACATTACGCTAATTCTTCTAATTTATTGTGTGCCTCATTTTCACATCTGGCTGCTTCATTGATCAAATATCTAATTTCATCAACAATGTATGTCAAAATTGTGTTTAATTCAATGTATCCCTATAGCATTTCACCAAATTCAATTATTAAAATGCCAATATTAATTTCTTTAGGAGCCTCATCAGCCACCACTGTCCTCACAGATGAAGTAGCTTGAAACTACTGAGCATCAGGTTGCATATCTATGCTTGTACTAGGTATTGCTGTTATTGTTGAATTAAAAGTCACACTCGAAACCATTGTTGCAAGATCTTGTACTGTGGAACTATCTCCTCCTGCCTCCAATTCAGGTCACAAACCAGGACCACTTGCCCCTGTTACTCTAGCTGTGTTCAGAGGTGGTCAAGCATTCAAAAGATCAATCAGGAAATTATCCTCTTAATCAGAATAATTTCTGATAGACTCCTACACCTTCCATCATATCTTCTCTCTAGTATTTCTCTTGCTGATCTCCAGCACTGTCTCCTTGCTTGGACATTTTCTTTTTCTGTTGGCATTTGATACCATTTATTCAGCACCTCAGACTGCGTAGGTCTGGGAGTTGGCTTCATGTTGTACATGGTCTGTCTTCAGAAATCTAGCTTCTTAATGTTAAAAGTACCCTTCAATGGAAATTGTAAATTTTTATCATATGCAGTATATTCATACCATTCCGAAATCCTGGTGTATGTGTAAAACCCAAAACCATCATCATTTCATATGCAACGTTCCATCAGCAGGTAAATTCTAACCTTCTACAGGCACAGCAGAAACCTTAGGCTTTTTCAAAGCATTCCTCATTATTTTCACTTAAAACGATCTAAAAAATCACAACAAACTAGCGACCAACAACGAATCTCAGCACGGCTATGTCGAAGGTCAACCTATCACAGTGTGGCTCTGTCGGCCACCAACTAACACAGCACAGCTTTGTGGGGATGTCTCACCAATCTCAGCACTGCTCCCTGGCTGACTAACCAATCACAGAGTGACTGCTCCGTGATCAGGAAGACAATCACCTCTTTAAGTCAATAAACTAAATAAACCCTTGCCTGCTTAACCTAGATAGGAAAGTAAAATCAGTAAATTAGGTAGAACAATTCAATCACAAACCACAAAATCTCAGCTAGTATGAAACAGATGCACAGAGCAAAAATGAGAAAACTCAAAGCACTGCTCATACCACAATTCATACTGGATAGACTCACATCCAACGGCTATCCATCTTGGCTCCTACACTTACTCCAACGCACTTAGGAGCAGAGCACACCAACCCAAATTAGGCATGCAACCTGAAAAGAAAGATTCTTTAATTCATAAGTCTGTGTGTATGCGGTACCTCGTACTTCACATTACCTTATGCAGACAAGTAAATCACAATATCTTGAGATTTTGGATTTCAACAAATCTGATAAGCAACCAATGTTAAACAATAAAATAGGTGCGCAAATAAAAATAATATATTAACAGAACTGTGGTCAAGGCACCAATTGAACCCACAATCATCACCTCATATTTAAACATCTCACAAAGAGCACAGCACTCCATTCCTCAATCTCATACTTTAACACACCTCACAAATACATATTACATCCACAAATCAATTCACCCTGTTCGTACTTACACTCCAAATAGGTCAGGAACACACTGCAAGTAAACTCCTGAAAGAATCCACCACCAGAATACACTGGCAGAGTTCCAGAAAATCCTCTATTCTCTTGGACTAGGCATTAGGGACTAAATCACACTGCTGGGGACCCCTAAGAAAGAGGAGGTGTTCTTTAAATGCAACTGTCCCCTGTTACCAATTTTTTGAAGCGGAACGATACCCCAATATTCAGGACACCCCAAAATTCAGAGCATCACAAAATTTACCTCAGACAGTTCCACTCCAGGCCGATCTTGCGTTAAAAGGCACCCTCCCCAACAATAAACCCCCAAAAACCAAACTAGCAAATTAAGTAAAAGTCCCTAATGAGCAGAAAAATCATTACAAAATTGGGATGAGCCTCCAGTAGAAAAGAAAAGTCTTCTTAAATCTGTCTATCAGATTTGTAAAGAAATTGGACAGCATCTCTAGTGGAATGGGAATGTCTTCTGGCTCACCCTCAAAAACAAGGGGTTCTTATACACAATTCTTGCATAACAAATGAGATAATACACAGTCTCATTGTGGGCTGATCACAAGTAACAAGTTTTGGACAAATCAGAGGATTAAACGTCACTTCTAAGTTCATAAATACTAATCCATTTTAAGAAAACACTGAGCATCTTCAGTGTTATTGCTATCTGGAGATGTCCTAAATAATATGCAACATTAAACAATGAAGCTTCACACCAATGAATAAGAGTAGGTACAGCATGGGAACAACAGTGTAAGGACCTTGAAATTTGTTACAGTTAGGAACACCGAAACGTCAATTCACAACACATGCACACACATGCACAGGGAAAAAACGTATGCCATAAACTTGTCTTTGCTTCTGCAGAACCAGAACAGAGAGAAAATGTGCAGCGGACAGATGGGAAGGGGAAGAACAGGAGTGAATAGCAAAACAGAATCTAAGAAAAGCATCCAAGTAATTCAATATTGGGATTTTGTAAAAATGTGGCATGACTAATTTACATTAATAAACACACTTTTATATGTCATATTAAATTTGAGATAAATCTAACTGGTGAATCTCAGTGGTTTTTGTGTAAAATGACAGTATAGTTAGCTATAATTAACATTATAGTCAGGTGAGAATTTGATATGTAATATTTTAAATGTGCAAAACCACTGAAATTCTCGAGTTATAGTTATCTCAAGTAACTATAACTCGTGCCCTAAGATAGCTATAACTCACGCCCCCACCATGCACAGTTTTCTCAGCAATAATTTCAGTGCAAATGTTGCAGTGATATTATCAATGATGTGATAGAAGATGTCATGAGTGATGTAATATGGGGGGTAATTAGAGGTGCATAGTGAGGGCACGAGGGATAGTTACCTTCAGGCACGAGTTATGGTTACTTGGGATAACTATACTAGGTGAATTTCAGTGGTGTTTTATGTTTAAAACATTACATTGCCATTGAAATTCTCCCCTAACTATAACGTTACTTTAATCTTTATTTTTTCAGTACATTTCTAGGATATATTACTGTTAAGTAATATTTTGTTACCATATATAAAGCCAACACCCCTGTGCACAACCACCCACTAGGCCATCAACACCATGCTGAGCACGGCCGTGGGTTGCATGGGATTAGCCACAGGCTCTGCATCTAACCCATTGCACATCCCCTGGGGGTGAATTCCATTCAAAAGGGGAGGGGGCGACAAGGACCCCAGTTCATGAGACTAAATAGGTCCCAGGGACCCCATTCCTATGGAAATTCTTAGCAAAGGGATATGGTGGAGCTGCTTCCCTCTGTGAACCTTAGTAGGCCCCAAGGACCCCATCCCCTCGGACCGAATGCCATAAACAAGGGGAAGGCCGTACAGCCCCCTCCCCAAGCCTTAATAGGCCCTATGGACCCCATGCCTAGGGGCCAATTGGCATAATAAAGGGGAGGGGACTGCACCACAGGTCTTAGAGACCCCATTTTCTGGAGCCCTTATTTCTTATAGGTCCCCCGGTGCCTACTCAGCAAGTTGGGGTCTACGGGAAGCAGCTGTTTTTGTTTGCTCACACCAGGCCGGATCAATATGTGTTGCCCTGTCGGCAGGAGCGCCAGCAGGGGAAACAGAAGTCTGCTCCCACTCAGTGGGAGCCTTTTCAGAGTTCTGCCAAGTGAGAGCAGATATGCCTTGCCTGCCCATGCTTCTGCAGGCTGGGAAGGCATGTTTGCTTCCACCCTGTGGCTAAAAATGCTCCCACCGGGTGGGAGCAAACATATGTTTTCCTGCCCGCTATGATGTGAGCACGGAAACTACTGTGTCCCGGAGGTGGGCTCCCCGGGACACAGTCTTTGAGCCGGCCCCGGGGGATGGGTTCCCTGGGGCCTTAAGAGGCTCAGGGAGAGGGGCCACATGGGAAAAGAAGGGAATAAGCTTGTCACTTTGGTCAGGTTGAAACAAATCCTTGTACAATCACTGCATTAGAGAACCTGATGGCAAGCCTCTGGTCTTGCTTCATGATTGCTATTGGAAAGTCTTTCCAGAAGGTATTGGAGCATCAGGTTAATTAGCCACAACATCACTTGAGCTTGCATCCATAGAATTTGTCTGCATTTGATGACCACTGGCAAATACACAAGACTAGTTTTCCTATGAATGAACCGAAGATGCTTGTTGATTATCTTTTTATACAAGAGTGCATCAGACTACCATATAAAATACTTAAGAATGTCACAACCTTTGTAAATGACTTAAAGATGAACTGACATAACTTAATTCACTGTGTCAGAAAAAAGTTTATGGGTAAAAACAAATTCAAGTTGAATAGGTAGAGGCTCACCTTATTACCCCAACTATTCTGAATTACAAGATGAGGTTTATCAACCTTGAAATTTAGAAGGATACCGGGGTGTAGATACCACAAAACAGCCCTTGCTTGGTAACTATATTGCGTTGCTTCAAACCATGTGACTGTGAATTACTTCTCTCATGAATGTTGATGTTCATGAGAGGGACTTTGAGTCAACCCTCTTCAGCCCCCTTTCAGCATTGTCTTTTTTCTTGGATCAGCCTTCATCAGTCATTGTTGCAGAATGTGTCTTTCATATTTTGGATCAGCCTAGACAACTATTTCCTCTTCACTACCCTCCAAGCATTTCGGTGGTGGATTAGGAGTATGAATCTGTCTATTGAGTGTTTCCATTGCATTGCATAGACTATGAATTCTCATTGCTTTACACTGGAGTCACAAGCACATCTAGATTGTTTATACACTTGGACCATAGTTCTCAGACTGTGATACTGGCCCATTTTTTATTTTCGCCTAAGTCAATATCTTGAGTGGTGCCTCAAGACGTCTCTCTTAGTCTACCTCTTTTTAATTTTTGTTACCCTCTTGGCCAGTTATTATATCCTTTATCTGTTATTTTTCAGTTATGTGCATGACACCCAAATTATTATGCGTTTGGATGGACTGTTGATTCCCAGTTCACTTCAGAACAGAGCCAAAGTCATTGCCTTTTATCAGAAGGTGATTTTTTCGGCCATGTTTTCACGTTAAGTGTATAACATGAAATTGATCCCAGTGAAAGATGGTCATACACACTCTGGCTAACTCAGTGTACCAGTGTCAAATTATAGAATTGGGACGACCTTAGGAGATATTTTGCTATTTAGATCACAGACAAAGAGAACCAGGAAACAGAGGAAAATGCCAATTATGTGGATAAATGCTACAGGATTAAATCAGGCAGAGGGGTTGCACCATAGGACGGTTTGAAGGCATGCCTGACATGTCTGGCGTGAGAGACAAAGAGAGGATCTTGACAGTGGTGAAGGAGGATGAACTCCAGTTCCAAGGTAATATATTTGTACTGTTCCTGGATACTATGCCAGAGATGATGAATAGGGAAAAGAATGTGAATGTGGTAAAAAAGAAATCCCACTACAAGGGATAAAGGTAAGGCTTAGTTTTTATTGCAAAATGTACAGTGACAATATGAGCAATTGTGTATGCAAGCAAACAATGTTAACATTGAATTGGAAAATTAGTGCCCTCCAATGATAAAAGTTAAACTAAATTCACCTTGCACACTCCCCATTGGGCATTGCAATCACTTCTGGTCAGGTTTCATCACCAACATTGAAACAAGAAGGCAGACACTTTAGTACTTCATAAGATCTTTCAATATCTAAAGGGCTTACATCATTGAAGTGCAGGAAAGCTAGTATGTTATTTGGAGGTCTGCTAGCGTCACTTGATACCCCGCCCTTAAGCAAAGATAACATTGATGGAAAACCTGTTAATAATGTTCTTGCTTTACACTACAAAATGCAAAAAAGATAATGGTGTTAATGTCAACACAAAAGAGAGTGTTGCAGATACTCTGCTTAGAAACAGAACCATGCCTGGGATCACAGGATGTCAGCATGTAGGGACTCAGTCGCCATACCCCACCAGTATCTGTGGGCCCAAATCCAGACAAACATATAGTGCTTTACCTGTCCTCCTAACCTTCCAGAGGGACTGATAAGTTAGCACCCCAGAGCAAAACACTCTGAACCCTCTCAGGGTCGTAGTAACAGGTCATCACCTTTCGTTCCCACACCCATACGTATCCATAATAAACAGGAAAAGCGACACCAAGAGAGCTTACATTATTTGTTGAAACTATCATGCTCTATCATGAAGCAACTGTGCTGCAATTAAAAAGCATATACAAGTCAACAATGTGATTAGCATGAGTAATAAACTGTGCACAATGAAAAGGCCTGTCATAGCGAATGACAAATCTGCCTGTGCCTACCCCCACTATGGGAACACAGTGATATATTAGAGATCTCTGGGATTAGTGCCGGGCCCCATACCTGACCATCATAATCAGTTGGTCTACATCACAGACGCGCAGCTCTTTCATTTCAGTGGCTGACATCTCTGCTGGAGGCGAGATACTTACAGCTTTTCATCAACTTCTCATTCACTAAGTGAGGAGAAACTGTTGACTTGCGCTAAAGCGCTTTTAACTGCACATCGTTTTTTCAAGTGTACAGCGCGTCAATATTTTTAAAATTGTTTCAAGCTAATTTGCACTTGCCTTTAAACAGCCTGCTTGTATTCCTCCCCCACTTGCCTTCTTTCTGAGCCGTCCCCGTTCCGCCGCTGCTTGTGCCGTTTGATCAGAGGGACTTGCTCAGCGGAATCCGCCTCCTTGAACAGGAAGTGAGTTACTTGCCGGTCAGCGGGTCAGCGCTCCAGCTGCCACCTTCATTCTCTCTTTTTCCTGCCCTGCCTATTTAGGGCAGGAAAAGGTGCCGACACGCAGCGGACATGCGCAGCGGCACGCCAAAGGCAAGTCCATCTGCGTCCATCCGCGCCTGACCGCCGCCAGCCGCCAGGACCGCCGCCAGCCGCCAGGACCCCTAACCAATTTTTTACCCCAGTTATCACTAGTGAGTTACATTGCCCCCTATCTAATGCCAGTCTACCGCTACTCGAGCGAAGAACTCAAACTACTAAACAAACAACATATGGACAAATCGCCACATTACCCTGAGGCAACCTCCATTTTAGCATCCATTCCTAAAATCATTCTGAAAAGCACTCAATATTAATCAATCCCTCATGCTAAACTAATGTCCATAAACACAACACAAGGGAATTCTGTCGAGCAACCAAAACAACTAGCGGGTCTCTATTTTAATGCACGTTCAATCCCGAAACATGCACTCGAGGTATGGAGTCTGCTGGACTCGGAAAAGCCAGATATCTGCTTTATAACTGAGACCTGGCTCCATGAGTCCGCTCTCCCCGATGTGGCAACTGCCTTCCCCCCTGAATATCAACTGACCAGACTTGATAGAAGTAACAAGAGAGGGGGCGGCCTAGCAATAGCCTTTAGGGCTAGACTGAAGGTCAGCATACTGGAAACCATTAGTTCAGATTGGATTGAACTCTGTATTTTTATGTTTGAAAAACAAACTAAGGGTACCTTGAGAGGCCCCCTAGTCTACAGACCTCCAGGACCTAAAACTAATTTTACTAAGCGTCTGACGGAGATCATTGCCCCACATGTCCTAACGGCCGACAATTTCTTTCTCATTGGAGATTTTAACTTCCATGCAGAACTCTCTTCTGATACCGACACAAGCCTACTGAGCGCCAATCTGAGCACACTGGAACTAGTACAAAGGGTAACTGGACCTACCCATCTGGTTGGCCATACCCTCGACCTTCTGTTCCCCAACGACCCATCCCTCTAATCTGGTCTGACCACAGTTTATTGACATTTTCTTTACAAATAGATACAATACATGAAAATCCTAGTAATGAACAGAAACTTACCAGACTCTGGAGGAAAGTCAGTCTAGAAGCCTTTTAATCCAATTTCAATTCCCCTTTTATAATAGGCTCCGAAAACATAGACCATGCGGTGGACACCTTTGAGAATGCAATTATACAGGCCCTTGACATTATTGCCCCTCTGTCAAGGGTCAAATACAAATTTAAAGCATCACCCTGGTTCACAGAATCTTTAAAACCTGACAAACTAGCTAGCAAGAAAGCTGAACGTAACTGGAGAGCATGAAAGAGCACAGAGGATAGACAGGCTTATAAACTTATTCACAAACACTATCTAGAAAATATCAAATCAGCCCAAAAAAACTATTTTATCAATAGAATCGACAAGGCTGCTAATTTACATAAGGAACTGCACAAGATTTTAAAAGAATTCACTAATCCCTCTTCCTGCCAATCTGACAGCCCATTCACACAAGACTCGGTAGACACACTGTCCACCTTTTTTGAGGAAAAGATTGACAGTATTCATAATATTTTCCTCAATCAGAATGTTGAACAGCAAATCTCTGAGCCGGATGGCACCCTGACATCCCCCTTAGCACTTCTAGAAGAGTTTGTTGAACTTACTCAAGAAGAAGGTAGCACTGCCCTCTTCAAAATTAAATCAGGCTCCCCCGTCGACCCTGTTTCGCCCCATATTCTGTCAATGCTGGCCCCAGTGCTTCTCAAAAGTCTTACCGACATTTTTAACATGTCCTTAACTCAAGCAACGGTCCCTATTAAATGGAAAGAAGCCAGGGTCAAGCAATTCTCAAAAAACCGTCAGACGATCCCAAAGAGCCCAGCAATTAGCGGCCTATCTCCTTACTTCCCTATTTTGGAAAGGTAATTGACTCTCTTGTCAATAAACAGCTAACAACCTATTTAGAAAGCCACGAGCTGTTGGACCCCTCTCATTCAGGTTTTAGGGCTGGTTACAGCACTGAAACCTCTCTGGTGGAGGTAGTCGACAATATAAGACTTGCCCAGGACCTTGGACAGTCAGCCATACTTGTCCTGTTAGACGTGTCGGCCACCTTCGACACTATCTCCCACAGGGTATTAGAACAACGACTGCGGGAGATGGGCATCAGAGGAACAGCATTAAGCTGGCTCAGAAGCTACCTAAAAGACCGAACTACCATCGTACTGTCATGAATCTAGCTACTGATCAATTGAACTTGACATGATTCCCTGCTCCCCCATTCTCGCTGTCATGGATCTGGTCGCTGCCCAACGTGTTCCCAGTCTTTCAACTCTCACTGATTGTGAGGTGATGGAAGTGTATTTGATTTGTCAGATTAATAGGAAAATGGAAACATTGAGAGGATTGAAAGAGGTTGCACATATTTGTATTTCAGGTATATAGAATTGAAGTATTGAATGTTAAAACTGTATTTGAACTTCTACTGTGAAATGCAGACACGAGTATGCAAATGCAAGAGGCACAGACAGTTGACGGTTCTCAACTCTCTGCACACGTGCGCACATGTCAACTGCTCAAACATGCTGCACGAGTGAAAGAGCTAGTGGGATGCGGTGGAGGGTATTTAAACTGCACCCGTCCCTGGAGACTCGCTTAGTCTCGTTTGCTCGTATCACTCACCTGTTTCCAGATCCCTCGTCGGCGGTGTCCTCCATCCGGCTCTGCATCTTGGCTCTGATTTTCCTGACGCGGCTGCGCTTCCGGCGGGTCCGTCTCAAGACTTATTCTTCCTTCCTGTTTCACGGCTGGGAATTCCGGACCCTGCAAAAGAAACACAAAAGAGCCTGAGAATAAGGATGACTATCGAGCGCATATGCAAGTAAGATAAAAAATCTTCAGCACAAGGTTATCAACACTTCTCGGTGAGTCTATTTTTAAAACATATGTTTCTTTGAGACTCCAGACTTCGGCTCATTCAAAGAATTGCAACAAACTTTTGTTCTCTTGACTATTTGAACTTGGCAATGTGCAAGAAGCAATTTTATTGAAAATGCTGGGCCCCGGGGGAAGCAGAGTCGCAGACTAGTCTTCACCCGGGGTCTTTCGCGCAGGGGAGGACCAGGCAGGGTCAAGGGGTGGAGTTAGGGGGTGGGTATAAGAGCGCGGGGGAGGAAGGCAACTTCCTCTTCCTGCGCTCGGCACTATCGGGAGGGAAGTTTCGAAGGGGTAGTTGGGGGTAGTGTAGGCCGAGGTACTTCAGGGAGTGGCGGACGTTGTCGGGATTTTGCAGGCGTGAGCGGGAGCCACTGGTCGGTGGTCCGGGGCTGCAACGCGAGATCGCAACGCGGAGGCTCTGTCGGCTGATGAGGTAAGGGAGGCCTTGCGGGTGCTTGGGCGCGCTGGGCGGGAGGATCTCCTCCGGCCCGGTGTGCTGGGGGAAGCGTGGGTGGGATTCGCGAGGGCCCGCGAGGGCGGCGTCAGCGGGGGTGGCGGCGGCTGTATTAGCATGCCAGGAAGAACCCCTGTTACAGGTGGGGGGCGCGGCCGGGAGGGGGCGGGGTGGGCCTAAAAAGGAGCCGGTGCGCGGGGGCCGGAGGAAGAGCCTGCCTCCGCGCCTATCATTCCCGAAACTGGACTTTGTGTCACCAGGGCCGGCGGGACCCGCGGTGAGGCTGGGCCCCACCGGGGGGCTGCACTACGCACCGGCTTGCCCGCGAGGGGAGGAGGGAGGGGGGGAGGGGGGCGAGGGGCCCCAGCCAGAGCAGCCGGGTTGGGGGGAGACGCCGGAGCGAGTGGAAGGGGGAGGGGGGGAGAGGGACGGGGGGCGCTGCGCCCCGTCTTTGGAGCCTGGGTTGGCCGCAGCAGGTATGGGGGCAAGCACGGGGCATTGGGTGGACGCTCCCATTGACCTCTCGGCAGGGGCCAGGGTAGTCTCGCTGGGTCCGGAGGGTGTGCAGGCGGCGGGGGGGCGTACTGCCCGGGGGGCAGGGGGCATTGCGGTGGGGGCCCAGGGGACGGCCCCTCAGCCTGCACTTTGGCCGCCGGGAGGGGGGTTTCAGGGCTACTGCCCACCCCCCTCCCTCCCCGCTGGGAGTCACTGGCCTGGGAAGACAGGATCAGGGAGCAGCGCCTCTTGGTGCAGCTGAATGAGGCGAGATGGGCGGAGCAGCAGGCACCGAGGGTTGGAGCGGTTTGGAACACCAAGACTGAGGGGCCCCCGACCCCCACTTCGGAGGAGGAGAGGTGGGCGGAGGAAGAGGATTTGGCCAGGGCTGGGCCGGGGGGGGTAAGTGGTGGCAGGGGGCCGGCAGGCCCGGTAGGGACGGCCAGGACGGCTTTGAGGCCCGATGGTGCCGGGGCCCACCCAGGTTGGAGCGGCATGGGGGGTAGGGGGGATCCAAGCCGGCGGCTGTCGGCAGAGTGCGGGGTGGCCCGGCGGGGCGCAAGATGGCCCCTGGACGCCGGCATGAAGCAGCAGGGCAGTCCGCGGCAGCCGTCCCTCCAACACGGGAGCGGGCAACGGCGGCGTTTATGTCAGGGGGCTGGGGAGTGGGTGTTGGCAAAAGTAAGGGTGTGAAACGTGCGGTGAGAGAGGTGTTGTGGGCGCCTGTGGAAGTGGAGCCGGAAGTGGAGTTGGATTATGCTGAGGAGAGCGATGAGCTTGAGGAGGGGGAAGTGTGGGATGATGACGACAGGACGGGGGGTGCAGAGCAACAGCGGATTTGGTGTTTTACAGGCCCAGAAGACGACGAAGGGCAAAGCAAAGGCGGAGAGACCCAAGGCTTCCACCTCCAGAGGACGTCCCGGCGAGACGCACTCATCGCTGTCAGGTGAGGGGTCTTGGTGGTCGGCTTGGGATGGTGGGCCACAAGGCGGTAGGAAGAAGGCTTGTAGGTCGGTGGGGGTGGGGGCGGGGTCGGTGCAGGTGACCAGAGAGGTGCCGGGGGACAAGCCGTCAAGGGTGGTCAAGCAGGTGGGAGGTAAATTGGTAGCTACAGCGGGGGTTCAGACGGACAAGGTGGACGGGAAAGACGAGAAAGGGGACAAGTCAGAGGACAAACACCAGAAGAAGCTCCCCTACATGGGGCTGGCTATGCCCCTGGGGTCTCATCTGTCTGACAAGATTAAGGGTAGGATATGGAAACACGAGTATGTGGACGTGTTTAAATTGCTGCACAGGGAGGTGCAGGCGAAGGAGGGTTCCAAAGAAGAGGAGTGGGAATTGACTAGGCGGCCTAGGGTTCCGGTGACGATGGAAAATTGGACCTCGGCGTTCCTCATCTATGCCAGTATTTACTGCGTTAAGCACCAGGATAGGGCCATAGCGTTAATGAAATACATGGACATCATCAGGAAGGCCCAAATGCAGTTCGGGGGGTTTGCCTGGCTTAGTTATGATGAGGAGTTCAGGGCCAGGGTCAGCGCCAACCCGGACAAGCAATGGGGGGAGGTGGATCAGGAATTATGGATGCAGTGGATGGCGTCCACGCATTCCTCGGCATCCACCCACACGGCCAGCGGGTTGCCGGTTACTTACCGATCTTTTCCGCCGCGTCCCGCCCAAAGTGGGGCGGGGGGGAACACCGCTGGGGCCAGTAGCGCCGGCCAGGCCACTAAGCCAGGCGGGGCTTACACCGGGGCCTGTTGGAGCTACAACCGGGGCTATTGCTCCCGCTACCCATGCAAGTTCAAGCATGAGTGCTCAAAGTGTGGAGGGAAGCACGCCCTTACCCAATGCTTTACACTGGTCACGCCCTCGGAGCTATGGCGAAACGCGAAAGGGAGGGGACAGGCTGGACCAAAGGGCGCCTACACCGGTTAAGGTGGAGGCGATGGCCCCGTGGCTCTCGGGTTACCCCGATAGGGATGCGGCGTCGAGGATTCAGTGGGGTTTCACGGAGGGCTTTCGGGTGGGCTATCAGGGTCCCAGGGTGCGGAGATGGGCAGACAATTTGAAATCAGCCACATCCTTGCCGGGAGTGGTAGCTGCCAAATTACAGAAAGAGGTGGATGAGGGGAGAATAGCTGGCCCGTTCAGCGACTGGCCAGCGGATGACCTAATCATCTCTCCGCTGGGGGTGGTGCCCAAGAAAGAGGAGGGTGAGTTTCGCATGATACATCACCTCTCGTGGCCTGAAGGACAGTCTGTGAATGATTTCATCGCGGAAGAGGACTCTAGGGTGCTTTACGCATCAGTGGATGACGCGATCCGCCTTGTGAGGGTGTGTGGGCCGGGGGCGGAATTAGCGAAATGTGATGTCAAGTCTGCCTTCCGCCTGCTGCCCATACACCCCGCGGATTTCTCGCTACTAGGGATGCAGTTCGCAGGGGCCATTTACGTGGACAAAGTTTTGCCCATGGGATGCGCGATTTCTTGTGCGCTGTTTGAACTGTTTAGCACCTTCTTGCAGTGGGCTTTTACACAGATTAACGGGCATCGGGACGTTACTCACTACCTGGACGATTTTCTCTTTCTTGGAAGAGCTCACTCTGGGGATTGTGGCAGGGCCCTGTCACGGTTCCAGGAGATGTCGCGGCACTTTGGGGTTCCCTTGGCCCCTGAAAAGACGGCAGGCCCATGCTGCACTCTGACATTCTTGGGCATTGAGCTGGATTCCCTTCAGTGGACAGCTCGCCTCCCTGCTGCTAAAGTGACGGAGATTCAGGCGTGCCTCTGGTGGGCGATCGGGGAGAAGAGGATCGCGTTGAGGGCGGTACAGCCACTGTTGGGCTTCTTGAACTTTGTGTGCAGGGTGGTTAGGGCGGGACGGACGTTCTGCAGGCGGCTCGGCATGGCCATGTCGGGGGCTGTTCTTCCGCACCACAGGATCCGGATCTCCATGGGGGTTCGGGCGGACCTGAGGACATGGTTGACTTTCTTGACGGATTTCAACGGGGTGTCCCTGGACTTTGCAGACGACAGGATGGTTTGGCAATGTCAAATTTACTCTGATGCAGCTGGGGCAGCTGGTTTTGGGATCTTCTGGGATGGCAGGTGGTGTGCGGAGGACTGGCCAGCTCATTGGGTGCAGCAGGAGAGGAGTATTGCGTTTCTGGAATTCTTTCCCTTGTTAGTGGCACTGGAAGTGTGGGGTCTCGAGTTTCAGAACAGGTCTGTGTTGTTCCATGTGGACAACATGACTGTGGTTGAGCTGGTAAACCGGCAGAGGGCAAGGGACCTGAGGGTGCTGAGATTGTTGAGGAGTTTCATGTTGAAATGTTTACGACTGAATGTGGTTTTTCGAGCCAAGCATGTCCCTGGAGCGAATAATGACATCGCGGATGCCTTGTCTCGTTCGCATTGGCAGCGGATCCGCCGATTGGCACCAGGAGCGGATCAGTGCAAGACCAAGCTGCCGGACGGCATCTGGGCCTTGTGGGAGTGAGGGTGATAGGCCTGGTGGAGAATTCTATTGCCGAGACCACGCGACGTGCATACCGACTGGCATGGGCGGAGTTTGGATCCTTTATGGGATGGCGTGGGGATTCTGCCGTTGGAGATTGCTCAGCGATGGAGCAAGGAGTGCTGCAGTTTGTATTGTATTGCATTGAAAAGGGGCTGACGGCTGTGACTATATCAGGGAAACTGGCAGGGGTAGCATTCTATCGCGGTTTGTTTTTTGGTTTTGATCCGACGAAAGATGTGATTCTCAGTCGGGTACTCAGAGGTTGGGGAAGGGAGAGAAGGGGGGGTGGGGTGTTGCGGGAGGCGATCACGTTTGAATTGTTGGTAAAGTTGGTCGAGGTTTTGTCGCTTTGTTGTTATGATGTGTTTGAAGTGCGCGTGTTTCGTTTGGCGATGATTTGGATGTTTTTTGGGGCTTTCCGGGTGTCTGAATTGTTGGGCACGCGGTCCGTGGGTGGCAGGCGGTATGAGGAGATACGGCTGGATGGCGGGCGCCTGGGGATTTGGCTGGGGCACTGAAAAGCGGATCAGTTGGGACGGGGTAAGTGGGTTTGGTTGTGCGAGGCTGGTTGTGGGGGCGTGTGCCCGGTGGATGAATGGAGGGTGTTTGTGTTGTCCACGCGGGTTGCGAGTGGAGAGATTTTTTGCCACATGTCTGGGGCGAGGGTGACGTCCAGACAGTTGTTGGCGGTGCTGCGCATGGCCTTACAGCGATTGGGTTTGGATCCGGCTGGTTTTGGGACTCACTCGTTTCGTATTGGAGCGGCCACAGCGGCGGCCTGGTTGGGGTGGTCTTGGGACAGGATTCGGCAGATTGGGAGGTGGAAGTCTAGGTGTTGTGTACGGTATGTTCGCAAGTGAGGAGTGGGGGGGAAGCAGGAGGTGTTGCTGGGGAAGTGGTGTTATGTGTGTCCGGTTTTCTTGCTAACATGTTTTTCTTTCATAGGTTGCGTGGGTGGACCGGGGGCCAAGACGGTCACTTGGATCGCGGGGCATTCCTTCGTGCATTGGGCCTCCAAGTATGCAGAGCAACAGGTGTACGGCCGTAACCTGGGACTCAAAGGACAACATCACGAGGTGCATTGGTGGGGTAAAGGGGGGATGCGATGGGGGGCACTATTGCCCTGGCTCGCGAAGATGGTCCCCCAGAAGGGTTGCCCGGATCTGTTGATCATACACCTGGGGGAGAATGATTTGGTTCAGCTGTCGGGTTTGGCGCTCTTACAGCTGATGCAGAGGGATTTGGAAGTGTTGAAACACAGGCTGGCAGGGACTTGCATTGCCTGGACGGAATTTGTCCCAAGGAAAGTTTGGAGGGGTGCCATTAAGCATGGGGCTGTGGAAAAGGCACGACGAAAGCTCAACAGAGCAATGAGACTTTTTTGTGGGGACAAGGACATTAAGGTCATCGCTCATGCTGGACTGAAACTGGAGGAACCGCTACTTTTTAGGGATGATGGGGTGCATCTTTCATTGATGGGGAATGCTTACTATATGATGGAGATGAGAGATGTGGTTAGTAAGCTGTGGAACGAGTCAATTTGGTGCCGCAGGAATGTGTGAATTGATGTGGTCGAAAGGTGCACTGCACGGGACCCGGGGGGCAGGTAACCGCCCTAAAGGGGGTTCCCTGGTTGGCGATACTTTGGAGGGGTGGGGGAGTCAATAGCGGGCGAACCCATCCCTCGGGGGGGGGGACATTGGATCATGGGGGGAGCTGAGGCAGGACTGGAATGCCAGGTGATACCGGGTTGGATGCTAGGAGATTTGGGAAAATGGTTGAGGAACGGAATGGGCATGGAGTGGTTGGAGATGTGAGTCAGAGTGGGCGAAGAGAGTGGAGGGATACAGAGTTGATGTGGGGGTTTTGTTATTAATGTTGAAGTTATTGGTTATTGATCATTGTTGTGCAGCCTGGTCCTAATAAATGGCCTTTTACGCTTAAAGACATCAGCGTGGTCTGTTTATTGCGCGATGCTGGGCCCCGGGGGAAGCAGAGTCGCAGACTAGTCTTCCCCCGGGGTCTTTCGCGCAGGGGAGGACCAGGCAGGGTCAAGGGGTGGAGTTAGGGGGTGGGTATAAGAGCGCGGGGAGGAAGGCAACTTCCTCTTCCTGCGCTCGGCACTATCGGGAGGGAAGTTTCGAAGGCCACCCACCCGCCCTACAGTTACTAGGGTTTTTGGAGGTAGTGTTGGCATGGCGTGCCAGTTTAGGACGGGCTGCAGGGTAGGCGATACTTTGGAGGGGTGGGGGAGTCAATAGCGGGCGAACCCATCCCTCGGGGGGGGGGAGATTGGATGATGGGGGAGCTGAGGCAGGACTGGAATGCCAGGTGATACCGGGGAGGATGCTAGGAGATTTGGAAAAATGGTTGAGGAACGGAATGGGCATGGAGTGGTTGGAGATGTGAGTCAGAGTGGGCGAAGAGAGTGGAGGGATACAGAGTTGATGTGGGGGTTTTGTTATTAATGTTGAAGTTATTGGTTATTGATCATTGTTGTGCAGCCTGGTCCTAATAAATGGCCTTTTACGCTTAAAGACATCAGCGTGGTCTGTTTATTGCGCGAAATACCGTAACTTAACGCAGGACATTATTCTTTCAGAGACACTTGAAAACGGACCTTTGTGCTGAGCTCTCATTTAACTGCTGAAACAAGAATTGTTCACTCAAATTTTGTATGTGAAAAAGAATAGTAGTTAAGAGACAAACAAAGGAAAAAAAAGAACTCTGTAAGTTGAAAATGACCTGTTACAGAATTAGAATTATCCCGGTTACCACATGACTGCAGCTTTATAATTTAATGGGTAATATTTTTTGTGTTTTAGGAAAAGATCTAATCATTGCGTGCAAGAAAATTGTCTTGAAGGTTCACTTGTTATTTGCATCAGAACCAAAGATTATAGGTATAAATATTTAAGGATATTGAGAAGATAAGAATTATTTATATGGTCATTGTGATAGTTGAATTAAGTGTTTGCCTTTTTATTTATATTTAGTGAAGACCAGAGAAATCACGTTGCTAGTGCATGACTAGAACGAAGCAAGATCATACGAACTTATCATTCCTGAGAACCAACACTTCCCGATTTCCCTGAGAGAAAACATCCTGAGCAGTAAGACTTCTGGTGATATCATCTCGTCTTTCTCTCTCTCTCTTCTCATCCCCATTCCCTTCCCCCCCTGGGGTTTCTTGGTTTGGCCGTGAATATTTTCAACTGCTTCTCCACTTGGCCCCAGAGGGGTTGGGTACTTATCGTGACCAAAGGCGAACAACCTGGAAAGCAGGTGAGTGGCAGTCAAAACAGAAGACTAAGCCACCATATTGTTTACTTTGGTGTCGCTCTACCATGGAACCTTCCCAGAACACCACACAAATGACTGAATTGTTGCAAGACTTGCAGATGGAAATGCAACATCTAAAACAGGAAAATCATACCCTCAGGAAAGAAGAACTTATAAGGAGTAGGTCAGAATTTACTCAATGGAGAGACACAAAGCTTACAGAACCCCGCTCCGTTTTAACTCCACCTAAATTTGGTACACATTTCTTTGCTGCACCATCCACGACCTCCCAATGCCCAGAACAAAACCTACAGGTTACTGTAGTAACTCCAAATCTTCCTTTTGCTAATCCAAAGCGTTTTTACTGGGGATACTTTCCATTTTGCCTCATTCATGAGGCAATGTCAATTGCATTTTTTGTGCAAACCTCAAGTCTTTGCCACCGATACTGCCAAGACCGCCTTTGTGATTTCCTATTTAGGTGGTGTGGCCGCACATTGGTCAATACCCTTGATTGAAAATGACGACCCGTTGTTACATAATTTTACAAAATTTAAAAATGCCAAGACACGCCTCTGTTCACGTTCACGTCTTCATACAATCTAGCGATAACAAACTCCTTAATTTATGTCAATGTTCAATAGACCTCTTAACCTATTTAACTACATTTAATCGTTTGCTTGCTGAAAATCATTGGCCTGAGGAAAAATGCATATCCTTATTTTATAGAGGACTTAGAGAAGATTTAAAAGATTCATTAGCCCATATAGTTGAGTTACCTGTAGAGTATTCTGAATTCATAGACTTGGTGGTAAAATTAGATCACAGGTTAGGTGAATGAAGGAATGAAAGACCTCGAGCTAAATCCAGAGTTATCGTAATGAGAACAGAAAAGAAAGAAGTAGAAGAGAAGCATAATGGTTCAGAACCTATGCAGATAGGCAGTATAAATGGCCCATTAAGGATGAAAGAAAAAGAAAGGCGTCGCAAGGGCAATCTCTGCTTATACTGCGGAAAATCAGGGCATTTTGCCAGAGAGTGCCCAATAAAGCAAAAAAAGAAAAAAGCAATTGCTAGCATCGATACAACCCACTCAGAGTTGGAAAACTAAACTTCTCGAAGGATGTTGAGATCGACCCTTCGAGAAAGTCTCAGCTTCAGGTCTCACAGTATGTCACTAATGTCATCAATCTAGTACCACGACACATGACCATTAGAACAACGTTTATTGTGTTGGTTCAACAAAGGCATAGTCTCTCTGTTCTTCTAGATTCCGGCGCCACACGAAATGTCTTTGATTTAAAACTAGCTCAAAAGATGGGAATTCCACAAATAGCTAAGGATACCCAGGAGCCCGTAAGAGCAGTTGATGGTTCAGCATTGTCTTCTGGACTTATTCGTTTCCATACTGCACCCCTAACCTTGGTATCAGAAAATGGGCATACTGAGCAGGCTATTTTTTAATTGATTGACACTCCTACTTTTGGCGTAATACTTGGGGTGCCTTGGCTAAAGTTACATAATCCTAAAATAGATTGGGTTAAAAGGACAGTGACCCTAGATTCCGCCTTTTGTAGAACACATTGTTACAAAGAAGCTCAAGACCCTATCACTCCTTTACACTGCGCTAATACCCAGTCTACTCCACCTCTACAATTGCCCCCTGAATATCTGCATTATGCGGATGTTTTTTACCCTATTCAAGCGACTCGATTACCACCCAATAGGGTGTATGACTGTAGAATTGATTTGATTCCAGGGGCTGTGCTACCGTGCAGTAGAATGTACGCTCTAACTGAACCTGAGATGCAATATTTAAGAAAGTACCTTAATGAACTACTAGATTTGGGATTTATTAGACATTCTACATCCCCGGTCTCCTCTCCGCTTTTCTTTGTAGCTAAAAAGTCAGGCGATCTCAAGGCTTGCATAGACTACCGTGCAGTGAACAAAGCCACCATTAAGAATAGGTATCCTTTACCACTGATCCCCGTATTGTTAGACCAGGTGAAAGGGTACACTATTTACACCAAACTGGACCTTCGCGGTGCCTACCATCTAATTCGCGTGAAGGAAGGCGATGAGTGGAAGACTGCTTTCCGCACTAAATTCGGTCTTTTCGAATATACGGTCATGCCATTTGATCTTTGCAATGCTTCAGCAGCATTCCAATACTTTATAAATTAAGTACTCCATGATTTTTTGGACTGATGAAGCTGAAAATGCATTTTGCACTCTTAAAATGGCGTTCACTACAGCACCTATTCTTTCTCATCCTGACCCTGACCAACCATTTTTTGTGGAGGCCGACGCTTCCCAATCAGCACTATGGTGAGTGTTATTGCAGAAAGATCCAAAGACAGGACATTTACATCCATAGCACACTATTCACGGAAATTACTTCCGGAAGAACAAAATTACACAATTGCGGAACGTGAACATTTAGCAATTAAGGACGTTTTTTCTGAATGGAGACACCACCTTTTAGGGGCAAAACATACTATAACAATTTTTACTTACCATAAGAATCTTCAGTTCTTTACCTCAGTAAAGGCCCTCACTCCCAGACAAATGAGGTGGTTACATTTTTTTAGTGAGTTTGATTTTTTAATGACATATTGTCCAGGGAAAAAACAAATACTATCCGATACTTTGTCTAGAATAGAAGAAAAAGAAGATAAGGCAAATAGCTTCCCAGCACAAAGTATGATTCCAGCCAGCAAAGTAGTTGCAATAACAGAATCTGATTATTTCCGAAACAAAGTTAAAAAAGAATCCTTAAAAATAAACAAGAAGCAGTGGTTGCAAAAGACTCAAAATTCCATAAGAGATGGATATTTTTTCCATAACAATGCATTGTTTATTCCCACTAAACAATTTAGGAAACAAATCTTGATTTGGCATCTTGATTCCAGTATTGCAGCACACCCAGGCATACACAAAACCTTGGAGTTATGTTTACGAAACGTCTGGTGGGAGAACATTCAAAAAGAAGTACATGAATATGTTAAGGCTTGTCCCACATGTGCTCATAACAAATCACAACCTTTAGCTCCAACCGGTCTTTTACATCCCTTACCTGTTCCGCCTACCCCATGGCATACCATTAGTTTAGACTTTATAACCAATTTGCCAAAATCTAATGGATTCACCACCATTCTTGTAGTTTTGGACATGCTTTCAAAGATGAGTCATTTTATTCCATTAAAGAATTTACCTTCAGCCACCGAATTTAGCGAAATATTCCTTCATCAAATTGTTAAATTACAAGGCCTCCCAAGTAAAATAATTTCTGATAGGGGTTCCCAATTTACCTCCAAATTTTGGAAACACTTGTGTACAGCATTAGGAATAGAAGTAGCCTTGTCATCAGCTTTCCATCCACAAACTGACGGACAGACTGAGAAAGTCAATCAATACCTAGAACAAAGTCTGCGGTGTCCAACATTTGACCTTACTTTTCAGTGGGACCAAGCCCTCCCCTTAGCAGAATTTTCATATAACAATAACACTCATACTGCTCTGGGATGTTCTCCTTTCTACTTTTTAACTGGTTTTCATCCACGTTCAATTCCAACATTGCTTCCATCACACACTGATAACATGCCATCAGATTTTGATAGATTAAGTCAGTTACAGGATATACAAGATAAGGCACGAAAGCATTTAGTCTTAAACAAGGCTAACACCAAATTACAGGCTGACAAACACAGAACTCCAAAACCACTGTATAAAAGAGGAGACCAAGGGGTCGATTCCGATTCGGGCCGGAAAAAGCACCGACCGACTCGGATCCGGAAAAAATACCGACCGACACGCACCCGTGGCGCCCGACACGCCAAGTACGATGCAAGGCGCGAAAAATCCGACCGACACGTAACGAAACCAAGCCGACCGACCGAGCCGCACGGAAAACAGCAATCCGGCCGGAAAAACACGCGAATCCAACCGACCGACACGCACCCGGAACAAATCCGACCGAAACGTACACGCTAACTCCAAACCGCTAAGTACGATGCAAGGCGCGAAAACCACGAGCGAGTCGGACGGAGGACAAGCCGTACGACCGACACGCATACAAAACCGAGCCGAAGCAACACAATACACCGCGACCGACGCGTACGCAGCATAGAAAACTGCACAAACACAGCGTGAACGAAACGGAAAACACCGTACGAGACCAATGCAGGGTCCGACTCGGTCACAAGAACGTTTCCAACATACACAAACAGCACAAAGGAAAAATCACCCAAAAAAGGCCAAACAAGCAATTACCAAGCCAATAAATACTGGGGGGTGGGGACAGAGAACAAGGACACACCCACAACTCCACCTATATAAAGGACACAAATCACTACCATGAGCCTTTGCAAATGCCATTCCACTGCCAGCACCCAAGAGAAAGCAACCACACACCCACAGCTCATCCCTCACACAAGCCACACACCCTCAGCACACCAACAAATACCTACCTCACATACACCCAGCAAAACACACACTCACACACCCTCACCTGCACACCAACACACACATCACCCACCATCACCACCCATCACCATGCCCCCCAAGAAGAATCCCAAGTTCCTAGATAGTGAATTGGAAGTCATGGTAGACGAGATCCTCAGGGTGGAGCCACAGCTGTTTGGCACTCTGGTCCAACAGACCCCCATGTCGCAGAAAACCAAGATGTGGGAGAGGATCATCAACAGGGTGAACGCCCAATCACCATGTCGGCGCACAAAGACGGACATCCAGAACAGGTGGTATGACGTGCGCAGGAGGGTACGGGACATGCTGAAGAAAGACTACATCAACAGCCAACACACCGGCAGTGGCCCTCCTGCCAAGCCAATATACCTCAGGCCCTGGGAGGAGAAGGTGCGGGCCATCCTTCCGCCAGTGAGCGTATATGGACTAGAGGACATCCCAGAGCCTGGTGAGTACACAACAAATGTACACAATATACTGCCACAAAACACACACATCACTGTCAAGGGGAGAGTCAAACCATGCACTCATAGCAATTACACAGCAACAAGAACAGAATCATCCCAAAATGTGTATGTCAGTCAGATAAAGACAACACATGCCATCAAAAAAGTCACATCCAACTGTGCCAACACATGTACAAAGACAACTACAACTACAGCTAGGCAGTGGCACAAATAGAACTAACAAACACATCCACACATGTAGCCACCACAACAACACCAACACACAGTGAAGACCACTCAAAGGAAGGAATTCTGTGTATGCTGGCCAAGTCAGTGTAGCCAATAGCATCATGGGAGTCGCAGTCACACATATTGCCCCCCCACAACTGTCCCATCAACACCACCATGAACCATGCGCACATCACAGGGAGTGGAGAAGGACTCACAAGATGGCTGACACTGGCTACTGCTGTGGGGAGCACAAGGCCCTGCTGGCAACTGTGCACCAACAAACAGCAGGACACCACTGACTGACATCCTGAGAGACAACTTACACTCCCTGCAATGCAAGCACGTTCCATGGTGGGATATCTGGCTAGCTGGGTGGGAAGGGGGACTTGCAGCACTGACCATAGTCACAAGCACCTCCCCTCACACCCCCCAACACAAACTCCACAGAACCCACCTGGTAGAATGCAATGCCCCCCATCCTAACACAAGATCCCACAAAGAACCACCACCCTGGGTTATGTTGTGTGAAGCACAGGGCCACTCTTGGGACTCTTAGCCAAACAACTGCCAGGACAACACTCCCAGCCATCCTGTCAGCTCAGCCAGCCCACCCCACAGGGAAGCAGAATCAAAGGAAGGAAGCATGGGCATGCTGGGAAGGGGGTGGAGGCAATAGCATGATGGGAGTCGTAGTCACTGATATTGGTCACCCGCACAACTGGCCCATCAACACCACCCTGAACCATGCTCACATCACAGGAAGTGGAGAAGGACTCACAAGATGGCTGACACTGGCTACTGCTGTGGGGAGCACAAGGCCCTGCTGGCAACTGTGCACCAACAAACAGCAGGACACCACTGACTGACATCCTGAGAGACAACTTACACTCCCTGCAATGCAAGCACGTTCCATGGTGGGATATCTGGCTAGCTGGGTGGGAAGGGGGACTTGCAGCACTGACCATAGTCACAAGCACCTCCCCTCACCCCCCCAACACAAACTCCACAGAACCCACCTGGTAGAATGCAATGCCCCCATCCTAACACAAGATCCCACAAAGAACCACCACCCTGGGTTATGTTGTGTGAAGCACAGGGACACTCTTGGGACTCTTAGCCAAACAACTGCCAGGACAACACTCCCAGCCATCCTGTCAGCACAGCCAGCCCACCCCACAGGGAAGCAGAGTCAAAAGGAAGGAAGCATGGGCATGCTGGGAAGGGTGGTGGAGGCAATAGCATGATGGGAGTTGTAGTCACAGCCCTACATCCCCCACCACATGGCCCAGCAAGCTCACACTCACGCATGCACATCCTACAGAGAGTGGAAAGGCCCATCAAAGATGTCTGACACTGTTGCTGTGTCGTGGGGAGCACAAGGGCATGCTGGGTACTGCACACCAACCAACAGCAGGACACCACTGTCAGCCATCTTGCCATTGCCCTCACACCCACACCCACTGAACTCCACACAAAAGCAAGTAAGTATGGGAATGCTGGCAAGTGGGGTGGAGGCAATGGCATGATGGGAGTCGTAGTCACAGACATAGCTCACCGCCACAACTGTCCCATCAACACCACCATGAACCATGCGCACATCACAGGGAGTGGAGAAGGACTCACAAGATGGCTGACACTGGCTACTGCTGTGAGGAGCACAAGGCCCTGCTGGCAACTGTGCACCAACAAACAGCAGGACACCACTGACTGACATCCTGAGAGACAACTTACACTCCCTGCAACGCAAGCACGTTCCATGGTGGGATAACTGACTGGCTGGCTGGGTGGGAAGGAGGTCTGGCTGTCAACCAAACACAAGCAATGCAGACCATGTTCACACCCCAGAAAATACATAGAAATGCCCAAATAATGCAGGACAATGTGCCACACCAATATCAACTCCTGACTGTGACGACTTAGGACAATGCAATGTACAGGCCCGCACCCAGAGGCACAGTCACAACTGTCATGTGTGTCAACCACTGATGCCTGCAGAAACATGACATACATTGTTTGTGTCTCCCAAAAACAGGTGATGATGGGGACACAGCAGCAGACGCTGAGGAGTCCCAGTCCCAGGCTCAAGAGGATGCCGAGCTCACTGGCGTCGTACAGCCTCTGTCCTCCTCGGACGATGAAGAACAACCTGGCACATCCGGTGCAAGTCAACATGCAGCACCAGCAGGACCACCAGCTGCAGCACCAGCAGGACCACCAGCTGCACCCCCTGCACCCACCCCTACAACGACTGTCACCACGAATACCATCCCTGCCGACATGGACAGAATAAGGAGCAACACCAGCACAGTGACCCTGGACCAACCTGGGGCCATGGACACCACCACCACCACCAACCCCCAAGGTGGACCAGGGTTATCTGTGCGTGCCACTGCACACACTGCACATGTCAGCAGGGGTGGTGGGAGGGGTGGGAGACAGAGGTCGCTGCTTGCAGACGTTGCTGGTGTGCATGACGACCCACAACTGGTACGCATAGCTGATGCGTACCAGTCCAGCACCGGAGAGCTCAGCCAGGTAGTGGGGCTCCTCAGAGACATTAAACAGCAGCAGGCTGCCCATCATGCCCGCTTGGACTCCCACATGTCCCACGTGGAGTCACACATGTCCCGTGTGGACTCACACATGTCCCGCGTGGAGTCCAAGTGGGATGCACTGCATGAGATGACGGCGGTGCACAGGGACATTTTACAATGCCTCCGCCAGATGAACAGCAACCAGTCCACACCTCCCTGTGTGCCAACAACATCTGGTGCCGAACAAACTGCAACTGCCACAGGGAGGGAGGAGGACTCTGGCGGAGAGTCCCCTGCACCGCAGCAGCCTGCACTTGAGGGCCCCCCCCAGAAGAGGGGTCGTCCGAGGAGGGAAAAGTGAGAGGCCGATGGCCAAGCGCAACTCCCAGGAAGCCTGAACCTGTTCTGGATGTTCGCCTTTGTGCACAGACTGTTCACCCTGTTGACGGCAACACTACTCCCACACATTGCATGGGGAGTACAAGTTGGACCAATGTGTCAGACAACTGTGGCCCCGATACTGGGGATCCTGTCTACCCGGACTTTCAATTCACCTAGGAACTTGGGATTGCAAGATTCATGTACAGCACAACCCATCCTATGCACTATTAACACAAATGTATCACAATAAACACACTAATACACCATACTTGCCTCTGTCGTGATTCCAACGTGGGTGCTGTTATGGGGATGATGAACTGCAAAATTACACTGTGTATGCGAACTGCAACAGCAAGGACAACACAGGTATGTGAGTACAGGCAACGTGACACACATGAGGGAGACACACCACCAGGGCTACACGACACACACACACCTAGGCCATCTGACTCATTGCCTACACTGATGTTGCCAGGGAAGACGGTGCAATGCACAGACACCACACCCATTCCCAGTTGTAGTCAAGTAGCCCACAGGTGCAGTAAGCAAATGGCAGTCAAATGTGTGACCACAGACAACGCACATCACTAAGTGAAGCACAGGTTTATTACACAGTAGCAACATGCCATAACCACTACAGATGCAAGGTAACCCCACCTGGTAGCGGGCACACAGTCAACAACTGTAGATGGAAGGAAGTCCATGGGTGTGGCGCACATCACCTGTAGGGACACAACAGCTACCAGCCTGGATGTGCAATCACGTCGTCGGTGGACACAGTTGACCAAACGAATCTGAAAGTACCCTGTGAAGGACAGAAATGACACACAGTCAAAAGCAATGGAGTACAGGACAGAACAGCAAAACTCATGCACAATACATGTTACAAGATACCCACCCAGAACCAAGTTAGCATGTCAACACTGTTGGGGAGTACAGCCCACCTGTAAGCACACATTGCAACACACATCCAGTCAAGTAGCCCATGGACACACTCCAACAGCACCAGAGCACCACCCACACATCATGCCAACTCACATCATTGACATGACACCTCAGGATACTCACATTCAGCTAAAGAAGTTGGTGATGAGCTGTGTGCGGACATCACCATCACCATCATCATCATCATCGTCACTGGCATCGTGGTCCAGGCCAGGATCCTCCACAGGTGGCGGATGTTGGTCATCGTCATCCTGGATGAGAGGCAACTCCTTCCGCACTGCCATGTTGTGGAGCATGCAGCAGACGATGATAATCTTGCACACTTTCGCAGGGGCATATGGGAGGGACCCTCCGGTCTTGTCCAGGCAGCGGAAGCGGCTCTTCAGGAGACCAAAGGTCCGCTCAATCACTCTCCTGGTCCGACCATGTGCCTCATTGTAGCGCATCTGGGCAGGTGTCACAGGGTTCCTGAGGGGTGTCAGCAACCACGGCATGTTGGGGTATCCCGAGTCACCTACGGACAGACAAGTGCACATTAGCTGACTTGGAAAAGTGGGCGGAATACTACAGATCAGATCACACACAATGGCACAAAGTCAGTACACACCGACAAGCCAGGCACGCTGGTTCTGCATCTGTGCCATCATCCTGGGGATGCGACTACTCCTCATCACAAAGGCATTGTGTGCTGAACCAGGGAAACGGGCACACACGTGTGTGATGGTCATGTCTGCAAGACACACCACCAGTGCATTGACCGAGTGGTAGTGCTTGCGGTTCCTGTAGGCCTGCTCCTGGGCCTGTGGTGGTACCAAAGCCACATGTGTCCCATCAATGGAGCCAATGACATGCGGCATCCTCCCCAGGGCATAAAAGTCACTCTTCACGTCAGTGAGTCGTCGCAGTCTAGGGAAATAGATTTACCGGTTCAGGAAGAGCAACATTGCTGCCAAAACATCGCGGAGCACACGGCTGAACATGGTCTGTGACATCCCACCAGCAGACGCCACAGTATGTTGGAAGGTACCGGTGGCAAAGAAGTGTAGGGCTGCCATCACCTTCACCTTGGGGGTCAGCGCTGTAGGATACGGCCAGCCAGGCTGCAAATGTGGGGACAACTGCACTGCCAAATCCTCAATCAGCTGCCTGGTGAAGCGGTACCGTCGGATGCTGTCCCGTTCCACCATCGTTGCCAGGTCTGGGAATGGCCGATGGACAGCAGGAGCCCTGCAGTGCAGAGGAGAAGTAAGCAAGATCGTAAGTCACCCCACATATGCAGCATTGAACACACTCAAGATCCCAACATACATCATCAAGAGGCACAACTACATGAAGTGTGCAGTACCGGAAGGACATGTATGGTACATACATGGCCAACATCTGTCAACACGGTCCTACAGGTGGCATCAATTTGTCCCAGGTTGGCCCATTGGATATCATGATGCCGTGTCACAGTCACCCCCCACAGTGACATGTGAGGACAGATGTGCCCCAGGCACCACAGCTCAACGACAGGTACATTCCCAGGGACCCTGTAATGCCACATGGACACTGGCATCACCTGGAGTATCATGTGTACACCACAGCAAAACAAACATGACCCCCACAGGTAGTGGCCACACTTGCCATGGCAGGACAGACATGGACGTCTGTGACACACACGCACAACATCAGAGTCCATGCACACACAACGTGGATGTGGAGACTGTCTCCCATTGTGCACATGAAATCAGAGACATTGTAAACACTACATGCACAAAGACTGTGGAGGTCCATCACTATTGTGCCACTGGGACACCCTGGCTCAAACATACCGTCCCACATGGGACTCACGGGGTATGTGACATGACATACACAAACACCACTGTGAAATGTGACCATGACACATGCACAGATATGAACAGTTGCACATCACAGTGGTCACGTACACGTAACACCCAGGATCCTGTCCCCATGAACACGTGCACAGCCTGGGGGTGGCTGCCCACAGGTGACACCCACAGGACAACATGTACACCAACATACACACAATAGGAAATGCAGCCTTACATGCCTTATGATAAGGTTTGGACAGGCTGCCGTGATGTAGGTGTGCCCCTCACTCCCTGGGAGCTATCTGTGTCTGGCATATGTCCATCTGAGACAGGCATGCTGACCTATGCCAGTCACATGTACAGTGATGCGTTGTACTGCAATGGACCGATCGGTGCCTCCGGCCGGCCCATTGCCTTCAATGTGTGCGGGTACGCGTTGTACCCCTGTGCGCGTTGTACCGCAATGGACCGATCGGTGCCTCCGGCCGGTCCATTGCCTTCAATGTGTGCGGGTACGCGTTGTACCCCTGTGCGCGTTGTACCGCAATGGACCGATCGGTGCCTCCGGCCGGCCCATTGCCTTCAATGTGTGCGGGTACGCGTCGTACCCCTGTGCGCGTTGTACCGCAATGGACCGATCGGTGCCTCCGGCCGGCCCATTGCCTTCAATGTGTGCGGGTACGCGTTGTACCCCTGTGCGCGTTGTACCGCAATGGACCGATCGGTGCCTCCGGCCGGCCCATTGCCTTCAATGTGTGCGGGTACGCGTTGTACCCCTGTGCGCGTTGAACTGCAATGGACCGATCGGTGCGCACCCATTGACAATGGGCTTGCCTGGCAACGGACGCGTTTTCGAATTTCGAACGAGTCGGTTGCTGGAAATTCAGTTGGTCACCCACAACAATGTTGCAAAATCATGTATGTCATGAAGTTGAAGATTTGAAGGATGCTGTGGGCGTGTTTAGGTGCTGCTATTCCATGGATTGGCCAGATTCAGAAGATGCAAACGACTTGGACCTATCACTTTGGACACAAGGGACAGTATCTGCCTCTCCAGCACATATATATTGCTGGCTGTTCCCCTGAGAGCCCACTTGCCTGCACTACATGCTCCAAGACGACATCTGCCACTGCACTGCTGCTGTCTCTGCCCCTCTGGACCCTGCAATGGCACGTACTGTGGAGAGAGCCCCAGCCTTCAGCCTTGAAGAGAACCAGGCCCTGCTGGACAGCCTACTTCCACAGTACAGCAAGCTGTATGGGACACCAGGGGAGCAGGTGAGTGTCCTGTGCACTGCCTTTCTGAATGTGCATTTTGTCAGACTAGCAAGGCTGAGAGTCTGCACGCCACTGGCTAGCAGGCTCACTGAGTAGTTGTCACCCCCCATAGTGTGTAGTGACTTGCACTGGACAGGTATGGTGCAGTGACAGTGCTTCTGAACAGGGTTTTACTCCCCATGCAATGATACCATGTAGTGACTTCTGGAAAACTGTCCATGGGCAGCCGTGCACTGCCTGTGTACACCATGTGCCCCTGTGATTGCGACATGTATATGCAACTGTGTCATGCACGGATATGTTGCATGTGTAGTAATGGCCTTATCACTTTGTCATCCTGACAGGCTTCTGCCCATCGGAAGCAGGAGATATGGAAGGACATCATCCGGGCTGTCCGGTCCGTGGGGGTCTACAAGCGCCGGATCCGCAACTGCCAAAAGAGGTGGCAGGACCTTCGGGGCTGGACCCGGAGGATTGCATGGGTCCAGCTGAAGCTGTCGCCTCCTCGCAGGAGGGGCGGAACACGGACCCTGACCCCCCACATGCTCAGGATCCTGGCGGTGGTCTTTCCAGACCTGGATGGGCAGCTGAAGGCCAGAGAGCAGCAAGGAGGGGGTGAGTCAAAGACTGCACTGTGAACTCTGTCTAACATGCTATGTGCCCTCCTCGGGCCTGGTTAAACTGCCACAGTACAGCAGTCATGTTGTCCAGGAGCCATGTCCCTCTATTGTGCACTGCCCACTCCTCATCTGATACCCAGGTGTGGCCCTTACATGCAGGGGATTCTGTCACTTAGGACTGTGTCCTTGCAGTTTGCTTGACTCAAGGTGGGAGACAGCATCTGTTTCCCTGACTCTGTGGTGGGCATCATGGGTGGGTCCATTGCTTACACAATGCCTGTATTCTGACATGTATTCGGCGTGTTACTTTGATCTGTGGTCCAATTGCTGAGCTGATCCACCACATGTGGCTGGGGTATCTGGCACACACCCATGCTGCGGGTGGGAACAATGTTTGGGCCCCAGGAGTATGTATATGACGTGTGTCACACATACTTAGCCAGCTGCCTACAGTCCAGGGCTCAACCCTCATTCATGTGGGGCTGGACAGTCATGCCTACTCCAGGCCATACAATACACTCTGTACTCCCACTCCCGTGTATCAGCTGTCACATTGTGCGCAGTGATTTGACCCCTCAGGTGTCTGCCTCTGTGTCAGTGTGCTGTGGATTAGTCGCCAGGACTGCTGTGGAGTTTCTTGGTAGGGGCTCAGCATGCCACTGGAGATGTGACCATAGGAGACGATACTTGTGTGACACATAGGTGTCTGATCAGCTGCCCATGCGGACTGGGGCATGTGAATGTGAAGTTCAGGCAGCTGTTCCCCATGCACAGCAGAGTGTGAGGGGCTCAGGTTCAGAGGGTAGTGTCACAGGTCTACCATATGTCCAATAGGTATGACCTGGACAGATGAGGGTTAAGAGGATGTGTTGTGGGGGGATGTACATGTGCACTTGTGCAGCTCCAGGACTTGCATTCCCCATGACCTACTATTGTGTCACAGTGCAGAGTGTTGTTGCCTGGCTGCAAAGTCATACATCACTGAGACAGTGATGTATGACTTTGCAGTCATGCCTCCGCCATGGCATGTGTCTACTGATTGTTGAGCCTGCAGGGGAGTGACATGTGCTACATGCACACCATAGTGGCGCTGGCTATCAGGACATGGGTGCATCATGGTGTCTGTCGCTGGTATGCATCACATGCATTTCCTATTTGACTCTGGGCATCCCTTTCATCCCGAAACCTGTACTGACTCAGTGGCAAGAGCTGTGATGTGTCCACACCGTGTCCTCTGCACTGTCCAACTACTGTGTACTTGGTGCATGTGTCCACACTGGGGTGTTGCAATCCAACAGACACCAGACAGATGGGTGCAAGGCCATGTGGGATGTGAGTGCCATGCTTGGCATCAGACTGACAATTGGCTTCTCCTGTTCAGTTAGGGCACTTTTAGCAATGTACAACTAATGATGCCAGGGCTTGCTCTGTGATGTGCTGTGCTCACAGTGGTGTGTGCGTTATGTGCAGGTGACTGATGTCTGTCTGTTTCCCCATTGTTTGCAGATACATCCACGGCCACGGAAGGGGACAGCTCCACGGACCAGGAGGAGCCAGAGAGCCAGACTGGGTCAGCAGCCGAGGAGTGGTCGGAGGGACCCAGTGGCAGGGAGGGCGAGGGGAGCCACACCGAGGAGTCCTCAGCAGCATCCACCTCAGCTGAGGACCAGAGCAACTCGGAGGATGACTCCCTTGTGGAGGCGGGTGTCAGCAGCCACCACACCCCAGCTAGTGTTGCTGTCCCCGCCACCACCAGCACCACCACCGCCCTCCCATCAACTCCCATTCCCCAGGTCCGTGGAGGCTCCCATGTCCGGGAGCGTGTCTCCTTTGGGCCAGGCACCGCAGCCCCTGCCCCTGTGTCCCCTGCTGCCCTGAGTGAGGAGTCTGTGTACCTCCTTCGCCAGCTCCATGTAGGGCAGACAGCCATGCTGAGTGTCCTCCATGCGCACACCGCGCTGTTGACTCAGCTGGTGTCGTTCATGGAGGGCATCTCATCGGGCATGTCTGACCTACAGAGGGGCAATAGGTCCATGGACTCCTCCCTGACGGCAGCAGTGTCCCTCCTCAAACGGTCCCTCACCCCTCCTGCCTCTGCTCCATCCACACTCCCCAGCACCTTACCCATCCCAAGCACACACACACCGGCACAGGCACACACCAGCACACACACATCCAGCACACTGACACGCACGCCAATGACAAAACGCACACGCACGCACATTCAGGGGACTGAAGCCAGACTCACAGGGGATGGGGCCCTGGAACACACACACGCATCCACATGCACTGCGCAGTCCTCAGTTCCCTCTCCCTCCAAAGCACCCTCCCTTGCCTCACCTGCAACCCCAAAGTCACAGCAGCTCTTCCTCTGTGACCTCGGCCTCTTCCCCACCGATGAAGCTGCTCCAGCATCCCGGGGGAAGAGGAAGCCCACCCACACGGAGCAGAGTGCCCCTCGCCCCCGGACACCCTCCCCCAGGCGCAGACGGACTGAGGCCCCCACCCGCAAGTCCCCACGGAGTCCTAAGAGCAAGACCCCGCCACCGCCCTGCAGCTCAAGCACCAGGTCTCCTTCCTCCATCCCTCAGGCCCCCACTCCACAGGTGCCCCCACCACACCCTGCCCCAGGTTCCCCCACCCACAGATATACCATCCCCAAGATGCTCCGGCCTTCTCCCCTGCCACTTGCTCTCCCAGCACCACACCCCCCGCTGCGCTTCTCTGTGCCACTGATGTGGTGAGGGTGTCCTCCCCTCTGTCCAACCCACCTTGCCTGTTCCCCATTCTCCTCCCCTGGAGGTAGGCACTGCAGTGGAGTCCACTACCGCCCTGTCTGACTTGGGCACTGCAGTGGCGGACCTGTCCACTGCATCTGCAGGGTCCACTGCAGTTGTGCCGGCACCCACGACATCTGAGTCATGCCCCCCAGTTGTGCCGGCACACACCATGTCAGACACCTCCACTGCAGTTGTCAGTGGCTCTCCAGCACCCACCACCCCTTCCCTGACTCCCCCTGGTGAGCCCTGATCCTGTCCCTGCGGTGCCTGGCCTGCCCCCCGGTTGCCCCTCCTAGTGGATTGTCCCTGGTTTTGTGCAGGCATGCGTAGGGTGACATCTGCCAGTGTCACCCTGTTTGAACTTTGACAATGGACTGGCCATTGGCCTTTGCTCTTTTTTTCTGGACGTCGTTTTCAATCAACACATATGCTGAATAAAGCAACTTTCTTTTCTCTAGTGCTCATGCTTCAGATGTACATGTTGTTGGTGCTGCTAACCATGCCCTTGCTGCAGTGATGGTGATATCTGGTCTCATGATTATGAGGTGTTACTGTGCAGGAACCCATGTGGTCCAGGGGGAATGTGTCCTATCATGTGGTGTATCCATGTCATCCATAGCAGCATCTGAGGGTGTCACGTGTTCAGTATTTGGCAATGGGATTTCCTACTTACATTAGCAATTTCATATCTGTGGCTTCCACCCCTGCACATCTGTTGTGCCTTCCATTGTTGGATTTGTCTACTTCCCTGACCGTGTTGCCATCTCCACTGGACATGCAGGTTTGGGCATCAATGGGGAAGGACTCATCCGTGTAGTCAGTGCAACATTGCTATACAAGTGTGTTGGATCTGTGCTGATGATTCCGTTGGCACATCCATGACCAGGCTGATGTGATGGGAGCCCTCATTTGGTGCTAATTGTTGATTGTGTGACCAAGTGCTCAGCTGACATGATGGGGCCCTACTGAGTCAACATATGGCACAGCTTTCCTCAAACAGGAGTGGAGTCCCCTCATGGCAGTGTGTACACGTGTGACATTGCCTGCGCCCAAGGTGTGTGTTGTGTGTGCATGTCTGTGTGTTCACTTCCATTTATCTGCGCATGCTGTGATCCCTAGTGTTGTACCTGTTTGTGATGCTTGCTGACTTGAGCTATGTTCCCCCAAAGTCTTCTCCCTGTGTTCTCTGTGATGTGGGTGCATGGCACATTACTGGTCATCAGGGTGTCACCCATAGGTGTGTTTGCTGTCAGGGCTGAGTTTGTGTGCAGACGCAGATGGGTCACAGTCAGGTTTCCCCTTGGCACTTGTTGTTTGCCCCTGTCATGTGATTTTCAGTTCGTGTTATCTTTCAGTGATTGTGACACGTTGTGTGTGTGACTGCTGGCACTCCTCAGGGTCCGGGCTGCAATGTTGGTTGTTGTCTATGTGTGTTCTTTGTGGGTGACCTTGGCTTCTTCATTGGTGTGTGACTGTGGCTGGGATCCCATTGGTTGGTGTGGTATCGCCGTCATGTCCATGTACAGCGTAGTGTGCAGTGTGTCAGACATTCAGGAGTCTTGTTGAGTGGCCATGTGTGATGTGTTTCTGCACCTTGGTTCCCACCCACCACCCTGGAATGGTCATGGGTGCATGTGCAATGTCACCAGTGCATGTGTACTTCACTGCTGCACATTGTTGGAGGTCGAGGGGTATGGTCTTGAGTGTGTGCAGATGGGAGTCGTTGCCCAGCTAGTCCCCTGCCTCCATGTTGGCCTTGGCTTACTGGCCATGCTGATTGATTTGTGCTTGTGTAGGTGTGATGGTAGTTTGTTGCTCAGGACACCTGACTGTGGTTCACAGTGTGAACGACATTTAGCTTTGTCATCACAGTGGGATTTTTATTCAGCCCAGGGTCACCACATTGTGGGGGCCCTGGGGGTGGTGCTGTGGTGTGTCTGTGTCTTGCTGTGTCAGTTGTTGTTCCTACGTGCCTGTGTGACATGTGTGTTTTGTGCTCCCTCTCATCTGACAATGCCTGCTTGCCCACATAGGGGATTTGGATCCATGAGTTACCTTAGTGTGGCAGTGTATGCACATCTGTATGATTGGTATTCAGCTCTCCTCATGTGTTGTGTGGTTGCCTGGGGACACTGGCACCCCCACCCCTCACCTGCTGTGTATGATGACAGTGTTGGTCTGCCTGTTTGTGTTTGTGCATCTGCACCACTGCATTTGCATATCTTGGGTGTGCCATTGGCTGTATGTTGTTTGGTGTGTTTCCCCTGCTGTCCCTGGGACTCCTAGGTCATCGGTCAGCACAGTGATCATGGTTTGTGTGTCCCATTGCTGCCATGGTATGGTATCTGTTCACCTCACATCTGCTGTCTCCACAGGATATCTGCATTTGTGTGCCCATTGGTGCAAATATGTGGTTCTGCATTCTGATGGTCACTTCTGTCATTGTGTCATTGATGAATGTTGACGGTGTCAGCCCCCATGGGTGTTGTTTGTCTGCACATGGCCAAAGGAATGTCTCATTTGCACTGCAGTATTTGGCTCACCCAATTTATGTTGCAATGGGACACATACACTACTTTGCCACAGATGAGTTTTTGGTTCTGTGACCAGGAATGATCCATGCAGTTTGGCAGTTGCAGCTCTTTCTTTGTCAACACTTACCTTTTGGTCACTGTGATGATGGGGTGTAGACCCCATTGCCACAATGGTCAAAATGTGCTTCAGCTATGGACCCCACACTTGCCTTTTGGTCACTGTGATGATGGGGGTTTAGACCCCATTGCCACAATGGTCAAAATGTGCTTCAGCTATGGACCCCACACTTGCCTTTTGGTCACTGTGATGATGGGGGTTTAGACCCCATTGCCACATTGGTCAAAATGTGCTTCGGCTATGGACCCCACACTTACCTTTTGGTCACTGTGATGATGGGGGTTTAGGCCCCATTGCCACAATGGTCATGGGCTGCTTGCATTGTGGGTGCCACACACATATATGTGTGGCACATGTGCTAGGGGGTCACATTGTATGTTCAAAGTCATGTTCGGTGTTGTAGGCATTTGACACAGCCTACACACGCTTGTCATGGTGGTGGGGGGATGTCTTTACCTTGCATTCCCTAGGTTGTGGTGTGCTTGTTGTGTCATGCATTGTCCATCCTATGAGTGGGGGTGGTAGTAGTGGTAGGCATCCTGCCCCCCCTGGCTAAGGGTGGTAGTAGTGGTAGGCATCCTGCCCCCCTGGCTAAGGGTGGTAGTAGTGGTAGGCATCCTGCCCCCCTGGCTAAGGGTGGTAGTAGTGGCAGGCATCCTGCCCCCCCTGGCTAAGGGTGGTAGTAGTGGTAGGCATCCAGCCCCCCTGGCTAAGGGTGGTAGTAGTGGTAGGCATCAAGCCCCCTGGCTAAGGGTGGTAGTAGTGGTAGGCATCCTGCCCCCCTGGCTAAGGGTGGTAGTAGTGGTAGGCATCAAGCCCCCCTGGCTAAGGGTGGTAGTAGTGGTAGGCATCCTGCCCCCTGGCTAAGGGTGGTAGTAGTGGTAGGCATCCTGCCCCCCTGGGTGAGGGTGGTAGTAGTGGTAGGCATCCTGCCCCCTGGGTGAGGGTGGTACTAGTGGTAGGCATCCTGCCCCCCTGGGTGAGGGTGGTAGTAGTGGTAGGCATCCTGCCCCCCTGGGTGAGGGTGGTACTAGTGGTAGGCATCCTGCCCCCCTGGGTGAGGGTGGTAGTAGTGGTAGGCATCCTGCCCCCCTGGCTAAGGGTGGTAGTAGTGGTAGGCATCCAGCCCCCTGGCTGAGGGTGGTGGTAGTGGTAGGCATTCTGCCCCCCTGGGTGAGGGTGGTAGTAGTGGTAGGCATCCTGCCCCCCTGGGTGAGGGTGGTAGTAGTGGTAGGCATCCTGCCCCCCTGGCTAAGGGTGGTAGTAGTGGTAGGCATCCTGCCCCCTGGGTGAGGGTGGTACTAGTGGTAGGCATCCTGCCCCCCTGGGTGAGGGTGGTAGTAGTGGTAGGCATCCTGCCCCCCTGGGTGAGGGTGGTACTAGTGGTAGGCATCCTGCCCCCCCTGGGTGAGGGTGGTAGTAGTGGTAGGCATCCTGCCCCCCCTGGGTGAGGGTGGTAGTAGTTGTAGGCATCCAGCCCCCCCTGGGTAAGGGTGGTAGTGGTGGTAGGCATCCTGCCCCCCCTGGGTAGGGGTGGTGGTGCGCATTCAGGCCCCTGTGTGCATATGTGGCATTGGTGATGGGCATCCCGCCCCTATGGTGCTGCTGTTGCTGGTGTAAGTATATTCAGCATCCCCGTGTGTGTGTGTGATGTGTCGTGTACGTGTTGTATGTGTTTTGTGGTTGGTGTCTGGCTTACCTTCTGCGCCGTACACGTCCGTGCCTGTTCCGGTAGTAGATGTAGAATATTGGTATGATCGGGACGAAGGGATTCATGGTTGGTTCGTGTCGTTCGTCCTTCTCGTTGCTTCGCGTCGTCCTCGTCACTTCGCCTCTTCCTCGTCGGTGCCGTGTTCGTCTCGTAGCCGTGGATCGTGTTGTGGCGCGAATCGGAGCTTATGTGCGCCTCTCCCGGATGCTTTGACGTGCCGTGCGTAGCGACGGGTTCGGCGCGTACGGGAAGCGCATCGTACTTGTCCGGCCGGACGGGGCTGCATTTTTCCTTCCGTGCGACTCGATTCGGTGTTTCCGGATTCGCCTCGGTCGGAGAACAGGACCTGGTTTGGGTGAGTACGGCTCGGCCGGATTTTTTGCTGTTGTGCGCATCGTACTTGCTCTCTCGGTGTGCTGTACAGATCGGTCGGGAAACAGGCTTTCGCATGGCTTTTTTCCCGACCGAATGGTGTTGGGTACGCCTCCGACCGAGATCGGAATCGGCCCCCTAGTTTGGATATCCACTCATAATATTCATTTAGGTGGTCCCAGGAAATTGCAACCTAGGTTTGTTGGTCCTTTCCCCATCAAACAGATTCTAAATTCAGTCACTGTAAAATTACGAGTACCAGAAGAAATTACAATACATCCAGTATTCCATGTCTCCCTCATTAAACCCCATCATCCAATGACTAGAAGAGACAATCCCCCTTCTCCAGTTATTATAAATAACCAGCCTGAATACGAAGTACAGCGTATTCTCGATTCCAAGAGAATACAAGGAAAATTGTTCTATCTAGTGGACTGGAAGGGTTACGATGCCTCTGAACGTTTGTGGGAACCTGCATTGTATGTACATGCACCAAGACTTGTTCAACGTTTCCACATTATATATTCAGACAAACCCCCCCGGGTAAGAAGTAAGGGTGGGCGTAGTCCGCGAAGTAGCGCTACGCGAAGCTACGCAAAGTGCAGTTCGCACTACGCGAGCTACGCGTAGCACTACGCGAACTGCGTAGTGCGCTGTTCGCAATGATTGCACAGTGCCGGATGCTTGTCCGCACTGTGCAATCATTGAAAACGGCATCTTGCACAGTGCGAGCTGTCTTTACTGCCGCTCGAGTAGATATTTACTCGAGCGGCAGCTTTCTCAACGCGGACTGGTAGTTTCTCATCGCGAGCGGTCGCGAGCATACGCGACCACTCGCAATGAGAAACCTGACCTCCCCGCGTTGAGAATCTCGCCGGGAGGTTTATTTTCCACGCTCGCGATCGGCAACTTGATGTTGCTGATCGCGAACGAGGAAAAGTCTCGCCGGGATGTCATTTTGCTTGCTCGCGGTCGCCAACTTGACGTTGAGGACCGCGAGCAAGCAAAAAATGACCGCTGCACTACGCTACGCTACGCGTGTTTGCACTGTGCTACGTGCAATTCGCGTTGTGCGAAGTAGCGCAAACTTCGCAAACTACGCGAGCGTAGCGTAGTGCTTTGCCCAGGGTTAGTAAGAAGGCCCTTGGGGTGGGGGAAACTGTCATGAATCTAGCTACTGCTCAATTGAACTCGACATGATTCCCCGCTCCCCCATTCTCGCAGTCATGGATCTGGTCGCTGCCCAACTGACCTGACGTGTTCCCACTCTTTCAACTCTCACTGATTGTGAGGTGATGGAAGTGTATTTGATTTGTCAGATTAATAGATAAATGGAAACATTGAGAGGGTTGAAAGAGGTTGCACATATTTATATTTCAGGTATATAGAATTTAAGTATTTAATGTTAAAACTGTATTTGAACTTCTACTGTGAAATGCAGACACGAGTATGCAAATGCAAGAGGCACAGGCAGTTGAAGGTTCTCACTCTCTTCACACGTGCGCACATGTCAACTACTAAAACGTGCTACAGGAGTAAAAGAGCTAGCAGGATGCGGTGAAGGGTATTTAAACCGCACCCGCCCCTGGAGACTCGCTTAGTCTCGTTTGCTCGCATCACTCACCTGTTTCCTGATCCCTCGTCGGAGGTGTCCTCCATCCGGCTCTGCATCTTGGCTCCGATTTTCCTGATGTGGCTGCGCTTCCGGCGGGGTCCGTTTCGAGACTCCTTCTTCCTTCCTGTTTCCCGGCTGGGAATTCCGGACCCTGATAAAGAAACACTAAAGAGCCTGAGAATAAGGATGACGATCGAGCGCATATGCAAGTAAGATAAAAAATCTCCAGCACAAGGTTATCAACACTTCTCGGTGAGTCTATTTTTAAAACATATGTTTCTTTGAGACTCCAAACTTCGGCTCGTTCAAAGAATTGCAACAAACTTTTTTCTCTTGACTATTTGAACTTGGGAATGTGGAAGAAGCTATTTTATTGAAAAAATACCATAACTGAAAGCAGGACATTATTCTTTCAGAGACATTTGAAAACGGACCTTTGTGCTGAGCTCTCATTTAACTGCTGAAACAAGAATTGTTCACTCAAATTTTGTATGTGAAAAAGAATAGTAGTTAAGAGACAAACAAAGGAAAAATAAGAACTCTGTAAATTGAAAATGACCTGTTACAGAATTAGAATTATCCGGTTACCACATGAATGCAGCTCTATAATTTAGGGGTAATATTTTTTGTGTTTTAGGAAAAGATCTAATCATTGCGTGCATAAAAATTGCCTTGAAGGTTCACTTGTTATTTGCATCAGAACCAAAGATTATAGGTATAAATATTTAAGGATATTGAGAAGATAAGAATTATTTGTATGGTCATTGTGATAGTTGAAATAAGTGTTTGCCTTTTTATTTATATTTAGTGATGACCAGAGAAATCACGTTGCCAGTGCATGACTGGAACGAAGCAAGATCATACGAACTTATCATTCCTGAGAACCAACACTTCCCGATTTCCCTGAGAGAAAACATCCTGAGCAGTAAGACTTCCAGTGACATCATCTCGTCTTTCTCTCTCTCTCTTCTCGTCCCCATTCCCTTTCCCCCCTGGGGTTTCTTGGTTTGGCCATGTATATTTTCAAATGCCTCTCCACTTAGCCCCAGAGGGGCTGGGGACTTATCGTCACCAAAGGCGAATAACCTGGAAAGCAGGTGAGTGGCAGTCATAACAGAAGACTAAGCCACCATATTGTTCACTTTGGTGTCGATCTACCATGGAACCTTCCCAGAACACCACACAAATGACTGAATTGTTGTAAGACTTGCAGATGGAAATGCAACATCTAAAACAGGAAAATCATACCCTCAGAGAAGAACTTATGAGTGATCCAGCGGTGTACTAACAACAGATACTCTACTACCATATACTCACCTGGGCCCATTTAACCTCTTCCACTAATACCTAGTAGACCGCTGGAGCTTGTAGTTTATAGGTTTCATAATTTCAGGATTTAGTTATCTCTTCTTCCTAACTAAACCTTTCACTGATCAAAAAGTTCTTTCCTCTGGTCAATGGACCATTAGTTGAACTAGTTGATGGTGATAATTAACTTAACTTATTAAACATTCTTTAAGAATAAAATAATCACAAACTCGGGAAGTTTTAAACTCTTTATCTAAATTAATTGCACGTGAACCATCTCAAAGTTTCAGTACAAACACCCTCATTCGTAAGAGTGTCAATTCAATCAATAATCAATAAGCAAAAATATTTCAGGCTCTCACAATAACTATGCTTAGAAAGGAGAGGACAGAGAGAAAAGTACGTCTATCAATACAATGAATTTATATTTACCTAGAATGGTGCGAAGTCCAACCCCCTGGCCAAAGGGCTGGTAAGGGTCCCCCAGGATAGATCAGGAGACAAAGACTTCAGGACAGGAATCAGGACAGGATACTTCACCTCTCTAAATACCGACAACTGCATCGCACCCCTTTCTGACACTCTCTTCCTCCTCGTGGTTCATCCGCGATCTTCTTTCCAACCCAATCAATTTAAGATGAAAGTCTCTGCATTCAGTTTCTTCATCAGCGTCTCACAGCATCACCCACAGCACCGACAGCTTCCCGAGCTCTGTATCGCCTCAGCTCCCATGTCTGCTGCTGCTCCCCCGTGTCTGCTGCTGCTCCCCGTGTCTGCTTCTCTCTCTAACTAACTAAAACTACCTCAGTTATACCTTTCAATATTCACGTACCACCCATTAATGTTTCAATTTCATAAAATACTAACTCTGATTGGTCAGGCGAGGGGGGATGATCATCGCACGATGCTTACGTTTCACTTATTTCATTTGAACCATTGTTCCCAAACCCATCCCCTTAAACTTTATTAAATCATTTCCTTTCCCATACATCTCCAAACTTTATTAACACAAAATGTTTCAACTTTATGAATAAGGCTTCTTCATATGAACTCTTCACCCTCATGTTCCCAGGGCACATCTTCTCTGGCCTTGGACGCGTGACAAATCCTTACTCATCCTTCCTTATTCTTTCTCATCTGCGCATGTGCGGGATCAAGTCAGTCAGCTCAATTCAGACAAGTGTGGTAGGCTCAAATGCGCACTAATAAAAAAGTCAAAAGAAGAAATGTTATTCTCAAAAATAAATGGTTTCACTGTATACCGCCAACCTCTACTCTAACCCACTTTAATTATTATTACCCTTTCTGCGTTTGCGTTAATATAAAACTTATTTTCTATTTAGTCAAGCAGGTGCCATGCATGTGAGCTTTCAAGCTGCCATTTTATTGCCTTTTGCGCATGCACAAGATTTTCCCTCCAAGCGTTGAGACGTCATACTACGTAGATGCAGTAGACGCATGCGCAGTAAAGATCCCTTGTTAGAGTGCGTTTTAGTCCTTCGTTCATTTTGTTAAAGTTAGTAAACACATATGTAAGCTTCGTTGTCCCGCGTGTCTTTCGAAAATGCGAATTATTAATTACAATCACATAGTTAGTAATTCGTTAGTGAGTTAAAACGAAAGGATTGCTTTCGAGCAAGTCTCATTTACGAGTCCTTGCTCCATCAATCCCCTCTCTGATGGCATTTTAAGCCATCACAAAATTACCCATCCCATCCCAGATACCAACTTTAGCACATCTCAGTTCTCTATTTCTCCTCTCAATTTTCCATCAATCGACTCGTTTCCCTCTAAATCCTTCATTTTCTTATATAATTTGCCTTTCATTTCTTCCAACTGTATTTCATCATATTTTCTTTTTCGTTTCTTTCCCTTTCCTTCTCTTTCAAAATGTATTTTTCCTTTCCTTCCTTTTCTACAACACTTATATATAATCATTATTATCATTACTACAGTTATTATCATAACTAATGGTATTACTATTTGACCTAAAAAACTTTTCCCAAAATCAATAAACCATTTCCCTATTGATGTTATACTTTTCGTTAGTCTTCCCCACACACATTCAACCTCCAGTTGGGTCAAGTCTTTATGCATTCTTATAATGTTTTCAATATGTCCTTTAATTTCTCTGCTCTTGTCTGGAATGTAAGTGCAACAATGTTTAATTTTCAACATACCACAAACTCCACCTTCTTTTGCTAACAATACATCAAGAGCAAGATGGTTCTGTAAAACCATAGACCTGATTGCAACCATCTCTGTGTTAATCATTAAGAATCCTCCTGCAGTGTCTGTAGAAAGACGATCAACTATGGTTGATAACTTACAAATTTTCTGTGTATTAAGAATGACTCCAACTGAGGGTATCAATGCACTAAAAATATCTCCTACAATTTCAGAAAAACTAGCTCTTCTTCTACGTGTTAATCCATTAGAATTTCCATTGGTTCCACTGATTCTGTCCATATGATACATTTTTGGAAAAACTATTCCAAAGTAACAGCTCCCGTACCATCTTGCAGGTAACCTATAATATGCATTGTTCCCGCAAACATAATATACTCCTGGAAATACAGGATCAGTTCCCCCTTTTAGTCCCCACCCTCCTAAAATTAGGAAGTTGTGTTCACATTCACTGGAACCAATGTAATTATTGTTATAGTCTGTCTTTAATCTAGGGAGGCAGAATTTTCCCCTTTTCACAAAATTCAGGGACATCGCAGCATGAGCCTTGCCATTTGCATAGATTCCCTCTTTCCCGACCCATGGAGGTACATGGGTTTGCTGTCCAGTCGCTTTCTTTATTAAATCCTGTCTCCTTTCTTCTACTAAATCTAAAAAATCTTTTTCTTCTTTTCTCAATGTACATGTTAGATTATCTTTATGTGCCTGAACTAAATCTATTGAACTCATTGTTAAGAAAAATTCACCCATAAACTGTGCATTTTTACTACTAACTACTGGATTCATATTCTTTCTAATAGGTAATTCAGAAAATACTATATCTATGTCTGAATAAAAATATTGAAGTTTCCCTGTAGCATAAAATAAACTTGATAAAATACTGCATGACACACCATATGTTAAAGGTATATGGTGATACGTTACCCCTTCTGATACTGATGTAGGTAACTTCATGCACACATAACAATTACTAATCTCCATAGTACTAACATATTGAAATAACAATTTAATAAAAACATTAGAAGACGTATTATAATCTGATTCATTATGATAATTTGCTTAATCTTCTACCCCTATTTCTATTTCAGTTCCTTTTATTCTATCTATCTTATCATTAGTATCTGTATTATTCTTGTCACTTGTTTTCATTAACAAAGGTACTCCTACTGTTAGGAATAACCATACTAATACTACTAATAAAATACTACAAAAACAAAATGTAAAACAATTTCTTTTCAGTCCTCATTTTGGTCTTTCGGCCACTTCAATTTCTGCCATTTTACTCAGAGAAAATTTATTTTCTCTTATCCTTTCTTTGTCAATTTAACTTTCTTTTTGTTCTTAAGGAGGCCTCAATTTGCTTTCATCAATCATGCAACATGAACTTATTTTTTCTTTTTTTTTTTGTAATCCTCATCCACCTCCGACCCCAGTCAACTAAAAAAGTAGGATGTCATTACCGTTACTCTGTCTCAAGAGACGTAGGCAATCGAGATAGGATGCCGCCCGCCTACCGGTAGACGACAAACCTACTAAGTGTTGCTGACCTCTCGTTTTAAAGGAGAGGGTGGTCACACTCTCTTCTGGTTAATCGTAACCGAAGACTGTAGCTGATGGCCCAGCATCGAAAGAGCAAGGCCCAACACAGTCAGAGAGCTTCCCGAGAGGCATAATCATAGGATCAAAGAAAAATTATTTTCCAAAGTGATAACACACCAACTTAAACCCCTAAAAAAAATAATCAATTAAAATCACCCCAGAACTAATGAGGAGACCAGTTGAGCAAACAGTCCCATAGTGCCTTCTTTCTACTATTCTGCAATCTACACATATCGGTCTTGGAGGTCTTATATAAGGAGGACAGCCAGTCTGAATGAGTGGGGGGTATAGCCTCTACCCATCTCCTACATATTTCTCGTCTAGCCAGCAGGATTGCGTAAAATAAAAAACCCCTAGCCGGGCCTGTAACTCCACTGGCTATGCCAAAAATGATCAGGGCGAGGGAAATATGAACTGGGGTTCCCAAGATGTCCGCTAGGGTAGCCCCTACTCTCTCCCAAAATTCAGAAATGGCTGGACAATCTTTAAACATGTGTATGTCCGAGGCACTCACCAAGTCACACTTCTTACAGCTGGCGGGTGGGCCCTTTGCTATTTTAGAAAGTCTAGAGGGAGATAGGTAAGCCCTATGTGTAGTGAAGTAGTGGTTTCTCCTAAACCAGGCTGGTTTTACAACTGTAAACAAGGTATTGAAGGAAGTTTGCCACAGGTCTTCCCAGTCTACTTCTGGTATAGAAGCTCCCCACAGTTCTTCAGCTAGTTTAAAGTCCCCATCAATGACTTCCTCTATGGCCCAATAAAAGAAGGACACCTCTTTCCTCCCTGCCGGCCTCAGTACCAATTGCTCCACTAGAGTGTTCCCTTTACCTATAGATTTTTTAAGATTCTGAGACCAGCTCTGCAATTGCAGGTATTTGAAACTGGACATGCCCTCCTCTAGCTTGACATCAAGTGACGCCCAGGACAAAAGTGAACCCTCAGCAGCCAAATCCCCCGACACCAAAAGCCCAGCTGTTTTAAGTGGGGCTGCCAATTTATATTTCAAGCAGTCCGGAGCCCCCGGAGAGTCCCACAAAGGAGCCAAACTTGAAAAATAATTTAAGCCAGTGCATTGATTAATTCTGGCCCATATACGAGCCATACCCAATAAGACTTTCAGCCTGATCTTCTTAAAAAACTTCTGGTCTCCATATTTAAAAAGAAACCCCTTATGTGACAACCCCACTGCCTTAAGCATGGCCGAAAACATGACCGCCCTCTCCGACAGGTCTGGGGATTTCAGCAGCATTCTTGAGTGTGTTAACTGGAAGGCCCAGGCGTAGTACTGCAGATCCGGGAGTGTAAGGCCCCCTTTCTCCCTCCTGCGTCTTAGCTTCTTCCAGGATATTCTCGTGGCTTTGTAGGCCCACACAAATGACTTGATTGATTGCTGCAATTTATCAACGGCCTGCTTCTCAAAATGTAAAGGAATAGAATTAAAAAGAAAAGTAATTTTTGGCAGAATTACCATTTTAATTAGGTTGATTCTACCCAGAATAGTCAATGGGAGATGGGCCCATGATTTCATGAGTTTCTGACACTCCCTGGTGAGGTTTGCAAGATTGGTCCCCGAAATTTTGTCTATGTTTTGGACAATCCTAACCCCCAAATATCTTATATCACTTTTGGTCTGGTGTTGACACTCCGGCAGATTCCATGACATGATGTCAGTTTTTTCCGCATTTACCTCGTAGCCAGACACCTGGCCAAAGTCTTTTGCTAACCTGATGACATGAGGAAAAGACGACTCCAGATCAGATGTAAGAATCAGGACGTCGTCCGCATACAGGGCTACCTTCCTCTTCCATGCTCCAAACTTAAATGATGTGATACCCGTCTCCTCCCTGAGACGCTGAGAAGGGCTCGATGTACATGTCAAATAAAAGAGGGGAGAGGGGGCAGCCCTGTCTAGTTCCCCTAGTGATCTTAAAAGGGTTAGTCAATTTACCATTGACTAAAAGTCTTGCCGATGGGTCACTATATATAAGCTGGATAACTCGACGGAATTTCACCCCAAAGTTGAACTTTTCCAACACTGCCGAGAGATGAACCCAGTTGACCCTATCGAAGGCCTTGGTGGCATCTAGTGTCATTGCTCCCAGGGGTAATGAAAAGGTGGAAGCAAGATCAATAGCTCCAATAAAGTCATAAGTAAGATCAAAAAGATTCCTGCCTCTTAAAAAACCCTTTTGATCTAAATGCAGCAATCCACCAGCTACGGCACCCAATCTATCTGCCAAAATCCTTGTGAAAACTTTGTAGTCTGTGTTTAAGAGGGAAATGGCTCTATATGACCCACAGTTCGCCGGAGACTTCCCTGCCTTTAAAATCAATGTTATAGTGGCTTCTCCCCACGAGGCAGGAGATCTAACACCTTCAACTAATATCTTATTGAATAAAGTTGTCATAGTTGGAATTATTGCCTCTCCCAAGAATCTATATAATTCCGCTGGGAGCCCATCGGGCCCCGCGGCCTTACCACCCTTTCAAGCGGAGATAGCTTTCCTGACCTCCTGCTGAGATATATCAAGCTCCAGATTTTCTCATTGGGAGGAGTTTAAAGAAGTGAGCTTAATCCCACTTAGCCACTCCCGAGCGCAGTTGCTATCCACCATATTGTCTTCATCATATAGATCTTGGAAAAAATCAAAAAAGGCTTCTCCAATCTCTTCGTCGGTGACTACTGATGTATTATTGTGTTCAATGTCAATTTGCTTTATGACATTTCTTACCCTGTCAGACTTGGCTTTCCATGCCAGGAGTTTGCTGGCCCCCTCCCCATATTCAAAATGGGCAAGCTTGCTAGCCTCCCATCTTTTAGAAATCCTCGTCTGGATAGTGCTCTCCAACTGATCTTTCAGGGTTGCCAGTTTCGCCAGATGTTCCTGACGTTTTGCTGTGTCAATCACCCTATTCAGGCTCAACTCTACAGCCTTTATTTCACACTCAGTACGCGCTACCTCTTCTATATATTGCCTGTTCTTGTTAGATGTCCTACTTGTTACCAGGCCTCTAAAATAGGCCTTCCAGGCATCCCACACTACTGAGATCTCAGCCGACCCGATATTTATGTTTAAGAAGGACTCTGTCTCCTGGGATGAGTATCTGGCTTCTAATTCGTCCAAAAGTAGTGAGCGATCAAGCGTCCACACCCTTGGTTGTTCTTTCTCTGCCCAAGTTAAGTCTATCCATATCGCCGCATGGTCTGATAGGTGAGGAGTCAGATAGCCTATATCCTTCGTTTTGTCCCTCAAATTATGGCTGACCAGGATATAATCGATCCTTGATTTATGTTTATATTTACGGTTATAGAACGAAACGCCTAAATGGGAGCCCGACCTTTCTCTCCAAATGTCGCTCAGTCCATTCTGCCTCATCATCATTTGAAGATACGTCCTAGATGTAGACAACACATTTGCCCTGCTGCTTGGGGACTTATCCAACTGAGGATTCAGGACTATGTTAAAGTCCCCAGCAAGAATGATTGGTTCTGGAAATTCCAATATATTTGCAAAAATGGTTTTCAAGATGGAGGGGTCATCTTGGTTAGGGCCGTAATAGCCTACCACTGTTAAAAGAGAACCTTTAACAGATAATTTGACGATGACCCACCTGCCACCTGGGTCTATCATCGAGTTTAAGAGCCGGGCATTTGCTTGCTTTTTAACCAAAATGGCCACCCCCTGATGTTAGCGCTCTGATTGGAGCTGACACAGTGTTCCACCCATCTGACCTTTCCAAAGATCCCACTTATTTCCTCTTTCAGGAGATGTGTCTCCTGTAAAATAATTATTTGAGCAGGGGAATCTTTGAGGTATTGTAACATTTTTGCCCTCCTACTTTTCATTCTGAGGCCATTGACATTCCAGGATAAGCACTGTAGATTTCTCATGGCGGTTTAAACAGCGGAACCTTAAGTATACCAGGTCTCCCCGAATGCCGACACCAAACCAAGCTTGATAACCATAAACAAGCCAAACTAAAAGGTGAATGAGAATTTTTTTGTTTTAACCCCTATGCTCCCCACCCCGTGCTCCCTTTCCCCCCTTGAACCCCTCCCTGGAGAACCCTACCCCCATTTGCCTGGACTAATAGTCCAGATTCTGCCTACCGGTGCAACCTACCCTGTCCCTTACTACTGAAAATAATACAAACAGGCAAAAAAGAAACTGAAACTCCAACACGGATGCCCTATCTCTATCATCCTAAAAATCTACTTCTAGTGCTGTGACCCTATGTGTTTCGATTTGACCAAAACAAAACTCATATCTGAAAGATCTTAAGTCTTGGGATAAGATTAACCTGTTTCCCGAACTTCTTCTGTTTCATCACTTAGATCTAGGGATTCAAATTCTTCGAGTATTACATAGGTCCATTCAGGGGCCTTGTACCTTCTATTTAAATTCCTCAATCTTGGACTTCTTCGAGTTATTTTAGCTAAAGTTTGTTTAGATCGTGTTTGACTTGTAATTTCATTTACTTGTTCTGGTCTCTTTTCTGTTTTTCTCAAATGATATTTTAATTTCTTTACTCCAGTTGGCCAATTGTCTCCCTTTCTGATTCTTTTGATTTGTACTGCACTTTCACCTTCTTTATCTCCTCTCAAAGTTCTTTTAATTTCACTTAATCTAGGCACAATCTGTTCTCGTTCTCTGTTTTCTGTGCTTGAACCTTCCTTTACTTCCACCTGCTCAGGTCTTATCGTACTTTGTTCTTCTTCTTCCTGAGCTTGTTCTTCTAATTCTATCTGACCCTGTTCAGGTCTTACTTCATATTGGTCCTTTTCTGCCTGAACTTGTTCTTCTAACTCTATCTGATCCTGTTCAGGTCTTTTTTCAAACTTTTCTTCTTCTACCTGAACGTGTTCTTCTAATATTCCCTCCTCAGGTTCCTGAAAGTCTTTTTCTATTTCCACCTGAGTGTGTTCTTCTTTCCCTGTCTCTTCCTGACTACTTTCCTGTCTTTTCAGTTCTGTTCTTCTTCTTGTTTCAATAGCATCATCAATTACTTCAATCACTGGTATCCACTCTTCCTGACTTGTACTTGGCTGTTCGTCATATGGTTGTCTTTCAGAATCTATTACTCTAGATTCTTCAATTTCACAACTTACAACTCCTGACGCTTCAGCCTGTTCAGTCAGTGGTTGCTCTTGTTGTTCTGATGGGCTCTGAACTCTTCTGGTATGACTGGCATGAATCCAATTGGGCAAACCTGCACACTTCACTGCTGTGGTAGTGACTAGTATGACTTGACGCGGTTTATCCCACCTTGGTGCTATGCACGACTTTCTTGCATGTTTCTTCACTAGCACCCAATCTCCAGGATTCAAATCATGTGCTTGGTCTGGCTGTCTTTCAACTGCGTCTTCTCCAACCTGGCGAGAGACAGAACGCACCATTTCAGCAAATCCTTTGCAATAGTCCAATACCAGATCATCAGTTATATTCATTAATTTATTTCCAGGAATAAATGCCTGTCTCATTGCTCTTCCCATGAGAACTTCATGTGGGCTCATTCCTGTTTTTCTGTCTGGAATACTTCTGAGACCCATCAATACAAGAGGTAATGCATCTGGCCATTTCAGCATTGTGGATGCACACACCTTCCCTAATCTTGACTTGATTGTGCCATTTAGCTGCTCAACTATTCCAGAAGCCTCTGGACGATAAGCACAGTGCAGTTTTTGTTCAATGTTAAATGCAGCACAGATTAATCGAATTATTTCATTATTAAAATGAGGGCCTCTATCTGATTCAGTAAAGTAATCAGTAAAAATTTTATTTGATTCAGACCTCAACTGAGATCAACAAATACAGGGTTAAAATTATTATTATTGGATTTAAAATGATTAAGATGGTAAAACTTTTGCTTTTAAAACATACTATAAAATGGAGCTGTAACAATATTCTATCGCCTATCCATACAACATTCAATAAAAATAAGATAAGATCTTCTGATTGTACGTTTTAACTTTAAAACAGCTTCATAAAGCTTTTTAAAAACTTAAACAAGTTATGGCATACAAATTCATTAACAGGAGAGTTACACAACGTAATTAAATCTTGGGCCAAGAATGCGTTATACTTTAATTGAATTGGAATTATATAACGTCGTCGTGCCGCTACTATACTCGCGTTAGGACAGATTAGTAAAACGTGAAGCAAATCTTGTCGGCCACCTTTGCATAATTCGCAAATACCTTTGGGGTTATTAGTACCTTCCCAGCTAGCTAAGAATGTTGCTAAAGGGAGTATGGCCAAACGTAAGAGAAGAATACAGCGCCTTACTCCGTGCTCTAGTTGAAAACGTAAGTAGGGAGCATAGGTTTTAAATTCTATTTGTTCTGCATACCCTTTATAATGCTTTATTTGAACGCAATGTTCTTTATCCAATTCATAACTGATTCTAGGGGCCAAATGTTTTAAAAACAATTTCAAGTGTGCTGGGGACCACTCCTGTAAAAGTGCAACAGTGCATTGAGAAACCTCAAAGGCTTTTACCATATTCCTATTAAAAGTATACCCTGACGCTTCCTCTCTAAAAGTCTCCAATTTTAACAAATGCCTTAAGGTGTCTGGCGCTGCATGTAGTAAATTGTATGCCCACCTAATAATATTTGAAATTACTCTAGCAGAGATTCCTGTTATCGATAGCTCAAGACGTAGGGCTTGAACTGGTACCGACTGCGACACTTTTAACAATTTGCAGAGTATGGTTCCTTCCTTTACAGCACAGCACAGATTAATCGAATTATTTCATTATTAAAATGAGGGCCTCGATCTGATTCCAAAGTGACTGGAAAACCAAAACGTGGTATTAACTCCCTCAACAACAATTTAGCAACTGTAAGAGCGTCATTTCTTCGAGTGGGATACGCTTCCACCCATCTTGAGAAAAGGCATACTATGACAAGTATATATTTCAGTCCATTGCTAGGGGGCAACTCAATAAAATCCAACTGCAATCTGGTGAAGGGTCCTTCTGCCTTTCCAATCTTTCCCCAAATAACCACTGTCTTCCTTCCTGGATTTTGTTGCTGACAGGTTAGGCATCTTTGGCAAAGGCTCTCTGCGACTACCCTGAATTTCGGATTGTACCAACTCTGTCTGAATAGCCTGATCATTGAGTCTCTCCCTATGTGCGTTGCTCCATGATACACTCTTGCCATTTTTGAAAGCAACTAATCTGGCATGACTGGTCTTCCATCTAAATACACCCATACCTCATCTAGTGGTCTCTTTGTACAAGCTGCCCTTATCCAAATTTCCTTTTCCTCAACTTCTTCCTGCAATTCTCTAATCTCGTCCCATGTTTCTGGTACTGAGAAAAACATAAGTTGGCATCTGGTTTCACCCGTTTCAATTTTTCTGTGTATGGCAACTGTATTTTTGGCACAGTATTGAGCCACTTGGTCAGCATATCTATTGCCAGCAGTCACATAGTCATTTCCTGACTGATGTGCAGCGCATTTTACAACTGCTATCTCTTTTGGCAATTGTAATGCTTCCAGCAAATCCTTCACATTTTTGCTGTTTCTAATAGGAGATCCTGAAGAAGTCAGAAATCCCCTCTGCATCCAGAGCTGGCCAAAATCATGCACAACCCTGAACCCATATTGACTGTCCGTAAATATGGTTACTCTCCAATTTTTCCCCTTTTTGCATGCCACCGTTAGGGCTACCAATTCAGCTACTTGTGCAGATTTGACTCCCGGTAAACAGGATGCTTCAATTACCCCAGATATCTTACAAACAGCATATGCAGCACTTAATCCTCCTTCTTGTGTCCTGAGGCAGGACCCATCTACAAATAACTCATGGTCAGCCTCTTTCAAAGGTGACTCCTTTATGTCTGGACGGGGCTTAGTACATAATTCAGTTACGTCCAGACAATCATGATCACTTTCATCTTTCACTTCTTCATTACATGGGTCTGGTAGTAGGGTAGCTGGGTTCATGATCGTACACCGTATCACTGTCTTGTTCTCAGCTCCCAAAATCACTCTTTCATACTTAGTCAATCGACTAGGGGTGAGATGTTGTGTTCTTGTTCTTGTCAAAAGAATCTCAACTGAGTGTGGAACATAAACCGTTACCGGATGTCCCATCACTATCGACTCACTTTGCTCCAGACTCATACAAGTAGCAGCTACTGCTTTTAAGCAGCCAGGTAATGCTGAAGCCACTGGATCCAATGTAGCTGAAAAATATGCCACTGGAGGTCGACTCAATCCATGTCTCTGTGTTAAGACTGAAAGTGCACAATTTTCTCTCTCACAACAAAATAATGCAAAGTCTTTTGAATAATCAGGCATGCCCAAAGCAGGAGCCTCACACAAACAATTTCGCAGTTTCACAAATGCCTCTATGCAGTCATCATTCCAATCAATCAGATCTTTTGCTCTTTTCCGGGTCATTTGTATTAATGGTTTCGCTAACATAGAAAAACCATTAATCCATTGCCTACAGTACCCAACCACTCCCAGGAACATTCTCATTTCTCTCTGAGTCTGTGGCAATTGCATTTCTTTGATTATTTTTATTCTTTCCGGTGTCACTTTTCTAACTCCTCTTTCTATTTTATGCCCTAAATATCTAACTTCTTGTTGACAGAACTGTAATTTTTCTGGAGACACCTTGTGTCCTCCTTCAGCCAAATGGTTCAGTAATGCAATTGTGTCTGTGACACAATCTTCTCGTGTTTTTGATGCCACCAGTAGGTCATCAATATACTGAACCAGAACAGATTTTCCAGGCATAATCAATGATTCTAGACACTTTTTCAAAATCTGATTAAAAATTGAGGGACTCTCTGTGTACCCTTGAGAAACTCGACACCATGCATAAATACAATCCTCAAACTTAAACGTAAAAAGATGCTGGCTGTCTGGGTGCAAAGGAATAGAACAAAACGCTTGGCATAAATCAATGAATGTAAACCAGCCTGCATTCCAAGGTATCTGATAAAGGATTACTGCTGGATTTGGCACTATTGGACAACAGGGAACTACAATTGTAGTTATTTTTCGTAAATCCTGCACTTTTCTATACTTTCCGCTAGGCGTTTTCAGTCCCATTATTGGCGAATTACAAGGACTACCGATCACTAAGCCTGGGCGTAGTTCGCGAAGTAGCGCTACGCGAAGCTACGCAAAGTGCAGTTCGCACTACGCGTAGCACTACGCGAACTGCGTAGTGCGCTGTTCGCAATGATTGCACAGTGCCGGATGCTTGTCCGCACTGTGCAATCATTGAAAACGGCATCTTGCACAGTGCAAGCTGTCTTTTACTGCCGCTCGAGTAGATTTTTACTCGAGCGGCAGCTTTCTTAACGCGGACTGGTAGTTTCTCATCGCGAGCGGTCGCGAGCATACGCGACCACTCGCAATGAGAAACCTGACCTCCCCCCGTTGAGAATCTCACCGGGAGGTTTATTTTCCACGCTCGCGATCGGCAACTTGATGTTGCTGATCGCGAACGAGGAAAAAGTCTCGCCGGGATGTCATTTTGCTTGCTCGCGGTCGCCAACTTGAGGTTGAGGACCGCGAGCAAGCAAAATGACCGCTGCACTACGCTACGCTACGCGTGTTTGCACTGTGCTACGTGCAATTCGCGTTGTGCGAAGTAGCGCAAACTTCGCAAACTACGCGAGCGTAGCGTAGTGCTTTGTCCAGGGTTACGGATCACTTCTTTTAAAATACCTTGTTTAACCATTCGTTCAAGTTCTGGAATAATTCCTGCTTTTACTTCTGGACTCATCTTGTACTGTCGGGTATTTGGATACACCGCACCTTCTTTCACTGTCACTTTGACTGGGTCTATATTTGTCATTAACCCAATGTCTTTTCCTGTAAAATCCCACACTTCTGGATTAACTGTGGCTCTCAACTCTTCTGGTAATTCATTTTCAGTCACTAGTGAAAACATTTCATCTACTTCCGTTCCCTGTTTGGCTAACATCATCTTGTATACAACATCTTCATCAGGGGTTTGGAAAGTGACACCATCTGGTATACAATAGATTGTGCAGTTCATCTTGCACAATAGATCTCTTCCCAACAGATTTACAGGACTGGAATCACAAACTACGAACCGATGCATTTCTTTAAAGCTTCCAATGTGCACCTCCATTGGTTTTGTGATTGGGGTTCTAATCTGTTGGTTAGACACGCCTACAACTTGGATTGATTCTTCTGAGAGGGGTAGGTTTGGGATGTCTGCTGTTCTCACAGTAGACCTGGTAGCACCAGTATCCAATAGGAAAGTAATGTCTTTACCTTCTACTTTCCCATCAACAAATGGACCTGACTGATCTACCGGCAAGGATGCGCCAAGCACGCACTCCTCTTCCTCCCCCCTCAGGCACCGTCATTGTGAGTAATCCAAATTTTCCTCATCATTCTGTAACAAATATTGTGTAATTATTCTATTATTCTTTCCACTTTCTCCTTGAAATCTGGTGTTCGCACTGAAACTTTGATGATTCACAAAATTTGGCATAGGAGCTGGTGGCACCTGATACTGTGGAGTAACTACCTGCTGCTGTTGATTCATAAGTACTTCATTCTGCATCTGTGGGATTAAATTTGATTTGGCCCATTATTACTCTTATTATTCTGAGTACTCTTACACTCGTTCTTCCAATGTCCAAGCTTTCCGCACGCATGACAAGGAAACTTCTTTTTCGCTTCTTCTCTGTCCATTCGTCCCTTATATTTATTACCATTCGCTCCTTGATCATTCTGACTCTTCTCTTTCACTTGATTATTATTTTGGGCATTTGTTTTATCCTCCTGTTGTTCTGCCAATTTTACTTGTGCCCACATCATTTTCTCCTTTAGCTTTCTACGCCTGGCCTCAATGTCATCTCCGCAATATTTCGCGTACTTTAAAATCTCATCCACTGTCTTGCTTTGCCAACACAACATGTGCTGCTGTATCATCTGACTAATCTCTGGTTTCAAACCATTTACAAACCAATACACAAAATATCCCATATCCTTATCACCGATATTCTCAAAACCACTCTACTGCCTCTCATATTATGCATGTACAGATTCATTTGGTTCTTGAGTTGTCCTATCTATTTTTACCCAATCTGTTTCTTGCCTTTTGCGCATGCGCAAGATTTTCCCTCCAAGCGTTGAGACGTCATACTACGTAAATGCAGTAGACGCATGCGCAGTAAAGATCCCTTGTTAGAGTGCATTTTAGTCCTTCGTTCATTTTGTCAAAGTTAGTAAACACATATGCAAGCTTCGTTGTCCCGTGTGTCTTTCGAAAATGCGAATTATTAATTACAATCACATAGTTAGTAATTCGTTAGTGAGTTAAAACGAAAGGATTGCTTTCGAGCAAGTCTCATTTACGAGTCCTTGCTCCATCAGGAGTAAGTCAGAATTTACTCAATGGAGAGACACAAAGCTTACAGAACCCCGCCCGTTTGAACTCCACCTAAATTTGGTACACATTTCTTTTCTGCACCATCCACGACCTCCCAACGCCCAGAATAAAACCTACAGGTTACTGTAGTAACTCCAAATCCAGTTCCTTTTGCTAATCCAGAGCGTTTTAGTGGGGATACTTTCCGTTTTGCCTCATTCGTGAGTCAATGTCAATTGCATTTTTTGTGCAAACCTCAAGTCTTTGCCACCGATACTGCCAAGACCGCCTTTGTGATTTCTTATTTAGGTGGCGTGGCTGCGAATTGGTCAATACCCTTAATTGAAAATGACGACCCGTTGTTACATAATTTTACATAATTTAAAAATACCATGACAAGCCTCTTTTCATGTCACGTCTTCACAGTAGCGGACCGTGGTGGGAGTGCTGCCTGAACACCTGTAATAACCTCTCATATTATGCATGTACAGATTCATTTGGTTCTTGAGTTGTCCTATCTATTTTTACCCAATCTGTTTCTTTAGGAGGAATTTTCCCTTTCAAATACGTAATCACTTGGTGATACTTTTTCATCACCTCCTCCGAGGGTGCTCCTGTCTTTGGGTCTCTAGCATACTCCTCATTAGGCCAGTCAATTGTAATTTTACATTCCGTCCATAAATCAGCAGGTACTACTATATCAAATAGACCATCCAAATCCTTCAATAAAACCTTTGAAACCTTCACAAATCTCTCTACCTGTTTATACCATTCAACTGGTTTTTCTCTCAGCTTTGGGAAATCATTTGTAAATGACAAAATATCTTGTCTACTCCAAGGAACATGAACATATCCTCCTCCGGGAACCTCTCTCATTGGACACAATTTTTCCACTTTGCTTGATTCTCTTACTGGAAATGCAGCTGCTGCTTCTCTCGCTTGTACTTCCTCTTTCTTTCTTATCCATCTAATTCTCCATTTATCAATGTCTCCCCATTTTCGCAAAATGCTCATTAATGCCTTTATCTGTAGTCTCTTTCCAGAAGCATTTACACTTTCTAAATCTTTATCAGTAAAGTCCACTCGATATGGTTTCTGTAACAACTTTGATTTCCTATGTCTATTCCAATCTCTGAAGCAACTTCAGTCAATTTCTCATGAAATACCCTTGCTCTCCTGGTTATGCTCTTACATAAAAATAATAATTCTTCTTCATTGTAAGCATTCAATCTTTCTGTGCCCACACATCCTGTCATCATCTCTTCCAATTCCACTTTCAATCTGCTGATGTCTAGAATCCTTGGTGTTGGGTTCTGATTATCTCTTTCCTGTGCCCATCTTTCTATATCTTCAGAGGTAACTACTGTTGTGCCTCCAGTTCCAGTATGAACCAAAGGTCTTCTTTCTCTCAAATTCATGGGCGTAACTCTTTTTTGAGTTTCTGTCAAAGGTTCCACATTAGGGAGGTCCATTAATGAAATAATTGACTCACTTTCGCTAACCTGATCTTCTGTAATTATTATCTCTTTCCTAGGACTATTTAATGGAATTGTCACAGGTTGTGGTTTTTGGCAAATCTTTTTATCTCCATACAACGGGATTACTGGACCAATGGTCACTGGTACTGTCAAAGCTTCAGTATTCAAATTTAATTGACTTATTTTCTGAACTAGTTCTTCTCTAGTTTTGTTTAAAACATCCCTTTCATTATCCTGCAACACTCTATTATATGACGTATCATGTAAAATCTGTGGGGTCAATGGCATTCCCATTACTGGTGCACTTGGGGTAACCTTACTAGTTGCTTCTTGATACGGCGGTGGATTTTTAATTAAAATATCTTCTAACAATTCGTCATCTGATTCACCATATCCTGCTGTATTCATGTGTTTCGTTTTCTCCTTACACTTTCCTCCAGACTGTTCCTCAACCATTAACACTGGATATAAACCTTCTGATACCATAGCTCTCCTCCATTGTTTCATCTGCCCTTCGCGTGACTCAAGCAAGTGTCTTGGAAAGAATCCTCTATATCTCCCACCTCTGCATTTCTCTCTGCTCATATGACTCAGTCTCCCATTCTTCCAAAGCCTCATATTGAGTTAACCTAGGTCTAGGTTCTAAATCATTCATCTTCAATCTCAAATTCTGAAGAATCCTCCCATTAAACGTACCATCTTTAGGAAATGCTAACACTCCATCATCCTTCGTATATTCTATCCAGTTTTCCAACCACACGCAAGTATGATAACCTCTTTCCATCATCATGAAAGATGCTGGTGTTTTCGGTGGCGGAATAGGAATTCCCTTTCTGGTCCACACAGGCTTATCTTTTACAAAGAAATTCTTAATATTCTTTATAAATGACATCTTTCTTTTCTCTCCATACATCCTTGAAGAACGATGTATAAAATTGTATTCTGCAAACCCTTGAAATCTTCTACCTGTACGTCTTGCACTAACAGTCAAATCAAAATCCCTCATACAATCTCTTTCTCTACCAATCCTAATGCGGCTTCTAACTAGCTATCCAATTAAAATCAGGCTCACACTCGTGATCTGACCAATGCCAGCGTGGCCTTTTTCTGACGTCAGTTCTGCTCCTTACTACTGACCCCTCCTTTACAAGGCTGCTCCCGTCACACGCCCGCTATTTCTACCAATCCCAGTGCGGCTCACTGTGACGTCAGTACAACTCCAGCAACTGACCCTCCCTTCACAAAGTAATGCAAAAACCTATTTTTCAATATTTTCTTTAAAATTCTTTGTTATTAACGACATAAAACATTCGCTACTCTGTCTGTTCCACTTGATCAAAGGATAGTTTATTTCTTTCCACTGCGAGTAAAACCTTCCGCTTACTCTTCATATAAGCTCCAGAGAACCTGCTACTCCTCCGATGTCACCCGTTTTGGGAGGTTTTGAGACCAAAGTTTCACCAGCGAACTCCTTTTGCTGTCAATCGAGCTTGGAAGAACCTGCTACTCCTTCAGGGTTACCCTTTCTAGGTGATATAACGCCTAAAGTTTCACTAGCGAACTCTTTGCTATCAATCACTCTCACTTTTACGCAGAAAATAGTCCCTACTTTAACACTGCCAGCCCTACCTAGCTTCTCAGTGTTATTCCAACAGACGAGTAACTTCACTGCAGTGTGGTTTCTATCGCCACCCGCTATTCATTCCCCGGGAATTTTCCAGACAACATAAAACAAGACGCTAACTCTTTTTGTTAAACATAAATCAAAAATCAATAATCTATACTTATCACCAAACTAGTCAATAACAACCATAACTCTGCTACCAGAAAACTGATCTAGCAGTGTACTAACAACAGACTACTACCATATACTCACCTGGGCCCATATAACCTCTTCCACTAATAGCTAGTAGACCGCTGGAGCTTGTAGTTTATAGGTTTCATAATTTCAGGATTTAGTTATTTCTTCTTCCTAACTAAACCTTTCACTGATCAAAAGTTCTTTCCTCTGGTCAATGGACCATTAGTTGAACTAGTTGATGGTGATAATTAACTTAACTTATTAAACATTCTTTAAGAATAAAATAATCACAGACTCTGGAAGTTTTAAAATCTTTATCTAAATTATTTGCACGTGAACCATCTCAAAGTTTCAGTACAAACACCCTCATTCGTAAGAGTGTCCATTCAATCAATAATCAATAAGCAAAAATATTTCAGGCTCTCACAATAACTATGCTTAGAAAGGAGAGGACAGAGAGAAAAGTACATCTAGCAATACAATGAATTTATATTTACCCAGAATGGTGCGAAGACCAACCCCCTGGCCAAAGGGCTGGTAAGGGTCCCCCAGGATAGATCAGGAGACAAAGACTTCAGGACAGGAATCAGGACAGGATACTTCACCTCTCTAAATACCGACAACTGCATCGCACCCCTCTCTGACACTCTCTTCCTCCTCGTGGTTCTTCCGCGATCTTCTTTCTAACCCAATCAATTTAAGATGAAAGTCTCTGCATCCAGTTTCTTCATCAGCGTCTCACAACATCAGCACCACCCACAGCACCGACAGCTTCCCGAGCTCATCGCCTCAGCTCCCGTGTCTGCTGCTGCTCCCCGTGTCTGCTGCTGCTCCCCGTGCCTGCTTCTCTCTCTAACTAACTAAAACTACCTGTTATACCTTTCAATATTCACGTACCACCCATTAATGTTTCAATTTCATAAAATACTAACTCTGATTGGTCAGGCGAGGGGGGATGATCATCGCACCATGCTTACATTTCACTTATTTCATTTGAACCATTGTTCCCAAACCCATCCCCTTAACCTTTATTAAATCATTTCCTTTCCCATACATCTCCAAACTTTATTAACACAAAATGTTTCAACTTTATGAATAAGGCTTCTTCATATGAACTCTTCACCCTCATCTTCCCAGGGCACATCTTCTCTGGCCTTGGACGCGTGACAAATCCTTACTCATCCTTCCTTATTCTTTCTCATCTGCGCAAGTGCGGGATCAAGTCAGTCAGCTCAATTCAGACAAGTGTGGTAGGCCCAAATGCGCACTAATAATAAAGTCAAAAGAAGAAATGTTATTCTCAAAAATAAATGGTTTCACTGTATACCGCCAACCTCTACTCTAACCCACTTTAATTATTATTACCCTTTCTGCGTTTGCGTTAATATAAAACTTATTTTCTATTTAGTCAAGCAGGTGCCATGCATGTGAGTTTCAAGCTGCCATTTTAATGCCTTTTGCGCATGCGCAATATTTTCCCTCCAAGCGTTGAGACGTCATACTACGTAAATGCAGTAGACGCATGCGCAGTAAAGATCCCTTGTTAGAGTGCATTTTAGTCCTTCGTTCATTTTGTCAAAGTTAGTAAACACATATGCAAGCTTCGTTGTCCCGTGTGTCTTTCGAAAATGCGAATTATTAATTACAATCTCATAGTTAGTAATTCATTAGTGAGTTAAAACGAAAGGATTGCTTTCGAGCAAGTCTCATTTACGAGTCCTTGCTCCATCAGGAGTAGGTCAGAATTTACTCAATGGAGAGACACAAAGCTTACAGAACCCCGCCCGTTTGAACTCCACCTAAATTTGGTACACATTTCTTTTCTGCACCATCCACGACCTCCCAACGCCCAGAACAAAACCTACAGGTTACTGTAGTAACTCCAAATCCTGTTCCTTTTGCTAATCCAGAGCGTTTTAGTGGGGATACTTTCCATTTTGCCTCATTCGTGAGTCAATGTCAATTGCATTTTTTGTGCAAACCTCAAGTCTTTGCCACCGATACTGCCAAGACCGCCTTTGTGATTTCTTATTTAGGTGGTGTGGCCGAGAATTGGTCAATACCCTTAATTGAAAATGGCGACCCGTTGTTACATAATTTTACAGAATTTAAAAATGCCATGACAAGCCTTGTCTTGTGGTTTGCGGCGGCCTGGCCCTGGCCTGCCTTGCTGGGTTGTCCTGGGCCTGGCTGCCATGCTGCTTTTCTTTGCACACGTTACTCTGAGCTGTTGTTCTATCAACCTCTGCTCTTGCCATGTTATTTTAGCGCTGTCTGCATTTTCTGTCTCTCACCTTTTCTCCTGTTCGGTTTGGGCTCAGACTGCACAACATGTACAAGGTCGAATAACAGCATCTCCTTGTTCTTGCTGATTTGGCCTGTCCCTCGCACCTAGACATAATATTATGTACAGCTGCCATGGAGAAATTAGTGTGCTTTTAATATTGCGGTTCGCCCGCTCTAGACACAGTTGGAGAAAATCTTTCCAGGGAGAAGAGCTGTGATTGTCTGCTGATGTAGTTTTGCATCTAGAGACTGAGGTATGGGGGTTCGCTAGTCAAAGCCCAGAGGTCTTCTATTTTTATAATAAACTAGCTTACAGCACGGGGAGGGTGGTAATGTTAGTTAGACATATATCCACTGCTTTATGAAATGCTTTCCCCGTTTGTATTCTATGGAGTTGTAACCATGCTGATTATATTATTCATATGCATTATGATAATAGTACTGACACGTGTACTGTATCTTAGAGCACGTAAGTTGAAATAAACATTTGAACTACACAGTGTCTCTTATTACGCACGTTGTGGACAGGTACGAGTGAGTGACGAAAGAGTGTTCTTGCCTCTGCGAGTCCTGAGAGAGAGATACCGTGTTCTGGGTTGTCTAATCATTGGTACATTGGTGCTAATGGGACGCTAAGGCTAGTTGGGTTGGGGTTTTGGGTGCTAAGGTCTATGGTTGGCTCACCACTATATTCGAGGTCCTATTATCCTGTGCATAGCTCTGTAAGTGCAGAAACCTTATGACATGGCGCGACCAACGAGTGCGGCAGCTTATCTGCGGGACGCTTGAGTAGTACTTGTGCTTGTCCACAATACCCTCACGTACGCTTCCGGAAGCGTGTTTGACTGCGATACCTCCTATATTGAAGTTTTTGTAGGTTCTTTCAAGCTTGAAGTTGTTAAAAAGTTTCTTAAACATAACCCTTTTTGTGCTGCCTCTTGTAAGGTTGTCGAATAATCCCGTTAGTAATGGCGGGTATAGACATAGCGGCGCATAGCCGCACAGCACTCCGGGATCACTTACGGGTGTATGGAGTGCCCGACACGGGAGTTGATCTAGTCTTTGTGGTTCAAGCCGATCCGGCTTTCCACTTTGAGGTGTTCTACTCTTGGATCACTTTTCCAGCGGTGGACGCGAACGATAATCTGTTCCATGAATATGAACCCACTAATGTTCCCGCTGTCTATCGACCGTATACTACTCTTGAAGTACCGCTCACGGCTTGGCAACACCGTGTTTGGTTTAATGGCGCCCTCCCACAACCGACTACCACGGTTCGTTTAGGCCCCTTATCTATTGAGGGGGCCACTTGGCCTGTTTTGGCCGGGTACACCCCACATCCGCGTTATATGACTATACCAGTCGCGGAACTGCGCACTACGTATGCGGCCTTGGTGCAGGTGCATCAAGCTTTAGTGCGATATGTTACAGGCAGCATCCATGGAGCCGCTCCTGGAGTTGCCGGCCAACCAGCTGCTGCAAGCGGAGTGACCATAAGTCCTGTCATGGTGAATTCGGTGATGGGCAAACGTCCACAAAATAAGGATGATTTTCCTTATTGGCTTGCAGAAAAATTTGACCAGTTGGAGGCAGTTTTTCCACATACAACCCCAGTGGATAAACATCGTATTTTAACGATTAGTTTGCCAAAGACTTAATTCCCGAGTTGACAGCATGTGACAACTGGGGTAAGGTATTCGCAGCAGTATATTCTAAATGTTTTGGTACTCCTTCCATGACGGTTCTCCCTCCGTAATTAAAAAAGTATAGGATGAACATGGCCCTGAAGCGGCTGTGGAATTAGGGATGAGACTGGTGGGAGTGTTTGAAGTAGTAGCTGAGCTGATCCTTGCGAATGTCAAGGGCGATGCAGTGAACTTTCAAGTAGCGAACGCTTTGGCTCTGGTCCCAGAATTGGACAGGCCTCGCGAATTACCGAAAATTATTACCCAGGCTTACAAAACTATTGGTAGAAATAGCCTGGGTAACAAACCTTTTGCAAAACAGCAAACACAATCGCAACAACAACAGCAACAACAAACCAAATCTCAATCTGAGAAAGATGAGAAACCAGTCTTCACTAAAAAGAGCTGGAGGCTGAAAAAACAGGGTAAGCAACAAAAGAAGCCGGGGTCGAGAGGCGCATCCCCGGTTTCAGTTTCTTCTGAGCGCACTTATGATTTACGCGATAGAGCGAGAATTAAATCACCGGATAGGTTTCAGATCCCTGATGCGCGTTCTCCTCGTTCTTCACAGGCACAGACTTCGTCACAGGCCGGTGGAGGAGACCGCCAGGATAGAGGAAGGGACCGAGAGGCTCCCCAGGGACAAGACCAACCTCGACAACAAGTCAGAGGAAAAGCGGAAGACTTTCAACGTTTCCGACCACAATTTCAGAAGAAGAAAGTTGCCGCTGTAACAGCGAAATATGCCACAGACGGTGAGAACGAGGCTCCTGAATTGAACGTGGGCAGTAACCCTCCTAGACAGCGCCGCGGAAGTTACCATAGTGCGGGAGGCGCTACGTCCTCATATGGAGGTGACAGCAACTGAAACATTCATTACTGTCGAGACAGCTGACACAAGAGTGGCACCCCCTGATCGACTTTTTAATATTGTCATTCAAATTGAAGGTGATATACAGCGCATTATTAAAGGGATTTTTTGGGAACATCTAACTTCTACATTTCTGGATTGATGTGGCATGCCTCGCTGACCCTCGTTGTTCGTTGGGTCTTTTTGGTTTTTGTCCCTCTCCCTCATAGTGACTGTATGACCTCACAACTTTTATGTTCTGCTCGGCCTATTTGAACTCTATCTTCCTCCTTTATCTAGTCCGATGGACTGACCAGGGGAGGGTGTCTTGTGGTTTGCGGCGGCCTGGCCCTGGCCTGCCTTGCTGGGTTGTCCTGGGCCTGGCTGCCATGCTGCTTTTCTTTGCACACGTTACTCTGAGCTGTTGTTCTATCGACCTCTGCTCTTGCCATGTTATTTTAGCGCTGTCTGCATTTTCTGTCTCTCACCTTTTCTCCTGTTCGGTTTGGGCTCAGACTGCACAACATGTACAAGGTCGAATAACAGCATCTCCTTGTTCTTGCTGATTTGGCCTGTCCCTCGCACCTAGACATAATATTATGTACAGCTGCCATGGAGAAATTAGTGTGCTTTTAATATTGCGGTTCGCCCGCTCTAGACACAGTTGGAGAAAACCTTTCCAGGGAGAAGAGCTGTGATTGTCTGCTGATGTAGTTTTGCATCTAGAGACTGAGGTATGGGGGTTCGCTAGTCAAAGCCCAGAGGTCTTCTATTTTTTTAATAAACTAGCTTACAGCACGGGGAGGGTGGTAATGTTAGTTAGACATATATCCACTGCTTTATGAAATGCTTTCCCGTTTGTATTCTATGGAGTTGTAACCATGCTGATTATATTATTCATATGCATTATGATAATAGTACTGACACGTGTACTGTATCTTAGAGCACGTAAGTTGAAATAAACATTTGAACTACACAGTGTCTCTTATTACGCACGTTGTGGACAGGTACGAGTGAGTGACGAAAGAGTGTTCTTGCCTCTGCGAGTCCTGAGAGAGAGATACCGTGTTCTGGGTTGTCTAATCATTGGTACATTGGTGCTAATGGGACGCTAAGGCTAGTTGGGTTGGGGTTTTGGGTGCTAAGGTCTATGGTTGGCTCACCACTATATTCCGAGGTCCTATTATCCTGTGCATAGCTCTGTAAGTGCAGAAACCTTATGACAGCCTCTTTTCATGTCATGTCTTCACAGTAGCGGACCGTGGTGGGAGTGCTGCCTGAACACCTGTAATAACCTCTCATATTATGCATGTGCAGATTCATTTGGTTCTTGAGTTGTCCTATCTATTTTTACCCAATCTGTTTCTTTAGGAGGAATTTTCCCTTTCAAATATGTAATCACTTGGTGATACTTTTTCATCACCTCCTCCGAGGGTGCTCCTGTCTTTGGGTCTCTAGCATACTCCTCATTAGGCCAGTCAATTATAATTTTACATTCCGTCCATAAATCAGCAGGTACTACTATATCAAATAGACCATCCAAATCCTTCAATAAAACCTTTGAAACCTTCACAAATCTTTCTACCTGTTTATACCATTCAACTGGTTTTTCTCTCAGCTTTGGGAAATCATTTGTAAATGACAAAATATCTTGTCTACTCCAAGGAACATGAACATATCCTCCTCCGGGAACCTCTCTCATTGGACACAATTTTTCCACTTTGCTTGATTCTCTTACTGGAAATGCAGCTGCTGCTTCTCTCGCTTGTACTTCCTCTTTCTTTCTTATCCATCTAATTCTCCATTTATCAATGTCTCCCCATTTTCGCAAAATGCTCAGTAATTCCTTTATCTGTAGTCTCTTTCCAGAAGCATTTACACTTTCTAAATCTTTATCAGTAAAGTCCACTCGATATGGTTTCTGTAACAACTTTGATTTCCCTATGTCTATTCCAATCTCTGAAGCAACTTCAGTCAATTTCTCATGAAATACCCTTGCTCTCCTGGTTATGCTCTTACATAAAAATAATAATTCTTCTTCATTGTAAGCATTCAATCTTTCTGTGCCCACACATCCTGTCATCATCTCTTCCAATTCCACTTTCAATCTGCTGATGTCTAGAATCCTTGGTGTTGGGTTCTGATTATCTCTTTCCTGTGCCCATCTTTCTATATCTTCAGAGGTAACTACTGTTGTGCCTCCAGTTCCAGTATGAACCAAAGGTCTTCTTTCTCTCAAATTCATGGGCGTAACTCTTTTTTGAGTTTCCGTCAAAGGTTCCACATTAGGGAGGTCCATTAATGAAATAATTGACTCACTTTCGCTAACCTGATCATCTGTAATTATTATCTCTTTCCTAGGACTATTTAATGGAATTGTCACAGGTTGTGGATTCTGGCAAATCTTTTTATCTCCATACAACGGGATTACTGGACCAATGGTCACTGGTACTGTCAAAGCTTCAGTATTCAAATTTAATTGACTTATTTTCTGAACTAGTTCTTCTCTAGTTTTATTTAAAACATCCCTTTCATTATCCTGTAACACTCTGTTATATGACGTATCATGTAAAATCTGTGGGGTCAATGGCATTCCCATTACTGGTGCACTTGGGGTAACCTTACTAGTTGCTTCTTGATACGGCGGTGGATTTTTAATTAAAATATCTTCTAACAATTTGTCATCTGATTCACCATATCCTGCTGTATTCATGTGTTTCGTTTTCTCCTTACACTTTCCTCCAGACTGTTCCTCAACCATTAACACTGGATATAAACCTTCTGATACCATAGCTCTCCTCCATTGTTTCATCTGCCCTTCGCGTGACTCATGCAAGTGTCTTGGAAAGAATCCTCTATATCTCCCACCTCTGCATTTCTCTCGTTCATATGACTCAGTCTCCCATTCTTCCAAAGCCTCATATTGAGTTAACCTAGGTCTAGGTACTAAATCATTCATCTTCAATCTCAAATTCTGAAGAATCCTCCCATTAAACGTACCATCTTTAGGAAATGCTAACACTCCATCATCCTTCGTATATTCTATCCAGTTTTCCAACAACACGCAAGTATGATAACCTCTTTCCATCATCATGAAAGATGCTGGTGTTTTCGGTGGTGGAATAGGAATTCCCTTTCTGGTCAACACAGGCTTATCTTTTACAAAGAAATTCTTAATATTCTTTATAAATGACATCTTTCTTTTCTCTCCATACATCCTTGAAGAACGATGTATAAAATTGTATTCTGCAAACCCTTGAAATCTTCTACCTGTACGCCTTGCACTAACAGTCAAATCAAAATCCCTCATACAATCTCTTTCTCTACCAATCCTAATGCGGCTTCTAACTAGCTATCCAATTAAAATCAGGCTCACACTCGTGATCTGACCAATGCCAGCGCGGCCTTTTTCTGACGTCAGTTCTGCTCCTTACTACTGACCCCTCCTTTACAAGGCTGCTCCCGTCACACGCCCGCTGTTTCTACCAATCCCAGTGCGGCTCACTGTGACGTCAGTACAACTCCAGCAACTGACCCTCCCTTCACAAAGTAATGCGAAAACCTATTTTTCAATATTTTCTTTAAAATTCTTTGTTATTAACGACATAAAACATTCGCTACTCTGTCTGTTCCACTTGATCAAAGGATAGTTTATTTCTTTCCACTGCGAGTAAAACCTTCCGCTTACTCTTCATATAAGCTCCAGAGAACCTGCTACTCCTCCGGTGTCACCCGTTTTGGGAGGTTTTGAGACCAAAGTTTCACCAGCAAACTCCTTTTGCTGTCAATCGAGCTTGGAAGAACCTGCTACTCCTTCAGGGTTACCCTTTCTAGGTGATATAACGCCTAAAGTTTCACTAGCGAACTCTTTGCTATCAATCACTCTCACTTTTACGCAGAAAATAGTCCCTACTTTAACACTGCCAGCCCTACCTAGCTTCTCAGTGTTATTCCAACAGACGAGTAACCTCACTGCAGTGTGGTTTCTATCGCCACCCGCTATTCATTCCCCGGGAATTTTCCAGACAACATAAAACAAGACGCTAACTCTTTTTGTTAAACATAAATCAAAAATCAATAATCTATACTTATCACCAAACTAGTCAATAATAACCATAACTCTGCTACCAAAAAACTGATCTAGCAGTGTACTAACAACAGACTACTACCATATACTCACCTGGACCCATATAACCTCTTCCACTAATAGCTAGTAGACCGCTGGAGCTTGTAGTTTATAGGTTTCATAATTTCAGGATTTAGTTATTTCTTCTTCCTAACTAAACCTTTCACTGATCAAAAAGTTCTTTCCTCTGGTCAATGGACCATTAGTTGAACTAGTTGATGGTGATAATTAACTTAACTTATTAAACATTCTTTAAGAATAAAATAATCACAGACTCTGGAAGTTTTAAAATCTTTATCTAAATTAATTGCACGTGAACCATCTCAAAGTTTCAGTACAAACACCCTCATTCGTAAGAGTGTCCATTCAATCAATAATTAATAAGCAAAAATATTTCAGGCTCTCACAATAACTATGCTTAGAAAAGAGAGGACAGAGAGAAAAGTACATCTAGCAATACAATGAATTTATATTTACCCAGAATGGTGCGAAGACCAACCCCCTGGCCAAAGGGCTGGTAAGGGTCAGCCAGGATAGATCAGGAGACAAAGACTTCAGGACAGGAATCAGGACAGGATACTTCACCTCTCTAAATACCGACAACTGCATCGCACCCCTCTCTGACACTCTCTTCCTCCTCGTGGTTCTTCCGCGATCTTCTTTCTAACCCAATCAATTTAAGATGAAAGTCTCTGCATTCAGTTTCTTCATCAGCGTCTCACAACATCAGCACCACCCACAGCACCGACAGCTTCCCGAGCTCTGTATCGCCTCAGCTCCCGTGTCTGCTGCTGCTCCCCGTGTCTGCTGCTGCTCCCCGTGCCTGCTTCTCTCTCTAACTAACTAAAACTACCTGTTATACCTTTCAATATTCACGCACCACCCATTAATGTTTCAATTTCATAAAATACTAACTCTGATTGGTCAGGCGAGGGGGGATGATCATCGCACCATGCTTACATTTCACTTATTTCATTTGAACCATTGTTCCCAAACCCATCCCCTTAACCTTTATTAAATCATTTCCTTTCCCATACATCTCCAAACTTTATTAACACAAAATGTTTCAACTTTATGAATAAGGCTTCTTCATATGAACTCTTCACCCTCGTGTTCCCAGGGCACATCTTCTCTGGCCTTGGACGCGTGACAAATCCTTACTCATCCTTCCTTATTCTTTCTCATCTGCGCATGTGCGGGATCAAGTCAGTCAGCTCAATTCAGACAAGTGTGGTAGGCCCAAATGCGCACTAATAATAAAGTCAAAAGAAGAAATGTTATTCTCAAAAATAAATGGTTTCACTGTATACCGCCAACCTCTACTCTAACCCACTTTAATTATTATTACCCGTTCTGCGTTTGCGTTAATATAAAACTTATTTTCTATTTAGTCAAGCAGGTGCCATGCATGTGAGCTTTCAAGCTGCCATTTTAATGCCTTTTGTGCATGCGCAAGATTTTCCCTCCAAGCGTTGAGACGTCATACTACGTAAATGCAGTAGACGCATGCGCAGTAAAGATGCCTTGTTAGAGTGCATTTTAGTCCTTCGTTCATTTTGTCAAGGTTAGTAAACACATATGCAAGCTTCGTTGTCCCGTGTGTATTTCGAAAATGCGAATTATTAATTACAATCACATAGTTAGTAATTCTTTAGTGAGTTAAAACGACAGGATTGCTTTTGAGCAAGTCTCATTTACGAGTCCTTGCTCCATCAGGAGTAGGTCAGAATTTACTCAATGGAGAGACACAAAGCTTACAGAACCCCGCCCGTTTGAACTCCACCTAAATTTGGTACACATTTCTTTTCTGCACCATCCACGACCTCCCAACGCCCAGAACAAAACCTACAGGTTACTGTAGTAACTCCAAATCCTGTTCCTTTTGCTAATCCAGAGCGTTTTACTGGGGATACTTTCCGTTTTGCCTCATTCGTGAGTCAATGTCAATTGCATTTTTTGTGCAAACCTCAAGTCTTTGCCACCGATACTGCCAAGACCGCCTTTGTGATTTCTTATTTAGGTGGTGTGGCAGCGAATTGGTCAATACCCTTAATTGAAAATGACGACCCGTTGTTACATAATTTTACAGAATTTAAAAATGCCATGACAAGCCTCTTTTCATGTCACGTCTTCACAGTAGCGGACCGTGGTGGGAGTGCTGCCCGGCGCTGACGTGGGGCAGGGGAGGGGCAGGGTGGGGGGTAGTAAACTACAGATTACGGCCGATTAGAGGTGAGTAAACATATAAATAAATAAAGCGAATTTCAGCTGGCGCGCTGCATCGCCAAATGCGATGCAGCGCCGCAACAAAATTCGTTTTATTTATTTATATGTTTATTTACCTCTAATCAGCCGTAATCCATAGTTTACTACCCCCCACCCTGCCCCTCCCCCGCCCCACGTCAGCACCCGGCAGCACTCCCACCACGGGCCGCTACTGCGTCTTCATATAATCTAACGATAAGGAACTCCTTAAATTACGTCAAAGTTCAAAAGACCTCTTAACCTATTTAACTACATTTAAACTTTTGCTTGCTGAAACTCACTGGCCTGAGGAAAAACGCACATCCTTATTTTATAGAGGACTGAGAGAAGATTAAAAAAATTCTTAGCCCATATAGTTGAGTTATCTGTAGAGTAATCTGAATTCATAGACTTGGTGTTAAAATTAGATCACAGGTTAGATGAACGAAGGAATGAAAGACCTCGAGCTGAATCCAGAGTTATCGTAATGAGAACAAAAAAGAAAGAAGGAGAAGAGAAGCATAATGGTTCAGAACCTATGCAGATAGGCAGTATAAAGGGCACATTAAGTCTGGAAGAAAAAGAAAGGCGTCGCAAGGGCAATCTCTGTTTATACTGCGGAAAACCAGGGCATTTTGCTAGAGAGTGCCCAATAAAGCCAAAAAAGAAAAAAGCAATTGCAAGCATCAATACAACCCACTCAGAGTCGGAAAACTAAACTTCTCAAAGGATTTTAAGATCGACCCTTTGAGAAAATCTCAGCTTCAGGTCTCACAATATGTCACTAATGTCATCAATCTAGTACCACGACACATAACCATTAGAATAACATTTATTGTGTTGGTTCAACAAAGTCATAGTCTCTCTGTTCTTCTAGATTCCGGCGCCACACAAAATTTCTTTGATTTAAAACTAGCTCAAAAAATAGCAATTCCACAAATAGCTAAGGATACACCTGAGTCGGTAAAAGCAGTTGATGGTTCAGCATTGTCTTCTGGACTTATGCGTTTCCATACTGCACCCCTAACCTTGGTATCAGAAAATGGGCATACTGAGCAGGCTATTTTTGATTTGATTGGCACTTCTACTTTTGGAGTAATACTTGTGGTGCCTTGGCTAAAGTTACATAATCCTAAAATAGATTGGGTTAAAAGTACAGTGACCCTAGATTCTGCCTTTTGTAGAACATATTGTAACAAAGAAGCTCAAGACCCTATCACTCCTTTACACAGCGCTAATACCTAGTCTGATCCACCTCTTCAATTGCATTGACATTCTACATCCCCGGTCTCCTCTCCTCTTTTCTTTGTGGCTAAAAAGTCAGGCGATCTCAGGGCTTGCATAGACTTCTGTGCAGTGAACAAAGCCACCATTAAGAATAGGTATCCTTTACCACTAATCCCTGTATTGTTAGACCAGGTGAAAGGGTCCACTATGTACACCAAACTGGACCTTTGTGGTGTCTACCATCTAATTCGCGTGAAGGAAGGCGATGAGTGGAAACTGCCTTCTGCACTAAATTTGGTCTTTTTGAATATACAGTCATGCCATTTGGCCTTTGCAATGCTCCGGCAGCATTCCGATACTTTATAAATTAAGTAATCCATGATTTTTTAGACAGTTGTGTTATTGTCTACATTGACAATTTACTGATTTTCTCTAAAACTGAACAAGAACATGTGCAACATGTACGAGCTATCCTGCAGAGACTCAGGGTACATTCTCCCTATGCTAAAATTGAGAAATGTGTGTTTCATGTAAGGTCTGTAGAATTTCTTGGATACTTTCTTTCACCTGAAGTTATTACCATGGATCCGAAAAAATTTGAGGCAATTCTTAAGTGGCCTTCTCCCAGCTCAGTCAAGGAAATACGACGAGTGTTGGGTTTCGCCAATTTTAACAGGCGTTTCATAGCAAATTTTTCTGAAACAGTAATGCCCATTACACAGTTGTTAAAAAAGGGACAGGTATTCTGTTGGACTGATGAAGCTGAAAAAGCATTTTGCACTCTTAAAACGGCGTTCACTTCAGCACCTATTCTTTCTCATCCCGACCCTGACCAACCATTTTTTGTGGAGGCCGACGTTTCCCAATCAGCACTATGGGGAGTGTTATTGCAGAAAGATCCAAAGACAGGACATTTACATCCATAAGCATACTATTCACGGAAATTACTTCCGGAAGAACAAAAATTACACAATTGCGGAACGTGAACTTTTAACAATTAAGGACATTTTTTCTGAATGGAGACACCACCTTTTAGGGGCAAAACATAATATAACAATTTTTACTCACCATAAGAATCTTCAGTTCTTTACCTCAGTAAAGGCCCTCACTCCCAGACAAATGAGGTGGTTACATTTTTTTAGTGAGTTTGTTTTTTTAATGACATATCGTCCAGGGAAAAAACAAATACCATCTGATACTTTGTCTAGAATAGAAGAAAAGGAAAATAAGGCAAAAAGCTTCCCAGCACAAAGTATAATTCCAGCCAACAAAGTAGTTGCAATAACAGAATCTGATTATTTCCTAAACAAAGTTAAAAAAGAATCCTTAAAAATAAACAAGGAGCAGTGGTTGCAAAAGACTCAAAATTCCATAAGAGATGGATATTTTTTCTATAACAATGCATTGTTTATTCCCACTAAACAATTAAGGAAACAAATCTTGATTTGGCATCATGATACCAGTATTGCAGCACACCCAGGCATACACAAAACTTTGGAGTTATGTTTACGAAACTTCTGGTGGGAGAACATTTGAAAAGAAGTACAAGAACATGTTAAGGCTTGTCCCACATGTGCTCGCAACAAATCACTACGTTTAGCTCCAACCAGTCTTTTACATCCTTTAATTGTTCGGCCTACCCCATGGCATACCATTAGTTTAGACTTTATTACCAATTTGCCAAAATCTAGTGGATTCACCACCATTCTTGTAGTTGTGGACATGCTTTCAAAGATGAGTCATTTTATTCCATTAAAGAAATTACCTTCAGCCACCGAATTTAGCGAAATATTCCTTCATCAAATTGTTAAATTACATGGCCTCCCAAGTAAAATAATTTCTGATAGGGGTTCCCAATTTACCTCCACATTTTGGAAACACTTGTGTACAGCATTAGGAATAGAAGTAGCCTTGTCATGAGCTTTCCATCCACAAACTGACGGACAGACTGAGAAAGTCAATCAATACCTGGAACAAAGTCTGCGGTGTCTAACATCTGACCTTACTTCTCAGTGGGACCAAGCCCTCCCCTTAGCAGACTTTTCATATAACAATAACACTCATACTGCTCTGGGATGTTCTCCTTTCTACTTTTTAACTGGTTTTCATCCACGTGCAATTCCAACATTACTTCCATCACACACTGATAACATGCCATCAGTTTGTGATAGATTAAGTCAGTTACAGGATATACAAGATAAGGCACAAAAACATTTAGTCTTAAACAAGGCTAACACCAAATTACAGGCTGACAAACACAGAACTCCAGAACCACTGTATAAAAAAGGAGACCTAGTCTGGTTATCCACTCGTAATATTCATTTAGATGGTCCCAGGAAATTGCAACCTAGGTTTATTGGTCCTTTCCCCATTGAACTGATTCTAAAGTCAATCACTGTAAAATTACGATTACCAGAAGAAATTACAATACATCCAGTATTCCATGTCTCCCTCATTAAACCCCATCATCCAATGACTAGAAGAGACAATACCCCTCCTCCAGTTATTATAAATAACCACCCTGAATACGAAGTACAGCGTATTCTCGATTCCAGGAGAATACGAGGAAAATTGTTCTATCTAGTGGACTGGAAAGGTTACGATGCCTCTGAACGTTCGTGGGAACCTGCATCGTATGTACATGCACCAATACTTGTTCGACGTTTCCACATTCTATATCCAGACAAACCCCACCCGGTAAGAAGGCCTTTGGGGGTGGGGGGGGAACTGTCATGAATATAGCTACTGCTCAATTGAACGAGACATGATTCCCCGCTCCCCCTTTCTCGACGTCATGGATCTGGTCGCTGCCCAACTGAACCTGACGTGTTCCCACTCTTTCAACTCTTACTGATTGTAAGGTGATGGAAGTGTATTTGATTTGTCAGATCAATAGGAAAATTGAAACATTGAGAGGATTGAAAGAGGTTGCACATATTTGTATTTCAGGTATATAGAATTGAAGTATTGAATGTTAAAACTGTATTTGAACTTCTACTGTGAAATGCAGACATGAGTATGCAAATGCAAGAAGCACAGGCAGTTGATGGTTCCCAACTCTCTTCACACCTGCGCACATGTCAACTGCTAAAACGTGCTACACAAGTGAAAGAGCTAGCAGGATGCGGCGAAGGGTATTTAAACCGCACCCGCCCCTAGAGATTCACTTAGTCTCGTTTGCTCGCGTCACTCACCTGTTTGCAGATCCCTCGTCGGCGGTGTACTCCATCCGGCTCTGCATCTTGGCTCTGATTTTCCTGACCCGGCTGCGCTTCCGGCAGGTCCGTCTCGAGACTCCTTCTTCCTTCCTGTTTCCCGGCTGGGAATTCCGGACCCTGCAAAAGGAACACAAAAGAGCCTGAGAATAAGGATGACGATCGAGCGCATATGCAAGTAAGATAAAAAAATCTTCAGCACAAGGTTATCAACACTTCTCTGTGACTCTATTTTTAAAACATATGTTTCTTTGAGACTCCAGACTTCGGCTCGTTCAAAAAATTGCAACAAACTTTTGTTCTCTTGAATACTTGGCAATGTGCAAGAAGCAAAAAAATACTGTAACTGAAAGCAGGACATTTTTCTTTCAGAGACATTTGAAAACGGATGTTTGTGCTGAGCTCTCATTTAATCGCTTAAACAAGAATTGTTCACTCAAATTTTGTATGTGAAAAAGAATAGTAGTTAATAGACAAACAAAGGAAAAATAAGAACTCTGTAAGTTGAAAATTACCTGTTACAGAATTAGAATTATTCCGGTTACCACATGAATGCAGCTTTATAATTTAGGGGTAATATTTTTTGTGTTTTTGGAAAAGATCTAATCATTGGATGCAAGAAAATTGCCTTGAAGGTTCACTTGTTATTTGCATCAGAACGAAAGATTATAGGTATAAATATTTAAGGATATTGAGAAGATAAGAATTATTTATATGGTCATTGTGATAGTTGAATTAAGTGTTTGCCTTTTTATTTATATTTAGTGATGACCAGAGAAATCACGTTGCCAGTGCATGACTAGAATGAAGGAAGATCATACAAACTTATCATTCCTGAGAACCAACACTTCCCGATTTCCCTGAAAGAAAACCTCCTGAGCAGTAAGACTTCCGGTGACATAATCTCATCTTCTCTTTCTCTCTTCTCGTCCCCATTCCCTTTCCCCCCTGGGGTTTCTTGGTTTGGCTGTGTATATTTTCAACTGCCTTTCCACTTGACCCCAGAGGGTTTGGGGACTTATTGTCACCAAAGGCGAACAACCTGGAAAGCAGGTGAGTGGCAGTCATAACACGTACAGCTAGGCACCATAGTGTCCCGCAGCCGGATGGTAGACAAGGGAGTCCCCCAGGGATCAATACTTAGTCCCAGGCTTTTTAACCTTTATGTTGCACCCCTGTCCAAGGTGATCAGATCCTATGATTTTGATGTATTGTCATACGCTGACGATGCCCAGCTATTTATCACCCTCGGTCCCAATCCAACTGATACCAGAATTAGATTAAAAAACTGTATGGCTCATATTAACTTCTGGATGCAAGCTAACCATCTGCAGCTCAATGCCAGTAAGACCGAGATCATCCTATTTGGAAAGGCTCATGAACTCTGGTCCAACGACTGGTGGCCCCAAAGTCTTGGCCCCTGTCCATCTCCTAAACCCACGGTACGCAACCTTGGAGTAAAAATCGACCACAAGCTATCCATGAAAGACCATGTAAACCAAATAACGAGCGCCTGTTATGGCTTAATGAGGAGCCTACGTAAGATCTTCCAATGGATTCCATTAGAGTCGAGAAAACCGCTTGTCCAAGGCTTAATCATCAGTCATCTTGACTATGAAAATGCTCTGATGGCCTCAATTAACGAAGAGCTTGTCACCAGACTCCAAGTTTTGCAGAACACAGCTGCCAGGCTGGTACTATACCTTCCACCTTGGTCCCCGTCGGCACCCAGTCTGAAAGCTCTCCACTGGCTCCCAATTAAGAAACTGATCTGTTTTAAGATCAGCTGACTGGTACACAAGACCTTGTATGGAAATGGGCCGAGTTACCTGGCCAAAAAACTAAACTGCTATCTCCCCCACAGGAATCTTAGGTCTGGAACTAAACATCTTCTCACTCCACTTAGGGTGCATTCCACCAGGCACGGTGGCCGATCATTTTCCCATCTAGCCCCATGCTTTTGGAACGAACTCCGATTGCAGCTTCGCACAATTTCAGATCATAAACAGTTCCGAAAAAAGCTTAAAACCTGGCTATTCTGACTGCCCACCCTCCTTCTTTCTGCCGTTCTATCTTCGCCTTCACCAGCATTCGCTACAGCGCTTTGAGACTCCTCCGGGTGATATGTGTGCTCAATAAAACCCTATGACTATGACTATTTCAAGACCATTTCTCTGCAAGCCTCGCTCCTCTCTGTTTTTAGAACGGCAAGTTTTGGCTTATATGATAAGACTTGTCCTATTTAAAAAACATCAGCTGGATCGCTCTATGATGTCTAGGTGTTAGTGTTTGACTACAGAGAAAAACTGGGCAAAATGTTGTTTGGCCTTGCACGAGATGTGCAGAAAGAATCCCAGCAGAAAAGCTGAATATTAAAACATGTGCAGCTCATTTAGAAAATAACAGTGTGGCACAAAAACAAGTGTGCTACTTAGTAATGTGTGCAAGGCAAAAGCAGCCTTTTACGTTTGTAGCTAGGCTAACATAAGGGAAACCTACAGTGGTCCCTATAGGAGACTCACAATACCTCCCCCCCTTTGGTCGGGGCAGTAACACACTGACTAAATACTAAAAGGTGTAAGGTACAAGAAAAGCAAATACAAAGCATCGCTAAGAATGATCGTATATAAATTCAATAAGCAAAAAAAATTTAAAAAATGTATATATAGAATATGTCACTTTGAAAAAGTTGCCGAATTTATGATGCGTTGGAGGTATCCATGATGTCACTCGCAAATTTAAAGGCTTGTGAATCCAGAACGAATTACATCTCCGCAGATGATAATTGGTCCAGAGCCCAGTTCACAAGCACCAGAGAACAGACATGATCCTCAGTCTCAGCCGATGCTGAGATAGTAGCCCAGTAACCAGCTCATGTATTAGAGCCAGGATTTAGTATTCCATGTGCCATTGCACTCATCTCCTCTGGAAGAAGTGACTCATAGCTTTCATTCTGAAGAAGCTGTAGGCCCAAGGGACAACTTTGTAAATGGGTCGCCAATGGACACATCAGCCGGTCTATGTCCACGGGAGCCGGCGTCAGCAGAGCCGGGCAAATATCCAGAGCCCATTGGAAGGGGCACCAGAGGCAGTGAAACACATGTTGTACACAGATAAACCAGGCAAGATGGAATGACAATGGCCAATCAAGGTCCAGTTCCTGGAGAATGTCGATTCCTAAGAATCAAAGCATGTGCGCGCGGCACAGTTGGAGTGGTGGTAGGTCCAGTGGGCTTGCAAACGGAACATCCATTGCGGAGGAGATAAAATAAAGCTAAAATGCTGCAAATGAGGAATAACAGCAGAGGGAAACCCCTAAATACACTGACAAAAAGAGAATGAATAAAAGCCGGTATTACTCCAAAGATGGTTTGGAATTAACTGACTAAGCCAGAACAACAATTTTTAAAAAAATGGGCAAGGCGGGCCATATTAGATGGATTAAAAATACAACTAACCAATTCACCAAAAATGTAATGGGAGGTTTGTGTTTAGCAAGGACTGTATCTCACTGGATGACCTTGAAACTTGTAATTCAAAAGTTTTCCGAGCAGATGTTAATGCTACTTCTTTTTGAAATAATAGTGCTTTGAGTCTGATTAGCTTGTTGAAATCTGCCTTCAAAGTCGGAATGGAAGGACACAACGACCTATTCATACCCCCTTGCATGGGGGGGAGAGGACATTATTACAACAGGTGATGAGCTGGGAAATGGATAAAATGTAGAGGATCCCAGTGCACATTGCGCAAGAGACCTGGGGCCAGATGTAAGACCATTTGGAATTGCGACTCACAAATTGCAAAAAATAGCGAGTCGCAATTTGCGAGTCGCAATTCCAAATGTACAACAGTGTCGGAGACACTGTTAGCGATTCCCAATGGGGTCGCAAAATGCGAGGCTCATCAATATTCATGAGGCATCGCATTTTGCAACCCCATTGAGAATGGCTGGCCCTCCCAGGGATGGTGGCCTGCTGGGCTCAGCAGACCACCATGTCTGGGACTGCTTTTAAATAAAGCAGCTTTTCTTTTTGAATGCAGCCCATTTTCCTTAAAGGAAAACGGGATGCATTTTTTTAAAAAAATGAAACGTTTTCGTTTCATTTTTTAAGGACAGGCAGTGGTCCCTGGGACCACTGCCTGCCCTTAAAAAATATTTTTGCATGCATTTGCAAAGGGGAAGGGGTCCCCTGGGGACCCCTTCCCATTTGCAACTGCATTACCACCTACTTGAAGTAGGTGGTAAATTGCGACTGTTTTTCGACCGCAATTGCGGTCGCAAAACAGTCATACATAGGGCTCAGAGTCACAATTAGGAAGGGACGCCCTTGAAACGCCCCTTCCTAATTGCGAGTCGCAAACGCTATTTAACGAGTCGCAAATAAATTGCGACTTGCTAAATAGCGTTTGTACATGGCCCTGTAGAGTTTTTGCATGCGCAAACGGGTCGCAGACCCGTTTGCGCATACAAAAACTGGTCGTACATCTGGCCCTTAATCACTTAACATTAAATAACTTCCATTTGAGAGGGCTGTAACAAGTGCGAGCATTCTGGTATTCCTTTTAGAAAGCAGGCCAAATTCGCTACCAATGCATCAAATGCGCAGTGAATGGTCAAGTGTTTGCAAACAAGTGAGTGCCCGACAGAAGAATCACATTCCTTTCCAATATGGAAGACCTGTTTGCTAGCACGCTCACAACGATATGAAAACGGGAGTGACCATAACTTATGAATGAAACTGCGTCCTAGGGGTTCATATCTAACGGCTGGGAAATGTTCATGCAAGCTGTGAATTGAAATGTTGAAATCGACAAAGATATTATGCTGTGTATTACCCAGACAGCAGAAAGTGTTTCAGCTATTGTAAATGGGAGCTGTTTTAACTTCTTTAGGTGCAGCATTGTTTATGTGACATCTTTTTGCCATTAATTGTTGTTTACTTGGCAAATTAAAGGGCAAAAATATGTGACTGGAATGTAGGTAACGTTAGGGTATGTGCTAATTTTTTAGGGTTTGTAGTGTCCAGTTGAACTGCATAATAGATCTAACCTGACTTTGCCCATGCTACAATGTCGCTTTGCATGATGTCAAAACCAGATGACACAATGTTTTTCAAATTATAAATACGTGAAGACAGCGTAATAATACTATTATCGACAACAGCAAGCACTTTATCCAAATTATCTTTATCAATTTATCTTAAATGTGCAGCAGCTTCTATTTGTGATAATTTTCAAATTTTAATATATGAAGGATAAATAAATCTTTTAGAATGTCGAGACCTAGGGCCTTATAAAACACCTGATAAATCCATATCTTAGGACAGGAGAGAAAGATGTTGTTTAACTGCAGACACAATTTCCTCACTGAATAAGTGGTAACAATACCTAAATGTTGGGAGTGGGAGTAACAGGGTTGGGCCTGCTTGCATTAACCCCCGGTGTATGGAATTCAGAAAATGAGGACGGCAACCATTTGTGTCTACTGGCCACAATAACCACCCGTGAGGATTTGAAAGTGTGGAATTAAGTGCACCATTCTGCAACATACTGTTCAGTTCTTCTTCAGTGTAATTTGTCATATTTTGCCAATTTTCAAAGTGGCCAATAAAGGGAACATTTCGGGCATTCATGTCTTTAATTTTAGCCAGTCTCAGACACGTGCTCTGCTGGACCGTATCATTCAGAAAGATAATTTGTGATGGAATTAAACATGCCCAAAACAATGTTTCCGTCCCTTGAACTTACCAAGGTTTTGTACCCCAAATCGATTTCATGTTCATTTTGTCTTTCCAATAATCATAGCCTATAACAGCTAATTGCGTGACAAATGAAGCAGTATATATGAGCTTGGTTTGTGTAAGCATATGTTTCTTTGGAGGAGTAGGGACTAACGTAAAGTGATATGATGACGGGTCTGATGTATCATATCCTGAAAAATATGTAAACATTTCCTTGTGTGTTTTAGAACTGCCTTGCGGGAGAGTAGGGCAATGTTCTTATTGAGTGCAATTAAAAATGGGCGTTGGACAGTAGCTCAATGCAGATAATGATATCCAAAATGATGATAGCAAAACAGTTCAGTAATTGGCAGAATTCATATGCAAATCCTCTGACTCAAAACAGTATAATATTCCAGCTCTGAAAGCATAGAATTTACAGTTTCAACATCCCAATCATCTGAATGTAACCCAGGTACTATTACATCACCCATCAAAACCCTCAATATATATAGTATCTGCAGGATCTCCGTAGGACCGAATATATCAAAAGGAACTTTATCCCAAACAATTCCATCAGTTACTGAAACAGCTGAAATGTTCCCGAGGGGCAAGTCTCTTTTTAGTTTACAGGAAGATGAATGTGGGGCCAATACTCCGTTGACCAGTTCTGTAGTAGAGCATTCTGGTAGAAAATGACTATTAATCAATAGGAAAAAACAATCACAAATCCAATCCACAAAAATAGAAAAACCAAGGAAAGTGTAATCCAAACATATATTCAAGGTAGGACCAGGTAAGTGTGTTTCAGCCATGAAATAAAAACACAGATCCTTAATGGAGAAGTGTATAAAACAGAAAGACTCTCCGAAGAAAGATCATCTTGATCCATATAATACCCAGAATCAGTTAGTTGAAAATTTGATGGCGCAGGTACTGCAACCAGACCAGAAAAATCCAAAAGAGGTGAATCCAAAGAAGGTGGATCTGTATACATGACATCAGATGCAGACAACGTAGCAATCCCGGCAATATTCAATTCAGTTGTGTAACTGGATGCAGATGCAGGGATTAATTGTAGTGCATTCTCTGCCCCCCCCTAGCTGGGGAGAAACAGCTTTGGTGGTAGTCACTAGCTGCAGAGGAATTTCCTGTTTAGTAGCAAGAAGAGATAGGAAACTTTGCCACTGGATTCAAGCTAGCCTAGCTGATGAGGGGTTTTACCCAAACACCGGTCCCAGGATGCTTGTTTCCAGTCCAGGGAAGACCTGGATTGGTAGTTCGGGCTGGACTGTTCCCATGAGGAACAGGGTCAAGACTTATTTGCATATGGCTGGGTCTGAACTGGGGTGGCGAAGTGAGCTAAAGAACGATGATGGATTCAATCCAGATCTGTGACTGGGGATGAGTGTCTGAAAAGTTTCAGTGCTCCGTCCATCATCTCCTTGTGTTTGCTTTGTTCACCCTAAGTTGGCTGGGTATGCCCAGATGTGGGTCCCTTGCTCACTTTGCCACTGGATTCAAGCTAGCCTGACTGATGAGGGGTGTTACCCCGAAACCAGTCCCAGGATGCTTGTTTCTGGTCCAGGGAAGACCTGGCTTGGCAGTTCGGGCTGGACTGTTCCCATGAGGAACAGGGTCAACACTGATTTGAATATGGCTGGGTCTGAACTGGGGTGGCAAAGTGAGCAAAGAGCAATGATGGATTCAACCCAGATCTGTGACTTGATGTGAGTGTCTGAAAAGTTTCAGTGCTCTGTCCATCGTCTCCTAGTGTTTGCGAGATAGGGAACTACCAAGGACTCCTTGTGGCCTAATATTAAGCATCAGCCACAAAGTATAATTTGACGTGATCAATGGAGACAAATCAATTGTCTTTGGAACCAGGAAGTGGTGGTAAGATAACTGTTCTTGTACCTTGAATGCCAATGACTGGCACTGGTGCTTGGAAAATGGGCCAAACTACTTTTTCACCAACACCTACTTCCACACGAGATCCCCAACTTTTGGAATCCAGCCAGTAGGTTCTAGTTTCTCCTTGATGCTCACAGGCGTCCTTAACTGCTCATTAAATTGAGTGTGTCAGAAGTCTTGTAGATCCTGTAAGACAGCATTAAGATTATCTCTGTCAAAGGTCAAAGGGTGTGGCTGCTGCCACAATGTCTGGATCATCAAGGTCTAGAATGAACCTTTTAATGCCAAAAAGGACTTTGTATAGGGTCGGGTCACCCAGAGGGAGGTTATTTAATGCCCGCCGAACCCCACATAGGTGATGGATCCAACTACGCCCAGGGCCTAATAATCTAACTGTTGAGGACTGCTTTAAGTCATGGTTCATCCTCTCCACAACAGAATTGCCCTCAGGCCGGTATTGAGAAGAATAATGCACCTGTACACCCAGGGATGCCATAGTATCCCAATATGCTTTAGAAGCAAAAGCCAGGCCTGGTCCGAGAGGAGTGTATTGCATCCATGTCTCCCGATAAAGACTTGCATGTCTTTACTAACAGTTCGAGCATTAGCCGAGTGCTGTGGCTAAACCCAGAGGAACCTTGAGCAAGAATCAACTGCAACTAAAATAAATTTTAACGCAGTATCCGAAATCAGTGGACCACAAAGGTCCACGTGAACACAGCCAAAAGGCTTATTGGAAATTAACTGGTGTGTCTGCGGTGGACAAGCCATGGTGGAAGCTTTAATTTGTTGTCAAATATCACAAGACATATTATTTGGCCTGTTGGTGTAAACCGTGCCACTAATAACATTGCTGTAGCAGTGAAATAGTGGCCGCCACACCGGCATGTGTAAAAGCAACACTCTCATGCACAGTTATCACTAAAGCTAGCCTGCAGTCTTGGTTGGGTATCAAACGATCGCCAACCCCTGGAATTGTTAGAAAGGGAATATTGTATTCACTTAAGTGGTAGGTATATTTAGAAGGAAAGCTTTTAGGTAAAGGAGTGCCATCTTTATTTGCACTAACGACAGTTAAGATATTGCTATCTATCCTTGTTTTAGAATGTGTAATTGCAGCAACAGTAGCAGTTACAACTGCAGAGTTGGTAGCTTCACCTACCAGAGAATTTCCTACAACGTGTATTACCACACGCTGATGGTTCAAAGTGTGTATAACATGAGCCTGTGGCAACCTGTCTTTGAGGTCTGCCACTTTAACCAATTGCATTTTGTGCATGCTTGTGTTGCATTTAGAGTCTTTGAATACATTCTGCCACCTTTAATGCAAATTATCATAAAGGACTGTACATAGTAATTCTAATCACTCACAATAAGTGTGGAGAATTCAGGATCTGTATGTTGTAGTGCAAGAAGCAAAGCTTTCACTTTAGCCAACTGCGCAATACAGTCCTTTAGGGACTGGGTGTGAGTTTTTTGTGGTTGGAAGTTCCCGTCCGTCATGACCCCAACAACAGTGGCCTATGCCACTGCATATTGCGGTTTAGAAGCTATAGCAGGTTGGGCTGAACCATCAGGGTAAACAATGTATTTATACTGTTCAAGAGGTAGGACAGAAGTGGGCATGGGGTAGACATGCTCATACTGGAAGAATTATTGTGTCTGTAAAGAGGGGTCGAAGACGAAGTCTACATCAACAGCTGTTAAATATGTGGCCGACTGCTGCCGCTAAGGCTGGCACAGGAGTGACAACAATAATGCGTTTCCCTTGTTCAGGTGACAGGTCTTTAAGGATAGCCATCTGCACTGCAGTCAGTATTTTCTCAGTGGAAGCAAAATGCATTTCTGCACTGGAATATAAATGCAATTTATATGCCATCTGCACTGTTTCATCTTCTTTGAAAGTGATATAGGTAAATCCAATTGCATCCGGGAAGACCCGGATGACTAGGTTTGTGGTATTTACATGTGTATATACGTGACTTGTGGCAAGCAAGTCAGATTGTAAGGATCTGAGTATATCAGTGTGTTCTGATGTCCAAAGTGAAGTGGAAAAATCTGGATGAAATAATTCATAAAACGGTTTCACATATTGTGCATAATCAGGAATGTATGTTCTGATGACAATATGAAATCCTAATAAGGATTGTAATTTATTTAATGTATTTGGAGGTTGCAAGGAACCCAACTATATGACATTCCGCAAGATGCTTAAAACTTGGCTTTTCCCCAAATGATCATGTCTCAGCTTGATTCGACTTTGCCTACAGCGCTGGGATGCCCGCGGGTAACCATGCGCTTTATAAATATCATTTTCATTTCATTTAATTTCATTTCAATTGTGCACACTTCTCAAAAAAATAAGGCACAAGACTCCTCCACTCACGTGTAAGTTCATATCCTAGAAAAAGGACACTTAGAAAAGCTATCTTAGATTTCTTAAAGTTTAACTTTTAGCCCAGTTCAGCAAGTCCCAATATAATGCGATCTATTCTGGCCAAATGTGGGTTCAAGTCATCATCCGTAAGGTAGATATCATCTACATAGGATAATGCATCTGGGTCAATATCATGTAGAATTGACATTATGAACGCAGCAAATAGTCCAGGGCTCTTCTTATAGCCCATTTGGAGCCTTTTGTATCTCATTTGAAAGCCAAGTGCTAAGAAGGCTGTTCAATCTCTGCTTTCAAGTGCTAGATAGTGGCTGAAAAGGCTGTTGGAAATGTTCAAGGCTGTTTTGTATTTTTTACGGACTATATTGTTTATGAGTGCCGTACTGTGTGTAGTCTGCATTGCCAAAGTGTGCGGATGACTGTTTGAATGTCAGTAGTCTAAGACTATACAATATGAATGATCCGGTTTCAATACAGGAAAAAGGGGATTATTCATTTGAGAGACACATGGTTCAATCACTGCCTGATACTCTAATTGGGTGTGTATTTCTCTAACAGGTGCTTTAGCATCTCGTTGTATTGGGTGTTGCGGTTACACTTGTGGGCTGGACATTATAGGTATAATATGATAAGGAGAATCCGTATCCCAGCCTACGTGATTGCGATATAATGCTGGGCACAGTGCAAGAGCCCGTTCTGCTGCATAGACTTTCTGAACCTGATCGGGGGCAAGCGCTGTAAAAGAAGTAAGTATTATATCCTCACCTTGTAGGGATGTCTGCACAAACTGCGGGGGCCAGTCGACCGCTGCCAAAAGGATGTCAAAGACAAAGTTAAATTTTCCCAGAATATTGCTTTAGTGGTGCACTGTATGTCACCCTCATCTGGAATGTCTAGATCATATAAACTATCTGGAGGAGCTACGCGCCTGTCTGGGTCTCAAATGTAATAAAAGTATCAGCTGCTCTCCTGGCCAGAAACTCCTGGAGATTCCAGTGCACTATGGTGACTTCTGCCATGCTGTCGAGGAGAGTCACCTCCCAACTCCTATTCAGGTGGAGGGTTCTCAGTGTCTGTGGCATATTTAGCAATTATAGCCACTACTTTCTTTTTTTAAAAGGGGCTTTATATTGAGGAGGTCTTTCCTCCTTCTTTATCTTCATGCCAGACAAGCGCTGTGCGTCCTTATTTGGCTTCACGTACTCTTTTTGTATGTGCTCCAATCGTTCTCCCCCGTCGTACTGCTTGTCAGACGATTCCTGGAAGGAATGAGGAGAACATGTATCAGGAACCTGATACTTGTCTGGAGTCTTGAGTTTAGTGCGATCACGGAATCTGTGGTGCCTCTCAGAGGACTCCGAGGGTGGAGAATATCCAAAAGGTTTACCTTTCTGCGGTTATTATTAATTTTCCCATGGTTTTTTAACAAAGTCACAGGTCTGTTTGGCTTCCTTGTCAGGACCAGGTTTGCCAAGCAGTCGTTTTGTAGGTCTGGGTCCCAAATTATTGCGTCCGAAGGATGTGTAAACAACAGCAATAATAATAGGTAGCTCACGTTCACGGTCGACTTGTGCAACCTCTGTGAGCCGCTGGTGTTTAGACAGAGATGCTGCTTCACCTTTAATGTTTGACAGAATCATTTTGGATACTACAGGAACATTTCCAATTAGTTTCATCCCCAAATCCAGGGCTGCAGCTGCCCCGTGTTCATTCTAAATTTGTTTTAATACTTCTGGCAAGACTGACATTGAGGGAGTGCCGTGACAGATTGCATAGACAGTGCCAAACACCGTCCCCTAAGTGTTGCAGTCTCCTATATCTCGTGGGATAAGCACATAGTTAAGATGCTGTCCTTACCTTGTGGTCCTGTAAGGGGAAACACAGCTTCAATCTGGTTGACTTTTTAGGTGATCCAAAATGGAATTTCCTCACGATTGGAGGGTCTTTTGCCTATAATGGAATGAACAATTGCAGGACTGATTGTAGGCAATGCAGGCACCTGGGCTTACCCTAGCAGGCCAATTCATGTTGGTTGCACCAACGAGGTGCGCTAAATATGTTGAGTCAAACGCCTTTATAGAGACACGAGACCCCTGTATAAGGCTTGTGTTTGTACAAGATTATGATTAGCCATATCAGTATAAGGTGTGTATCCAGCTAAAGCTGGCCAGTTTGGCCCATCATTACTGAGGGGACCGATGTGAACAGGTATTGCTACAAGTGGAAGGGTGCCTAGGAAACAAGTGCGATGTTCCCAGTAAGACAAAGGTAATTCCATGAGCATATATGGTCTGTGTTATGCTGGTGGTTGAGGTGTAGTGTATGTATGAAATGTGTTTGTATTACCATCCACGGATGAAAAATCGACCCAAGAGTAAAAGACTTCAAAGTGATAAGCGGCATCCACTTCCACTATAAAGATAAAAGCACCACCTGCATTAGTAAGTCCATGTTGCATTACGTGTTAATGGACAGCAGGTCTGCAGTTTACAGGAATAGCAACAGGCTGCGGCGCAGCCATATTATGATCGTATGGAAAACATAGTACAACGCAAAAATGGGTTTGGTCCTTTGAAACTTTCAAGCTTGAAAAACCAACAGAATGAGATACTTCCTAAACACTGTGGAGGATTAATCCCAAAGACCACGGACGTCTCCGGTAAGAGGTGTAAGGGTATTGTGGACACACACAAGCATTACTCAGGAGACCCGTGAATAAGTACCAGACAAAACAATTTGCAGAAATTCTGCTTAGAAACAGAACTATGCCTGGGATCACGGGATGTCAGCATGTAGGAACCTAGGGCCACATGCATCATTGTAAACTGCGGTCGCAAAGGGGCAGATTCGCAGAATCTGCCCCTTTGCAACCGCAATTTTTGCATTTGGGATGTATCATCCCAAATGCAAAAATCGCTATTCTAGTAATCGCTAAAATTGTGATTACTTAAAATGCGATTGCATTTAGGGAATCGCAAATTGCAATTCCCTAAATGCAATGCAACAACCCAAAACAATTTGCGATTTCGCAATTAGGAAACGCAAATTACCATCAATTCAAAGTTGATGCTAATTTGCAAGAACTGTGAAAAATGCACAAAAGTTCATTTTTCAAAGTTCTATGTTGCACACATACATGTCCTTGGGGCATGTGTGTGCAACACGTGTTGAAATTGCAATTTCAGGGGTGCATCAGGGTGTCCTTTTGGCACCCTTGCACCCTTGAAATTGCATGCGCAATTTGCGAGTACCTATTTGGTACTCGCAAATTGCGCATGCAATTCCCACTGATTCCTATGGGCCTCTAGGCCCATAAGAATGAATGGGAAGCAATTCCTTATTTGCGAATCGCAATTTGCGAGTTGCAAATAAGGAATGTGTAGGAATCGCACATTTTTTTGCTATTCCTACATGCATAAGCATTTGCGAATCCTAATTTGCGATTTCTTAAAAATCGAAATTTAGGAATCGCAAATGCACAGTTTGATGCATGAGGCCCTTAGTCACCATACCACATCAGTACCTATGTGCCCAAATCCAGACTAACTCATAGTGCTTTACCAGCCCTTCTAACCTTCCAGATTGACTGGTAAGACAGCACCCCAGAACACAACACTCTGAACACTCTCAGGGGTCGCGGTAACAGGTCATCACTTTTCGTTCTCACACCCATACGTGTCCATGATAAACAGAAAAAGAGACACGAAGAAGCTTACAACATTTATTGAAACTATCGTGCAATTAGAAAGCATATACAAGTCAACAATGTGATTAGCATGATCAATAAACTGTTCACAATAAAAAGGCCTGTCATCGTGAATGACAAATCTGCCTATGCCTACTCTCACTATGGGAACACAGTGATATATTAGAGATCTCCGGGATTAGTGCCGGGCCCCATACCTAACAATCATAATCAGTTGGTCTACATCTCAGACGCGCAGCTCTTTCATCTCAGGACCTTTTCTCTGCAAGCCTCGCTCCTCACTGTTTTTAGAACTGCAATTTTCAGTTTTTATAAGACTTGTCCTATTAAAACACAGCAGCTGGATCTCTCTCTTATGTCTAGGTGTTAGTGTCCGACCACAGAGAAAAACAGGGCACAATGTTGTTTGACCTTGTACGCGATGTGTAGACAGAATCCCAACAGAAAAGCTAAATAACAAAACATGTGCAGCTTATTTCGAAAAACACAGTGTGGTACAAAAACAAGCTTGTTACTTCGTAGCGTGTGTGGAGCAAAAGCGGACTGTTACGTTTGTAGTCAGGCTAATTTAAGAAGAAACTACAGTGGGCCCTATAGGGGATTCATGACAAGAGAGGATGCTTTCTAAATACACCTTTTGAAAGTACTGTTGTTAAACATATGCAAGGTACAGATGGTAACAAGTGTGATATAATTCCAGCCTTTAGAGAAACGGAGCAGGTCCAAGCTAGTATCACACAATTTCTCTGTTGGATTCCTCATTAAATGTATTGGGGAGAATGGTGATTCTCGATTGGAGACTTGAGCAGAATCCCCAAAAATCTTAGTCAGTACCCAATATGGGGGTTCAACGAAGATGAGAGTACTTTAAAAAAAAATCATTAAATCTGCTGCTGCTGATGAAAGATTTTCAGGACTATTCACAAAAATACCTTACACTGCTGATTAAATTTACATTTGTAATCTACTCTTGCACTTTTGAGTCAATTTACTGCTTTTGACTATGTAGTACTACAGAATGCACTACAAAATGCAGTTTGTGAATAGGCCCCATAGAGATTTGACTAAACGAGCATTCAAGTTGTGGTTCATGGATCCGATACTCACATTTAATTGTGTCTGTAGAACGGAACTGCGGTCTGTTTTAGAAGAAATGTGCCAGAAATTGGGTTGTTAGTTGAATAGGGGTGACCCCTGTTTAAGGAACAGCCACAATCCCTGGTAGGGGGGAAACGGGCACTACAACGCGGCGGTTTCCACGCATATGCATAACCACGCATGCATTACAACGCATGCGTGGTTACAACGAATAGCCTTTACCACGCATACCTTTACTACGAGATACGTAGTAAAGGCATGTGTGCTAAAGTTAAAAGAAAAAAAAAGGGGGGCTTGGGGGGGTCTCCCCCCCCCCAAAAAAAACTGTGGGATTAAAAAAGGGGGCTTGGGGGGGCACCCCCCAAAATAAAATAAAATTTAAAAAAAACGAACCTGTTTCCGTCTTATAAAGAAAAAGATGTGGAGGCAATCGGCGTCGTTAGAGGAAACGGAAGGACACTTCCGCTTCCTCTTAACGATGTGCAACGTCACCTCGGAAGATCAAGGAGAGGAGAGGTAAGGGGGAATGAGGGGGTGGTGTCGCGCAGGGGTAAATTTAAAGGGAACATTTTTAGGGTGATATCCTTTAACATGAAAATGCCATTAACATGCATATTTTAACAACGAAATGCGTGTAAAAGACATTTTCGTGGTAAAGGATATGCGTGGTGATGGCATTCGCGTTGTAACGCATGCGTGGTAAAGGCATGCGTTACAACGGAATGCGTTGTAAAGTCTTACAACCCTGGTAGGGTGAACCACAAAAAGTCACTAAATTAACCTGTGCTTAACCCTGGATAGCGTGGCACTAAAAAGCAGTCAGGCTTCACTTAGAGGCAATGTGTAAAGTATTTATGCAGCACACAAACAGTAATAAAGTGCAAACACAACGCAAGAAACATTTCACACCAATATCGTAAAATAGAGTCATTGGGCCTGATTCACAAAAGTAATCTGAGACAAAATCCTAACTTTACGACTATCGGTATTCACAGAAGGCATTTAGGAGTACTAAAGTTAGGATTTTGTCTCAGACAAACTTAAGTTTTGGTCTTAAGTTAGACTTAAGACAAACTTAAGTTTAACTGAGACAAAATCCTAACTTTACGACTGGGATTTTGTCTCAGTTAAACTTAAGTTGGTCTTAAATTTAACTTAAGACCAAAACTTAAGTTTAACTGAGACAAAATCCTAACTTTAGTACTCCTAAATGCCTTCTGTGAATACCAAAAGTCGTAAAGTTAGGATTTTGTCTCAGATTACTTTTGCGAATCGGGCCCAATGTTAATAAATTATTTGACACCAAAACAGCAAAAATCCAATCAGTAGAACCAGACTTAAGAATTTTAAACTTTAAATGAAAATCTGGTACCTAAAAGGTCAAAGTGCTAACTGCAGACATCTTGCATTGGTAGACCCGGTCAAAGTAAAAAAATATGTCTGACCACAACGAAAAACAGGTCGGATAAAAGAGGTGAATTGGGCCCGGTCAGCGCTTAACTACAGATGAAAAAAAAATTTGAGGAAAAATTCTGAGAAGGTAAATTTCAGTGCGGCAAGGCTGCAGGCAGTGTCCCAAGAGGGAGCGTCATCATCGGGGAGCCGCTGGATGAAGTTGCAGTGAAGATATCTACATTCAGACTTCGTCACTTTTTGGAAGTCGAAAATCTCCAGCGGGATAAGGCTGTAGCCGATGAAAGTTACAGGAGTCCAGGTACCCCTTCGCAGAGGGGCAGCTGAACAGGATTTGCTGCTGCAGAGAGAATGTAGAGGTAGCTACTGTGCAGTCAGGCCAATCCGGGATGCACTTTGGGCAGATAGACGAGCAGGTTGATCCCGGTCTTCCTGCTGTTCTCAGAGCAATTTATAGCCAACAAATATCTAAGTACCAAATTTTGGATTCTAGCTATCTGGGCACCCGTAGCACCATCACCAAGGGTCCTGGACTGGAGGGGCACCATTTGGGGGGTTAGGACTCCCTCAGGCTAGGTTCAGGTGTGGGTTCAATAAGATGGGAGCTGTTCTGTTCCTGTAGCTATGAACAGGAGGTCAGCAAGCTAGCCCTTGGAGTCACTCTGGTAGTCCTTGGTTCAGGTGAAGAAGCAGGACTCAAACAGCAGGGCAGGCCTCTGAGGATTCAAGGAAGACTCCAGGCAGCAAAACATTCCTTTCAGGTGCAGCGAAGCAGTCTTGTGGAGTACACAGCAGTTCACAGCAGCAGGTAGTCCTCTGAGAGTCTTTCTGCTGGTCCAGGAAGTGAACTGAAGAGTAGGTCTGAGGGACCTATTTTAATACCTGGTGCTGTTGCAGGGATTCTGCACAAACACAGAACTATGCGCAGGAAAATGGGACCTTGCTGTATAGGGACTGGGTCTTCCTACCACCTTAGTACCCACGAACCCAGGACCGACTAGCTAGAGTATCTCACTTGCTCTCCTACTAACTTCACAGAGAAACAAATGATTAAACACCCCAGAACACAACACTCCCAGATCTCTCAGGAATCGCAGTAACAAGACACACCCTTTCGCTCACACCGTTGTACTTGTCCACAATAAGATCTGACAGAGACAAGAAACTGTTTAAAATGTTTATTTTAACTAACGTGCCCTAACATGCAGTATACGTGCCACAACAAGCAGGAAAATACATAATACAAATATAGTCAGCATAGCAGCTAGCCCGTAAGAGGATTATTCATTGATGAAACACAGGGTTCAATCACACCCTGATATTCCAATTGTGTCAGGATTTCACCTATGGAAGCTTTTGCTTCTCGTTTGATCGGATATTGGGGCTGGGGTTGTGGCATAGATCGTAACGGAATCTCATGTGCCGGGGAATCTTTATCCCTACCCACCTGATTACGATACACAGCCGGAGCCAGGGCCAACGCCCACTCAGATGTGTAAGCTTGTTTAGCCTCCTCCGAGACATAACGAGAAAAACTTGGGAGAATGACATCCTCCCCTTTAGAGGAAGCTAGAACAAACGGGGGAGGCCAATCAACCTGCGCCAACAAAATATCATAGGAAGAAGTAAGGTTGTCCCAAAAGACCGCTTTAATTGTGCGTTTAATATCACCTTCAATTTGGAGGCCTATTTTATAAAGCCTATCAGGCTATCTCGTGTCAGCTGTTTCCATGGTAATGAATGTGTCAGTTGCTTTCGCATCCAGATGCTGGTGGAGTGCCTCCCGCACTATGGTAACCTCCGCTGCGCTGTCGAGGAGCGTTACCGCCCATCTCCAATCGAGGAGCAGGGTTCTCACCGTCTAAGGCATACTTTGCAGTCAAAGGGGCAACTTTTTTCTTTTAAGATGGGGCACGAAATTGAGGTGGTCCCTCCTGTTTGGTTTTTACATGAAACTGGCGCTGCGGGTCACGTCTCGGTTGCACAGACTCGCCTTCTCTGCGATCCTGACGTCCCCCTCCACCGAACTGTTGATCCGATGATTCCTGAAAGGAACGAGGAGAATGGGGATCAGGAACCTGAAACCTCCCAGGCGACTTAATTTCAGAGCGGTCACGCAAATCATATCTATGTTCAAAAGAGTCAGGTGGAGGCAAACCTGCACGAGAACTTGGCTTCTGTTTTTGCTGTTGCTGACGGCTGATTTTTATTCCACGCCTTTTTAGGAAAGACCGGACGACCCTCCTTGTCCGGAGGGGGCTTATTTTGTACCTGAGTATAAAGTCTCACTCCCAAACTATTGCATACCAAAGATGTATACACATCCGCAATGATAATCGGCAACTGCCGCTGCCGATCGACGTCCGCCACCGTTGAAAGGCGTTGACGCACTTGTAGGCTAACTGCTTCACCTTTGACATTGGCTAGAATCATATCGGAGACAATAGGGAACATGCCCACTAATTTTATCTCCAATTCCAGGGCTGGACCAGCCCCGTGTTCATCTTGTACCTTTTTTAGAACGCTCAGTAGAATGCTCATGGAGGGGGTGTCAAAGCACAGTGTATATACTGCAGCAAACACCGTCCCCCAGGTGGTGCAATCAGCTAAAGCGGGATCAATACCACTCAGTAAACTCATCGTGAGGATCCTGTGTTTTTCAACAGGAGTAGTATGTGGAAAAACAGGTTCAAGTTGCTCAAATTTTTCTGCCAACCAATATGGCAGATCATCTCTATTCTGAGGACGTGTGCCCATCACTGAATCAATCATGATGGGACTAATAACTAAATTACCACCATGTCCAGGTGGCTGTGGAGCGGCACCAGCCGGTGCCACTTGTATATTACGTGACATGAATTGTATTACACTCCTGTGTATATGAATCAGCGTCGTATGTAATATTCTTAGCTCTGTTTGTGTAACACCAAGATAATTAGGATGCTGTGGAAAACCAGCCAAAACAGGCAATGTGGCTCCATCGACCGATAAGGGGCCTAAATGGACCACCGAAACAGGGTGAGGAAGGGCACCATTAAACCAAATGGTATGCTCCCAGGCTGACAACGGAACTTTTAGTAATCGGTAAGGACGATGATTCTGCGGAATCGCGGCAGGTGTATATATTCATGAAAGAAATTATCATTTCCATCCACCGCTGGAAATGTAACCCAAGAGTAAAAGACCTCAAAGCGGCAAGCTGCGTCTGCCTCGACAACAAAGATAAAATCTGCCCGCGCATTAGGGACACCATGTTGAGTTAAATAAACTATAACTGCCGCGCAGTTAGGCGCCGCAATAGTGACCGTCTGTGCAAGCTTGAAAAATCCTATAAATCAGAAATATAGGAGGCTATGCCCTCCCACCCCGGACGTCTCCGGAAAGCGGTGAGAGGGTACAGTGGACAAGCACAAGCGCTACTCAGGGGTCTCGTGAATAAGTACCAGACCAAACGTTGGTGGCGCCATGTCGCAGGGATTCTTCACAAACACAGGACTATGCGCATGAATATGGGACCTTGGTGTATAGGGACTGGGTCTTCCTACCACCTTAGTACCCATGAACCCAGGACCGACTAGCTTTAGTGTCTACCTTGCTCTCCTACTCACTTCCCAGAGAAACAAATGATTAGACACCCTAGAACACAACACTCCCAGATCTCTCAGGAATCGCGGTAACAAGACAAACCCTTTCACTCACACCATTGTACTTGTCCACAATAAGATCTAACAGAGACACCGAACAGTTTAAAATGTTTATTTTAACTAACGTGCCCTAACATGCAGTATACGTGCCACAACAAGCAGGAAAATGCTTAATACATATATAGTTAGCATAGCAGCTAGTCCGTACATCATGAAGGGAGATGTCATCATAAAAAGACAATGGAGAAAAGACTATAGCGCCTAACCTCCCTCCCCTTGCTAAGAAGAAGTATTATTATATAATAGAAGATCTCTGGGCTTTGTCAGCAGACCCCATACCTTAGCCTATTGATGGTATATCTACATCATAGGTCTTCTCCCTGGAAAGGTCCCTCTCCAAGTGTGTCTCACCTATTCGTGTATCCTACTAAAAAACCCAAGTAAGTTGTCCAAACAACAGCTGCATCAGTATGTTTTGTCTAAGGGCTAAGGTCTGGCCAGAACAAAATAACAAGGGGCATTGTTGTTCGACCTTGCACATAATGTTCAGTCAAAATCCCAGGAACGTGCAGAGAGTGAACACAGCGATGAGTTCCCATGTGAAAGCAGTCAGTGAAATATTGCAAAAATAAAGACGTGTAGTAACGTGCACAAAAGCAGCAGGCAGGCTGCGAAGTGCTCATGCTAACTTAGTGAAAACCGACAATGTCCCATGGGCCACGTGACAGTGCCTTCTTTGAAGTAGGAGAATTTTCTGGAGGTTTCTCTTTGAAGTCCTTGGAATTTCCTGACTTCCCTGGCTCTAAGCCAGCTGCAGGAACAATGCAGTGATGACAAGCCCTTTGTGTGAAGGCAGAGCACAGCCTATTTATTTGTAAGTGGGGCTGTGCCCAGCTCCGTCCCAATCCTGCCAGCAGATGACCGATTCAGGCACACCTAATCCATCTATTATGTAACAGTCTGGGAGGAATTCACAAAGTCTAACTGTCAAGTGCACCCAGTCATGTGACCTAGGACAGCCTTCAGGCACCAAATGGCAGAGAGCAGGAAAATGCTCTAAAAGTGGACTTTTCAAAACTGTACTTTAAAAAGCTGACTTTCCAATTAAAGATGATTTTTAATTACAATTTTATAGATACTAACCATGAAATGCTTATCTGTCCCCAATCAAAAGTTAGCATGTATTAAATGTAATAAGGCAACCCAATGTCATCCTTTGGGGTCAGAGACTGAGGTTCTTTTTTTCAGTCAGGCGACGCCTCCTTCATCCAATCTTTGGTGGCCTGCAGCGCTGAATCCTCCTCCTACTCCGGCCGCCTTAGCCAGAAACCTAGGAATCAGGTTGGATACCGGTCTCTCCTTTACGGCTCAAATTCGGCAGATTTCTTCATCTTGTTTTGTGAAGCTAAGATCTATCAGGAAACTATTGCGTTTTCTCCCAGAGGAGAGCCGCAAGATCATTGTCCATACATTCGTGACCTCACACTTGTATTATGCCAATAGCCTATACCTGGGGCTTCCAGCTTATCTAATTCTCAGATTGCAGATAACTCAGAACGCTGTGGTGAGGATAATTCACCGGGTCCCTTTTTGCCATCATATCTCCCCCCAACTGAGGCAGCTCCACTGGCTCCCTGTGGCCAAGAGGATCAAGTTCAAGGCCCTGACATTGGACTTCAGAGCCTTAAAGGGTATAGGGCCACATTATCTCAGACAGAGACTCAGCTTGTACCACCAGGAGCGAGCCCTGAGATCTAATCATCTGCGACTACTTCGCATTCTAAGATATGCCAAAACTCGACAAGGTGGCAGGTCCTTCTCTGTAAGAACGGTTAAGTTTTGGAATGCTCTACCTACCCACCTACGCTTGGCGGAGACAGAACAGGGATTCAGGAAGGACTTAAAAACTTGGCTCTTCAGTCAGGCGTAGATTAGCTGGTCGGTCTTTCCTTCAATCTCACTTTTAGTGCCGGGACGCGTCAATGGAGGTAGCTGTGCGCTCTATAAATAGCTTTGATTGATTAATTGATGTCCAACGTTTTAATTACAAAGCACCCTGCACAATGCTCTACCTAGGGTCTACCTTAGGGATGACGTATGCAGTAAAAGGAGAGTTTAAACCTTGGCAAGGGTGATATACTGCCAAGTCAAATTGGTAGTCTAAAACTGCATTCAGTCTGAAATGGCAGACCTGGGACATGTTTAATAGGCTACTTGAGCGGGAGACACGAGTGCTGCAGACCCACTAGTAGCACTTAATTTGGCAGGCCCTGGGTATATGGTATACCACTTTACTAGGGACTTATAAATAGATTACATTTGTCAATTTGGTATAAAACAATTTTACCACGTTTAGTGGAGTGAGCCCAAGCACTTGAGCACTGGTTAGCAGTAGTAAAGTGCATAGAGTCATAAGGCCAAAAAAAAACAAATTCAGCAAAAAATAGGAGTGAAGGCAAAAAGTTTGGGATGACCCTATAGAGAGGGCCAGGTCCAACAAAATAGATTAGAAAGCTGGTCTCCTGAATCCTCTAGAAACTTATGCACAACCAACACACAGTAGTAGAGAGAGCTCAAGCCTTAATTGAATGTGGATAGCTCCAAACTTTCACTGGGGTCAGACAGGATTGTGTCTTGGTTCTGCTGTGCTTTCTGCTATATACAAATGAACTTCAAAAATAACTAAGGACCATATGTTCAAAGCAGTTTGGCAGCCACAAATCCTGCAAAGTGCAAAATCGCAGTGCTTTCTAGACCCTTTCAGAGACAAACAGTTGGTGGCACAAAATGCGTGCCCCCCTTTTCAGTTAACGAAGGGATGTATCAATTGTTAGTGACTGCGATTCTACTTGCAAACCATTGACCAGTTACTGACCCCCAGATTTTCAACTGATCACCAAGGGGAAACTGTTCTCTTGGCAGCCCTTGGTGGAAGAGTCAGTGTTCTGGAGGACCACTACCCTGCTCACACTCCAATTTCTTCCCAAATTGAATAGATTTTTTTTAAAAGCAGCTACTTTAAAAACAAAAGGTTTTGTGTTTGGAAAGTTAAATGTAGGGAAGAATGCCTGCTTTGCCATGCAGGCCATTCACTGGGGTTGCAAATTTCAATCTTCCTTATTAATCTTTATTAGTCAGGTCATTTTGCAACCTTCTGCGAATGTACAATTTGCAAAGCTACCTATTAGTACATAGGTTGCCTTGCAAATTGCATTCTCATTTGCAAACTATTCAGTATGCAAATTCCACATCCCTGGTTTGCGAATGGGAGAAGTACGTCTACTAGCAGCTGGATGTTGAATGATTCTGCTACATTGTGGTCCAGGGCACTACAGCTTCTCCTCCGTGTGGGCATTCTTTTTTTTTCAGATTAACAATGACGCTCAAACTCTTTCAGATACTGTGATGGGTTGCAAATTGAACCCATCCCATTCAGACTACCCTTCAGGTGCCAGTCCATCTTCAATGTCTCACTACTTGCTACAGAGTATGGACTCTTGAGTAACTGGAAAGCTATCTTTCAGACGAAATCAACAAAAGTCACAACTCAGATGTCCTGATCAAAATACTTCCCAGCAACAAACTGCCAAACCATGATTAGGGGCTAATATGAAGTGTGAAGCAGGAGAGTAATATATGAGGTGTGGAGCAGGAGAGAAGTGGAGTATGCATGGTGTGGGAGAGTAGCAGAGGAGGCATGGAGCAGAAGAAAACCGGAGGAGGCGAGGACCAAGAGACAAGTGGAGGAGGTGCGGATCAGGACAACAGCGGAGGAGGCATTGAGAAGGAGAAGAGAGAAGAGGGAGGAGGTATATAGTGGTTGAAAGGTTTAGTGGTGAGGTGCAGGAGAGTAGAGGAAGGATAGAAACAGGTAGCTAACAGCCAAAAACAATAACTGCTTGGAAAAGGCCTTCAGTCCAAACACCAGATCCTGTTTTCTGTTATTGCAATCTGGATGTAATCAACAACTTGTTTCATATATTGTTCTTATGCACCCTATATATACTGAAGCTAGACAATTGAATCTACAATCTATTTTAATAAAAAGTGTCATTAAAGAAACATCTTTAGAGTTTCATTTGCTGTTTGCCCTGGTTTCTATTGCTTCTGACTTGCTTTAGAAATCCTGAAGTAGCAATAGCGGTAGGGATATATTTAAGGAGTAATGTCAAGTAATCTTAATTGAAACTTGTGTTTTAGGAAATTGAGTGATGTGTGTATCTTGTGTTAATAGCAATGCACTGTTTTATTCTTGTTAACAGGTCCATAAGGTCTCATAAACTGAATTTCTAATAAGGAATTACATCTGGTGGAACCCAGAAACAGGGGACAGACTGCTGGAGATGGTGAAGAAAACAAGAGGATGGCAGGAGGAATAAGGGCGAAGATTGATAATGATAGGACCATTTACCCTCTCAATGTTTGAATGAGCAATGGTGATTCGTTTTGTGTACAGGAACCCGTGGAACACAAAGAGAATAAGGGAAATGTTGGGTTATCTATATAATTATTCCCACTTTACGTTTTGAAATGAACTGTTGGTGACTAAAAATAAGTGGCATGTGCCCCTTATAGAACTGCTTAATTTGAGCCGGTGGTTGAAAGTAGGGCAGGACCACCGGTACTCCTTTATGGGGACTGGCATCTATTTTTCCGCATCAGACATTTATCGAGACCAAGACATGGAAAAACACACAAGGTGGGAAGACAGAGGAAGAGAAAGATGGGAAAGCTGTGTCAAAGGGAGAAAGCAGTAACCTGGAAGAGAGAGATAAAGGGGCAGGGAGTTTCTGGTAGTGGATTAAAGAGGAATGAGGTGGAGTCAAGACTACGCAGCCTTGGTATTCAGTGTGCTGACATTTAATAGAACTGGTGGTGGGCTTCTCAGCAGAGCTTTGGGCACTGGCACTCATTATTTTACATACTAAGCATTGCTTATAGAGGGCTGCAATTCATTACCTCAAGTTTTTGTACCTTTCCGAAAAAGAATTACCATTGTCTAAAGTAAAATTAAATCAAAACTATAAGTCCCAGAATGCAATGTGCTGTTGGCTGAAAATACATAAGCCGTTGACAACTGAAGGTATTATACTCAGTGATGGGGGCTACTTTTAAAAAATGCCATGAAGTATTCTCCTGAGTGATGGGACAAATTGAAAATTGCTAATAATTAATGATTAAAGGGGCAAATTCTAGCACACCATTGGAATATGTGAATATTGGTGCAAAACTGAACATACACTAAGGATGCATGAGTAATGTGCAACATCTGACAGTGAGCAATGCTGTTATTTCTTGACTTATTGTAGGCACCCTTGACATGGCATTACTGGTGTAATGCTGGCACTGGCATAATATTAATAATGCTGATTTTTTTATAACTTTATTACTACTGCTATCTAACTACTCAGCCTGTAAGATAGGTTTCACCCATCAGTATCCAGCTCTCACTCACAAATTCATGCATCCATTCACCCATCCTTGGCTCCATTATTCAGACATTCACCCATGTTCTCACCCATACATTTTCCATCCACTCACTTAGTGGTTGCCCAGGCTCTTAATTGTATTATCTCTTCCCTGAAGGACAGTGAGACGATATGTGCCTTAAGATCTTTTCCCTTTCTCTGCTAGACTGGTTCCCAGTAGCATCCCACAAGGTTCACCTTTAAATCTCACCCACTTTAATATTTATATGGCACCTCTTGCCAGGGTAATCCAGAATTTAGTTAAATTTTTTTCTGCCATGCTGACTGTTGAGACGGAAGAGTCCTCTGATGGTAAAAGACTTGTACCCTTGCCCGGAGTGCCCATCTGATTTGTTGTCTGGATCCCGAGTGCTGATTTTTTGTCATAGGTTTACACAGATCATGCATGTGCCTCACGGATTGCAGTTTTGTTGGACCGAGAGGGGCGCTCAAAGCGCTACCCTCATAGTGCTGGAAGACTACTGCCTTCACCAGGAGTTAAACAGCATACCATGTAGTGATCAGTAGAAGTGAACAGGTCCTTTTTACTCTGTGTTACTGGATTGAGACCTATAGGCTCACTCACCTTTTTTAACAGTTCCTCTGCTGTATTCTTAACTCACCCCTGCCCCTCATCAAGTTGATGTGGCAATGCAAGCATAATGAAAACATGTGCTGAGTGCATGTGTACTCGCAAGGATAACACTACACCTAGGGTGAATTACAGTACAGTGAGCACATGGTAAATGTGTGTGAGTGCTATCAGGGTGTGCTTTAAAAAGTACACACTCTGATGCAGTACAGAGAGACTGCAGTCCTGAAAAGGGTGCGCAGAATAAGTGTGTGTGCTGCATGTGGGAATGCTGGTGGAAGCAAAATACATGAGGACAGCAGTACTAGGCAGTGAGTTTACAGTGAATGTACCCTGAATGCAGAAGTGCCTACACTAGTACATGACATGGAGGACCCTGGGTTCTATTTTTGGGAAGTTCAGGCCTGCCTGGTAAAAACATGAGGAGTAGTAGAATCCCCCAGGACAAAATTGTAGGTTGCTGCATTCCTGTAAACTGAGTGGGATGAGCAATGAATGAGGAGGGGGGGAGCCAGGCTTCTCCTGTGGATTTCAAAGGGCTCTGTGATGCACTGACAGATCTCAAGGGAAGGGGCCTGTACACATGTGAGGAAGAGGGAGGTGGGGCTGATAAGAAAATCATAAAGACTAGGTCTGAGTGCTCAGGATTAACCTTTGATGCACATATCACTGTGGCTGACATCCACTCTGGTCTCTCCTATGAATCTTGTTGAGGGTTAATCAGGTTTGGAGTCCTGCCTGTGGTGACAGACATCCTTCAGGAGGAAAAAGAAAGGGGAGAGATGTCCATTTCAAAGAAGCAGAACCCCAACATAACATTTCAAAGGTCCAAACCCAAAATCACATTTTGTATCTGAAAAATAACTGTAAGAAGGGGAGTATGACACACCGAACTTTGTCATCTGCTGACCAGCCACCCGGGCTCTGTGAGGAGGGGACCCTCTGCAAGACTTCTACCTGTGACCAGAACTGGGGGCCCCACCTGCTAGTCATCCTGTGGGGTGAGGGAAATTCATCCAGGAAGCCAAGATCACCTGCTCTGTAACCTAGATCCCCAGTGCCTGCCTGCTGGTCAAGATCGGGGTGCCCGTGAGGAAGAGGAGAGCGTCGTAGGAGCGCTGTTCAGCAGATAGCCCTGGCGTGAGGACTCTCTGTGTGAGGTGTGAGCTATCCAGCCCTGCACCGATTGGGCCGTAGACCATCTGTTGGATTTTCATGGAGACCCTGTATGCCAGGAGGGACTGCCATGAATTGAATTAGAGAAGCGTGGTGAAAGAAACTCGCTCCCTGCACCGATCGGGCCATTGCCCGTGTTCCGAATTTACTGGTTGACCCCGTGTGACAAGAGGGGCTGCCGTTGCGTGGAATAAAGCCTGTAGCTAGGAGGGGCCACCGTGACTATCCACATGAGGCTAGCGTGACTGGTGTGTGAAGTCCGGAGTGGGAATACTGAAGCCGAGAGGTCAGAGTCTTCACCAGGGACCGGGAAACTGTTGTGGCCTAAAGTGGAACTCAACCACATTTTGTTGACTGCCCCCACAGAACCCCTTTTGTGCAAAGAGACCAACCTTCACCCTCTGCCAAGGGAGGAAGGACTTACCGCGTGACTACTGGAACCAGAGTACCTCACCCATCCCACAGCCGCAGGATGGTGGCTGTGGGATGAGAGCCCGTGCCTGCAAGGTGCTGCTGCATGTGACCGTGGGCGTCCCGACTCAGTCGTCCCAAAACAGGACCGTAATGTAATACTGCGGGGTAATTTGCCCCAGAAGTGAGTAAGCCAAGAACTGGGCCTTTGGGGCCCGGGAGACCTGCCACCATTGGTGCTGCTAAACCCTAGACTCTAAAAACTGTACTTACTTGCAGAGTCCAAGGGAAGAACTCCTGAGTACAGCCTGTTTAGTTTAGATTCCCTGGATGCAGCGTTCGGTGAATGGGGAATAACGCCGAACCTGTTATACTAGCGGTGGGAGTACAAGGCATGGCCTGACAACTACTAGTGCCCCGACCTCAAGGGGATTGTGTTATTGCTTCTTGAATGTAATTTACCTTCGCATGTGTAGAGTTAGAATAAAATACTTCCTTTTATACAAAAACAAGTATTTGACTGGACATTGATTTATTGCCGCACTGCCCGCATGTTGAGTTATGAATCGTGTTCACTGAACTGTCTCTGAGCTTCCCTTGAAGGAGTCTTCTTGCTCGAGCTATGCTACGCAGCTGAGAGTCAGGTGCAGAAGGGTGCTTGACCCAGTTGAGCAGGATCCCTATTAGGGTGTGTCCTGGGACAACAGGGGTAAAAGGCCTCAATCACCTCAGTTGGGCCCAGTAACACCTGCGTGCCCCATTGCCCCAGGAACTAGATTCTGACACTGACAGCACACAACAGATTTTCTGTCTGGATAACTAAGAGAATTTCCTCAGAATAGCCACCTGGATGAATACAAACCATTTAAAGATTAACCCAGATAAAACCAAGTTCGTTGCTATAGGCGCTGAAGAGCAACATTTGGCCATGCACTTGGCAGCCTGTTTCCATGGGACCTGCACCAAGAATAATTAATGAGCCCAGAGACCAAAAAACTATCTGTTGCTCAAACATCATTTGCTCTAGCATTTCTATACTTATTGTTGGAACTGTAAAACTTGCAAAACATTAGTAATCTTTTTGCAGAGTCATGCTTTCTTTTTATATCGGTTAGATTATGGGAATGCAGTCTCTCTTAGCCTTACAATTGATCTTGCAGGACGGCTACAGTTTCTTGAACACATGGCAGCCTGACTGGACATTTTGATAATCTAATGTCATTTGATTTACTTGCACTGTATTCTTCTACAATAGACAATTCAGCCCAACATTTCTTAGAACTTATCTTCTAATTTTCTGGCCTTTAGTACACTTCTTCGTTGCTTCCATGGACTCCAAATTCTCAGAGTCTCTGTCTTAGCTCCCTCCGTCTCTAGCACCAGGTTACCTCTGAGATGTCATAGTCTTACTCTGACAGTAAGCCTGAACCCTATGAAATTAATGTGTTGGTTTTCTAATGCTAGTTAACTTCCTTAATCTTTTTTGCTTAGTAATGAATAGTTTAATCTACTAAATACTTTTTACATTCAAGCGTTTACAAATTTTGTGCATTTACTGATGTTGGATTCCCCCATTTCATTATCATTTTATTAATGTATTTTCCTTCTCTGTAACATTTGGTGACCTTGTTAACTTCATGTTTATATTTGAAGAAGGCGAGACTTGGATGGAAAATATAAATTTTTAATTAAGGTGTCCAGTATAACGTTATGTCATTTGCAACGATCACAACACTTATGTGGTATGCTAGTGATCTTGCTCTCTCTCCTCTGCCATTACGCACTATCACTTACTAACTCGAATTTTTTATCTAACTATCTAAATAGTAAAGGTATATTTGGGTTCACCTTTTCTTCTTCTTTTTTATATATTCTTATTCTTCAACTATATTCTTACTTATCTTAGACACTTGGAATATTGATTTTATCTATTCCAGACGATATTAGCATCGACTGAATGAGGGAAATATAGTCTTTTTGACTATTCCAAGATGGCGCTGGTTTCGGCTATGACTTTTCTCTTTGCCGTAAAACCGTCCGTCTTTGGTGTTTGCTTTGGTTAATACTGATCAGGTGTTTTGCTGGCTATTTAATACTAGCCGAGTAGTCCGCACACTCGAGGATCTCTCCATTGCAGCGGGACGCGTCTCTTCGTACGAGGTGAGCATTGGGGTCTAGCGTTATACGTTAGCAAATTGTAGAGCTAACTATTGGTTACACTTTAACAGCTGTTAAACTGGTGGTGTGGGATTGAGTTGACGCTGCTTAGATGCACTCTTGGTCGGAACAGTAATTACGGTGTAACGGACGGCACAAGTGCAAAAGAACGAGTTGAAACGGAATATCTTAAATAGGGGAGATGTGGTGTTTTTACTTCATGGCGTATTAGGTTACCATTACAATATAACCGGGACATTTAGGCGGTAACATTATGGATTCTGACATCATTATCTTAAAAGACGGTGAATATAGGCATCAAAATGTTTAAAGCCTTGTCATATTAGCACGAATACACTTAAGAGTTTTGTGTATTTATATAGACGCTGGGATAGAGCACTTTTTGATGCATAATTGACAATGTCATATGAGTGCAGAATCGATGGCTATTTGTGCGGTAGTGTTTGTAACTTCTCTCCTATATAGGGTAGGCACTAGTGTGTGTATTTGTATTGCTTCACAGGGGTCATTAACCTGTGTGCACCACTTCCTCTTGTCAATCCAACTCGTGCAGTTTTTAGATTCTTACACTGATAGTACCAATGTAGGTGCATCGCTATCAGCAACTTTACTTTGATTGGTTATTGGACCTCAGTTGTTTTTTAACTTTCAAGTATACTTGCGATCTCAGATTTCTACTTATTAATATATATATATCTTTTTCGCCTGCAGAGTACCACTAATAGTGACTCATATCTACAAATTTATTGCAAATACAAAATTTTGACGCTACCGTCCACAATAGAAATAGAAAATGCTGAACAAGCACTTTTAAGGTATGGCGTTTCCTAGTGACTTTTCGTATATGGCTCTTTCCTTACAATTAGAACTAGTATTAGAATGTAGTCCTTTCTCTCTCGAACTTATTAGCATGTTTACTAAACTTTTAAGGAGTTAAAAATTAAAAATAATTCTTATACTAGGAAGTTTTCGCGTGTGTATTTTTTTAAAATAAGTGCATGGTTTTTTAATATTAAAGAAACGTGGAAGTATATATGGAATTGTTTCAATTAAAATGTATTGTTCTCTTATTTAGTAATTAATCATTTTTTGTCCATTATACTTCTTCTTTTTATCTGTAGTCACATTGAGTGTTCTACAAGATTTAATACTTGCGTCTGTAGAACGTGACACTGTTCTTTCTGACAAATAGAGAATTCAAAGAAGTTTCTTCAATTTTGAGCCACAGAAATTTTTATAAGGTATGTGTTACCTTATATAAGGAACACACATTATTGCACCTGTAGTATAAGTTATTTGCACATTCTTATTCGGTTGGTTCTATCTTGGTGCATGCTTGGTAGTACTATGTCTGTCAAGCACAATGGAATATTATTATTTTTCTTTCCACTTTTTCTATTTCTATTTTTCATTTTGTCTGCTTCTTTTCTTCCCTCTCTTCTTTAATTCTTCTCTTTGTAGTTTATTTTATATTCTTCTCTCTTTATTTTTCTCAGTATTTTGTCTTGTGTTACTTATCACGGACGACACAAATGTGTTTTATGTAATTCTAATCACATTCTGTAGCTGGTCTTTGTAGAATATATGGCCTTTCTTTTCACTGTTAAACGAGTGACATGTATTTAAAAAGGCATCAAATTGACAATACTATATATACTATATTGTATATCAAATCAACTATTGTTTTTACAGCCTTGAAAAAGTCGTATAAATGACGAAACACGTGTCGGCTGTTTTCATCTGCGATACGCACTTCGTGTCAACGAAACCAAGACTCTTCAAAGATTACTTGCCTTTTTGTATTAACTTCTATGAATATATTTTTTTGTGTATTATAAACTTTATATGAATTTGGGTTTATTAAAAAATAAACTGACTACTTGTGGAGAAGTGTGGCTCAATGGTTAGAGCGGCAGACCCTGATGCAGAGATCTGGCCCGGGACCAGGGTTCAATTCCCGCCTCGGTGGGTCTTGGACTCAATTTCCTCGGACCTGATAATTCTCGCCTCGGTGCCTATTCTAATCATGGGTCCCACTCTGCAACTCTGGGCAATAGCTTGCTTAATCTCCACAACGGCCCCACCAGCGCTGGGATGCCTGGCTTCACCTTGGGGGTGCCCAGGAGTGGACATTTCACAGGGAATAGCCAGGAAGGGTTCCACAGCGGTATGCGTATAGCGCCAGGATGCCCCAGTTGGGGTGGCAGTGCGCTTTACAAGTACGAATTACATTTAGAATACTATACAGTGGCTGTGCTCTGTTAATTTTTGGTAATTTCTTAGAACTTATCTTCTAATTTTCTGGCCTTTAGTAGACTTCTTCGTTGCTTCCATGGACTCCAAATTCTCAGAGTCTCTGTCTTAGCTCCCTCCATCTCTAGCACCAGGTTACCTCTGAGATGTCATAGTCTTACTCTACAAGTGATGACGCAAAGTCACCATTTGCACTTGTTAACTTACTACATGCTGAACCATTACTTATGTGTGTGCCCACGTTATTTTATGCTTCATCTTAGTAAAACAAGTGATGTTTATGGTTTTGAGAGAGGCCAGGGTGCCCGACTCCATTTTGAAGAAAACTTAATATTTTTGCATTGTGTGGATACCTTTCTTTATGTTTCAGGATCCTGACATTGTGTTGAAAATGTTCATTTTATACCTTACTGTGTAAAGGTCATATAGTTGAACTGATTTGTTGGACAATGATTCTCAGCACCTGCTCAAGATTGGAGGCAGAGGAGATGAATGGATGAGAGGCAGAGGAGATAAATACTCCTTTGTGAGATATTGTGAAGGCTGTGATACAGAGAGCCCCTCAATCGCCAACCAGATCTTGAAACAAGAATTTGGAGACCCTAAAGCTACCATGCAACTCAGTCCTGATTCAATATATGACAGCATATTGGTGGCATTAACAATGCAAGAGGCATTCAGGCAGAACACCATAGCTCTATTGAATCACTTCGCTGAGGATGGACATAAGGTGTCCCCAGCCAAACTGCAGTACTGTCGGAAAGAAGTCCTGTATCTAGAACATCCCATTGATAAAGGAGCAAAAAAAGTGTAAGACACAAAACCTGCCATATTGCGAATGAACCCTACCAGAATGCAGAGACGTCAGGATGTTCCTGGGAATTGTGTGCTACTTTCGTCACTGAATTCCCAACTTTTCCCTAGTGGCCAAGTCTCTAAAGAGGCTTACACAAAGATGCATCAGATCTGCTACCATTGAACAGCAATTGTGAAACAGCCTTCCTCAAGCTGGTCGAGAGGAAGTCTTTGCCATATCCTTGCTCTAGGTAAATGCCAGACTATGATAACCCTTTTAGTCTGTACTGCTCTGACAAGGAAGGGTGCTCCCTATCGGTGCTATCTCTAACCCATGGAAACTTTCTTATTTTTCTGCAACCTCACCAGGTTGAATTTGCGACTCCCCTCCCAAGGCAAGAGCAGACCAAGGACCTCAGTTGGATCAACATACGATCAATGCTATGTGTAATACCCAAATTGTAAAAATGTTTAATTTGTAAAAATGTCATGTTTTAAAACAAGAAGTGCTGAAATCGTTGCTTTGAGCAAATTGTTGAAAGGGTGGGTCATATGATTTAATGGGGAGGGTTGTTTTGAATACACAGGTTTTGAATGTGCAGTAATAAGTTAGTGGTGAAGCAACAGGTGTAGGCAGGTTTACGGAGGGGTAGAAAGCGGTGATTTATGGGACTTGTATTTTCGAGGGCTGGGGGACTACAATGGGTAGGTAGAAATAATTGGTTAATTAGCAGGGTGTGGTCACGTTGCACGAATTACAAAGGGTAGGGTAACGTGATAGGAGCGAATGGAACATTTTTACACAGAAGGTGTGGAAAACGGTTGGAGTGGACGCGCAGTGAAATGGAGGATGCAGGTATGCGAGAAAGTTTAGTTTGGTTTGGTTGTGGTTACGGTTGAATCTGAGTCAGTTCGGTGCAGTAGTTGACTGGGAACACAATGGGTGTGAACTCGCATGTGAATACGGAGGTAAAAGATATAAGGGGGGCACATTCTGGGGGAATTTTGTTCGGGCACATTTCAGATGAGCTTAAACACGTTTATTTAGTGGGACAATGTAGATTAATGGAAGGTTGTTGTTTAAAACATGGCAGGAGTTTACACATAACGCAATGAGTGTAAAATTAATTATGACGCATACTGGTCTGAATAGAAAACTAATGGCAATTTTTTACCTTTATAGTTCACCCCTGAAGAGGGCTATGGAATGCCGAAATGCATTGAGTAGAACATGATAAACTGCCAAGGATGAATTATGCATTCCCACGTGCCCTAGAGAAAGGCCTGGATAGGCATATCTGTCGCACTAGAAACAATGGGAAAACATAACAACCTTACACGTGAATGGAGAAAGTAATGAAAGAATAAGAACTTTGGAGTAAATGGCATAAAACTGTAAAAAATGGACAAGTCTGTGGTATTTCGTGAACATTCACGAATCAAGCTGTGCGTCTGGCAGAGGAGCACAACTACGCTCCGGTTTTGATGATTTTACATATGCGTGTTACAAGGGCAGAGCACGCAAGCCTAGGCTGCACGCGAAAGCTAAATCAGTTCATAGCAAAGTGGAATAAATGTATTAGAATGGTTTGCATTCTATCACCCCTTCATCAGTTTTAGAAAGTTGGCATTTTCCTGCCCTTAGCCATTTGGTGCCAGCAGCCTCTCCTGGGTCACATGACTGAGTGTAACTGACAGTTGAATTCCTCCCAGACAGTCACACAATAGAGGGATTAGGTGTTCTGCTGGCAGGATGGGGAGACAGAGCTGGGCACAGCCCTACTTGCAACAGAATAGGCTGTGCTCTGCCTTCACACAAAGGGCATATCACCTCCACATTGTTACAAAAGTCAACTTGAAGACAGGGCAGGGGTGTCTGGAAATTCCAAGCACTTTAAAGAAGAATCCTATAGAAACTTCTACCAACTTCAAAGGAGGCACTGGGTATAAAAATAGGACCCTCAGACCTATTCTTCAGTTTGATCCTGGACCTGCAGAAAGACTGTTGTTGGCGCTTTGATCTTATAGACTGCCTGCTGCTGTGACCTGCTGTGCACTCTGCAAGACTGCTTTGCTGTACCTGGAAGGACTGCTTTGCTGTCTGGAGCCTGCATTGAACCCTCAAAGCCCAGCTCTGCTGTTGAGTCCTGCATCTTCACCTGAACCCAGGACTACCAAGTGATTCCAAAGGCTAGTTTGCTGGCCTCCTGTTCAGATCCACAGGGACATAAAAGGCTCCCACCATCTTGGACCTGCACCTGGACCCAGCCTGAGTTAGTCCTGAAACCCCAAGTGATGTCCCACCTGTCCTGGACCCTTGGTTGTGGTGCTATAGGTGCCCAGATAGCCAATATCCAGAACTGGGGGCCTATGATATTTTTGACTAAAAGCTGCTCTGAGAATTGAGGGTAGACAAGGACCAACCTGCTCATTGATTTGCCAATGTGCATCGCCATTCATCCTGATATCGCAGCTGATTCTGCTGCGTTCTTTTCTGCAGCAGCAAATCCTGTTCACCGGTCCTTCACCAAAGGGACATCTGAGCTCCTGGATCTGTCCTAGGCTAAAACCTCCTGCCTCATCCCACTGGAGATTTTCAACTTCCAAAAGAGAGACAAAGTCCAAACATAGAAATAGTCACAATGGCTTCAACGTGATGCTCCCAGACGATGACGCTCCCTCCTCAGACACCGCCTGCAGCCTTGTCCCAGTGAAGTTTACCTTCTCTGAACATTTTTCTTGAAAATTCTTCTAAATCAGAAGGTGAGTGCCGACCTGGCCCAATCCACTTCTTGTATCCGACTAACGCTCCACTGCGGTTGGCCATATTTTTTAACTTTGACATGGTCTCACGTGGCTAAATGTCCGCGGTTGGCTCTTTGATTATTTAGATGCCAGTTTTTAAAAAATCTTTAAAAATTCAGAACCCTGGTTCATAACTCTGGTTCTACTGATTGGATTTTTGTTGCTTTGGTATCAAATATTTAGTAAAATTTTACTCTGGTTTTCTAAATTGGTGTGGGCTTTTTGTGTTGTGTCTTAACTGTATTGCTGTTCGTGTGCTGCATAAATATTTTACAAATTGCCTCTAAGTTAAGCCTGACGGCTTTTTGTGCTGAGCTGCCTAGGGTTAAGCACAGGTTAACTTACTTACTTGTTGTGGTTCACCCTGCCAGGGATTGTGTCTGTTGCTTGACCAGGGTTCACACACCGATCAACCAACAACCCAATTTCTAACAATGTGCAGAACTTTCTTTCTGATTCAAGCTCCAGATACATAGTCTTCTTGTTAACCCCTTCCCTGCTCATGACGAGCTCAGCTCGTCATGCTGCGTGGGCGGGCTGTGCGCATGACGAGCTGAGCTCGTCACGACCACGCCCACGATTGGAATGTCCAGCACCTGGCTGGAATTCCTGCCGCAGCGAAGGCGTTAAAAATGTTATTTGTGTTAGCTTACTGTGTGTTAGCTTACTGTGTGATGGTCATATACTTTAAATAATTGGTTGGACAATGATTTTCAGCATGTGCACGGGATGGGAGGCAGAGGAGACGGATACTCCTTTTGTGAGATATAATGAAGGCTGCGATGATGGAAGAATCTGGCATTGTATTATATATGAGGAGGAGGCCAACACCAAATACATAGGGAACACCGATTTGTGATTAGTTCTTGCTTGGTGAGAACCTGTAAAAGGTATCTCTTGGATGAAACCTCATGTTTTAACTGTGTGAACTGAGTTAGTTAGTTAGAGCACCTGCCCCTATCCACCTCTGCAGGCGGACATTCCCTCTCTCTTGAGACCTGATACTCCTTATATTTTGCTCATAAAGTTACTTTCTAGAGCAAGTACACTTCTCCTTTTATTGATTGGAACCTTCACTTGATTCTCCTTTCAATACTATATTTACTGACACCAGCTGCTTTGAAACTTTCTGACTTGACTGGTAGGTCGCTCCCCCACCACACAGCTCCGTCTGTGTGCCCTGCTGCTGCCCCTGATTGTGCTCGTTTTTTTCCTTTCTGTGCCCCCTTGCTGCCCCTGATTGTGCTCGTTTTTTTCCTTTCTGTGCCCCCTTGCTGCCCCTGATTGTGATCGTTTTTCCTTTCTGTGCCCCCTTGCTGCCCCTGATTGTGCTCGTTTTTCCTTTCTGTGCCCCCTTGCTGCCCCTGATTGTGATAGTTTTTTCCTTTCTGTGCCCCCTTGCTGCCCCTGATTGTGATCGTTTTTTCCTTTCTGTGCCCCCTTGCTGCCCCTGATTGTGCTCGTTTTTTCCTTTCTGTGCCCCCTTGCTGCCCCTGATTGTGATCGTTTTTTCCTTTCTGTGCCCCCTTGCTGCCCCTGATTGTGATCGTTTTTTCCTTTCTGTGCCCCCTTGCTGCCCCTGATTGTGATCGTTTTTCCTTTCTGTGCCCCCTTGCTGCCCCTGATTGTGCTCGTTTTTTCCTTTCTGTGCCCCCTTGCTGCCCCTGATTGTGATCGTTTTTCCTTTCTGTGCCCCCTTGCTGCCCCTGATTGTGATCGTTTTTCCTTTCTGTGCCCCCTTGCTGCCCCTGATTGTGCTCGTTTTTCCTTTCTGTGCCCCCTTGCTGCCCCTGATTGTGATCGTTTTTTTCCTTTCTGTGCCCCCTTGCTGCCCCTGATTGTGATCGTTTTTCCTTTCTGTGCCCCCTTGCTGCCCCTGATTGTGCTCGTTTTGTTCCTTTCTGTGCCCCCTTGCTGCCCCTGATTGTGATCGTTTTTCCTTTCTGTGCCCCCTTGCTGCCCCTGATTGTGATCGTTTTTCCTTTCTGTGCCCCCTTGCTGCCCCTGATTGTGATCGTTTTTCCTTTCTGTGCCTCCTTGCTGCCCCTGATTGTGATCGTTTTCCTTTCTGTGCCCCCTTGCTGCCCCTGATTGTGATCGTTTTTCCTTTCTGTGCCCCCTTGCTGCCCCTGATTGTGATCGTTTTCCTTTCTGTGCCTGTTTCCCGCCGCTGCGCCTGCGGCCCCGCCCCCTCACTGCCCATTCGCTGCCCCATTCCCTGCTCCTCCCTCCCACCTCCCCATTTATGGCATCCCCCGCGCCCGCCACATCAACAGACGCCGATACGACGCCAGCACCCTCCACGCACTCAACCCCGGAAAAGATCACGCCTGCCACCAGGCCACCCGAAGCGCACCAAGGGCCCTTCACCTGCCGGAACTGCAGCTTCGCCAGCACCCGCCCCGCCAAACCACCGCCCAGGAAAGAACCCAACTACCTCAGATGCATCCTCCTCAACACCCGCTCCGCCCGCAAACACGCCATCGAACTCTGGGACCTTCTCGACTCAACCTCCCCAGACGTCGCATTCCTGACGGAGACCTGGCTGAATCCCGCTTCAGCCCCCGACATCGCCATTGCCATCCCGGACGGATACAAGATCACCCGCAGGGACCGCACCAACGGAGTCGGAGGAGGCATCGCCATCGTCCACAGGAACACCCTCAGAGTCTCAACCAACACCGGCGACACCCTCAGCACCGCCGAACACATGCACTTCCAGATCCACACCGATCCCAACACCACCCTCAGAGGAACCCTCATCTACAGACCCCCGGACCCCGACCACAGTTCAGCGATTCCATCGCTGACTTCGTCAGCACACACGCCATCGCCTCCACGGACTACATCCTCCTCGGGGACCTGAACTTCCACCTCGAGAACAACAAGGACACCAACTCCACCACCCTGATCGACAACCTCGCCACCCTCGGACTCAGACAGCTCGTGACTACACCCACCCACGCCGCCGGCCACACGCTAGACTCCATCTTTTCCGCAAGCCCACACGTCTCCTTCAACCACACCTCCGAACCCCACTGGACTGACCACCACTGCATCCACTTCACCTACAGGAAGCCCACCACGCACCACCGCACCGAACAAATGCCCCGCCGCTGCTGGAGCAGAGTCACGGAAGACCAGCTAACCACAACCCTCGCCCTGAGCCCACCCGCCGAACCCTCCGACCCCGACACCGCCGCCCGCAACTTTAGACAGTGGATCGACGACTGCGCCAACACCCTCGCCCCGCTCAAGAATCCGCCCAACAGCCACACCAGCAAGAAAGCCACCTGGTTCACTGAAGACCTCCAGGCCTCCAAACGAACATGCCGAAAACTGGAGAAGATCTGGCTCCACGAACGGACAGCGGACAGCTACGCCGCCCACAAGAGCGCCACCCGCAATCACCATCACCTCATCAGATCCGCCAAAGGGCCTCACTCCAAAGACCACCTGAGACAACAACGCACACAACAGCAAAGAGCTCTTCAACATCGTGAAGGAACTCTCCAACCCCAGCTCCAACACCAACGACATCCAGCCGTCGCAAGACCTGTGCGACTCACTGGCCACCTCCTTCCACCGCAAAATCACCGACATCCACGACAGCTTCAACACCACGACCGCCCCGGCAACCACCGAGACCACTGCCCCCACAACCACCAACCGCCTGCTCTCCTGGACCAACATCAACGACGAGGACACCAGCGAGATCATGAACACCATCCACTCCGGTTCACCGCTAGACCCGTGCCCTCACCACATCTTCAACAAAGCCAGTACAGCCATCGCGCCCCATCTCCGGAAAATAATCAACATCTCCTTCGAGACAGCAACCTTCCCGGAAAGCTGGAAGCACGCCGAGATCACCGCCTTACTCAAGAAACCCAAGGCAGACCCCAAGGACCTCAAGAACTTCCGACCCATCTCTCTGCTCCCGTTCCCCGCGAAGGTCACTGAGAAAATCGTCAACAAACAACTGACCCGCTACCTCGAGGAGAACAACATCCTGGACCCTTCCCAGTCCGGCTTCCGCAGCAACCACAGCACCGAAACCGCCCTCATCGCCGCCACCGATGACATCAGGACCCTGCTAGACAACGGAGAAACAGCAGCCCTCATCCTCCTGGACCTATCAGCCGCCTTCGACACGGTCTGCCACCACACACTACGAACACGCCTTCACGACGCCGGGATCCAAGAGAAGGCCCTGGACTGGACCACATCCTTCCTTTCCGGCAGAACACAAAGCGTCCGCCTCGCCCCTTCCGATCCAAGGCCTCCAAGATCATCTGCGGCGTACCCCAAGGCTCCTCCCTCAGCCCAACGCTGTTCAACATCTACATGGCACCCCTCGCCCACGTCGCCCGACAGCACAACCTCAACATCATCTCCTACGCCGACGACACCCAGCTGATCCTCTCCCTCGCCAAAGACCCTCACACCGCCAAAGCCCACCTCCACGAAGGAATGAAGGCCGTCGCCGAATGGATGAGGACCAGCCGCCTGAAGCTGAACTCAGACAAGACGGAGGTCCTCATCCTTGGTTCCAACTCTTCAGCCTGGGACGACTCCTGGTGGCCAACATCACTGGGAACAGCCCCGCCACCCACCGACCACGTACGCAATCTAGGGGTCATCCTCGACCCCACCCTCCCCATGACTAAGCAGGTCAACGCCGTTTCCTCACCCTGCTTCAACATCCTCCGAATGCTCCGCAGGATCTTCAAGTGGATCCCCACCGAAACAAGAAAAACAGTCACCCAGGCCCTCGTCACCAGCAGGCTGGACTACGGAAACGCCCTCTACGCAGGAACGACGGCTAAGCTCCTGAGACGGCTGCAACGCATCCAGAACGCCTCTGCACGTCTTATCCTCGACATCCCCGACGCAGCCACATCACACCCCACCTGAGAGACCTGCACTGGCTCCCTGTCAACAAGAGGATAACCTTCAAGCTCCTCACCCACGCACACAAAGCACTCCACAACTCCGGACCAGCCTACCTCAACAGACGACTCAGCTTCTACACCCCCACCCGCCAGCTCCGCTCGACCAGCCTCGCCCTCGCCACAGTCCCCCGCATCCGGAAAACGACCGCCGGCGGCAGATCCTTCTCCCACCTCGCCGCCAAGACCTGGAACACCCTCCCCACCAACCTCCGACAGACCCAAGACCTACTGGCCTTCAGAAGACTCCTCAAGACCTGGCTCTTCGATCAGTAGCAGCACCACCCCCCTCTTCCCCCAGCGCCTTGAGACCCTCGCGGGTATGTAGTGCGCTTTATAAGTGACATGATTGATTGATTGATTGATTGATTGATTGACTTGTCCATAACCTTAGCGTAACATTAGGGAGTTTCCTTTATGGGAACAAAATGTTATCTCACGTTGCATATTCTGTCTTTAATAACATGGACTTTCATTTGCTCAATTGAATTTCCTGGACTATATTTATTCATGCATAGTTTATTTAGGTATCTATTGATTTATACTTAACTGATTTGATTTCATATTGTAAATTAACTAATTTCTTAATAAACCTTAAGGGTTTGCTGCCTTAATCCTCTCTGTCATTCCTATAGGGAAAATTCTGGTTTACTGTCATTGATATATTGCTGAATTTGTGTTTTTAGGTTCAGTTCCAGAAAAATGACTATCTCAGTGAATATAGCGGAGTTCTGAGTTTGCACCAAGATTGCGTGGTAAAAACACCATCCTTATCTCTCACACTATCACACGTAGCACTGGTTATTTAATTCAAGCCTCAGACTCTCACTTATCCATTCAATCATGCACTTACTCATTCATCCAAAGTAATTCTCTCATTCGTCTACTCATCCATCCACATACAAACTATTCAATCAGTGAAATTTCACTCCAAAAATATCCAGATCTATTATCTTTGCCAATGCCTCACACATGCTCTTGCAGATGATCAAAATTGTAGTGTCAACGAAACCCAAAAGGAAAATGGTGGTTATGTGGCAGCTCTGTGATTATTACTCATCAACATATTTAAACAAATAGAGAGAGCGAGGAACAAAACGTGCTCGTCCTTCTCCCCTAGACAATCATAATAAACTACAAAGACGAGCTAGAGAAATTCAAACTGCATCAAGACTCATCCGCAAAAAGAAAAAAAACGTTAGGTTTTTTAAAAGAACCCTCACCCACCAACCTAGTTGGTGGCATGCTTCCTCATTGGGTTCCCACGTAGGGTGCCGAGTGCATCCTAGGTGTGCTTCGACGCCTGATTACAGAGGAGCAGGATTTTCTCCCTCTCCCTAAAAAAGGGAACCTCTGATTCTGCAGAAAAATGGGTGGGAGGCCCGGCTGGAAAGAACATTCCATCAAAACATAGGGTGAGGTTGTGGTGGATTAAACTGTACAGGGAAACCCATTGGGCCTTGACATGGATGGTGTATGAATTTTTTTTGCATAGCAAGGTTCTCTTCACGTTTTTCTATTTTTAATTAAAAAAGACAAGTAATGACATTCAATAGGAGCAATACCACATGCATTCCAATGTTCCTAAATAATGAATTTGAAACTTTAAACATTAAACAATTAAAATTTTCCCATCACGTTTCACAGTATAAACACACATAGATGAAATTTGTACTTGTAAAGCGCACCCATACCCCCAAAGGGGTGTCCAGGCGCTGTACGCATACCGCTGTGGAACCCTTCCTGGCTTTTCCCTGTGAAATGTCCACTCCTGGGCACCCCCAGGGTGAAGCCAGGCATCCCAGCGCTGTTGTGGAGATTAAGCAAGCTAATGCCCAGAGTTGCAGAGTGGGACCCATGATTAGAATAGGCACCGAGGCGAGAATTATCAGGTCCGAGGAAATTGAGCCCAAGACCCGCCGAGGCAGGAATTGAACCCTGGTCCCGGGCCAGATCTCTGCATCAGGGTCTGCCGCTCTAACCATTGAGCCACACTTCTCCATGTGATGAATTAAGATGCATTTTCAGCACGCCATGAAGACTCCCACCTACACAGCATACAAGGGGTTAACTCACAGTAGGCTGGTCCGTTCGGACCAATGAGAGCAGGACTTCTACATCACCACACGACTGTGTGCGGAGACGCTTTGCTCGCAACAATGCCGGCTACTTAGCCAGCAGACGCCAACACTGGTGCAACTCCAGGATCTCGTAGAAGGGCCGCAATAGGGTATCCACATCGGCGGCTGACATTGATGAAGTAAGAGACCCTGATATCGATCACTCGATCAACCCGAAAAAACAGAGGTAGCGATTTCTAACTTAACATGTATTATAGTTGCCTCTACACTTTCTTTTTCCTCAGAGTGTGACTATAGGCACCGCCCCCACAGGGATCCATGTCACTAAATACCATAGCGACAAAAGTAAGTTACATACTTTATCACTCCTATTGATTTTTAACGGACACGTAACTTTGCCATTGTATTTCACTTTGAGTCTGGTGCATTCAACAGATGGGATGTTCTACAATCCTCATAAAAAAAAACCTTATGTTTCTCTGCCTGACAAGGGGTCCTTAACCAATGAATGCGTGATCACAGATACTCACAATCACAGGAGAGGTCACACGCTCGGACTAGAGCTATGACCGCTCAGACCAGAAGGATGCCTGTTGTTAAGAATCGTGATTACAGGCACAACAAATGAATGTTTTTCACACACACATTTGCAGGGCATGGGTAGAATAACAAATGCATGCAAACGAGTGAGGCATGCGAATGCGTCACATGCATGCTCACTGACCGAGTTAGGTCAGGTGGTCAATGATGAATTACGAATGCACTGACCAAAAAATAACTCTTGTGGCTTGGAAGAATCATTGTATTACATATGCTACCATATGAGGTATATGTGACACTGCAGGGGTGCACTATACATAGCGCTGCATCATCCGACAACAGAATTATGATGTCCTATTCTATTTTCTTTCAGGTACATTGTTTTGGGTGAAACCTGTAAGTCACAGCATCACCCCCACAATAAACTTTTTGCACACCTTAGCATGTCTACACATACATCTCCTGGGCCCCCCTTTTTTTCTGGCCCATCACTTTTGATCCTGAAGAAAGCCTTTTAAACAAATCCAGTTGGCTGAAACATGTAGACCTAATTTAGGATGTGCAAGACCATTTTCATCTCCCTCACATCCACATTTTGTTTTTAATCCTGCCCAAGGATTCCCATTATTAAAATTCTCCTGGCTAGCAGGGGTATCCTGGAGACAGTTTTATTCCACTAATTTCACAAATTGACAAAAAAAAGAAAATCCTGCTCCACTGTAATCATGCATCGAAGCACATCTAGGATGCACTCGGCACCCAAGGTGGGAACCCAATGATGAAGCATGCCACCAACTAGGTTGGTGGGTGAGGGTTCTTTTAAAAAACCTAACTTTTTTTCTCACTGATGATTCTTGATGCAGTTTGAATTTCTGGAGCTCAACTTTTTTGTTTATTATTACTAATCAACCACAGTAAGATATTGAGGGTCAGGATGTAGTAAACCTATCTACACCCATAATTAATAGCTCTAAAGTAATGGCGTTGTCCATTAGTGCTGAACATCATTCACATGAATACTATTCCTTTGTGGTAGAGTGTTTAAGTAGCCTCTACTGTTAGATGAAAAAAGAACCCTCATTAAGTTTGGCATAACTACAAGGAATATTAGTGCACTTCAAGAATTTAGTAATGCAATGCTGGACAGTGGTATCATGATGGGTTTTCTCCAGTGCTTGTGGTAATGATACATTTTTAAGGTGTGTTCTCAGGGGGCAGGGTCTTAATGTGGAGGATTCACATAAATTGCGAAATTTGTTCCCACTAATTACAAAGCCATGATTGCAGAGCGTCGGTGAAAATGTAACATTTTTCAATGAACAACAGAATCTTTCGAATCTTCTTGTGGATGACTTAATTTTGCGAGAGAGAAAATGTCTGCTCAGCCAGACTTAAAAGACAGCCTGCTAACAAGCTTGTGTAGATTCAAGATGTGCAGTCAAAATCAGACCATCTTCTTGATGTTCTATTAATAGACATTTTTGACCTGTTTGTAAATGTATTATCTTTTAAGTGATGCGGTGCACAACCCAAGATTTTAGATAAATCGACTGAAGAGTTAAACCTGCTCTTCAGATTTTTTTCTGTTTGTTTTCTTTTACTGCAGGATCTAATCGATTGCTTATTTTGTTAATCTACTTAGCTTAAAAACGTATCCTCACTAGTTTATTGAGTGCCACGAACGCTTGAAATAATGCACATATTTTAAAATTCGAGCAGTGTCTGAATGTTTATTATGTGTAAAATGCATTCTTCTCCAAGCTCATTTTCTTAACCGCAGGCTTATCACTGTGTGCAGAAAGAGAATGTATCACCTATTCGGAATCATTGCTTAAATACATGGAGAGAATGTGCAATAAGAGCTGAAAAGCAATTTAATGGTGTTGTAGAATAACTCCTGACTGATTGCTTTCTCCCTGAGTGTTTTTAGTAAGTTTCTGCGCAAGAGACTTTGGGGCATATTAGCAAGGATTAGCGATAATTATCGCTAACCGCGCTTAGCGTGTTATTTGTTAACGCCACCTATCGCTGGAAATTATCGCTGAGATAACACCCTATTAGTAAGGTTTATCTCCATAGCGATAATATTTCCAACGATAGCGGCTAAAATGCGAGAATATCGCTGGAAAACCAGCGATATTCTTGCATTGACGCTAAGGTGGATTCAGCATTAGAATCCACCTCCTATACTACAAACAGGTAAGTCATCCTCACTAGCAGGTGTTAAAATCTAGCGATAAATGCGCTTAGCGCGAATTATTATATCGCTTCGCCTGCCTTGCTAATAGGGGGTAGTGGTGTTAGCGACTGTTTTCAGTCGCTTTTAGTAGGGAACGCCTTCCTTGCATGTCATTAGCGATAATTATCGCTGACATGCAAGGCGATGGAAAACGCGGCCTCTAACGCCTGAAAGCTGTCGCTAACGCCTGTTAGCGACAGCTTGCTAATAGGGCGATAACATTATCGCCACTTTAGCGGCAAAAAGTGCCGCTAAAGCGGCGATAAAGCCCTTGATAATATGCCCCCTTGTTTGATCTATGTTCTACCCTAAATTAAACACAAATATTCATGAAATATAATGTGTAGCACAGAAACATTACCATCCTTGTCTCTTTTCCTTATCAAAGTCATTAATAAATGAGAGATATACCGACTCGTAGTAGGAACCCAACTGATCTGCCCAGGGTTAACCGAAAGAAAAAGCCATTTCTTAAGGGACAACTGACTCTGTTTGTGTAGGTACTAGCACCTCATTTGTTGGCTTTGTTAGCCTTGCAGTCGATGAACCTTGACAGTTACAGTATGATGGCTGTTCAGGGAATTATGTTGTCATTCCTGACTGAGGGACTTCATGAATTAAAAATCATGTTTTTCTGTATCCCTGCATGACTGTTGGCCAGGGTAAAGTCTGGTATGTTGAAAGGCCATCCAAGCCTAAGAGAAGTGTTAGCCCCCTTTCTTCAGGGCCTCTACCTATATTAGTATCCCTTCCTTTGGCGATGTAAACATTTATTGTTACAGAACAAAGAAAGTGTTATGCTCCAAGATGTAAAGATGTCCTGGTTTTAGTTCCACTACATTCTTGGGTGAAGAAATCTTTGGTGACTTTGGATTGGACATAGATCTAAATAACTTTAGTGGTTTGGAGACTCCAGAACATTATTCCTATCAGAGTTTGTCAAGTCCATGCAACGTATGTACACTCACATCAGTGATATAGTCTGAGCAAACTCACCTTTGCAGTAGGATAGCATCATTTTCACTTTCTCATCCTTCCTTTGGGCTTGATGATCACCTTATTGTTCTTTACTAAGGTACTGGCTTTTTATCTTGTCATATCCTGCTGAAGTGCCTATATTTTTGTATTAAGGGTGGGCACCTCGGGAAGTAGCAGGAGCAGGCCTTGGGGGTGGTGGTCACCAGGGTCATAAATGGCTCCACGAGAGGGGTCGGACGGCCCCCCTCCATCTTAAATCTTTGCCCTGGGGAGGTGGCAAATCCCGGGGGTCCACGACGGACCCCTACGTGTTGTTTTCATAGTTCCCCGGGGAGGTGGTGGGCCCCAGGGCTGTGGGGGGGCACGGGCCCCCGCATTAAATTAACTATAGTGCCCCAGAGAGGTGGCGGTCCCTGTGGTTGCAGGGGGCCATGTGGGCCACCCAGATTAAATTAACTATAGTGCCCCGGGAGGTAGTGGTCCCGGGGGCTGTGGGGATGCTGCACAGGAGCTCCGCATTAACTTAACAACACTTGTCCTGGGGAGGTGGCGGTCCCCAGGGATGTGCGCCACCAACGAACTGCCGGCGAGCCAAAGGCAAGCACTTCTGCGCTCGTTCGCACCTAGACTGCACCCTGCACCAGCACCCAGCGCCAGGACTCCTAGATCTCTAACTTGCCACAGCTACTCCAGAGCTAATTTAACTGCCCTGATCCCACCACCTCTCAGCGACCTCTGCAGCCTCACTTCCCCTTGATCAACGGCAGGACCCTTCTCCTGTCGACATTGCCAATTCTCCTGCAAGTCGACCCACCCCCCCATCGGAACCCAACCCATACCCACTGACAAAAGAGAAATCCAAGGCCTCCGGATCAACACCTGATCACTCCACAAACACGCCACAGAAATCTGGGACACCATCACCTCCCTCACCCGAAGTCATCTTTCTCACTGAGACCTGGCTCAACCCCGCTTTTGCAATGGACATCGCCACCACCACTCCCAGTGGCTACTAGATCATACACCGAGACCGAGTCAGCAAACACAGAAGTGGTATAGCCATCATCCACAAAGAGTCCTTCCACTGCACAACAGCCGCGGCCGACACCACCTCCATTATGGAACAACTCAATTTCAAACTCAACACAGACAGCAAGTCCACCATCAGGGGAACCCTGTCATACAGAACACCAGGACCATGCCCCGCCTTCTGGAAGAACATTTCCGACTTCCTAATCCCCATGGCCATCTGCTCCGAGAACTTCATCTACCTCGGAGACCTCAATTTCCACATCGATGACCCACGTGACGCCAATACAGCAAACTTAATAGAGAGCATGAACAACCTCAGCCTCACCCAAGTCGTTACCGACCCCATGCACATAGCTGGACACACAATGGGCCCAATCTTCACAGCCAACAACAGAATCAAATACAGCCTCACCTTGGAGATCACCTGGTCCGATCACTCAATTGTCCACTTCTCCATCTCCACCACCCCCAACACCACCACTGACCGGACCATCCCATAGGAGCTGGAGCAAGGTAACGGAAAATCTATCGACCAACACTCTCAACACGTCCCCGGACACCACTGCCAAATTCATGGTGACCGTCCAAAATTTGAACACCTGGATCACTGAATGCACCGATATAGTCAAACCCCTCAAATCAGCAAAACAAGGCAGACCCTCCAAACATACCAGCTAGTTCACTCCTGAACTAAAAGCCTCCAAATGCAATTGCAAACAACTAAGAAGAATCTTCGCGCACCAACAAAACATCCAGCGACGAGCCAACTTCAAAGCGGCTCTCAATAAATATCACATACACCTGAAAAATGGCAAAAAGGAAGCTCTAGCCACCTGCCTCGAAGCTAGCTCCAACCATAGCAAGGAACTCTTCAGCATCATCAAAGAGTTTACCAGCCCCTCAGCAACTGAAAACACCATAACCCCCTCGCAGGAGCTCTGCGACACACTCGCATACTTCTTCTACAACAAAATCGCTGCCATCTATGAACACTTTGACCTGTAACCAACCAGCGACAACTTTGACGAACTCCTCAACAGCAGCGACTAAACCTCAAACACTATAATCACTACATGGGATTAACTAACCACACAAATCGCCACTGCCATCTTGAGCCCCATCCACTCAGGAGCACCCAGAGACCCCTGCCCCACCACATGCTCAACCTGAGGAACAACTCCAATAGTAAGCAACTCACCACCATCCTCAACTCATCCATCACCCCTGCCTCCTTCCCAGAAGGATGGAAACACACAGAAGTAAAACCTCTGCTAAAAAAATCTACTGCTGACTCAGAAGAATTAAAGAACTACTGGCACATCTCCCTGCTCTCGTTCCCAGCTAAAGTCCTGGAGAAATCAATAAACAGACAGCTCTCCAGCCACCTAGAGATCAACAACCTCCTGGATCCACCCCAATCGGGATTCCGAGCTAATCACAGCACAGAAACTGCCCTATTCACAGCCACAGATGACATCTGATCTCTCCTAGACCGGGGAGAGACTGCAGCCCTGATCTTCCTCAACCTCACCGAGCCTTCGAAACCGTGTCACACTGCACCCTCCTACATGGACTCCATCAGATGGGGAATGCTCTTAAATGGATCACTTCCTTTCTTACCGAAAGAACCCAGAGCGTTTGCCTCCAGCCTTACACATCAGGCCCAAAGAACATCATCTGCAGTGTTCCTCAAGGGTCCTCACTGAATCCAACCCTGTTTAATACATACATGGCCCCCTAGCCATGCTGGTCAAATCCTATGGTATGAACATCATATCATATCCTGACGACACTTAGCTCATCCTCTTCCTGTCCTCAAACCCCACTAACACCAAAACCAATTTCCATAGGAGCATGACCAGCGTAGCCAGCTGGATGCAAAACAAATGCCTGAAACTCAATACTGACAAAGCAGAGGTACTCATCTTTGGGAGCAACACCTCGCCATGGGACGACTCCTGGTGACCAACAGAACTGGGCCCCTCACCTACTTCCACAGACCACGCCAGAAACCTCAGCAGCATACTCGACAATAAGCTCAACATGAAGAAGCAGAGAAATGCTGTCCACTCCTCACCCTCTGCATGCTCCGGAAAATATTCAAATGGCTTCCCATTAACACCAGATGCACCGTCACCCAAGCCCTCATCACCAGATGCCTGGACTACAGAAACTCCCTCTACATGGGCATCACCTAACAACTACTGAGGAGACTGCAAACCATCCAAAATGCTGCAGCGAGGTTCATCCTCGACCTCCCTAGAAGAGCCAAAATCACCCACCACCTCAGTGCGCTCCACTTACTCCCCATCCAAAAAAGGTATCTGTTCAAACTGCTGACCCATGCCTACAAGAACCTGCACAACAAAGGACCTGCCTACCTCAACTACAGACTGTACTTCCACCAACGTGGAAGACAACTACGCTCTGCCTCCCTCTCCCTCGCCCACATGCACCGCTTCCACAAAAGCAGAAGCAGCGGCCGCACCTTCTCCTACCGGGCCGCCAAGACCTGGAATGGCCTCCCACTCCACCTTCAGACTCCATCCACCCTATAGAAGTCCAGAGATGGACTAAAAACCTGGATGTTCCACTGACAACTCCCAGCAGTGACCCGCGTCTGGATACCCTCATGGGTGATAAGCAGTGCTCTACAAATTGCTGATTGATTGATTGATTGATTGATTGAATAAAGCCTCTCCATGTTAGCCTAAGGGGATAGCAGCACTACAATAGGGAAAATGACTTTGGCTGCTTTTCCCTACCAGTTATTTCTAAAGACAGTGATCCCTAGACAAGGATTAATGAGAGCAATCAATAAATACGGACCCAATCAGTACTATATTTTACAGCTGTCCAGCCGTACAGGTGTTTTTAATATATAGTTGCTTAAATATACACAAAATTCAGCAAGAAACAAATAAAGTGGGACACAAGCCTGTATCCAACTTAGTGGGAAGGACGTACAACATGAAACAAAAGGCTCAGGCAGAGTAAATTGTTTGTATGAGACACATTTTGGTAGGACAAACAAATTATAGTGGAGACACCATTACACATAATAAGTATTAAATAAAGAGGTGTATATGGCGTACAACAAGTCGACGGCGTTTCGATCCTTACAAAAGATATAGGATCATCATCAGGACATTAACAATGGTATGCCTGTATAGATTTTGCCTAGATCCAGGTCAGACTGACTTGGAGGAGGTTTGTTTCAGGTGAAGACCGAGTGGAAGTCCAGGCAAAGTACAAGGAGAGTAAAGGATACAGACAGCCGCGGCCGCGGTCTGTGCAGTTGGCTGCTGGGTCAGAGTCGACCTAATAAGGGCTGTAACAGCTTAAAGGAGGCATTTGAATTGTTGGCGCCGCGGATCCTTCATATCCCCGATCCCGACAGGCAAGACATGCTGTAACAGAGGTTGTTCACAGATTGGCCTTGACCCCATTCCTTGTCACTAGAGACCGCGGTTGCGGCTTGCAGGTTACTGGCTTGCCGTCTCTGATATACAGCAGCCCACTGCAATAGGCCACTCTGATTTCGAGACCGCTCCGCGGCGCGAACAATTCAAATGCCTCCTTTAAGCTGTTACAGCCCTTATTAAAAGCCCGGCTTTTGCATTGGAGAGATTTAAAGTGGACCTCTGAGCTACCGGGACCCAGTGCAGTTTTTTCTCAAAGGTTTGATGTGGCAGTATCTTGGCTGCCGAAAGATCAGCCTAGTTGCTTGATTTTGTATTAACTGCACTCTAAGCACAAGTCCTGAAGGTAGTCAATGTATGGAGCATTAGCAAAGTCAATACAGGACATTATTGAGCTGATTATAATTTTAACATTGCGATTCGAAGGTAAAGTACCTTCTTATTTTCTATATTTTCTGAAGCTGCTGGAAGCAGGATGAGGTCACTGCAACTTTCTGAGGCTTCATAGATAAATCCTCATCTATGAGGATGCCAAGACATTTCAACACTTCTTTGGGAGAGGAAGGGCATCCATCTCCAAAGGCCAGAAAGAGGTGTTCTAAAGGTGAAGTTTGTTCTTCCTCACCACCAACTCAATTTTATCAGAGTTTAATTTAATTTGAGGGTTGTCCATTCAATCTCGTATATAAAGCATGGCGTTTTGAAAGAAGAATTTAAATTCTAGCGTGTTGTCAATTGTGAAGATCAGCTTCATATCATCAGCGTAATTATATAACTTCACCTTTCTCTGCTGAAGAAGATGTATCAAGGACAGAATGTAGAGACTGAAAAGAGAGAAGAAAGGGAGGAGCCCTGGTGCACTCCACCTCCAAGTTGAGCTTTTGACGAGCAGAAAGGAAAGAGGCAGACTGCCTGACTATAGATTTCTAGAAAGGACTCCATCCAGTCAATGGTGGCACTTTGCAAGCCAGCAGTTCTGACACGGTCGATCAGAATGGAGTGGTCGACCGTGTAAAAAGCAGCGGAAAGATCCAGAAAGACCAGCGCCTGAGTAACATCCTTGTCCGCTCCATTCCTTAAGTCATCCAGGGCTGCCAGGATGGCTTCCTCTGTTGAGTGAGCAGGACAGACACCCGGTAAACAGCCTCTACAACGAGGCTGTTACCACGCAAGTTGTTACATTGCATGCGTAAAAACGCATGCGATGTAACAACGACTACCATTACAACGCAAACCATTATATTGTATGCGCTTTTAAAACGCATGCGATGTAATGGTTATCCACATCGTTGTGAGAAAACTGGGCTGTTCCGTTTCCTCACAATGACGTGCACCGCCCCTCTGTCGACGCTGGAACCAGGAGAGAGGAACCACGAGGAGAGAGAGGTAAGGGGGATTGTGCTTGGGGTGGGGGTTACTTTTTAAGGGTTTAGGGTAGTGTCGAAGTAGTGTAGTAATGTTTGTGTAGTGTAGGGTTGTGTGTAGGGGGAGGGTCGTGCTGGGGTTAGTGTTTTAGGGTTTAGGGTGGTGTTGTGGTGTTTGTGTAGTGTAGGGAAGTGGTTTTGGGTTTTGGGTAGTGTCGAGGGGGTCGTGCAGGGTAGTGTTAGAGTGTAGGGGCCGGACTGGGGGTCATGCGGGGGGTAGTGTTTTAGGGTTTAGGGTAGTGTTGTGGTGTTTGTGTAGTGTAGGGTAGTGTTTTAGCATTTAGGGCAGTGTTGTGGTGTTTGTGTAGTGTAGGGTAGTGGTTTGGGATTTAGGGTAGTGTCGGGGGTCGTGCAGGGTAGTGTTTGAGTGTAGGAACGGACTGGGGGTAGGGGAGGGTCGTGCGGGGGTAGTATTTTAGGGTTTAGGGTAGTGTTGTGTTTGTGTAGTGTAGGGTAGTGATCTAGGGTTTAGGGTAGTGTAGGGGGTCATGCAGGGTAGTGTTAGAGTGTAGGGACAGGACTGGGGGAAGGGGGAGGGTCGTGCTGGGGGTAGCGTGTTAGGGTTTAGGGTAGTGTTATGGTGTTTGTGTAGTGTAGGGTAGTGTTTTAGGGTTTAGGGCATTGTCGGGGGTCGTGCAGGGTAGTGTTAGAGTGTAGGGACCGGACTGGGGGTAGGGGGAGGGTCATGCAGGGGTTAGAGTTTTAGGGTTTAGGGTAGTGTTGTGGTGTTTGTGTAGTGTAGGGTAGGGTTTTAGGAATTAGTGTAGTGTCTGGGAGTTGTGCAGGGTAGTGTAGTGTTATTGTAGGGAGAGGACTGGGGGTCGGGGGAGGCTCGTGCAGTGGAACTACATTAGGGATTAGGGTAGGGTAGGTTGGAGTCACTTACCTTGCAAACGTTTACCATGAGTATACCTTTACCACGCATGCATTGGCGTTGAAATGCCATGCGTGGTAAAGGTATGGGGCCATATGTATCAAAATGTTCATTTGCGATTTTCAAATAGCGATTTTTTGCGAATCGCTATTGGAGAATCGCAAAACGCTATGTATGTAGGATCTGCAAATAATTTTGCGAATCCTACATATTCCTTAATTGCGAATCGCAAATTGCGATTCGCAATTAAGGAATACCTCCCCATTCATTCCTATGGGCCTAGAGGCCCATAGGAATGAATGGGAAGACATTCTCAATTTGCGATTAGCAATTAGAGAATCGCAAATTGAGAATGAAATGTCAAGGTTGCAAGGGTGTCAAAAGGACACCCTGTTGCACCCCTGAAATAAGCATGGGTGCACATGTGGCGCACATACATGCCCTAAGGGCATGTATGTGCGCCACATTGCACTTTGAAAAATGCAAAAAAATGCATTTTTCAAAGAAATGTAAATTACCACCAACTTGAAGTTGGTGGTAATTTGCAATTCCTAAGGCCAAATTGCACTTTTTTGTGCTTCTTACATTGCATTTAAGGAATCGCAATTTGCGATTCCTTAAATGCAATTGCAAAATAGGGAATCGCAAATTTTGCGATTGCTTATTTTGCGAGGCAGTTTTTCATTGATACATACCACTAAGCCCAATTGCGATTGCAAATGCCGAAATTCTGCGAATTTCGGCGTTTGCGATCGCAATTTGGAATGATACATATGGCCCATAGTCGTGGTAAAATTTTGCGTTGCAATGGTACTCGTTGTAATTGACATCGCGTTGTAATACCCGCGTTGTAAAGGCATGCGTGGTATTTCTATGCGATGTAACGAGTGCTATTCCAGACACCCGCCTGGTGAGGATCAAAAAAAGCAGACTCCTCCAAGAAAGTGCTGAGATGTTGGGCAACATGTGCCTCAAGTATTACTGCCAAAGAAGGAAGTCAAAAAATGGGTCTGTAGTTTTTCAGGTTGGTAGGATCCTACCCAGCTTTTTTCTGGAGGGGGAGTGCCATTGCCTTCTTGAAGGAGTAGGGGACCTTCCCCTGCTTGATTGTGGAAGGAGATAGCTATATCTAGGAAGTGGGAGAAAATAGTTATTTTAATCTTAGGTGGACAGATGTCATTTGGAGAACCTGATTTAATTTTGACTAGCAGTTTCTGGAAACGATCTCTGCTAATGTCTGGTAAGGCCTATAGAACCAAAGGGCTACTATCTTCAGGTGGAGTAGCCAGATTCAAAGAGCAGGGATGAATACTATCTTTTATCATCTTTATTTTATCTATAAAGAAGGAGTTCAATGCATTGCATAGCTCTTGCGAAGGGACCACAGGTGTGATTACTTTGTCTGGGTTTGATAATTCCTTGGCCTTCTGAAATACAACCTTGGTTTTATTTTCTGAGTCCAAAAAAGTTGTCATTGCCTGAAGATTAATTTGTTATAATTTTTCAAAGGCTGAACAAAAGTGTCTCTCTGTTCAGAAGTGTAAGATGCTCTCCATTTTCGTTCATCTTGCTGAAGTTCCAATTTAGCAAGCTTTAAAGTCTCCGAAAACCATTTGCAAGCTTCATGGCGTCAAGATTTTTTAATTTCTTGTAGGGGGATATGAGTGTTGCTGGCAGATGTCAACCAGAATTTTAGTGCCTCCTCAGATTCTTCTAGGTTCTCGGTGGAGGTAGGAAGGTGAAGTGCTAAGGTATCCTAGAATGTAGTAACATGAATACATACAATGCTGTTAGTAGGAGCCTTCCACCCTAGTAGGTCAATGATGCTTGTCCCCTGTGCTTTTGCTTTTCTGCACTTCGCGCTTTACCATTAAAATGAGGAATGTCTTGGGTTTCAGTCCCAAGAGTGCTGGTGGTTGGCACCTCATACATCCTAGAGACATAGGAAGGTTGCTCTTCTGTCCTGCTGACTCATTAAGAGGTTCCATTTGGGCAATTTACCGTCAAGCTGAGTTTTGCGTAACATGAGGAGCTGTAGTGCTCGAGAAGGCTGATGTTTGCGTCATCTTCACAACACTGGGTGACTGAATGCTACTTATCCTTTGTCCTGTTGCCTCACTCGAATGGTACACACTGCGTGATTTGCTTCTAAAGTGAGGACTGAGAGAATGTTGGCTGTTTTAGCCCTTACAGAAGCTGATCCTAGTGAGTACTATGCTGCCTATTCAGCTACATCAGTGTACAGGAAAGGCAAATTATTTAAACTTACATTAGTTGTGAGGAATGAAAATAAAATATTTGAACATCAGTCATATTCCAAGAGCTTTTATTCCTGCATAATGATTGGTGTCCTGAAGAATAATTATTTTTTAGGTATAAATGGTGCCCTTGGGGCTTACATTGTTTAAAATTTTTTTTATTTGTTATTAGTTATTAGAGAGAGCAAACATACAAAAATACATTGCATAGAGTTTGAATATTAATTGGATCCACACATAATGTCTTGTAACATGTAATTCAATACAAGATACAATATTATGACAACAGAAAGGGTGGGGAGTCTGCATATAAAGCCTACAGGGTCAACCAGGGAAAAGGCAGTACAGGCAGCCAGTGAGGTAACACAGTAGCCCATTGTACATCATAAGAGCTGTAGGAGTGAGTCTGTGGCATCTGGTTCCAATCTGAGGAAGCAATCACGAAGAGGCTGCCATACATCTTTAGGCCATGAGGTGGGAGGTTGGAGCTGTGCGTAATCATCGCTGATTTTGTCGCAGTATGACATCAATCAAAGAAACTTTATTTTGGCCGATTGACCATAAAAGTGCATGTGCATTACAGTAACATTCCATTAAGACAATCCATGTAGCTCAGACCCCATAGCCTTTGGTTAAAATTACCATCACCTAGGCCAGTACCCCATAAAATAAACATAGATGTATGCAAATATAAAACATTAAAAAAAACAAATACAAGTCATATTGCAACCACTAAAAACAAACATAAAACCAGAAAGTCCAGTTAAAACATTGTATAATTGTCAGTTTGAACCTGAGAGTTGGTATTCAAAAGCGTTCTGCGTACACCCCACAAAGAAAATAAAAAGCGCGACACTTCAAATACAATAGGCAGATGAGTGTTATATTTCAATAGTCTAAATGCCTCTGTGCAGTGCTGGGTTCCCAGGTTTCTGCATAACTGGATCATCCATCAATGCCTAGCCTTCCTTCTGACTCCTCTACATTGCTACAGGCCGGAAAGTCCTGAGGGGTTGAGCCAGCCCATTTGTTTGTGAAGGCACGCAGCGGGAGGACCCCGTACCTAAATTGTAAGTATAGGTTCCTGGCTGGGGCGGGATGAATGTCATCCAATACATACTCTAAGCTATACTGATCTTTAATTCCCAGTATGACATGGATTTGAGCCAGGTAGAATCAGTGGAAGGGCACCTACTACCCCAGTGGAGGGCCAGTTCCTGCTTAGCAAGTAACAGTGCCACAAAAGTAAATCTATGCATGCCTTTGAGGATGTCGTGCGTGCTGAAAATATATATTTGACTCAAATGAGTAACCCTCTTCATTTTAGAGGATGCAAGTGTAAGTACCTAAACAAGATTATATGATTGTGGATCATTTTGTGGAGAAATCAGAAGTGGGTAGTTTACTTAATTGAAGGCTGGTTGCAATACATTTGCTGTGTATGTGGAATGTATGATCCTGGAAATGTAGTAGTAATGCAATCAAAGGTGGCATTGTTTTTGACCAACTCTTGCACTGTGCACTTCACGTTGCTATTTGGTGGCTGTGGTGCAACTATAATAGTGCCTTTTATTTAGCTCTGACTCATGTGGTAATGAGCAGGCTTCTCACCAGAACCAAAATCTGCCAACCTTCTTTGGGATTGTTTGCAGTAAAAGAAGTGCCCACAGACAGTTGGTCATTGTAAAGCTGCATGTGTTGCCTATGATTCAAGGTTCAAAACATTTTATTCCGGCCACCAGGGCCATAAAAGACAATTCATCACAATGACAACACATATCTAAAATAGTATAAATACATCCGTTAATACCTAAAAACATGTAAAAGGGTTGACCAGGTATATTACTACACAGAAACTAATAAAAATGAAACATATAATTAAAAATAGAATGTTAAAAGGATTCCCCCAGATGGGGCACATGGAAATATAAATAATCAAGTGAGAGTGCGGCCTAGGGCTTTTTTCCGTAGCACCCATATTGCACCCAAAAATTTAGCAATAGAGATAACCATTGGCATGGAACAGTCTGACCTAAAAATATGGAGGGCATCCTGATAGTCCCGTACACCTAAAGATCTGCAAATCGGTGTCAACCAATTGTGCCGGGGGATAAGTACCCTGGGCAAGCAAACATGACATGTGCTACACTTTCCTTCTGGTGGTCACATAAAGGACAGATGTTGCCTCCTTTGCCCTTCCAGCCTGAAGTAAATGACCTTAGGGGTAGAGTGCCTATATGAAACTGAAAATAACCTTTTCGGTGCAGTGGGGCCGTCACTACATCCCAGAATAATTCCCACACTAGCGTGACTTAACGTCCATGTAATCACTTGTTAGCTTTGCAGGGGCTGACTTCCGAATCTCCTCTGCCTCCACGTATGCCCAATATTTCATTTTCATCTCGGTCTTAGATGGGAAGACAGAAGTATTCAGTTGGTCCCACAAATCGTGAAGTCCTAATGTATACAGGGCTGACTTAATGTTTGAGAGCCATGAAATTGAACTAAATGGGTCAGCCTTCACAACATCTTTTAAACTGTCAGCATACTGAGCAAGCTCAGGAGTGGTCCACAGGCGCCTCCAATAGAATAAGGGCCGCAGGCAAATTTTATGCGTAACCCTAGTAACCCCTAGATCACAAAAGAGTGGGTATAACGGAGTGCTGGTTTGGAGGGAGATCAGGTTCCTAATGAACTTGTTCTCAGATTTTATGATGTCATCATGCTTGGGGAACCCCCACAGCTCAGCCCGGAACAAGGCTGATCCCAAACCCTTAGCTTCGTAGATTTTGAGTGCGGGAGAAACGGGCTTAGAGTAAGATGTCAAAAATTCTTTAAGTGTTGCACCAGAGATCTGTTTTAACCTCATGGTAGCCTTGCTAATGTGCGGTTGCCATAACATACCCTCTGCAATGGTAACCCCCAGGTAAACAAAGGAATCTACTTGTTATAGGGGAGTTCCTCCCAGGACTAATTTGCTCTTAAACGATTTGTGCTGCTTAAAAGACATCACCTTAGTCTTTGAAGTGTTACTTTCCAGGCCCTGAACCTAGCAGAATTCATAAAAATGATCCAAAAGTTTCTGGAGGCCTGACGGGGTCTTGGAAATCAACAAGGTGTCTTCAGCAAATAGGAGGATCAGGGTTTTAGAGCCTGCCAAAGATGGAGCATCAGCTTCCAGTTGTAGCAAATTGGAAGCAATATCATTAAGAAAAAGTGAAAATAGGGTGGGTGCCAGCACACAACCCTGCCGAACACCTTTGCAGACCGGTACTCTTTCTGTCAACTGAGTCTGATCCCCTCCCCATCTTATGTGTGCATAAATACCTACATGCAAACAGATTAAAAGAGAAAAAAATCATGGGGGGCATTCCCAGATCAGCCAAAATACTCCACAATTTTGGTCTTAAAATCAAATCAAAAGTCGATTTTAGGACAACAAACTCGAAATACAAACTGCCGCCATGGATCAATGTGTACTAGCGTAAATCGAAAGGCCTGGTTAATAGTTGATATCCTAGTGCGGAAGCCTGCTGGAAAGGGGCTAAGGATGTTATACTCGTCTATCCAATTTTGTATCTTATTCGATAGGCACCGACCAAAAATTTTCTGAATACAATCTATAAGGCTTATTGACCTGTAATTAGATGGTAAGGAACGGTCACCTTTTTAAAATATGGGTAAGACTATAGTGCCTTTCCATGAATCAGGAATAGAGGCCCCTGCTGCAATTGCATTGGCCAAGGCTAAGATGTAATGAGACCAAGATTCTATATTAGTTAAAAAAATATCGTCAGGAATGCCATCTGGGCCAGCTGCTCGCCCACGTGAGATCGAATTTAAAGCCTGAATGATATCTGCAATTTCGAACATCGGCGTTTTGCTAAATAGTGTCAGGGACGATATAGAATCTGTTGGTACTGGAAGGTCCACAATATTTTCAGCGTATAAACTGCCAAAGTATTTTACCCAATCGGAGGCCGCCACATTATTATCCAGGGACTGTGAGGCTCTTGAGAGATCCTGAGCCACAAGGCCCAAACTTTAGACGAGTCACCAGTGGAACATGTGTCCAACAGGGACCTCCACCGTTGTTCATCCCACTCTTTTTTAACAAGCAGAATAGGCTTTTTTATAAGCTTTCCTTAGAACAGGTATATGAGCCATATCTTTGCTTTTTACAGCCTTAACTAATAAACGGCTTATGACTCAACATTCATTGTTATACCATGAGTGCTGCCTTTTCCTTTTGTGATTCTTGAGCGATACATTAGAAATTATGAAAAGTTATAAGACTTGTTTAAAAAATGCCTCGTGGATCATGGTCATTCGGTCGTGTTCGCTTTCATGAACTTCTTCGAGCTGCATGAGTGCTGCATTAAGGTAATTTTGAATCGCAGCCAAAGTTTATAGACGTGCAGCAATCTGGGGCTATTTCAGGTGACGCTTATCTCCTGAGAGGATAGCCTCTTAGGGGTATGTAGATGGTGCGCAGTCTGAATTAATGGGTTCACAAAAGGCCGTAAAAGTTGTGGATAAAAGATTGTGGTCACTGTCTGTTCTTTCAATGACTATCATGTCAATAACTGTTGGCCACAATCTCAAATCGACCAAGATGTAATCTATACGGCTTGTATGGGATGGTTTATTATAAGTATGGGTGCCTTTAAAATCAGATTTAACATGGCCATTAAGTGCTCTCAAACCATTCTCAATTGTTAATGCCTTTAAATAGACTGCTGAGCAAGCCCAGGTACAGATAGGTGAACTCTCGAGGAGTGGAACAGCCTAGGCTAGATGCTCATCCTCTAAAGTGAGCTCATCTTGGCCATCTAGTGGCTTGAATGTGGTGCTGAAATCCCCCCCTATGATGAGATGATAGTGTTGGGAAAGTGGGTCGAGAACATGGTCAAGGGCTTGGAGGGTATTTGAGACTGAGCTCTTGCTGGCCCCCCTCGCATTGAGAATAATTATCTTTGTGCGATTGCCAGTAACTAACTGAATGCCCAGTAGATCAGGGGAATCGATCTTAAGTTGACGTATTGTACAATTTAAGGAGTTCCTGATCCAAATTACCAAACCCCTGCTGCCCAACCCCTTGAACTGGAAATGGAGGGAGTGAAAAATTAAGATAACCTTGCCTATGAACAGGATCAATAGAACAGGTTTCTTGCAAAAGACAAATATCATGTTTGTCCATTAAAATATTCCATTCTGGGAGAGATATTTTTGATCTAAGACTTGCTACATTCCAAGAAATAAGTTGCAAGTTGTTATAATCACTGCTTGCTTGTGGCTGGCTGGAAATTATAGATTCAGAAAGAGAGGACTGGGGGCTGCCTGGTGATTCGATAGTCCTGATATTAGTGGTGTTGGGGATGAACAAATTACCAGGCGTAGCGTCATGTGATGCTAAACAAAAGTATTGAGTGGGGAGATCAGAAAGAATAGTACTCCTGGACTGGCTCGCTGGGAACCTTGGTTGACTCAGGTATATGGGCCCTCTATCTCCATCGAGCAAGATCGTTTCATTTGAAGTTGCTAAGTACTGAGAGAGCAGAGGAGATGCAGGTCAAGGCTCATCACTGAGTCAATCAATGTCACTAAGACTTTTAGGGATGGGACCTGGCGTCCTATTATACATCGGACAAGGATATTCAAACTGAATATTGGAGGGGCCAGGAGGAGTAGTTCCAGCATCCAAGGCCACCAGATTGTCAACAATGGTCTTTGATGTAAGTATCCAGTGTGTCGAAATTAGAGATGGGAGAGGTTATTCTGTTAACATTAATGATGTCATCATGATTAAAGGAGAGACAGCCCCTAACATGATGTATCCAGTGAGTTACTTTATTCTTTAGTCGCTCGCCCCCCTCGTGCTGCCCTGTAGTAGTTAGCTTGGTAACATTGGTCATCAAAATATGCCTATCCCTCTGGAGTCCTCTATGCTGTTCAAAGTGATAATTTTGTATTAACGGGTGTATAAACTCCCTAGCTGGAGTAAGGGGGTTACGGCATGATTGCATATTACTATTTATAATGCCCAGTGAACTCTGGGGAGCCCCCCAGGGATGGGAGGTATCTGAGACTATGTGATGTGGTTTAAAAGCTATGTTGTTAGAAGCATGTTGTACACGTTAGCTAGTATCAGAACCCTCCAATGGTTTGACAACTCTATTTGACAGACAACCTTGGACTTTACCTTCCTGTATTGAAATAAGCTGTTTGTTAGAAACTAAGAGCAGGTCCACAGTATCCTTCATTGTTAGAACCAGCAATTTGAGAGCCCCTACTTCGGCTTTTAGACCCAAGATGAGACTGTCAAGTGGTTCCTGGTCAGTTTGGGTGGATATAGAAACGCCCTGCGATGTGGAGGGAGGATCAATGCTACTACCCTGCCCGTCCATATCCTCATCTGCGAGCAAGGCATAACGGTTGCTACGCAGTAAGGAGCATTCAAACAGAGAGCCCTGATCCTTTTCTGGGTCAGCTAAATTTGGGCTAGAGGCCTCGTGTAGTGCACGCTTGTTATGATCTTTAAATATGCTCGATATACTAGTTTGTTTGAACGAGTGATCATTGGATATGTGTGCTGTGGTACTAATGGGGGCGAACATACAGTGCCCGGTGTAGGGGACAGAATTGCTTGGCATTCTCCCACCAAATCCACAATACAATTTAGCACACTGTTCTCCGCCACATGCTTCTTGCTTTTTTTTGTATTCTTTATAACTACTCCTGTCCCCCCTCCATAGCCTTTCGCTTCCCCATTCACACAGGGGTAAAAACAGAAAGTAAAGTAGTTGCACTGTGGGTGAAATAAACCAAGCTTTAAAAAGAGCCTATTGCAGTTAGTCAGGAAAAGGAAAAAAAGTAACCCCCAAACAAGCAACAATCCAGAAAAAATAAAGGCTGCTGTAAAGTTAAAAATACTTGACCAATTTTTAAACAGTTAAACAATACCTGTTAGAGGGGTGGCCCAGCCCAGGCTCCTCCGGGCTGTGACGGGGGTGGATTGGCCCGCCCTTGGCCCAGGCTTTGCCCGGGCGCGGCACGCTTGCGTCCCGTGGAGAACGTCCTGCGCTTAAGTAGCACGTGTTGATGACATTGGTGACCCCTCCTCCCGGGTCATGGTATGCATAGCAAAAAAGGCAGGTGCAAGCTCAGTAGAGTTCACCAGCGCGTCCCGCACAATGGGGAAAGTCCTGCACTTAAGTAGCGCGTGTTGATGACGTTGGTGACCCCTCCTCCTGGGTCACGGTATGCAGAGCAAAAAAGGCAGGTGCAGCCCAGTAGAGTTTCCCAGCGCATCCCAGTTGCCTATGGTTAACTACTGCACTGTTTGCTTGATTTGTTTCTGTTTGCTGGATGTGGTGAAAGTAAAACTGAGCACTTTATTCTGATCTGGTTTTAGGTGGTTGTGGAAGAGGCATCTCAGAGAATCAAAATCTCCCACTCATTTCTGGCATTGAAGTGCAACTGAAGGCCCATTGGTTGATAGCAAGCTGTGTGCTCTGACACGAAGACCCAGATTTACCAATGTTTTCTGCCGGGTTTATATCACAAATGTGACATACTATCTAATGTAAACTAGGATTTGCATTGGAAAGGGCCCCAAAGTAATACACAGTTGCACTATGCACTTCTTTGTGCTGCTTTGTGTCAAGGGCCATTCCGTGAATCATGCACAGCCATTTTCATGTAACCAACCATGGGGTTTGACACAAATCCCTATCTACAAACATTGGTAGACAGGGATTTATGCCAAAACCTTATGGATCCTCAAGGCAGGCTTAACAGGAGAAATATATTAATTTCTCCTTATTTTTCCAACTTTGCATGTGTGTTGCATTGTACAGCACACATATAAAAAAGAAATGTCTTAAAGGATAGTTTTTGTACTGGAATAGTCCCCTTCCAGTACAAAATCTATGCTTTAGAGAATGCAGACATTCTTGCACTATGGCGCAAGGGTCTATGCATAGGTGCGTGGCAGTGCGCCAGCACTGGGGGAGAGAATTATTGTGCCATATTTTAGTAAATATGGCAAAAAAATGTATCTCTCCCTTTGATGCGAGGTTGCCCTGAAGTGTGTCAAATATTAGCAAATATGGGCCAGAGTGCCAACAATGTATCAGTGAGTGAAGCACACACAGTGAGTTGCTGGCAGTAAGAGTCTATAAATTAAGTTCAATTCTGTGCTTTCTTTGCCGTAATCTTTATCATAACGAATTTGCTTGTTTTTTTTTGTAACACAATATGTTGCATTTTAGGCCATCATAACATGCTCTGTCTCTGTCCAGCCAAATGCCAACCCCGAACAACTTCATACATCATTTTCTATATTATGGCCCTCTTTCATCCCCATGATAACTCCCTCCAACCATTCTCCCAAGTCGTCAGTCCCCATATTCCCATAGGATTGATTTGGTTTGAAAAAGAAATAATATAGTTGTTTTTAAGTTATTGTTCTTTTCCTGTGCCTTGCTGAATATTTTTAAGAGAAAGCATAGGTTATGAGCGGATTCATCACTCTCTTTCTATCCACAAATGGGCTTGGATGGAGAGTTGTGACTCTTTTTGCCTATAGAATAAGGTGGACGGTGACAGAAAAAGGACTCACATAGTAGGTCAGCCAGTGTTATTTGTACTAAAACCTCTGAAAAGCAAATGTTAAGTAAGGGATTTGTTTCTGTATTGGGAACTAATTCTGCTAAGGATTCACAGGTAAAACGTTATGTGGATGTATCTTGCTTAGCAGCCTCTCCTTCTTTGCAAGATGAGGTCTATGGGCCTGATTTCAATACCGGGGATCGGGTTACTCTGACACAACAGGAATAGATATCCTGTCCACCGAAATATAAATCCTATTACATCCTATGGGATTTAGATATAGGTGGACTGGATATCTGTCACCGTTGTGACGAATAACCCGCCCGCCGATATCACAATCAGGCCCTCTGAGTCCCTTTACAAGACATTGCTGCAGCTGTTGACTAATCATTGAGCAGGCAAGCTCCTCTCTTAAGAGGGAGGGTGAATGCTTATTATTGTTTAATGAGTCAAATGCTGATTCTAATCCCAACTTCGCTGAAGAGACACTGCATATGATGATAGGCATCAAACAAGAAAATGCCAACTTTACTAAAAGTGTCATTTTCAGAATTGTGACTTAAAATCCAACCTTACCATTAAAGTGGGCTTTTATTTACAATTCTTTAGACACAAACTCGATCTGTCCACCTGCTCCTAATATAAAGTTATCACTTAGTAAATGTAAGAAGGATAAAAATGATATCCTATGGGAGAGATAGGCCATGAGTTGTGAAAAATTAGTTTAAGGGTTTTTCACTACCAAGACATGAAAAACGTAAAAGTACATGTCCCACATCTTAAATACATTGCAGCCTGCCCTCTGGACTGGTTAGGGCCTACCCTAGGGGTGACTTAAAAGAAAGGTTTAGGCCTGGCAAAAAGATTTGTTTTGCCAGATGGAAATGGCAGTTCAAAACTGCACACACAGGCTGCAATGGCAGGCCTGAGACTTGTTTAAAGGGCTACTTAAGTAGGTGACACAACTAGTGCTGCAGGCCCACTAGTAGCATTTAATTTACAGTTCCTGGGTACATGTAGTACCACTTTACTAGAGACTTGCAAGTAAATTAAATGTGCCAATTGGATGCAAGCCAATTTCACCATGTTTAAAGGAGAGAGCACTGGTTAGCAGGGGTAAAGTGCGCAGAGTCCTAAAAGCCAATAAAAATGGGCTACAAAAACAGGACTGTAAAGTCATCACGTTTGGGGACGACCCTGCAGAAAGGGCTTAGTCCATCATTAGGTATCTCGGATTGTGATTCAGTTTGATACCTCAATTTGAGACCGATCTATCAGTAAATAGAATGGTTCGCAAAATATGTTTTTCGTCTCAAATAAAAGACTGGTCTCAAATTGCAACTGCTTTTTGCAACCAGAAATCTAATACATCTGGCCCTTTATTACACTTTTCCATATCAATGACAAAATTGGGATAGGGAGACAATTATGTATTTTAATAGAAACAACATTGTAGTCTTTATTTGAAGCATATGAGAGTTAGAAGCAATCATTGCTTATGATATTCAGCTTGCCACTTTGTTCTATCCTGGGGATAATAGTCAAGAGTCTTACACCATACAGAAATTTAAATTCTAAAGGTATTGGACATGGGTCTTGGTAAAATATATCCTATTCATTGTAAATTGATTGATGTTCATTATGATATATGTAATGTGAGTGGTTGTTGCATGGTTTGCAAAGGCAACCTAGTGGTAAACCTTCAGAAATCATTAAACCATTGGAGGGCAAACGTTTAAACTACCCTACGATAGACATGTCTTTGTTGAAGCACCCATGATCAGATGGCAAAACACCATTGTGTGGAAAGTGCTGTCTGATTTGAAAATGGAGATATACTGTCTTATCTCATTAATAACTTTAAAAAGGAGATTGAGAAAGCAAGGGCCTCATTTAATATTTGTCGGACAGTGTTAACTTTGTCAGGGCAACTGAGTAAATCTCTCTGTTGCTCTGACGAAGTCCCCACCAGACAAATTTAAAAATGACCGCTATGACGAGGGTCATTTCTAAAGCATTGGCAGGAACTGCTGTCACAGCTATTCCTGTTAAACGCATTTAAAAAAAAAAAAAAAAATCCAAAAGCAGTATTTTCTGTTTGAAAACAAAAACAAACAATGCCCCCTCACCATGGGAGTCATCTCCCACGGCAAAGATGCCCCTTACCAGCAGGGTTTTTCTGGCAGTAATGGACAGTAGAAAATGGCTATATGTCCATGCATCAAAATTGGGTGGGCAAACATAGCCATTTCTCAGTCTTGCTGTCGGAGAAGTTTGGCCATGGCAAAGATGGAGTAATCTCCGCCATGGCCAAATGTGGTCTGCCTGCATCTAAATTCAGCAGGCGGACCATTATATTGGCAGTAAGGATACTCCATCGCCATTGCAATGGAATTTCCTTACCGCCAATATATAAATCAGGCCCTAAATCTTTTAAATATATGGACTGTGGCCTGATGGATCCTTGGACTATTCCATAGCCCCTGTAGTTTTTGTTCTTTCTTTCCTGGAGACCAAAATACTGTTAGTTTTTTCACTGTATTACCTAAAATGTAGCAAGTTTTACCATATTTCTAAATAGCTCTCAGCCATCCCAAATAGCTTTGTGCCATTATAGCCAGACTCGTGGTATTGAAACATTTAAGGGGAGTCAAGGTCATTCTAGGGTGTGAACGGGGGACTGGCCACTTGCCTAAACAGACCCTTGATTAATTTCTTTATTAATTCTATAGAATATGAGTGTTCCGCACTTCATGTGTGAGTTTCTTTTGATTCTTTCTCAAGGAGGAGTCCGTCACTGTAAGTATCGGATCCCTGTGCATCTGAGAACTATATAGAAACGCAACATTGTAAACCTGTGATTTGAGGACAAAGCTACCCTCATGAGAAAAAGGCTAATTTTGAAGACATAAGATTGTAAATTTAATTTGATAATCATTCTTGATGGGTGTTATGGCATCTGCATTAGGGGGCCGATTCACAGAACTAATCTGAGATAAAATCCTAAACTTACTACTTCTTGGTATTCACAGAAGGCATTTAGTAGTAGTGAAGTTAGGACTCCTAACTTTACTACTACTAAACTGAGATAAAATCCTAAACTTACTACTTTTGGTATTCACAGAAGGCATTTAGTAGTAGTAAAGTTAGGACTCCTAACTTTACTACTACTAAATGCCTTTTGTGAATACCGAAAGTGAATACCAAAAGTAGTAAGTTTAGTATTTTATCTCAGATTAGTTCTGTGAATCAGCCCCATGGTAAGGATGTCTGGGGTCTCAGTGCAGTATAATTGACCTAAGAAATGGATGAAACTCAAGTTGAAGAGTAGCGATTTTTCATCAGGAGAGGATATAGGAAATATATAATGTTGATTTCTATACCCAGATAGGACACATATGGAGGAGTTGGACAGACAAACTCAATATGTCAAAGGCTTGCTGTTATTTAAATGCTGTATTATTTGTGAATAGGTGTATTCATTCATATAAGCAATAGAATGCTTTGCACTCTCATGATTTGGTCTGGATAGCGTTTCAGTGAGCTTATGTAAATTACTTAATTAAGTGTGACCCTCCCCTCACACACAGCATATTATTAGCACTTGCAAGACAACGTGGAGGCTCTATATATTGTGAAAGTGGCAACAGTTTTCACCATGCAAGTTTTAACAGAAAACCAGATATACACTAAGGGCCCGATTCTGATGCGGGTTGGAAAAGCTTCCCGACCGAGGGCCTGATTCTGATGTGGTTAGGAAGGCCTCCTAACGGCATTTGCTCCTTCCAAATCGGATCGGGAACGTGTCTTCCCGACCGAGGGCCCAATTCTGCTGCGGTTAGGAACAAATGTTCCCATTGAAGTCAATGGGAGTTCAACCAAATCGTATCTGGAAGCATCCGGATGCATCCTACTCCGCCGGTCGGACTTTCCCGATCCGAGTGGGTCGGACACCATTTCCCAACCGATTCGGTCGGGAAGCTTTTCCAACCCGCATCAGAATCGGCCCCTAAATCTCCAATGTCACTCACACCTGGGTAAGACCATACTGTCATGTTTGCCGGTCACACCAGTCATGCGTGACCAAGCAACTACAAATATGGCCGACTTTCATTACTGCGCATGCGCGGGAGCCGGCTGGAAGCACAAAAACTCGCTGATCCCAAGTAGAGATGCTTCGCGCTCCTCCTTCGGGAAATTTTAGCATTTCGGGGTTACTCACCTGCTCATCAGAGTTAACGTCAGGGCGACGTCTCCTCCAACGACGTTCCTGTTCCTTCACCAGCTCTTTTGAGTCGTCATTCTCCTCTTCGGCTTCCTTCATCGAGGCGACGTCTCCTCCACCGGCGTCCCTGTTCCTGGCTCCGTGTGTCCTATCTGGTTCCTCACAACTACCGCGGTAGGCTCCTGCCCCCGGGAGGATTGTTTCCTACACTAGAGACAATAGTGAAAAAGCTGCATGAATTCTATTCCAGTAACAGCGCTAGCGCGCTGAATCTATTAAGCTTTATATAAGTCATACTTATCACTTATCTGATTTAGGCTCCGAGTTGATGGAGATCTGCTCTTGCTTTACATTTATGTAAATTCATGGTACTTCCTGAAACATAAGGAATACAGTTATTTCTGCCTGAAGTGAAGGTGGATTTTATTCAGCACTTTAAAGAGCATCACAGTTAATGGAAACAACTCAGGTCCATTGTTACATGCCTTTAGGTGGGTTCTGGCACTGAGCTTTCTCTACCTTTCTTACATCTATTCTGCAACTGAGAACACCTTAATTACTCATACCTTTTACCTTTCTAGATATATACATCTTTTCACTTACCCCAGCTACCAGAAATACACGGAAGAAAGGAATTATCCAGGTAGACACAAGAACAAATAGAAAAGATATACTGTAGAAGTAGAAACACCATGTATACTTACCTCTTCTTCTGTTCTTTCTGTTAACAGAGATTTCTTTTGGTTGACTGATTCCGTTTCAGACTGAGGTGCGACTTGGGACCTTTGTGTTTACCTCCTTGTTTTTTTTCCCTTCTTCCCCGAGTTACCGTTGGTTCTTTGACTCAGTTGGGAACGTGAGTAAAACTTGACACATACGTAGCCATAATTGTTTACAAGAGAGTGAGAACATCGCTTTTGATGATATTGTTAATGCAGCGCTATGTATGAGTCTAAACCCACAAAGGAGAACATTGTGGCCAAGACGCACTATGTTTATGGTAGGCATTATATTAAAGGTCGGAGAAGGATGAATGGCCCACAGTGCCAAGGGATGCCCTACAGTGAGATAATGTTTTTTATTCGACCTAGGAAGGAGGCAACCCCCTCTGTTTAGAGACCTCTTATGGGATTAAACTGTTAACATAGAACAATCGTATTGTTTAAGATAGACTTTAAGAGTTAGTATGATTAACCCCTTCGCTGCTAGGCCTTTTCCCCTCCTGTGCTAAGCTTTTTTTTGGCTATTTGGGGTAGTGCGCGCTTAGGCCCCTGTAACTTTTTGACCACATAAGGTATCCATGCCAAATTTGCGTCCTTTTTTTCTAACATCATGGGGATTGTAAAGGTACCCAGGGTTTGTGGATTCCCCTGGTGGGGACCCAGAAATTAGTCAAAATACAGCTAAATTTTGTTTTTTTGGGAAAAATGCGAAAAAGGGCTACAGATGAAAGCGTCTTTATTTTTCCCTGCAAATGGCATCAAAAAGGGGTTGTGGTGCTGAAATCACCATCTTCCCAGCTTTCAGGGACAAGCAGACTTTTGTCAGAAAACCAACTTTTTTACACAGTTTTGGCATTTTTCTGGGACATAGCCTATTTTTGCTATTTTTTGTGCTTTCAACCTCCTTCCAGTTAATGGTAGAAATGGGTATGAAACCAATAATGGATCCTAGAAAGCCATACATTTCTGAAACGTAGACAAAATTCTGAATTCAGCAAGGGGTCATTTGTGTAGATCCTTAAAGTTTTCCTTATAGAAACTAACAGTTAAATAAAGGAAAAATTGAAAATTAGTTGAAAAAAACAGCCATTTGTGTCAACGTTTTCACCTGTAACTTCTTCTAATTATGACAGCTATTTGAAGGCAATATACCGTTATATCCGCTGGACCTTTCTGGTTGTGGGGATATATAGGACTTGTAGGTTCACCAAGAACCCGACGAACCCAGAGCCAATAATTGAGCAGCATCTTGCAATGGTTTTTTATTATGTACCGGGTATATAGCAATTATTTTGGGAAAATGTATACATGGAAAAATTGTTATGAAAGACACCTATATATTTCTGAAATGGGAACAAAATGTAGATTTTAGAAACAGTAGATATTTGCACATTTCCGAAATTGGGAGTACCCATACTTGCATGAGAATTATAGGTCATTTTTCAAAATGACTTATTTTTTACACATTGTCTTTCATTTGGAAGGCAGAAATGCATCGAAAGTCAATAGGTAATAACAGTTGCTCTACAATTATGTGTTACCCTAAGTCTCCCGATAAAAATGGTACCTCACTTGTGTGGGTAGCCCTTGTGCCCACAACAGGAAATGGCTCAAAATGCAACGTGGACGTACCACATTTTCACAATGAAAAATTACCCTTTTTTTGCAAAGTGCCTAGCTGTAGTTTTTGAACCCTAGCTCTGCGGGCACCTAGGGAAACCTAGCAAACCTATACATTTTTGAAAACTAGACACCCAGGGGAATCCAGGATGGGGTGACTTGACTGCCTCCCACTAGGTTCTGTTACCCAGAATCCCTTGCAAACATAAAAAATTGTCAAAAAAACCACATTTTCCCCACATTTCTGTGGTGGAAAGTTCTGGAATCTGCGTGGATCCACAAATTTCCACCCACCCCGCGTTCCCCAAAGTCTTACGAGAAAAATGGTACCTCACTTGTGTGGGTCGGCCTAGTGCCTGCGACAGGAAACGGCACAAAACGCAACGTGGTCACACCTCAATTTCGCAGTAAAAATGACCCTTTTTTGCAAAGTGCCTAGCTGTAGTTTTTGAACCCTACCTCTGCCGGCACCTAGGGAAACCTAGCAAACCTATACATTTTTGAAAACTAGACACCCAGGGAATCCAGGATGGGGTGACTGAACTGCCTCCCACCAGGTTCTGTTACCCAGAATCCCTTGCAAACATAAAAAATTGTCAAAAAAACCACATTTTCCCCACATTTCTGTGGTGGAAAGTTCTGGAATCTGCGTGGATCCACAAATTTCCCCCCACCCCGCGTTCCCCAAAGTCTTACGAGAAAAATGGTACCTCACTTGTGTGGGTCGGCCTAGTGCCTGCGACAATAAACGGCACAAAACGCAACGTGGTCACACCTCAATTTCGCAGTGAAAAATGACCCTTTTTTGGCAAAGTGCCTAGCTGTAGTTTTTGAACGCTAGCTCTGCCGGCACCTAGGGAAACCTAGCAAACCTATACATTTTTGAAAGCTAGACACCCAGGGGAATCCAGGATGGGGGGACTGGACTGCCTCCCACCAGGTTCTGTTACCCAGAATCCCTTGCAAACATAAAATATTGTCAAAAAAAACACATTTTCCCCCCATTTCTGTGGTGGAAAGTTCTGGAACCTGCGTGGATCCACAAATTTCCACGCACCCCGCGTTCCCCAAAGTCTTACGAGAAAAATGGTACCTCACTTGTGTGGGACGGCCTAGTGCCTGCGACAGGAAACGGCGCAAAACACAACGTGGTCACACCTCAATTACGCAGTGAAAAATGACCCTTTTTTTGCAAAGTGCCTAGCTGTAGTTTTTGAACCCTACCTCTGCCGGCACCTAGGGAAACCTAGCAAACCTATACATTTTTAAAACTAGACACCCAGGGGAATCCAGGATGGGGTGACTTGACTGCCTCCCACCAGGTTCTGTTACCCAGAATCCCTTGCAAACATAAAAAATTGTCAAAAAAACCACATTTTCCCCACATTTCTGTGGTGGAAAGTTCTGGAATCTGCGTGGATCCACAAATTTCCACCCACCCCGCGTTCCCCAAAGTCTTACGAGAAAAATGGTACCTCACTTGTGTGGGTCGGCCTAGTGCCTGCGACAGGAAACGGCGCAAAACGCAACGTGGTCACACCTCAAATTCGCAGTGAAAAATGACCCTTTTTTGGCAAAGTGCCTAGCTGTAGTTTTTGAACCCTAGCTCTGCCGGCACCTAGGGAAACCTAGCAAACCTATACATTTTTGAAAACTAGACACCCAGGGGAATCCAGGATGGGGTGACTGGACTGCCTCCCACCAGGTTCTGTTACCCAGAATCCCTTGCAAACCTAAACAATTGTCAAAAAAACCACATTTTCCCCACATTTCTGTGGTGGAAAGTTCTGGAATCTGCCTGGATCCACAAATTTCCACGCACCCCGCGTTCCCCAAAGTCTTACGAGAAAAATGGTACCTCACTTGTGTGGGTCGGCCTAGTGCCCGCGACAGGAAACGGCGCAAAACGCAACGTGGTCACACCTCAATTTCGCAGTGAAAAATGACCCTTTTTGGCAAAGTGCCTAGCTGTAGTTTGTGAACCCTAGCTCTGCCGGCACCTAGGAAACCTACCAAACCCACACATTTCTGAAAAGTAGACACCCGGGGCTTCAGGGAGGTATGGCTTGCGTGGATCCCCCAACGTTTCCTTACCCAGAATCCCCTGCAATCCTCAATTTTCGCTGAAAAATCACTTTTTCACACATTTTTGTGTGGGAAAGTGTGGCATCACTGGCCTCACACAAATTTCCTACCACCCAGCGTTCCCCAGGTCTCCCGATACAAATGGTGCCTCACTTGTGTGGGAGGCCCAAGTACCACGACAGGCAAGGGCCCACAACGTATTGAGGCGACCTCAAAATGGCCTTTCACAAAACCACCTGGTTTTGCAAGGAGTCACCTGGGGTTTTGGCCCCGTGCTCGGTGGCCATCTAGGAAATCTACCAAATTCACACATTTCTGAAAAGTAGACACCCGGGGGCTTCCAGGGAGGTATGGCTTGCGTGGATCCCCCAACGTTTCCTTACCCAGAATCCCCTGCAAACCTCAATTTTAGCTGAAAAAAACACTTTTTTCACACATTTTTGTGTGGGAAAGTGTGGCATCACTGGCCTCACACAATTTCCTACCACCCAGTGTTCCCCAGGTCTCCCGATAAAAATGGTGCCTCACTTGTGTGGGAGGCCCAAGTACCCGCGACAGGCAAGGGCCCACAACGTAGTGAGGCTGACCTCAAAATGGCCTTTCACAAAACGACCTGGTTTTGCAAGGGGTCACCTGGGTTTTGGCCCCGTGCTCGGCGGCCATCTAGGGAAACCTACCAAACCCACACATTTCTGAAAAGTAGACACCCGGGGCTTCCAGGGAGGTATGGCTTGCGTGGATCCCCCAACGTTTCCTTACCCAGAATCCCCTGCAAACCTCAATTTTAGCTGAAAAAATCACTTTTTCACACATTTTGTGTGGGAAAGTGTGGCATCACTGGCCTCACACAAATTTCCTACCACCCAGCGTTCCCCCAGGTCTCCCGATAAAAATGGTGCCTCACTTGTGTGGGAGGCCCAAGTATCCGCGACAGGCAAGGCCCACAACGTAGTGAGGCAACCTCAAAATGGCCTTTCACAAAACGACCTGGTTTTGCAAGGGGGTCACCTGGGTTTTTGGCTCCGTGCTCGGCGGCCATCTAGGGAAACCTACCAAACCCACACATTTCTGAAAAGTAGACACCAGGGGCTTCCAGGAGGTATGGCTTGCGTGGATCCCCAACGTTTCCATCCAGAATCCCCTGCAAACCTCAATTTTAGCTGAAAAAATCACTTTTTCACACATTTTTGTGTGGGAAGGGTGGCATCACTGGCCTCACACAAATTTCCCTACCACCCAGCGTTCCCCCAGGTCTCCCGATAAAATGGTGCCTCACTCGGGTGGGCGGCCCAAGTACCCGCGACAGGCAAGGGACCACAACGTATTGAGGCGACATCAAAATTGCCTATCACAAAATGTTTTGGGCCCTTGCCTGTCGAGGGTACTTGGGCCTCCCACCCGAGTGAGGCACCATTTTTATCGGGAGACCTGGGGAACGCTGGGTGGTAGGAAATTTGTGGTAGCCCCGTGATGCCACAACTTTACCACACAAAAATGTGTGAAAAAGTGATTTTTTCAGCAAAATATCAGGTTTGCAGGGGATTCTGGTAAGAAACGTTGGGGGATCCACGCAAGCCATACCTCCCTGGAATCTCCGGTGTCTACTTTTCAGAAATGTGTGGGTTTGGTAGGTTTCCTAGGTGGCCACCGAGCCCGGGCCAAAACATCATGGGACTCTCTGCAAAACCAGGTCGTTTTGTGATAGGCCACTTTGAGGTTGCCTCAATACGTTGTGGGCCCTGCCTGTCGCGAGTACTTGGGCCTCCCACCCGAGTGATGCACCATTTGTATCGGGAGACCTGGAGGAACGCTGGGTGGTAGGGAATTTGTGTCAGCCCCGTGATGCCACAACTTTACCACACAAAATGTGTGAAAAAGTGATTTTTTCAGCCAAATTTCAGGTTTGCAGGGGATTCTGGGTATGAAAACGTTGGGGATCCACGCAAGCCATACCTCCTGGAATCCCCGGGTGTCTACTTTTCAGAAATGTGGGTTTGGTAGGTTTCCTAGGTGGCGGCCGAGCCCCGGGCCAAAACGTCATGGGACTCCCCTTGCAAAACCAGGTCGTTTTGTGATAGGCCATTTTGAGGTCGCCTCAATACGTTGTGGGCCCTTGCCTGTCGCGGGTACTTGGGCCTCCCACCCAAGTGAGGCACCATTTTTATCAGGAGACCTGGGGAACGCTGGGTGGTAGGAAATTTGTGTCAGCCCCGTGATTCCACAACTTTACCACACAAAAATGTGCGAAAAAGTGATTTTTTCAGCAAAATATCAGGTTTGCAGGGGATTCTGGCAAGAAAACGTTGGGGAATTCACGCAAGCCATACCTCCCTGGAATCTCCTGGGTGTCTACTTTTCAGAAATGTGTGGGTTTGGTAGGTTTCCCTAGGTGGCCATCGAGCCCCGGGCCAAAACGTCATGGGACCCCCCTTGCAAAACCAGGTCGTTTTGTGATAGGCCATTTGAGGTCGCCTCAATACGTTGTGGGCCCTTGCCTGTTGCGGGTACTTGAGCCTCCCACCCGAGTGAGGCACCATTTTTATCGGGAGACCTGGGGAACGCTGGGTGGTAGGAAATTTGTGTCAGCCCCATGATTCCACAACTTTACCACACACAAATGTGCGAAAAAGTGATTTTTTTCAGCAAAATATCAGGTTTGCAGGGGATTCTGGGTAAGAAAACGTTGGGGGATACACGCAAGCCATACCTCCCTGCAATCCCCCGGGGGTCTACTTTTCAGAAATGTGTGGGTTTGGTAGGTTTCCCTAGGTGGCCGCCGAGCCCCGGGCCAAAACGTCATGGGACCCCCCTTGCAAAACCAGGTCGTTTTGTGATAGGCCATTTTGAGGTCGCCTCAATACGTTGTGGGCCCTTGCCTGTCACGGGTACTTGAGCCTCCCACCCGAGTGAGGCACCATTTTTATCGGGAGACCTGGGGGAACGCTGGGTGGTAGGAAATTTGTGTCAGCCCCATGATTCCACAACTTTACCACACAAAAATGTGCGAAAAAGTGATTTTTTCAGCAAAATATCAGGTTTGCAGGGGATTCTGGGTGAGAAAACATTGGGGGATCCACGCAAGCCATACCTCCCTGGAATTCCCCGGGTGTCTAGTTTTCAGAAATGTGTGGGTTGGGTTGGTTTCCCTAGATGGCCGTTGAGCCCGGGGCCAAAAACTCATGGGACCCCCCCTTGCAAAACCAGGTCGTTTTGTGATAGGTAAATTTGATGTCGCCTCAATATGTTTTGGGCCCTTGCCTGTCGCGGGTACTTGACCCATCCACACAAGTGAGGTACCATTTTTCACGGAAGACTTTGGGGGACGTGGGGTGGATGGAATTTTGTACATCCACGCAGATTCCAGAACTTTCCACCACAGAAATGTGAGGAAAATGTGTTTTTTGGACATATTTTTAGGTTTGCAAGGGATTCTGGGTAACAGATCCTGGTGAGAGCCAGTCAAGTCACCCCATCCTGGATTCCCCTGGGTGTCTAGTTTTCAAAAATGTATAGGTTTGCTAGGTTTCCCTAGGTGTCGGCAGAGCTAGGAACCAAATTCAACAGGTAGGCACATTCCGAAAAAAGTCAGTGCCTAGTGGGATTTCTGCCACCCTGGGGAGGGGGGAAATCAGGGGCTATTGCCCCGATATGCCCCCGAGGGGGGCAGAGAGACTGGCTATTCTTTTGGGGGGTCGGGGGCATTGGGATGCCTTTTCTGGTCAGCCCCCACCCCTGCGTATAAAAAAGCCAGCATAATCGCTGGCACATAGTGGGCTTTCTGCCCCCGGGGGGCAGATCAGGGGCTACTGCCCCCATCTGCCTCCTGGGAGGGGCAGAAAGACAGTGACATCTTTTTGGGGTGGGTGGGGGCATTGGCATGTCCATTCTTGGCAGCCCCCACCCCGAACTTTATAAAAAAAATCCCTGGTGGCTAGTGGGCTTTCTGCCCCCGGGGGGGAGGTAAGGTGCTATTGCCCCATCTGCCTCCCAGGGGGGCAGAAAGACTGTAGCATTTTTTTTGGGGTGGGGGCATTGACATGCCCATTCTGGGCAGCCCCCACCCCTACCTATATAAAAAAATCCCTGGCGCTTAGTGGGCTTTCTGCCCCTCCCCGGGGAGGGGAAGATCAGGGGCTATTGCCCCCATCTGCCTCCTGGGGGGCAGAAAGTATTTTTTTCTTTGGGGGTAGGGTGGGGGCATTTGCATGCCCATTCTGGGCAGCCCCCACCCGGGCCTATAAAAAAATAATCCCTGGCATCTAGGGTGTTTCTGAACCCCGGGGGCAGATTGGTGGCCACTGACACCATCTGCCCCCAGGGGCAGAAAGACTGGAATTTCGTGGGGGAGGGGTGGGGGCATTGGCATTCCCATCTTGGGCAACCCCCACCCCTAACTGTATCGAGGGAAAAAACCCTGGTGTCTAGTGGGCTTTCTGCCCCCGGGGGCAGATTGGGGCTGCTGCCCCCATCTGCCCCCCAGGAGGGGCAGAAAGACTGTACCTTTACGTCGGGGGTGGGGGCATTGGCATGCCCATATTGGGCAGCCCCTACCCGAATTATAATAAAAAAGAAATCCCTGGTATCTAGTGGGCTTTATGCCCCCCCGGGGGGGCAGATTGGGGGCTACTGCCCCCATCTGCCCCCCAGGAGGGGCAGAAAGACTGTACCTTTGCGGCGGGGGGGGCATTGGCATGCCCATATTGGGAAGCCCCCACCCCTAACTATAATTTTAAAAAAAATCCCTGGTATCTAGTGGGCTTTCTGCCCCCCCGGGGGGGCAGATTGGGGGCTACTGCCCCATCTGCCCCCCAGGGGGGGCAGAAAGACTAATTTTGTGGCCGGGGGGGGTGGGGGCATCGGCATGCCCGTTTTGGGCAGCCCCCACCCCTAATAAATATCCTATAAAAAATCCCTGGTGTCTAGTGGGCTTTCTACCCCCCGGGAGAAGATTGGGGCTACTGCCCCCATCTACCCCCGGGGGCAGAAAGACTAATTATGCCAATCATTTTATGGGGGAGCAAAGGCCCTTGCCCAAGGGGCCGCTCCCCCTCCCTGGTGCCTAGTGGGTGGATCCCTGCTTGGGGATCGCCCTCCTGGGGCGATCCCCAAGCAGGGATCCACTAGGAGGGTACCATTGGAAAGGGAGATTCTCCCCTTTCCAATGATACCTCTCCTGAGTTTCTACGTGCTCAGGGGCTGAGATAGCCCCTGAGCACGTAGAAACTGAAACTGAAATGAGCCTCTTGGCTCTTTTCAGTTTCAGTTTCACTGAAATGACATCAGCGCGACGTGCGCGACGATCGTCATTTCAGGGAAACCAGGGGAGCCTCGGGAGCTGGGGAAGCTCTTCCCCAGCTCCCGAGGCTTTGGGAATAAAGGGAATGCCTCTGGTGCCCGCACCAGAGGGATTTCCTGTGCAGGGAGTCATGACGAGCTGGACTCGTCATGAGCACACGAGCACTGTGTGCCATGACGAGTCCAGCTCGTCATGAGCACCGAAGGGGTTAAGAAAAAGTGCTCCTGCTTCAGGCTCAATGCAACCTAATTGTGACTAAAATAAAAGCAGGATTTCTTTTGATGAAATAAATATGTTGCATAAAAATGAAGGCAAATACACTTCAAGCCTTTGAAAATGACTGGGAAAAAACGCGAAAATCTTATAAGCACCTTTTGAATACTAAACAATAAATATGACCTCTGGATGTTAATAAATGACTGGTCTCATTCTACGATTCTGGAGTTTTTTAAGTTTACCTAATGGCTGCATCATGAATATGTTAAACACCTGTTTACAGTATATGAGCTAATTCCGTAACTGTATGTGTTAGAACAATGCAGACAGCATAGTCCAAAAACACAGAGAGATGTCATCAGTGATGTCATCAGTGATGTCACTGACCATGTCATGAATGATGTAATATGTGACATCATCAGCAGTGCATTGCGGGCGCAAGTTATAGTTAGCTGAACTAACTATAACGGTGGAATTTCTATGGTTTTGTATGAGTGAAATGTCCAACTAACTATAACGTCCCTGAAACCTATGGTTTTTTCAGTGAATTTCTAAGGTTTTTGAAATGCTAATTTTTAACTATAACGTGCCTGAAACCTATGGTTTTTTCAGTGAATTTCAAAGGTTTTTTTAAATGCCAATTTCTAACTATAACGTGCCTGAAACCTATGTTTTTTTCAGTGAATTTCAAAGGTTTTTTAAATACTAATTTCTATCTATAACGTCCCTGAAACGTATGGTTTTTTCAGTGAATTTCAATGTTTTTTTAATGCTAACTTCTAATTATAATGTTTATTTAACCTATAGTTTTTCCGACACCCAAGAAGGACACAACACCCACTGCCACAACCCTCAGGACCTCCCCCGTACCACCCCTCTCCCTACTGTAATTTTTTAATTTGTTATTTAAACTATATAATGTCTTCTTGTTTTTTAAATATTAAACAACTACATAGAGTATGAAAGGGAGCCCAGCCCAGAGCCACATCTGAAGACCAACACATGTCATAGACCTACTGATCAAGCAGCTCCGACACCCAAGAACGCCACAACACCCACCACCACCCCCAGGCCCCCCTCTACCACCGAGGCAGCGCAGAACAAGACAGCGAACTTTCCGAAACCGGCATGGCCCCTCAGCCACACAATAGCTGAATATTGGGACAGGTGTGAACAAACTATATGTGAAGGAAGGAATTCACCCATGTTTAACAATGCACACAATGCAAAGTGTAGCGGTGATGTGCTGGACACATCTCAGTATGCAGAACACACACCTCTCCATGTGCACAAATACTACTGGTGCTTGTAGTGTTGTGGACAGTGGACCCAACCATGATACGTCAAACACTAGGGAAGATCTCAGTCATGTAGCTGTGTCGTCCCCCCCTGTAAGCATAAGCGTAACCGGAGTGGGCTGGTCTGACGTACGCCAATTCAGCATAGGAGTGTGAATAAATAGGCCGGAGCTCTGGGTGTGGTTCACTTGTGGGAAGGCCAAAGCATCTGTCAGGGCGGCACCCCTCACCCTGCCACGAGGCCGTCAACATGACCGCCAGCCTCCTCAGCCAATCGCTGGCTTCCGCCACACAGGCCCCCAGCGGCACAGCACCGCAGACTTATGTCTGTACAAACTACTGCCTTCGATATACACTGTGGACAGCAAGGCTCACAATTCAGATCAAGTCGCGATTGCAGATGACGCAGTCCAGTAGGCAAGAGACATTGCTCAAGTCAACAACACATGGCTGTGGGCCCTTCCTGACCACTGCCTCCGGCCTACACTGCGGTCAGTAGGGCTCACAATTCAGATGGAGTCGAGATTGCAGATGACGCAGTCCAGTAGGCAAGAGACATTGCTCAAGTCAACAACACGTGCCTGTGGGCCCTTCCTCATCGCTGCCTCCTACCTCCACTGCGGTGAGTAGGGCTCACAATTCAGAGCGACTCGCGATTGCAGATGACGCAGTCCAGTAGGCAACATACATTGCTACCAGTGCGGCCAGCCCGGACCACACATCATCGCTGACTGCGCACACGCTAAGTGCTTCAAGTACCACTAACTCTGTGCAGCTCAAGTCAACGCCACGTGGCTGTGGGCCCTTGATGACCGCTGCCTCCGGCCTACAATGCGGTTAGCAGGGCTAACAATTCAAGATTAGTGCCGATGCAAATTGTGTAAAAGAGTATAATCGGTTAAGAAGACTGTATGCTCCCAATCTGTGCAGCTCAAGTCAACGTCACATGGCTGTGGGCCCTTGCTGACCGCTACCTCTGGCCTACACTGCGGTCATCAGGGCTCACAATTAAAATTAAGTCTTGATTCATTAATTACAGAGTCCAGTAGGCAAGTAACTATCACAGGCCTAAAATCTACATAATATCCTTTTAGTATCCTTGCTTCAAGAACTTTTTTTATATCAGTTATAGCTTTAGTACAATCACCAAATTCATCTTCAAGTGCAAACAATCACTCATTAGCAGTCTACACTGAGGGCAGCAGAGCTCGCAATTCGAATTTTGGACACGTGGTGCCACTAACCCTGTTCAACACAAGCCGCGACACGTGGTGCCACTAACCCTGTTCAACACAAGCCGGTGACACGTGGTGCCACTAACCCTGTTCAACACAAGCTGATCCCACATGTGGAACTGTGTCCTGAGTCCTGAATGGCAGTTACCTCAAGTCCGTGGCAGCGACCACAGCACCAGACTCCCTTCGATCAGTGAGGCATATTTCCATATGCAAGGCCGGCTACAGGTGGTGCCACTAACCCTGTACAACACAAGGCGCGACACGTGGTGCCACTAACCCTGTTCAATACAAGCCGATCCCACATGTGGAACTGTGTCCTGAGTCCTCAATAGCAGGGACCCCAAGTCCGTGGCAGCGACCACAGCACCAGACTCCCTTCGATCAGTTAGGCATATTTCCATATGCAAGGCCGGCGACACGTGGTGCCACTAACCCTGTACAACACAAGGCGTGACACGTGGTGCCACTAACCCTGTTCAATACAAGCCGATCCCACATGTGGAACTGTGTCCTGAGCCCTGAATTGCAGTGACCCCAACTTTGTGGCAGCGACCACAGCACCAGACTCCCTTCAGTTTTATTTGTTGTTGTTTTCTTTAAATAAAATGTTTTATATGTACACCTAAACATGACTAAGATTCTTGTTTGTCCAACCACACAAGGACACTTCCGGGCCCAACAAAGTTGTTGGGGGTATGTTGGTAATGTGGGAAGAGGGTGCGTTACCTGCTGATGTCGGGAGAGGCAGCGTGAAAGGGGTATCTCTCACAGAAAGAACTCCGATATGTTTTCAGAAATGCCTCGGACAGATGCCAGCTGACGGACTGAATCACAAAATGGTTTTTCAATGCTTATGTAGTGTGAGTTATGAACAGTTCGCACCCAGGTTCACAGAGGGACAACTGCGGCCCGTCTGCTCGACTCACACACGCAGTACTACGACCCGTCCGCTCCCAAAGGAACAGCAGCGTAGTACCTCGCAGAGGTACAGGCACAGTAGCGTACTAGCTCGCAAACATAGAGAGCTGCGAGCCGACGAACTGGCTTCTAACGGCATAGCTGCGAAGTGGTGATGTTGGGCAGACGGAGCGTGAAATAGTTATCTCGCAGAAACAGAGCTCCGGTATATTAAATTGCCCCCGAGACCTTTCTTTTATATTTTCACTCGATGCGAGAAAGCGCGCTTTCTGGACCAAGACCTTTCTCCCGGCCAAATTTGGCGTAATTCCGTTCAGCAGTTTCACCTGTAGCCTTGTCTAAAGTTTCCTATGGAAAATCCATTGAGAAAACACATTTTCACACCCCCCACATAGCTACCTGTAGCAGGCGTACTCGCTGTTGGTGTGCAGGTCAGTGGTCTAGTTGTCAACATGTCACGGCCACTCCCTGAGGGCAGGTTTGCACACACACCACACCCATCCGGCACATGCGTCACAGGCCATGTGACCACGCAAATATAATAGATCCACAACCTCACATCCTTTATTGCCGGTGGTGACTGGATGGCGGACGCTCCACGGGTCTCAATCATAAAGACTCCATGAAAAGTTGCGCAGAGGGTTAGTCGCACCCTGAGCTCTATGGCCGTCAGGGGCCTACTACCACGTGGCGCGGACTTGAGTTCCACAGGGTTATTGCCACCGAAGCTGATGTGGCCGTCAGGGGCCTACCACCACGTGGCGCGGACTTGAGTTGCACAGGGTTACTGCCACCCGAAGCTAATGTGGCCGTCAGGGGCCTACCACCACGTGGCGCGAACTTGAGTTGCACAGGGTTAGTGCCACCCGAAGCTGATGTGGCCGTCAGGGGCCTTCGACCACGTGGCGCGGACTTGAGTTGCACAGGGTTAGTCGCACCCTGAGTTGTATGGCCGTCAGCAGCCTACCACCACGTGGCGCTGACTTGCGTTGCACAGGGTTAGCGGCACCAAAAGCTGATGAGGTCTCCGCATTGATGACTCAGGACTCAGCGACTTGTGTGAGATCTGCCGGGCCACGGAGAAGCTGATATGGTCTCTGCCATTCATGACTCAGGACTCAGCGACATCTGTGAGATCTGCCGAGCCGCGGAGCTTTGACGGGCACGTGGAGTGCCCACTGGTAGACACTCCGGTGGCAGCAGGTAATTATTTGGTCATGGATGCGCAGGGGCGGCAGTATCTCTCTCTCTCTCTCTCACTTCCCTCTCTTCACTCTCTCTCTCTCTCACTCTCTTCCTTCCTTTTCTTCTCTTTCTCTATTTCCCTTCTCCCTTTCTCACTCCCTTTCTTTCCTTACCTCTCTTTTTCTCTCTGGCTTTTTTTTCCTTTTCTGTGTCTCACTCCTTTGATATGCACATTACACACGTCCTTATTTTGTGCTTTATTTTCCAGGCTGTGTCGTCGACATTCATGGTCCCGACAGGAGTCTTCCGCCTTGTTGTTTTGTGTTCAGTTTGTTAAATTTAGTTTATCCTTTATATATACGTTTACGAAAAAATAAAGTTTGATAAAAAAATAAAAAAAATTCAATAAAGTTTTTGGTTGTTACTTAAGTGCTGTGTGACTCTTTCTCGTTCTTATTACTGTTATTTCGTGGTTTCCACCATGGTGTTAAATTTTGGGGCAGTTATCACGGGAATACTGGTGATGTTTGCAGTTTGCACCAGCTTCTGAATAGTGTGTTATATTTATCTCAACTTTAGTTGCATTAAAGTGCTGATAATGAAATGCAGAGTAGGCGTTCCCGTGCAAAAAGACACGAGGTGCACCTTTGCGATTTATTCTAAATACTAAAATCCTGTATTGAATTGCACTGTGGTAGTGCGTGCACTTACAGTGTACACACAAAATCAATCAAGAAATGTCATTGTATTTATATTGATTGGGAATAGTGGGTCAGGTGCTGGATCTTGACGGGATACACTGCCCAGTTCGTTTATTTTTCTGTACACGAAAAAACCACATCACAACTTTCACAACAACTGCGATGCGAAACAAATTCCGGCGATAAGCCGCGTTAGCACCAGGGATTTTACACCTGCTTTCTGCTGGTGTTAAGCAGGACGACTACCTGCAGCATGAAAGGGAACACAGCCAAGAGCCACACCCAAACACCCACAGGTGCCATACAGTCAATGAGCATCATACACGGATACCCATGAGGTCCACAACACTCATCGCAACAACCCCAGGACCGCCAACGCCCCCCGAACCCGCATCTGAGCAAGTGTGTCCATGTGGTCATTGTGTTAGCATGATAGGCACGGGCCCTGCAACATCACAGTGTCAGCGGACGTTACCATGTCACCTCAGCGTTGGTAGTGAGCCTGGACATGTAGCTATGCACGCATCCTCCTGCATGCACAAGCGGCGTGTGCTGGTCCGGCGTACACAGGTCAGCGCAGGGGTCTGCCTATCCAGCAAGGGGAACAGGGTGTCTCGGACATGTCCGTGTTCTGGAAGTGCGGTAAGTGTGTCTCTGTGTTCTGGTGTGGCCGCCACAAGGGCCGCAGCAGTCGATGTTATACAGTGGCATGCACCACCTCCAAACTGCAGTCTCACGGTGTGGTTGGAATGCCGCAGGACATGCGCGAATAGGCATTACAATGGTGTGCCATAGGAGTGCACGGGATACAACAGTGCACCGTACAAAAATGTGGGGGCTCGTGGGAGGGAGGAGCAGCTGTTTGGCAACGTAACACACAGTGAACCCGCCCATGTGCCACGTGCTGGGCATCTCATCCATGATGACCAGGGTCACAGACATCCCACAACACCCACGACCGGCCTTTGTACAGATCCTGTATGAATGCAGCTGGAGAACTTACTGTAGGGATGAAAGGTTCTTTGTCTGAGCTATCTTGCAGTAGCACATCTGCTGCTCCGACAAGGAACTTGCAAGTGGTCAGCCCCCCCTGACAGATACGCTAATATTTGCATCCGTCTCCCACACTACGCACTGCCCGATTTGAGAACGAGTACACATCCCACACTCAAAAGTCCTTCATCATAGTTAGCGTGCGTGAAATGGCCTTCACACGTCCTCCCACCACACCCCTGCCCTGCACCCATTGCACACAAACCCGGCTCATTGCACCAAGCTGTGGCATTTCCTCCACAAGACTGGCACACGGCAAGCCAGTGCAGCTACAAGCAGAGCCACTGACGCAATGGCAGAGCATCCCGAACACATGGTCGACTCCATGCACGTCCACCTATACCTTGCACGTCTGCTGCATGTCCTGGGTGCACTGCCTTTGGCAGTACTGCGGATCACTTACCGGCTGTGCTTCCGCATTGCGGACGTCACCTGCGTTCAACCTGTATTGCAATGTCGCTCGTGCCTATCCGAGTGGTGCATGGACGTGTGCCTCTCCAACGAGAGGGTAGCTGACATGGATTACGACAGGTGTGTGCGCCCCCTGTTGGCCCACGACCAGGACTGTCATGGTGATGCCCGTTTATGGCATGCATGGATGTTTGGCATGCATGTTGGGAACTGGGCCTGGGAGATTGCACGTGTCGTAGTATGCAGTGAGCAAATTGACCCACTTCCCGATTCTGCTTTGGTGCACATTGGGTACAGTGGTTGGAGTCAGCACATCTGTCCCGGTCAGCTGATGGATTACGTCGACGACATGTCAAATATTGTGCCCAACCATCACTCATTAGAGATAGTGGCTTACGCAGCTGCACTCGAGTTCATGGACGAGTGACAAGGTACCTGCAACCACGATTCGATGTGCCACTTTGCACGTGTCCCTCCGCATCATTGCACGTTGTACATCTGGTCACATGTCCCAAAACAACAGTGGACATGGCTGCATTGGCGTCGAATCATGTCCGAAGCGTGGACAACCAACGCTGCTTGACACTGACGTGTGTTGGTGATGGACTACTCCGAGGTGAACATGGACGTTTTCCTACGTTCCTTATTCAGGCATGCTGCTGCATTTCTCTGATTATCATGGCACTACTCTTGGCCGTACTGACACGCACTTTTTTTATAAAGTTTCCACATTTTCACTTGTCTCCAAATGTGTAGTGTCTTCATTTGTATGCCAATGTGTGTGTCACAGACTCTCTGGCTGCCTGCCATACGTGAATTGCTACCCCATCCGGACTGTGGGTTTGTACTTATGCGTTCTCATGTGCCTGTTTCGTACTGACGCTTTTGGACGCTTATCCGCCTCAGGCGAGTGCATTTGTGTCCTGTGTTCAATTGTGCGAATCTTTGTGTTTGGACAGCATTGTGTTGGATGTTGGTGTACTCTGCTTCCTATGTGTGTGTGCTGCATTGTGTGTGAGATGTCCCTTCATGTGAGCTTTTGTTCACCCTTCTCCCTTTCCTGCAGTGTGGTTTTTACTTCTATGCTTGTTCAGTGGTGTGATGTTGGCGGGTTGTGTGACTTGTGCTCCTTGTTGGTGTGTTTCATTTTGGCCATGGTTTGTCTATAGTTGTGCTGTACTTAATTGTGCATGTGTACCATTGTGGCCATCTTCCCCCGTCCCCCACTCCCTGCTTCTTCCTCTTCCTGGTGCTGTTGTGTCTGTAATTTTGTTGCTCCACACATAAATACATGTAATGAACAAATTAGAATAGTGCCTTGATTCTTTTAGGTTTCAAAACTTCTCTCTATTGTTTTTTTTAAAATTTCCATATAAACAGTTTTTTTAATATTCAAGGACACATAGAAGTCACAAGTGCAACATATTCTATCAACACACTTTCTAGAACATTCTACAACACGTGCAGGTTAAAAGTTCATCAATTTTTTTAAACCTAACGATATTTTTTTGCAACATTTTCTCGAACATTTAAAGGCACATGCATTTAAAAAGTTCACGATTGTTTTAAGTTCGAACAGTGCCTTCCAAATGCAAGTAGCAGGTGTGGTTGAGTTGAGCAAATTTTATCCTATGATATGTACTCCACGTTTAAACTGCTTTTTCTTAACCAATCACAAAGATGCTTTTCCACCAAACGAATGTGCACCCTACTTTTAAAAAACAATGCTTTTCATCTCCCAATCAGGTATCGTTTTGTATGGCAAAAAAAGTAGTTCCCCATCTTTAAACATATCTCTTATTCTACGAACGGACTGCATGAGCTACAGACATCTATCCATTCCTCCCAGACATACCTTCAAAATGCTAGTGTGGATCGTAGGACATAGCTATGTTTTCTGGTGCAAGAGGTATGCAGAACAGAGACGTATTGACTTAGACCTAGGTTTACAAAATGTGGACATTAAATGGTTTGGACAAAGAGGATTGAAGTGGCACCAAGTGTTGCCTTTGGTTAAAACCTGTTTGCATCTCCAACACCCTGACCTCATAATTGTGCACTGTGGTGGAAACGACCTAGGCACATTGACTGCAGTAGGTTTGGAAATGCTAATGAAGGACACCTTTCGACAATTGATATTGCTTTTGCCTCAAACTGTCTTTGTATATTCCAATATATGCCAAAGACAGAAGTGGAAATGGTCAAACCAATTTTGTCCTCAGATTGAAAAATCTAGGAAGAATGTCAACAAAGCTGTGTCTGCATACCTCAGAGACCATAGAATGGGGTCGATCTACAACAATAACATACGTTTTCATATGGCTGATATCTACAGAAGTGATGGAGTACACTTCACAGATCAGGGAAATAGAGTTTTTCTGAATAACCTGAAGCTGTGCATCCGCACTTATATGTAGCTCCAACTAATAAACACAAGGGCTCTTTTTAGAGCCGCCTTACATTCCCAATATCGGTTCGCAGAGTGACAGCTGCAATCCGGCTATCACAGGGAGACCTGCGGGCCGTCGAGCAGCCTCGCAGAGGGACACCTGCGGCCCGTGGGCTCAGCTCACACAGGGAGAGCTATGGGCCATTGGCTCGGCTCGCACAGTGTGAGCTACGGGCCGTCGGCTCGCAAACGCACACCAGCGTGCTGGCTCGCAGAGGGAGAGCTCCGGTCTAACTCGCAAAGGGACACCAACAGGCCAACGGCTCTGCTAGCAGACACACACCTATCACCTAACGGACTCACTCGGACATGTACAGCTAGGGACACGACGGCTCACAGACGCACAGCTGCAAGCCGACGGACTGCTACTGTTTTATGCTTTAGGGTAGTACAGTGGTGTTTGAGTAGTGTAGGGGGTTGTGCTGGGGGTAGTATTTTAGGGTTTAGGGTAGTGCAGTGGTGTTTGGGTAGGGGGTCGTGCTGGGGGTAGATTTAGGGTTTAGGGTAGCGCACTGGTGTTTGGGTAGTGTAGGGGATCGTGCTGGGGTAGTGTTTTCGAGTTTACGACAGTGCAGTGGTGTTTGGGTAGTCTTTGGGTAGTGTACGGGGTTGTGCCAACAGACTGACTCACAGAGCTCCGAGCCGACGGACGGACTTCTAAAGACATAGCCGCGACCTGGTGGAGGAGAGGCAGCCTGAAAAGCCTATCTCACACAGACACAGATGCCGGTGTTGCCTCGCACAGGTAAAACTACGAACACGATGGCTTCTACACAGAGAGATGCGAGCTGACGGAGTAAATCACAAAATGGCTGCCAACACTTCCTGGTTTCAACCATTCACAGCCAATAAGCCGCAAGCTGCTGCTTGTAACCCCTCAGCCAATCACATGTCAGAATTCTCAAACATCAATATCTGTAAAATTTGATATTTCTCAAAAACTACTGAACGGATTTACACCATTTAAACAAAAGCGTGCTTTCTGGACCATCACCTTTCTCCCTGCCAAATTTGGCATAATTCCGTTCAGCAGTTTCACCTGTAGTCTTCTGTAAAGTTTCGTATGGAAATTGCATGGAGAAAACACGTTTTAGGACCCTCTTTTTCTCAGCCCCTCCTACACCATTCACCCCCAAACTTTCAATATAAGAGCTAATCCAAAAAGAGAAACTTTTGGATAATTTCATAAAGATTCGTCAAACGACGCCAAAGTTACAAGCACATACAAGGCTCCAGAAGGGGGCCGCACAACCCCTCCCAACATAAGTGAAGCCCCGGGGCTGCGCGGACCCCAGCGGCCCCCCCGCCACCCCTGCGAGCCCCTCCTATTATTTTTTAAGAAATACCCCCGCAACCTAGCCCACCCAAGGGCCTCATTAAAATAAAACGCGAGAACCCGCGACCCAAGCGCGAATTTTTGCCGATTATTGTTTTTTTTTTTTTTTTTTTTTAAATGATTTTTTGGGCCCTGGGGGTCCTCCTAGGACCCCCTGAGCAGACCTAGTGGGTCAGGGCTTTTCTACCCTGCCCCCTTCTCTTGTTTTATACCTTTATTTCTCAGTTTTCGGGTGACTCGCTGGTTTGGAGTGCTAGCAGCCAATCACAGTGAAGCTCTCGCACGCAACTTAGGCTCCGCCCAGATATCGAAACTTTTATTTTCCTGATTTCTCAGCAACTGCTGAACGGATTTACATCATTTTTAAAAAGATCGCTTTCTGGCCTAAGCACTACCTTTCTACCACATTTGGAGTAATTCCGTTAAGTAGTTTCGGCTGTAGCCCTGCACAAAGTTTCCTATGGGAAATTGATTTTTTGAATCTTATTTTTTGAATTTCTCAAAAACTACTGAACGGATTTACACTTTTTTAAAAAAAGGTCGCTTTCTGAACCAAGCTCTACCTTTCTGCCAAATTTGGGGTAATTCCGTTCAGCAGTTCGAGCTGTAGCTCGTCGCAAAATTTCCTAAGGAAATTAACATGGCGAAAACGAGTTTTGGGACCCCCCTTTTTTCTCAGCCCCCGCTTGACGAATCACCCCCAAACTTTCAGGATAGGAGCTCACCTGGATAGACTTTGTTTTTGGAGACTTTCAGGAAGATTCGTCAAACGACGCCAAAGTTATTAGCAAACCAAAAAATGCTTTTCCTAAGATGCAGCTCCCCGTGTGGAAAAGCAATCGTCTTTGGTTTTTGGAAGAGAGAGCAGGTTTCCTGCTCTCTCTTCCAAAAACCAAAGCAGTTTGCTGTGGCAGGGCGGGAGCCGCGAGGCTCCCGCCCTGCCATAGCAAACTACAGTGTCCCGGGGGTGAGCACCCCGGGACACTGCAGGAGCTGGCCCTGGGGGGTGGCGGTCCCCAGGGCCATCAAGGGCTCCAGGAGGGGGGCCGCATGGCCCCCCTCCCAACATGTGCAAAGCCCCGGGGAGGTGGTGGTTCCTGGGGCTCGGGGGTCCAGAACGGACCCCCACATTCAAATTCTTAGTGCCCCGGGGAGGTGGCGGTCCCCGGGGCATGTGGGGGGCTCGAGCCCCCACAAAGGTAATTTTAATTAAACAAAAGAAGCCCCGGGGGTGGCGGTCCCCGGGGCTGTGGGAGGGCCGAGTGCCCTCCCACACCATTTTTAATTGAAAGCCCTGGGGGTGGCGGTCCCTGGGGCTTGGGGGGCCTTAGAGGCCCCCCACTCATTATTTTTATTAACCCCCGCATGCCCCCGGGACTTGGCCCACCCGGGGGCCAAATAACAACGAAGCCCGCGCTTCGTTTTTTTTTTCACGCCGGGATCCGCGCATCCTAAGCGCATCCAGCCGATTTAAAAAAAATAATAATAATTTTTGGGGCCTGGGGGTCTTTGTGGGACCCCCTAAGCAGGCCTAGGGGGTCAGGGTGTTTCTACCCTGCCCCCTTTTTGCATTTTGCGCACTTGTTTCTGTGCCTCGGTTCTACCGAGGAACAAGATGGCTGCCAACACTTCCTGGTTTGGAGTGTTGACAGCCAATTAGCATACAGCTCGTGATCGGGAGGGTGCGCGGATCCTCCGGTGCCATAGATATATATGTGGTTTTACTTTTGATTTTCTCAGCAACTACTGAACGGATTTACACCATTTAACAAAAAGGGTTCTTCTGAACCAAGAACTACCTCTTTGCCAAATTTGGTGTAATTCCGTTCAGCAGTTTGAGCTGTAGCCTTGCATAAAGTTTCCTATGGGAAATTGATTTTTTGACTCTTATTTTTTCAATTTCTCCGCAACTACTTAACGGATTTACACCATTTAAAAAAAAGGTCGCTTTCTGAACCAAGCGCTACCTTTTTGCCAAATTTAGTGTAATTCCGTTCAGCAGTTCGGGCTGTAGCCGTGTCTAAAATTTCCTATGGGAATTAACATGGAGAAAACACGTTTTGGGACCCCCCTTTTTTCTCGGCCCCCGCTTGCCGACTCACCCCAAAACTTTCAGGATATGAGCGGACCGGAGCGCCCCACGAGTTTTGAAAATTTCACGAAGATTCGTCAACCGGCGCCAAAGTTATTAAAAATAGAATGTTGTGAATTTCCTATGGAAAATAGGTCCTAACTATAACTATCTACTCGCGACCGCCAGTAGATAATATATATATATACATATATATATTCACTGGAAAAAAACAAAGTTTAGAAGAATGTTATAGTTAGGAATTAGCATTTAAAAAACCTTAGAAATGCACAGAAAATACAGTTATAGTTAGGCTCAGGTTTCACTCATACAAAACCAGTGAAATGCAGCTGTTATAGTTAGTGAGATAACTGTAACTCACGCCCCTGCAATGTACTGCTTATGACGTCATATATTACATCACTCATGACATGCTCAGTGACATCACTGATGACATCACTGATGACATCTCAAATTACATCACTGATTACATCACTGATGACATCATCCACGTGATCATCTGATGTACCTCCTCACACCCTAATAAAACCTTTCATACACCCACTCTAAAATACAGACCACCAATATCGAAACCATAGACAGACCAATAGCAGTTAGTATGTAACTGCTCAGTGATTCATACGTCTACACACACATCCACCCACTAACCCATACAGTCACTCATACAAACAGTCATTCATCAATTCAGCCACTGATATATCCACTCATACACCCATATAGACACTCACACACTGCCACTCACTCAAAGAGTTACTCGCACACACCTAGTCAGTCATGCAAAGAAACTATCACACACCCATTTACTTGCCTATACAGTCATACACACACCACCGCACTTATTTATACAGATACTAACACATACTTACTCTCTTAAACAATCACTCATAGAAACACACACTCATCCATACAGCTACTCTTGCAATCACTCACTCTCACATATAGTCATTTATATACTCCAACACTCACATATACTGCTTTAAAACATATGTAGTTACTCACACATGCACCACTGAGACATCCATTCAGTCACCAACAGACCCATACACACACTCACTCACCCATACAGCTGTTTCGACATGCACTCTTGAACCCATACACCCAGTGAATCAACCACTCACATATCTATGCACAGAGTCACACACCCCCCACCCACCCACAAAGACACTCAGGCACCCATACAAATACTCAGACAACCAATCAATAACCCAAGACAGTCATGTAGCTACTCACCAACCCATGCAGCCGCTTATACACCAATAGACAGACTGATACAGACATTTACACAGTTTACTCACTAACCCATCCATTCAGTAAGATACGCTTAATCAGTCACTTATACAGTCAGTCACGCACCTACTAAATCATCCATTCACACACTTATACACCCACTCATTCTTCAATACACCTTGGCATATATATATATAAACATATTTAAACTTTACAGAAACATACATTCACTGGATGAAGTCATCAGTGATGTCATCAGTGATGTCATTTGAGATGTCATCAGTGATGTCATCAGTGATGTCACTGAGCATGTCATGAGTGATGTAATATATGATGTCATCAGCAGTGCATTGCGGGGGCGCGAGTTATAGTTAGCTCTACTAACTGTGTTTTTTTCAGTGAATTTCTAAGGTTTTTTAAATGCTAATTTCTAACTATAACGTCCCTGAAACCTATGGTTTTTTCAGTGAATTTCAAAGGTTTTTTAAATGCTAATTTCTAACTATAACGTCCCTGAAACCTGTGGTTTTTTCAGAGAATATATATATATATATATATATATATACATATACACACACACACACACACACACAAACGCACACGTACCCAGGCATGTATTTCACACTCATTCACTGGCCCCCATATCCTCAAGCATGTACACGCATACCAAATACAGTATCCCAAAATGTCAGGAATCAGGACAGTTGTTGCAGAAATGTTGGTAAATGGATTGCAGAACCATTTCAGTGCACTCACGCCACTTCCTGTTAAGAACATGAAGGTTAATTATTGATAACAGCCGATACTACTAGTTTGCCATTTAGTGCCCTTATCTAGCCTGGTAAGAGAGGTCAGACAACCAACAGCAAGAACAGAACTAAAGGGAGGGGTTGGGGCCGACTGTTTACCTTCTGCAGTTTCCATGCCATCCCTCCTCCCCCCCCCACACACACACACACATCATCAAACAGGAAGCTAAAGATGTGACAAGAAGTCAACTCAGTGATGGCACTGCCGGGTATCAAAGGGTGCGTGACGTCATGTCCGCTACCCCATGCATTATGGTGCATCGACATGCAAGCCTGCAAACTCTGTTAACTAGTGGCACACTCTCCATTATACGGCATCACTTCTTCACAAACAAAACGGGCCGGAAGGAGCGCTATCAAAGCTGTAGAAAACAAGGTACACTTGCCTTAAAACAGAAATGACACCACCAAATGGTCACGAGAGAAAAGAACCACAGGCTGCGTTGCGGGAAAGGGGGCGGCCTGGTGGGGAGCCCAGAGCTTGAACAGAAAAGCACAGATTTAACCATAATGGATGCAAGCAAAGTCTGTCTACCGCAGCTGCTCCAGACAACCACACGGCAAACCAGGAGGTGCAAGCAATCACCATCACAGCCCTTGGACAAGACACCCGCAGAATCACAAGACACACAGTGTGAGTAAAGGAAATGTTGACAAGCTGGCTGTGCCTTCCCAAGGAGCGGCTGACATCAGCGGTGGATAAAGTCTGTGGCCTAAGGGCGGCCAGGCAGTAAAGCAACCCAACCTCTGGCCCTAGTGTTGCCTGCCGCCATCTGGGGGTGAATGATTTGATTTGGTCTTCATTCCGTACATCAATTGCGTGTCTTTTGCTTTCTCGCCCTAAGTGCCCCGGGTATGCCCAGACGTGGGTCCCGGGCTCACTGTGCCACTGGATTCAAGCTATCCTGGCTGATGAGGGGTGAAACCCCGAAACAGGTCCTAGGATGCTTGTTTCCGGTCCAGGGAGGACCTGGTTTGGAAGTTCGGGCTGAGGCACAGGGTCAACACTGATTTGCATATGGCCAGGTCTAAACTGGGGTGGGATGGTGAGCAAAAGAATGATGGATTTAACCCAGATCTCTTGACTGGGGGTGAATGTTTTGATTTGTTCTTCATTCCGTCCATCAATTGTGTGTCTTTTGCCATCAGGACACAAACAACAAAGTCAAAAAACACAACAGAAACACATTGGTGTAACAAGCTAGACATGCCGTGAGAGGGTGCCATTTGTTGTCACTACCTCCCCTGTTGGCACAGGTTGGACCAATGCGACAGCGACTGACATGCGTGCCCTGGGCTGGCATGCACATGAAAGGAGCGTGAAACACAATCAGAAACTGTAACTGTTGGCAACGACACAAATGCAACAAACCTTGGCAAGGAACTGTGGGAAAAAGGCTGCAGATTGTCGACTCCAATCCCACAATATTAATAAAATGCCCTGAGGGAAAAATTGCACAAGTCGTGCCTCAATTTGCACAATGGTCAGCATGCATAATTGTGCCTGTCGGTTAAGAATTAGTTCTAAGCACACTCATGACAGACGGTATGAAAACACCCAGCGGACGAAACGGCCAAGAGTTGGCAGGGGGACGCTAAAAACGCACGGTGGGAGAGTAATCATGTATTGTAAGCACAGCAAACACAAGCCAGGGAGCTGGGGTGGTGACAAGTGGGGTCGAAGAGAACATATGGTCGCCTGCCATCCGCACTCCTGTCCCAAGATGCAGCTGGGCCTGCCTGGCTTCAGCGAAGTGCCAGGCCTACCCCAGGGGGCCTCGGCAGCTAGTGTGGCCAGCTCCTGGCTAGCCACATTCACACCTAAATGACAGTGGACCTCTGGGACTGAGGAGGTGGGTGGGGGTGGGTGGGGGTGGGCGGGGCGCTCTTCACCACAAACCTCTGCTCTTCACAAACCATTAACTTTCAAATGCCTCTAAACGTTGGCAAAACAAACGAATGAGTACATAATACTGCAGGAAAAAGGGACGGGAGTCGCGCACTGAGTAATCAAATCAAACCCCTTAAGTGGCTCTAGCTGGTATCTATAGTCATTCACGAACTGTTCATTTCTTAAAGGAACATACTATTATATAGCTTGCAATCCCAGCACTGCACGAAAAACTCTGATCATCACCTCAAAAGGCCAATGGCTTACGGAAGCTTGAACACCAAACGAAAATTTGCCTGTGAAATAAGGGCTGTTTATATCCAGAATGCCACAGTAATTAAATTTAAAAACAAAACAGAAGTGGGGGGTATGGCGCTGCCAGGGTAATAAATAGTCTTTCATTCACACTGCCAACTGCACAGCCCGGCACTGCGCTATAAATTGTTTTATCTGAACAATAAAATGGGACATTTCAGTATACACAAATGTGGTAAATAGAGGCCAGTGACAGATGCGAGAGGATGGACTTAGTCTGAGTTTTCACTCTTGGACCACACCGCGTGTCTGTTACGGGCATTAACGGCGGCTTCCAACACAATGAAAGTTTACAGCAATCCGGCTGCACGTTCTGCCAACCTGAAAAGCGAAGCACTCTGTACGCAAATTAGATGAGTAATTGAAACAAAACACTGTAAGACCACACGGATGCCGTGACAGAGACACATAATGCCCGGGCACCACAAGTGTCCCAGAACTGCAACAAATGTGGGTGCAAGAAAACAAAGCACCCCTCCCCAAAAAATAAACAGCTCTAGCTTGCTGTTCTCAAGTGACTAAAAAACTGTGATGTTAAAACAAGGCATTTAGGTAAAAAATAAAAAAAAGCAAATACAGCAGTAAAAGGTACAGTTTATGCACTATGTGTGGAGACCATCTCTGCACAGCTTGCTGGCCAAGCATACACACAACATTGCGCAGAACGTGATGGGGTAGTTATAGGTGGGCACAGAGACACCAGTGAGAGAGTGCTAGGTGGGCACAGAGACAACAGTGAGAAAGAGAGAGAGAGAGCGTCCTAGGTGGGCACGGAGACACCAGTGAGAGAAAGTCCTACCTAGGTGGGCACGGGGACACCAGTGAGAGAGTGCTAGGTGGGCACAGAGACACCAGTGAGAGAGAGTCCTAGATGGGCACAGAGACACCAGTGAGAGAGAGAGTCTTAGGTGGGCACAGAGACACCAGTGAGAGAGAAAGTCCTAGGTGGGCACAGAGACACCAGAGAGAGAGAGAGAGAGAGTCCTAGGTGGGCACGGAGACACCAGTGAGAGAGAGTCCTACCTAGGTGGGCACGGGGACACCAGTGAGAGAGTGATAGGTGGGCACAGAGACACCAGTGAGAGAGAGAGAGAGTCCTAGATGGGCACGGAGACACCAGTGAGAGAGAGTCCTACCTAGGTGGGCATGGGGACACCAGTGAGAGAGTGATAGGTGGGCACAGAGACACCAGTGAGAGAGTCCTAGGTGGGCACGGAGACACCAGTGAGAGAGTGATAGGTGGGCACAGAGACACCAGTGAGAGAGTGATAGGTGGGCACAGAGACACCAGTGAGAGAGAGAGAGTCCTAGGTGGGCACAGAGACACCAGTGAGAGAGAGTCCTACCTAGGTGGGCACGGGGACACCAGTGAGAGAGTGATAGGTGGGCACGGAAACACCAGTGTGAGAGTCCTAGGTGGGCACAGAGACACCAGTGATAGGTGGGCACAGAGACACCAGTGAGGGAGTGATAGGTGGGCACGGAGACACCAGTGAGAGAGAGTCCTAGGTGGGTACAGAGACACCAGTGAGAGAGAGTCCTAGGTGGGCACGGAGACACCAGTGAGAGAGAGTCCTAGGTGGGCACGGAGACACCAGTGAGAGAGTTCGAGGTGGGCACGGAACCTGTTCACACCCACATCCATGAGAGCCAGGCTCTCCTCTCTCAGAGAGACCCCCTCTGTGAAGAACAAGAAAGAAGAACCCGCGCCACCACCACCGCTGTTGTGGCGCAGGTAAATTAACAGAACAGAACTCACAACAGGATGCAGCAAGAGAGCCAGGGCATCTGAACACCCGCACAGACAGTGATGCCCTGGAAATAACTGACATGAGGAGTCACAGGCACCTGCCGGCCCACTGCACTACCTGTGACAACAGACCGCATTCATGGAAAGCGCTCATCACCCGGGGTGGCCGAAATCTGCCTAGTTCCTAGAAAGTCTTTGCGATAATTACAAAATCCAGTTTAAACAATGTTAATGACCCCATCCTACCACTTATTATTCAAATCCCTGAATGAAATCCACGAAAAGTTGCTGTGCCATAAGTGCCTACATGCATATCCAAGTGTGACAGGACTACTGGGCCGTCCTGACCATAACAAGATGGTAACAGTCAATAATTGATCCAAAAAGGCAAGCACCATCAATGGACCATCTACGCCCGAAAGCACGCAGGGATGTCATGCGCTCTTCTTGGCACTTGAGAACTTTGAAGATGCAGGTCGCTAGCGCAAGAGGACCGGGGCCACAGCGGAATGAAGTGCTGGAATGCGGCAGGCTGCGTGCAGGACAGCGTAAAGTGCAGGACTGTGGAAGGATCCAATTACACCAACGAGAAAACAGAACTTAAAGTGCAGGACAGTGGGTGCAACGACTGTTGCACCCCGCTTTATGCACCAAGTCCAGACATCCAAGAGGGAAAGCGGGGGCATGCACAGTGCCCTGCATTAGGCGTGGGCACATGTGGAGCGTGCACGGCACGGGACAGGTATACCCAGTGCCACAGTGCACTACATCGTGCATGCGGGGGCAACAGCCAGACACTGAGTGTGGCGGGGGTGCTCACCCATGCCTCATTCCATTGTTCCCTCCCCCGGCCGCAGCCAGACATACCTACATGGTGACCACCCCCAGCTCCTCAGCGGCCAGCCTCCGCATCTGCACGGCCAGGACCTGCGCCTCGTTGAGGATCGAGAACTCGGTGTCGGCGGCTCCAGCACCACAGCAGCACAACAGCACCCCGCACAGGCAGAGCAGCAGCGGGAGCACCCAGCCCGACCACAGCCCCCGGCCCATCATGGCTCCCGCCGCTCCAAACTTTCCCGACACCGCCGCAGCCCAAAGTTCCAGCTGGTGCCCGTGGCCCCGGAGCCCAGCCAGGCGCGTCCGCCACCAGGGGAGCGAGCTCTTCCCGCCAGGAGTCACCGGCGCCCGGGAGACCATCGTCCGCCACCGGCGGGATCACTGCGAGTCCGGGGAAATGCCAGCTCCGGAGGCACATCAGTTTGGGGGCTGCGTTCACTATCTGGATCAATGTGCAGCACAACACAGACACTAAGTCCGCACTCAGCAGCTGAGTTGCTGAACCCTCACGGTACACTGAGCCAGCGCTGGACGTTCGCTTGCACTGTACCAGTGAGAGGCATGCTCAGCCTATAATTGAACTCCATGCGGGCGATTTTTGACGGCGTAGCGCAATCACGGCTCACATATTTTACCGCCGCCCAGCCGAAAGACTTGGGCTTTAAGCTCCTCTCTATGCATTTTTAAAAGAAAACGCCGCTCCATTTGTATTCCAGAGGGCGCATCCTGCTTGCTTTCAACTGGCCGCAAACCGTTAATCCCGTTGCCTGCCCTATCGTAGGAAAACCCATAAAACCACAAAGGGCGCATCCTACTTGTTGTAAAATTGCAGCATAGCATTGCTGTTGTAACCTCTCCATAATTAGAGAAGCCCATAAACACCGCAAAGGGCAACGAAAAACAATATTTGCCCCTCCGCGAACAGTATGCATAGCCTTCGCTGTCAGTATCTAACTCGACCTAAAGTATCTCCTCCCCTATTGCTTACCGGGACACCGTGTCTCCTCACGTCAATCACACACACAGGGCATATACTTACAGAAGGTGAATATACATTTATATACATGTACCTTTATTAATCCCAATATACACAATCATGCCTACTTGTCTCACCTTTTTGACTTTCACTCGATGTGAGGCACAAGATGGCTGCCAACACTTCCTGGTTTGAAGTGTTGGCAGCCAATTAGAGCCAAGCTCGTGCTCGGGGGTTTAGGCTCCGCCCAGATATCGAAATGTTTTATTTTTTTAATTTCTCAGGAACTACTGAATGGATTTACACCATTTTATGAAAAGGGCTCTTTCTGAACCAAGACCTACCTTTTTGCCAAATTTGGTGTAATTCCGTTCAGCAGTTCAGGCTGTAGCTTTGTCTAAAGTTTCCTATGGAAAATAACATGGGGAAAACACGTTTTGGGACCCCCCTTTTTTCTCGGCCCCCGCTTGACGAATCACCCCGAAACTTTTAAGACAGGAGCTGAGAGGAGTGGGCCACTAGTTTTAAAAATTTCGCGAAGATTCATCAACCGGTGCCAAAGTTATTGGGAAAACAAAAAACACTTTTCCTATGGAAACTAGGTCCTAACTATAACTACCTACTGGCGACCGCCAGTAGGTAATATATATATATATATATATATATATATATATATATATATATATATATTGCAAACTGTTCTCCATTGTCGGGGGCCCCCAATCCTGCAGGGCGGCCTCTGTTAACGGTGATGGAGTGGCCAATGTACTTTAAGAACTTGGATGCACTAAATAAGAAATTTTTTACATGTGCTGAAGTAACGCTATTAAGCAGTATTGAAATTGCACCAAAGTAGAACGATATATGAAAGACAATACTGAGGCATCCTGGGACTTGTATTTCTGTGTCCTGTGGTCACGTGGCAGAAAGTATTTAAAACACCTGGGTGTGATCACTGTTCATCTCTATACCTATGATTAAGGCACCATCGCCGAAACGCGTCAGGAAAGAAGGGATTTTAACATGCAGCCACTACAAGATGAAAATAAACGTGGTGGTGCAACTGTGAATTGGCCTCTGTAATTTCTTCTGGTGTATACTTACCGGGATGCTCCATCACCGTTAACAGAGGCTGCCCTGCAGGGTTGGGGGCCCCCGATGATGGAGAACAGTTTGCAGTGTTTAATTGGGGGGCATGACCCGCTTGCTTCCATGAAAAAACAAAGGATTAACCGGACACTTTTCACTCTGGAGTTGAGAAAGGGAGAAGGGAGAGGTTTCCTTTCCCTGGCAATTCCAGTCTCCCCGCGTTACAGACATTTTAATTGAGGCAGCATGTATGTCGACAGAGGTCTGCCCAGATTGCACCTTATAAATTGCACTTGGCCAATGTACTTTAAGAACTTGGATGCACTAAATAAGAAATTTGTTTTACATGTGCTGAAGTAACGCTATTAAGCAGTATTGAAATTGCACCAAAGTAGAACGATATAAGAAAGACAATACTGAGGCATCCTGGGACTTGTAATTCTGTGTCCTGTGGTCAAGTGGCAGAAAGTATTTAAAACACCTGGGTGTGATCACTGTTCATCTCTATACCTATGATTAAGGCACCATCGCCGAAACGCGTCAGGAAAGAAGGGATTTTAACATGCAGCCACTACAAGATGAAAATAAACGTGGTGGTACAACTGTGAATTGGCCTCTGTAATTTCTTCTGATATATATATATATATATTCACTGAAAAAACAATAGGTTTCAGACACGTTATAGTTACAAATTAGCATTTAAAAAACCTTTGAAATTCACTGAAAAAACCATAGGTTTTAGGGACAGTTATAGTTACTTGGACATTGCACTCGTACAAAACCCGTGAAATTCCCCCGTTATAGTTAGTTCAGCTAACTATAACTCGCGCCCCGCAATGCACTGCTGATGACGTCACATATTACATCACTCATGACATGGTCAGTGACATCACTGATGACATCACTGATGACATCTCAAATGACATCACTGATGACATCACTGATGACATCATCCAGTGACTGTGTGTTTCTGTAAAGTTTAAATATGTTTAATATATATAGGGAAAGGTGTATTGAAGAATGAGTGGGTGTATAAGTGTCTGAATGGATGATTTAGTACGTGAGTGACTGACTCTACAAGTGAGTGATTAAATGTATCTTACTGAATGCATGGCTTAGAGACTAAACTGTGTGAATGTCTGTATCCGTCTGTCTGTTGGTTTGTAAGCGGCTGCATGGCTTTCTGAATAGCTACATGAGTGTCTACATGGGTTATTGATTGATTGTCTGAGTATCTGTATGGGTGCCTGAGTGTTTGTGTGGGTGGGGTGTGTGTGACTGTGCATAGATGTGTGAGTTGGTGATTCACTGGGTGCATGGTTTCAAGAGTGCATCTGTGATGGACTGTATGGGTGGGTGAGTGTGTGTATGGGTGTGTTAGTGATTGAATGTATATCTCAGTGGTACATGTGTGAGTAACTACATATGTGAAAGGCAGTATATATGTGTGTTGGAGTATATAAATGCCTATAAGTGAGAGTGTGTGATTGTGAGAGTGGCTGTATGGATGAGTGTGTGCTTGTATCAGTGATTGTATAAGAGCGGAAAAATGTGCTAGTATTTGTATGAGTAAGTGAGCTGGTGTGTGTATGACTGTATAGGTGAGTAAATGGCAGTGTGAATAATTATTTGCATGGAGTTTAGTCATTGGGATACAAATGGACATTTATGGGTTTTAGGGGTTATTTTAAAATAATTAAAATATATATATATATATATATATATATATTCACTGAAAAAACCATAGGTTTTAGGGACAGTTATAGTTAGTTGGACATTGCACTCGTACAAAACCCGTGAAATTCCCCCGTTATAGTTAGTTCAGCTAACTATAACTCGCGCCCCGCAATGCACTGCTGATGACGTCACATATTACATCACTCATGACATGGTCAGTGACATCACTGATGACATCACTGATGACATCTCAAATGACATCACTGATGACATCATCCAGTGACTGTGTGTTTCTGTAAAGTTTAAATATTTTTAAAATATATAGGAAAAGACGTATTGAAGAATGAGTGGGTGTCTAAGTGTCTGTATGGATGATTTAGTAGGTGCGTGACTGACTCTATAAGTGAGTGATTTAACGTATCTTACTGAATGCATGGGTTAGTGACTAAACTGGGTGTATGTCTGTATCCGTCTGTCTGTTGCTGTGTAAGTGGCTGCATGTGTTTGTGAATAGCTAAATGATTTTCTATATGAGTTATTGAATGCTTGTCTGAGTATCTGTATGGGTGCCTGAGTGTTTGTGTGGGAGGGGTGTGTGCAACTCTGTGCATAGATGTGTGAGTGGGTGATTCACTGGGTGGATGGTTTCAAGAGTGCATCTGTGATAGACTGTATGGGTGGGTAAGTGTGTGTAAGAGTGTGTTAGTGAGTGAATGTATGTCCCAGTGGTACATGTGTGAGTAACTACATATGTGAAAGGCAGTATATATGTGTGTTGGAGTATATAAATAGCTATAAGCAAGAGTGAGTGATTGTGATAGTGGCTGTATGGATGATTGTGTGCTTGTATCAGTGATTGTATAAGAGCGTAACAATGTGCTACTATTTGTATGAGTAAGTGAGCTGGTGTGTGTATAACTGTATAGGTGAGTAAATGGCAGTGTGTTTAATTATTTGCATGACTGACTAGGTGTGTGAGTATCTCTATGGATGAGTGGCGTTGTTTGAGTGTCTATATAGGAGTAAGAGTGCATATGATAGTCCTGTACTGAGTGACCGTAAGTATGAGTGACTGTACGGGTGAGTGAGTGGATGTGTGTGTGTAGACCTAAGAATCAGTGAGTGGGTATGTAGTTATTGGTGTTGGAGTGTCTATGGTTTTGCGAATGGCAGTCTGTAATTTAGAGTGGGTGTATCAAAGATTATATTAGGGTGTGAGGAGGTGCATCAGATTATCACGTGGATGATGTCATCAGTGATGTCATTTGAGATGTCATCAGTGATGTCATCAGTGATGTCACTGACCATGTCATGAGTGATGTAATATGTGACGTCATCAGCAGTGCATTGCGGGGCGCGAGTTATAGTTAGCTGAACTAACTATAACGGGGGAATTTCACGGGTTTTGTACGAGTGCAATGTCCAAGTAACTATAACTGTCCCTAAAACCTATGGTTTTTTCAGTGAATTTCAAAGGTTTTTTAAATGCTAATTTGTAACTATAACGTGTCTGAAACCTATGGTTTTTTCAGTGAATTTCAAAGGTTTTTTAAATGCTAATTTGTAACTATAACGTGTCTGAAACCTATGGTTTTTTCAGTGAATTTCAAAGGTTTTTTAAATGCTAATTTCTAACTATAACGTGCCTGAAACCTACGGTTTTTTCAGTGAATTTCAAAGGTTTTGTAAATGACAATTTTTAAATGTATTAATTGTTATATTAATTTTTTTCATACTGATTTACTACATTTTTAGAAACAATTTTTTTACATATTTTATTTGTCAAATTACATTGTAATTACATTATACATTACATTACAAAAAATACTTTCTCAGAATGAATTACTTTAGTTTAAATACTTTGCAGATAGGCAATAGACTTTTAAGTACAGTAGTTACAGTTGTTGCAATGGGCAACACATTTTCAAACACAATGCAACATTCAGCTCAATGTGAATTTCTAGTTAAATGCAATTAGTTACTTTATGGATTACTTTTGTAACCACAGGACTGGATCCTAGATTCAGTCCTGGTACATCTCCTGTAAACAGTTGAGTAAAAGCGTTTTGGTTACAGTCGTGATTTTTAAGGAATATTATTGTATTTTAAAAGTTGACACTTTGAAACTTTTTCTCATAGAATCACCAATGTTATCCTATGGAAGGAAATTCACTTAGCAGGTAAAAACTGTTATCGTTACTTTTTCTTACTCAGTGTTGGATCCTGGATCCAGCACTGGTGCATCTCCTGTAAACAGTTGAAAGAATGCGTTTAAGTCATACAGGCGATTTTTAAGGAATATTTGTAGTTTGTGAAAATCAACACTGAAACTTTTTTGCTGAAAACCAGTCAATGTTAGCCTATGAAGGAAATTCAAGTTACCGGTAAGTACGGTTAAAATTACTTTTGAGGATCAGTACTGGGCTGAAACATGCAGCACTGAGGTCTCTCCTGATAACAGGTGAGTAAATCGGAATTCGTATTTCGGCTGATTTTAGAGGAATATTTTAAAGTTCCAAAACTCCACACTTAGAAGAATTTCCAAGTGAAACCAGTCAATGTTAGCCTATGGAAGGAAATTCAAGTTACTGGTAAGTACGGTTAAAATTACTTTTCAGGACCAGTACTGGGCTGAAAGATGCAGCACTGAGGTCTCTCCTGATAACAGGTGAGTAAATCAGAATTCGGATTTCGGCTGATTTTAGAGGAATATTTGTATGTTTCAAAAATCAACACTTAGAAGAATTTCCAAGTGAAACCAGTCAATGTTAGCCTATGAAGGAAATTCAAGTTACCGGTAAGTACGGTTAAAATTACTTTTCAGGATCAGTACTGGGCTGAAAGATGCAGCACTGAGGTCTCTCCTGATAACAGGTGAGTAAATCGGAATTCGTATTTCGGCTGATTTTAGAGGAATATTTTAAAGTTCCAAAACTCCACACTTAGAAGATTTTCCAAGTGAAACCAGTCAATGTTAGCCTATGAAGGAAATTCAAGTTACCGGTAAGTACGGTTAAAATTACTTTTCAGGATCAGTACTGGGCTGAAAGATGCAGCACTGAGGTCTCTCCTGATAACAGGTGAGTAAATCGGAATTCGTATTTCGGCTGATTTTAGAGGAATATTTTAAAGTTCCAAAACTCCACACTTAGAAGAATTTCCAAGTGAAACCAGTCAATGTTAGCCTATGGAAGGAAATTCAAGTTACTGGTAAGTACGGTTAAAATTACTTTTCAGGACTAGTACTGGGCTGAAAGATGCAGCACTGAGGTCTCTCCTGATAACAGGTGAGTAAATCAGAATTCGGATTTCGGCTGATTTTAGAGGAATATTTGTATGTTTCAAAAATCAACACTTAGAAGAATTTCCAAGTGAAACCAGTCAATGTTAGCCTATGAAGGAAATTCAAGTTACCGGTAAGTACGGTTAAAATTACTTTTCAGGATCAGTACTGGGCTGAAAGATGCAGCACTTTTTCTTACTCAGTGTTGGATCCTGGATCCAGCACTGGTGCATCTCCTGTAAACAGTTGAAAGAATGCGTTTAAGTCATACAGGCGATTTTTAAGGAATATTTGTAGTTTGTGAAAATCAACACTGAAACTTTTTGCTGAAAACCAGTCAATGTTAGCCTATGAAGGAAATTCAAGTTACCGGTAAGTACGGTTAAAATTACTTTTGAGGATCAGTACTGGGCTGAAAGATGCAGCACTGAGGTCTCTCCTGATAACAGGTGAGTAAATCGGAATTCGTATTTCGGCTGATTTTAGAGGAATATTTTAAAGTTCCAAAACTCCACACTTAGAAGAATTTCCAAGTGAAACCAGTCAATGTTAGCCTATGAAGGAAATTCAAGTTACCGGTAAGTACAGTTAAAATTACTTTTGAGGATCAGTACTGGGCTGAAAGATGCAGCACTGAGGTCTCTCCTGATAACAGGTGAGTAAATCGGAATTCGTATTTCGGCTGATTTTAGAGGAATATTTTAAAGTTCCAAAACTCCACACTTAGAAGAATTTCCAAGTGAAACCAGTCAATGTTAGCCTATGAAGGAAATTCAAGTTACCGGTAAGTACAGTTAAAATTACTTTTCAGGATCAGTACTGGGCTGAAAGATGCAGCACTGAGGTCTCTCCTGATAACAGGTGAGTAAATCGGAATTCGTATTTCGGCTGATTTTAGAGGAATATTTTAAAGTTCCAAAACTCCACACTTAGAAGAATTTCCAAGTGAAACCAGTCAATGTTAGCCTATGAAGGAAATTCAAATTACCGGTAAGTACGGTTAAAATTACTTTTGAGGATCAGTACTGGGCTGAAAGATGCAGCACTGAGGTCTCTCCTGATAACAGGTGAGTAAATCGGAATTCGTATTTCGGCTGATTTTAGAGGAATATTTTAAAGTTCCAAAACTCCACACTTAGAAGAATTTCCAAGTGAAACCAGTCAATGTTAGCCTATGAAGGAAATTCAAGTTACCGGTAAGTACGGTTAAAATTACTTTTCAGGACCAGTACTGGGCTGAAAGATACAGCACTGAGGTCTCTCCTTATAACAGGTGAGTAAATCGGAATTCCTATTTCGGCTGATTTTAGAGGAATATTTGCACAATGGTGAAGGGAGGGGCGGGGCCTGAGGTGACATCTTTGCAAACGCGCCCCGTGGCGCGTTTTAAGTTGGGGGATTAAGTTCCCTTGAATCCTGAGGGTCCCTAGGGGCCAACTAGACCACCAGGAACCTCCAATATGCGCCAGGGGGCTACGTTGCAGAGACGTGTAGAGAGGCCACACCCCTTTACACCTCTCTGCAACGCAGCTCTGTGGCGCTTTCTGGATGTACCTGTTGGGCTAGTTGGCCCCAGGGACCCTCAGGATTGAAGGGGATTTAATTCCCCATCTTAAAACGCGCCACGGGGCCTGTTTGCACACATGTCACCTCAAGCCCCGCCCCTCCCTTCACCACTGTGCAAACGCGCCCCGTGGCGCGTTTTAAGTTGGGGGATTAAGTCCCCTTGAATCCTGAGGGTCCCCGGAGTCCAACTAGCCCACCATATACCTCCAAAAGCGCCATAGAGCTGCGTTGCAGAGAGGTGTAAAAGGGGCGTGGCCTCTGTACACCTCTCTGCAAGGCAGCCCCTGGCGCATACTGGAGGTTCCTGGTGGGCTAGTTGGCCCCCAGGGACCCCCAGTATTCAAGGGGAATTCGTTCCCCTCTGCAAACGCACCAGGGGCGCGTTTGCAGAGTGGTGAAGGAAGGGGCGGGGCCTGCGGGCCCGATCGTTTTTTTTTTTTTTTGGGGGAGGGGGCCGCGTGGCCCCCTCCCGGGCCACTACTTGCCCCGGGGACCCCATCCCCTGGGGCTGGCCCTCTCGTTGGGGACTGTGGGGGTCCCCAATCCCCCACAGTCCCGCCGGCTCCCCGTGTCCTACGGGAGCCGGCATTGCTTTACACATGGGGAGCTGCTAAGATGCAGCTCCCCATGTGGAAAGCAATCGGCTTTGGATATTGGAAGAGAGAGCAGGTTTCCTGCTCTCTTCCAATATCCAAAGCAAGTTTGCAATGACAGGACGGGAGCCGCGAGGCTCCCGTCCTGTCATTGCAAACAGCAGTGTCCCGGGGTAGGCACCCCGGGACACTGCAGGAGCCGGCCCTGGGGGTGGTGGTCCCCAGGGCCATCAAGGGCTCCAGGAGGGGGCCGCGCGGCCCCCTCCCATTCAGTGCACAGCCCCGGGGAGGTGGTGGTCCCCGGGGCTCTGGGAGTCCAAAACGGACCCCCATTGTAATTTTTCTTAGTGCCCCGGGAGGTGGTGGTCCTCGGGGCGTGTGGGGGCTGGAGCCCCCCACACAGGTTTTTAATAAAAAAAGAAGCCTCGGGGCTGCGGGAGGGCTCAGAGCCCTCCCGCACCATTGTACATAAAGCCCCGGGGGTGGTGGTCCCCGGGGCTTGGGGGGCCCTTAGAGGCCCCCACACATAAAATTAACCCCCCAGCATGCCCCCGGGACTTGGGCCACCCGGGGCCAATTAACATCGAAGCGCGGGAGACCGCGCTTCAATTTTTTCCGGCAGGGTTCGCGCTCCCTGAGCGCATCCTGCCGATTTAAAAAAAAAAAAATTTTTTGCCCAGGGGGTCCTTGTGGGACCCCTGAGCAAACCTAGGGGGTCAGGGTGTTTCTACCCTCCCCCTTTGTGCGCTTTGCGCACTTGTTTCTGTCCCTCGGTTCTACCGAGGGACAAAATGGCTGCCAACATTTCCTGAATCGGAATGTTGACAGCCAGCTGACAGCCAATTAACATGCAGCTCGTGATCGGGAGGGTGCGCGAATCCTCCGTGCCCATAGATATATATGTACTTTTACTTTTTGATTTTCTCAGCAACTACTGAACGGATTTACACCATTTAACAAAAGGGTTCTTTCTGAACCAAGAACTACCTCTTTGCCAAATTTGGTGTAATTCCGTTCAGCAGTTCGGGCTGTAGCCGTGTCTAAAGTTTCCTATGGGAAAATGCATGGGGAAAACGCGTTTTGGGACCCCCTTTTTCTCGGCCCCCGCTTGACGTATCACCCCGAGACTTTCAGGGTAGGAGCGGACCGGAGCGCCCCACGAAGTTTGAAAATTTCGCGAAGATACGTCAACCGGCAAGAGAGTTATTTCAAATAGAATGTCGCGGATTTCCTATGGATAATAGGTTGTAACTATAACTATCTACTGGCGACCGCCAGTAGATAATATATATATATATATATATATATATATTCAGTGAAAAAACCATAGGTTTTAGGGACAGTTATAGTTAGTTGGACATTTCACTCGTACAAAACCATAGAAATTCCCCCGTTATAGTTAGTTCAGCTAACTATAACTCGCGCCCCGCAATGCACTGCTGATGACGTCACATATTACATCACTCATGACATGGTCAGTGACATCACTGATGACATCTCAAATGAAATCACTAATGACATCATCCAGTGACTGTGTGTTTCTGTAAAGTTTAAATATGTTTAATATATATAGGGAAAGGCATATTGAAGAATGAGTGGGTGTTTAAGTGTCTGAATGGATGATTTAGTACGTGCGTGACTGACTCTACAAGTGAGTGATTAAACGTATCTTACTGAATGCATGGGTTAGTGACTAAACTGTGTGAATGTCTGTATCCGTCTGTTTGTTGGTGTGTAAGTGGATGCATGGATTTGCGAATAGCTACATGAGTGTCTATATGGGTTATTGATTGGTTCTCTGAGTATCTGTATGGCTGCCTGAGTGTTTGTGTGGGTGGGGTGTGTGTGACTCTGTACATAGATGTGTGAGTGGGTGATTCACTGGGTGCATGATTTCAAGAGTGCATCTGTGATGGACTGCTTGGGTGGGTGAGTGTGTGTATGGGTGTGTTAGTGAGTGAATGTATATCTCAGTGGTACATGTGCGAGTAACTACATATGTAAAAGGCAGTATATATGTGTTAGAGTATTTAAATGGCTATAAGTTAGAGTGTGTGATTGTGAGAGTGGCTGTATGGATGCGTGTGTGCTTGTATCAGTTATTGTATAAGAGCGTAAGAATGTGCTAGTATTTGTATGAGTAAGTGAGCTGGTGTGTGTATAACTGTATAGGTGAGTAAATGGGTGTGTGATTAATTTTTTGCATGACTGACTAGGTGTGTGAGTACCTCTATGGATGAGTGGCGGTGTGTGAGTGTTTATATAGGTGTATGAGTGCATATGATAGTCCTGTACTGAGTGACTGTAAGTATGAGTGACTGTACGGGTGAGTGAGTAGATGTGTGTGTGTAGACCTAAGAATCAGTGAGTGGGTATGTAGTTATTGGTATTGGAGTGTGTATGGTTTTGAGAATGGCAGTCTGTAATTTAGAGTGGGTGTATCAAAAGCTATATTAGGGTGTGAGAAGATGCATGAAATTATCACATGGATGATGTCATCAGTGATGTCATTTGAGATGTCATCAGTGATGTCATCAGTGATGTCACTGACCATGTCATGAGTGATGTAATATGTGACGTCATCAGCAGTGCATTGCGGGCGCGAGTTATAGTTAGCTGAACTAACTATAACGGGGAATTTCTATGGTTTTGTACGAGTGAAATGTCTAACTAACTATAACTGTCCCTAAAACCTATGGTTTTTTCAGTGAATTTCAAAGGTTTTTAAATGCTAATTTCTAACTATAACGTGTCTGAAACCTATGGTTTTTTCAGTGAATTTCAAAGGTTTTTTAAATGCTAATTTCTAACTATAACGTGCCTGAAACCTATGATTTTTTAAGTGAATTTCAAAGGTTTTTAAATGCTAGTTTCTAACTATGCCTACAGAGGTAGGACATGTGAAGAAAGAAGAAAAAACGCGCAGAAAGAAGCAAAAGAAATGCAGAAAGAAGCAACAGAAGTCCACAAAGACGAAGAAAAGTGCAGGAAGAAGCAAAAGATGTGCAGAAAGAACCAACAGAGGAGCAGAAAGAGGCCATGTTGCAAAATCATCCTGTGCCCACAACTTTTTCAGACGGGTACTGGTGGTAACTGACTCTGACTAACCAGAGTCAGTGCTATGCTAAAAGACACTTAGAATACAGTGAAAACACCTACATACACTAGGGAACACTATGCGTTGGGGTACCCCTGTGATTAGCATGACCTCCTCTGTAAGTCCCTAGAACATAATAGGGCAGGGGGATTAAAACTACCTCTTAAAACGCGTGTGCAAACGCGCCCCGTGGCGCGTGTTAAGTTGCAGGAGTAAGTCCCCTTGAATCCTGAGGGTCCCTGGGGCCCAACTCGCCCCCCAGGTACCTACAGTTAGGACCACAGAGCTGAGTTGCAGAGAGGCGTTCCGAGGCCACGCACCTTTTTCACCTCTCTGCAACGCAACTCTGTTGTGCTTACTGAAGGTACCTGGTGGGCTAGTTGGCCCCCAGGGTCCCTCAGGATTCAAGGGGGCGTGTTTGCGCACATGTCACCTGAGGCCCCGCCCCCCTCCCTTCACCACTGTGCAAACGCGCCCCGTGGCGCGTTTTAAGTTGGGGGATTAGGTCACCTTGAATCCTGAGGGTCCCTGGAGCCCAACTAGCCCACCAAGTACTTCCAGTAAGCACCACAGGCCTGCGTTGCAACGCCTGTAACAAATTGTGTAGTTGTGTTTAGGTAGTGAAGGGGGTCGTGCTGGGGGTAGTGTTTTAGGGTTTAGGGTAGTGCAGTGGTGTTTGGGTAGTGTAGGGGTTCGTGCTGGGGGTATTGTTTTAGGGTTTAGGGTAGTGCAGTGGTGTTTGTGTAGTGTAGGGGGTAGTGTTTTAGGGTTTAGGGTAGTGCAGTGGTGTTCGGGTAGTGTAGGGGGTCGTGCTGCGGGGAGTGTTTGAGGGTTTAGGGCAGTGCAGTTGTGTTCGGGTAGAGTAGGGGGTCGTGCTGGGGGGAGTATTTTAGGGTTTAGGGTAGTGCAGTGGTGTTCGGGTAGTGTAGGGGGTCGTGCTGGGGGTTGTGTTTCAGGGTTTAGGGCAGTGCAGTGGTGTTCGGGCAGTGTAGGGGGTCGTGCTGGGGCTGGTGTTTCAGGGTTTAGGGCAGTGCAGTGGTGTTCGGGCAGTGTAGGGGGTCATGCACGGGGTGGTGTTTCAGGGTTTAGGGCAGTGCAGTGGTGTTCGGGCAGTGTAGGGGGTCGTGCTGGTGTTTCAGGGTTTAGGGCAGTGCAGTGGTGTTTGGGCAGTGTAGGGGGTCTTGCTGGGGGTGGTATTTCAGGGTTTAGGGCAGTGGTGTTCGGGCAGTGTAGAGGGTCTTGCTGGGGGTGATGTTTCAGGGTTTAGGGCAGTGCAGTGGTGTTCGGGCAGTGTAGGGGGTCTTGCTGGGGGTAGTTTTTCAGGGTTTTGGGCAGTGCAGTGGTGTTCGTGCAGTGTAGGGGGTCGTGCTGGGGATGGTGTTTCATGGTTTAGGGCAGTGCAGTAGTGTTCAGGCAGTGTAGGGGGTCGTGCTGGGGCTGGTGTTTCAGGGTTTAGGGCAGTGCAGGCAGTGGTGCTCGGGCAGTGTAGGGGGTCGTGCTGGGGGTGGTGTTTCTGGGTTTAGGGTAGTGCAGTTGTGTTCGGGCAGTGTAGGGGTTCGTGCTGGGGCTGGTGTTTCAGGGTTTAGGGCAGTGCAGTGGTGTTCGGGCAGTGTAGGGGGTCGTGCTGGGGCTGGTGTTTCAGTGTTTTGGGCAGAGCAGTGGTGTTGGGGCAGTGTAGGGGTCGTGCTGGGGGTGGTGTTTCAGGGTTTAGGGCAGTGCAGTGGTGTTCGAGTAGTGTAGGGGGTCGTGCTGGGGGTGGTGTTTCATGGTTTAGGGCAGTGGTGTTCGGGCAGTGTAGGGGGTCTTGCTGGGGGTGATGTTTCAGGGTTTAGGGCACTGCAGTGGTGTTCGGGCAGTGTAGGGGGTCTTGCTGGGGGCAGTGTTTCAGGGTTTAGGGCAGAGCAATGGTGTTCAGGCAGTGTAGGGGGTTGTGTTGGAGGTGGTGTTTCAGGCTTTAGGGCAGTGCAGTGGTATTCGGGCAGTGTAGGGGGTCTTGCTGGGGGTGGTGTTTCAGGGTTTAGGGCAGTGGTGTTCAGGCAGTGTAGGGGGTCGTGCTGGGGGTGGTGTTTCAGGGTTTAGGGCAGTGCAATGGTGATCGGGCAGTGTAGGGGGTCGTGCAGGGGCTGGTGTTTCAGGGTTTAGGGCAGTGCAGTGGTGTTCGGGCAGTGTAGGGGGTCATGCTGGGGATGGTGTTTCAGGGTTTAGGGCAGTGCAGTGGTGTTTGGGCAGTGTAGGGGGTCGTGCTGGGGGTGGTGTTTCTGGGTTTAGGGCAGTGTAGTGGTGTTCGGGCAGTATAGGGGGTCGTGCAGGGGGTGGTGAGTCAGGGTTTAGGGCAGTGCAGTGGTGTTTGGGCAGTGTAGGGGGTCATGCTGGGGGTAGAGTTTTAGGGTTTAGGGCAGTGCAGTGGTGTTCGGGCAGTATAGGGGGTCGTGCAGGGGGTGGTGTTACAGGGTTAAGGGCAGTGGTGCTCGGGCAGTGTAGGGGTCGTGCTGGGGGTGGTGTTTCAGGGTTTAGGGCAGTGCAGTGGTGTTTGGGCAGTGTAGGGTGTCGTGCTGGGAGTGGTGTTTCAGGGCTTTGGGCAGTGCAGTGGTGTTCGGGCAGAGTAGATAGCTATAAAGAATACTGGGCGTGATTAAGCGTGCGCCATTTGCCTCCTGGGTAGAAACCGCCACTTGTCTCAGAGTAGGTGGTCTTGCTGGGGCTGGTGTTTCCGGGTTTAGTGCAGTGGTGTTCGGGCAGTGTAGGGGGTCTTGCTGGGGGTGGTGTTTCAGTGTTTAGGGCAGTGCAATGGTGTTCGCGCAGTGTAGGGGTTTTGCTGGGGCTGATGTTTCAGCGTTTAGGGCAGCGCAGTGGTGTTCGGGCAGTGTAGGGGGTCTTGCTGGGGGTGGTGTTTCAGGGTTTAGGGCAGTGCAGTGGTGTTTGTGTAGTGTAGGGGTAGTGGTTTAGGGTTTAGGGTAGTGCAGTGGTGTTCGGGTAGTGTAGGGGGTCGTGCTGGGGGAGTGTTTGAGGGTTTAGGGCAGTGCAGTTGTGTTCGGGTAGAGTAGGGGGTCGTGCTGGGGGAGTATTTTAGGGTTTAGGGTAGTGCAGTGGTGTTCGGGTAGTGTAGGGGGTCGTGCTGGGGGTTGTGTTTCAGGGTTTAGGGCAGTGCAGTGGTGTTCGGGCAGTGTAGGGGTCGTGCTGGGGCTGGTGTTTCAGGGTTTAGGGCAGTGCAGTGGTGTTCGGGCAGTGTAGGGGGTCATGCACGGGGTGGTGTTTCAGGGTTTAGGGCAGTGCAGTGGTGTTCGGGCAGTGTAGGGGGTCGTGCTGGGGCTGGTGTTTCAGGGTTTAGGGCAGTGCAGTGGTGTTTGGGCAGTGTAGGGGGTCTTGCTGGGGGTGGTATTTCAGGGTTTAGGGCAGTGGTGTTCGGGCAGTGTAGAGGGTCTTGCTGGGGGTGATGTTTCAGGGTTTAGGGCAGTGCAGTGGTGTTCGGGCAGTGTAGGGGGTCTTGCTGGGGGTAGTTTTTCAGGGTTTTGGGCAGTGCAGTGGTGTTCGTGCAGTGTAGGGGGTCGTGCTGGGGATGGTGTTTCATGGTTTAGGGCAGTGCAGTAGTGTTCAGGCAGTGTAGGGGGTCGTGCTGGGGCTGGTGTTTCAGGGTTTAGGGCAGTGCAGGCAGTGGTGCTCGGGCAGTGTAGGGGGTCGTGCTGGGGGTGGTGTTTCTGGGTTTAGGGTAGTGCAGTTGTGTTCGGGCAGTGTAGGGGTTCGTGCTGGGGCTGGTGTTTCAGGGTTTAGGGCAGTGCAGTGGTGTTCGGGCAGTGTAGGGGTCGTGCTGGGGCTGGTGTTTCAGTGTTTTGGGCAGAGCAGTGGTGTTGGGGCAGTGTAGGGGTCGTGCTGGGGGTGGTGTTTCAGGGTTTAGGGCAGTGCAGTGGTGTTCGAGTAGTGTAGGGGGTCGTGCTGGGGGTGGTGTTTCATGGTTTAGGGCAGTGGTGTTCGGGCAGTGTAGGGGTCTTGCTGGGGGTGATGTTTCAGGGTTTAGGGCACTGCAGTGGTGTTCGGGCAGTGTAGGGGTCTTGCTGGGGGCAGTGTTTCAGGGTTTAGGGCAGAGCAATGGTGTTCAGGCAGTGTAGGGGGTTGTGTTGGAGGTGGTGTTTCAGGCTTTAGGGCAGTGCAGTGGTATTCGGGCAGTGTAGGGGGTCTTGCTGGGGGTGGTGTTTCAGGGTTTAGGGCAGTGGTGTTCAGGCAGTGTAGGGGGTCGTGCTGGGGGTGGTGTTTCAGGGTTTAGGGCAGTGCAATGGTGATCGGGCAGTGTAGGGGGTCGTGCAGGGGCTGGTGTTTCAGGGTTTAGGGCAGTGCAGTGGTGTTCGGGCAGTGTAGGGGGTCATGCTGGGGGTGGTGTTTCAGGGTTTAGGGCAGTGCAGTGGTGTTTGGGCAGTGTAGGGGGTCGTGCTGGGGGTGGTGTTTCTGGGTTTAGGGCAGTGTAGTGGTGTTCGGGCAGTATAGGGGGTCGTGCAGGGGGTGGTGAGTCAGGGTTTAGGGCAGTGCAGTGGTGTTCGGGCAGTGTAGGGGGTCATGCTGGGGGTAGAGTTTTAGGGTTTAGGGCAGTGCAGTGGTGTTCGGGCAGTATAGGGGGTCGTGCAGGGGGTGGTGTTACAGGGTTAAGGGCAGTGGTGCTCGGGCAGTGTAGGGGTCGTGCTGGGGGTGGTGTTTCAGGGTTTAGGGCAGTGCAGTGGTGTTTGGGCAGTGTAGGGTGTCGTGCTGGGAGTGGTGTTTCAGGGCTTTGGGCAGTGCAGTGGTGTTCGGGCAGAGTAGATAGCTATAAAGAATACTGGGCGTGATTAAGCGTGCGCCATTTGCCTCCTGGGTAGAAACCGCCACTTGTCTCAGAGTAGGTGGTCTTGCTGGGGCTGGTGTTTCCGGGTTTAGTGCAGTGGTGTTCGGGCAGTGTAGGGGTCTTGCTGGGGGTGGTGTTTCAGTGTTTAGGGCAGTGCAATGGTGTTCGCGCAGTGTAGGGGGTTTTGCTGGGGCTGATGTTTCAGCGTTTAGGGCAGCGCAGTGGTGTTCGGGCAGTGTAGGGGGTCTTGCTGGGGGTGGTGTTTCAGGGTTTAGGGCAGTGCAGTGGTGTTCGGGCAGTGTAGGGGGTCGTGCTGGGGCTGGTGTTTCAGGGTTTAGGGCAGTGCAGTGGTTTTCAGGCAGTGTAGGCGGTCGTGCAGGGGGTGGTGTTTCAGGGTTTAGGGCAGTGCAGTGGTGTTCGGGCAGTGTAGGGGGTCGTGCTGGGGTGGTGTTTCAGGGTTTAGGGCAGTGCAGTGGTTTTCAGGCAGTGTAGGCGGTCGTGCTGGGGGTGGTGTTTTAGGGTTTAGGGCAGTGCAGTGGTGTTCGGGCAGTGTAGGGGGTCATGCTGGGGGTGGTGTTTCAGGGTTTAGGGCAGTGCAGTGGTGTTCGGGCAGTGTAGGGGGTCTTGCTGGGGGTAGTGTTTCAGGGTTTAGGGCAGTGCAGTAGTGTTCGTGCAGTGTAGGGGGTCATGCTGGGGGCGGTGTTTCAGGGTTTAGGGCAGTGCAGTAGTGTTCGGGCAGTGTAGGGGGTCGTGCAGGGGGTGGTGTTTCAGGGTTTAGGGCAGTGCAATGGTGTTTGGGCAGTGTAGGGGGTCTTGCTGGGGGTGATGTTTCAGGGTTTAGGGCAGTGCAGTGGTGTTCGGGCAGTGTAGGGGGTCTTGCTGGGGGTAGTGTTTCAGGGTTTAGGGCAGTGCAGTAGTGTTAGGGCAGTGTAGGGGGTCGTGCAGGGGTGGTGTTTCAGGGTTTAGGGCAGTGCAATGGTGTTCGGGCAGTGTAGGGGGTCGTGCTGGGGGTGGTGTTTCAGGGTTTAGGGCAGTGCAGTGGTGTTCGGGCAGTGTAGTGGGTCATGCAGGGGGTGGTGTTTCAGGGTTTAGGGCAGTGCAGTGGTGTGCGGGCAATGTAGGGGGGTCTTGCTGGGGCTGGTGTTTCAGGGTTTAGGGCAGTGCAGTGGTGTCGGGCAGTGTAGGGGGTCTTGCTGGGGGTGGTGTTTCAGGGTTTAGGGCAGTGGTGTTCGGGCAGTGTAGGGGGTCTTGCTGGGGGTGATGTTTCAGTGTTTAGGGCAGTGCAGTGGTGTTCGGGCAGTGTAGGGGTCTTGCTGGGGGTAGTGTTTCAGGGTTTAGGGCAGTGCAGGGGTGTTCGTGCAGTGTAGGGGGTCGTGCTGGCGATGGTGTTTCAGGGTTTAGGCCAGTGCAGTAGTGTTCGGGCAGAGTAGGGGGTCGTGCAGGGGGAATGGTGTTTCAGGGTTTAGGGCAGTGCAGTGGTGTTCGGGCAGTGTAGTGGGTCATGCAGGGTGTGGTGTTTCAGGGTTTAGGGCAGTGCAGTGGTGTTCGGGCAATGTAGGGGGTCGTGCTGGGGCTGGTGTTTCAGGGATTAGGGCAGTGCATTGGTGTTCGGGCAGTGTAGGGGGTCTTGCTGGGGGTGGTGTTTCACGGTTTAGGGCAGTGGTGTTCGGGCAGTGTAGGGGGTCTTGCTGGGGGTGATGTTTCAGGGTTTAAGGCAGTGCAGTGGTGTTCGGGCAGTGTAGGGTGTCGTGCTGGGGGTGGTGTTTCAGGGTTTAGGGCAGTGCAGTGGTGTTCGGGCAGTGTAGGGGGTCGTGCACGGGGTGGTGTTTCAGGGTTTAGGGCAGTGCAGTGGTGTTCGGGCAGTGTAGGGGGTTGTGCTGGGGCTGGTGTTTCAAGGTTTAGGGCAGTGCAATGGTGTTCTGGCAGTGTAGGGGGTCGTGCTGGGGCTAGTGTTTCACGGTTTAGGGCAGTGCAGTGGTGTTCGGGCAGTGTAGGGGGTCATGCTGGGGCTGGTGTTTCAGGGTTTAGGGTAGTGCAGTGGTGTTCGTGCAGTGTAGGTGGTCGTGCTGGGGCTGGTGTTTCAGGGTTTAGGGCAGTGCAGTGGTGTTCGGGCAGTGTAGGGGGTCATGCTGGGGCTGGTGATTCAGGGTTTAGGGCAGTGCAGTGGTGCTCAGGCAGTGTAGGGGTCGTGCTGGGGGTGGTGTTTATGGGTTTAGGGTAGTGCAGTGGTGTTCGGGAAGTGTAGGGGGGTGTGCTGGGGCTGGTGTTTCAGGGTTTAGGGCAGTGCAGTGGTGTTCGGGCAGTGTAGGGGGTCGTGCTGGGGCTGGTGTTTTAGGGTTTAGGGCAGTGCAGTGGTGTTCGGGCAGTGTAGGGGGTCTTGCTGGGGGTAGTTTTTCAGGGTTTAGGGCAGTGCAGTGGTGTTCGTGCAGTGTAGGGGGTCGTGCTGGGGGTGGTGTTTCATGGTTTAGGGCAGTGCAGGCAGTGGTGCTCGGGCAGTGTAGGGGGTCGTGCTGGGGGTGGTGTTTCTGGGTTTAGGGTAGTGCAGTGGTGTTCGGGCAGTGTAGGGGTTCGTGCTGGGGCTGGTGTTTTAGGGTTTAGGGCAGTGCAGTGGTGTTCGGGCAGTGTAGGGGGTCATGCTGGGGCTGGTGTTTCAGTGTTTTGGGCAGAGCAGTGGTGTTCGGGCAGTGTAGGGGTCGTGCTGGGGGTTGTGTTTCAGGGTTTAGGGCAGTGCAGTGGTGTTCGGGCAGTGTAGGGGGTCGTGCTGGGGCTGGTGTTTCAGGGTATAGGGCAGTGCAGTGGTGTTCGGGCAGTGTAGGGGGTCATGCACGGGGTGGTGTTTCAGGGTTTAGGGCAGTGCAGTGGTGTTCGGGCAGTGTAGGGGGTCGTGCTGGGGCTGGTGTTTCAGGGTTTAGGGCAGTGCAGTGGTGTTCGGGCAGTGTAGGGGTCTTGCTGGGGGTGGTGTTTCAGGGTTTAGGGCAGTGGTGTTCGGGCAGTGTAGGGGGTCTTGCTGGGGGTGATGTTTCAGGGTTTAGGGCAGTGCAGTGGTGTTCGGGCAGTGTAGGGGGTCTTGCTGGGGGTAGTTTTTCAGGGTTTTGGGCAGTGCAGTGGTGTTCGTGCAGTGTAGGGGGTCGTGCTGGGGATGGTGTTTCAGGGTTTAGGGCAGTGGTGTTCGGGCAGTGTAGGGGGTCTTGCTGGGGGTGATGTTTCAGGGTTTAGGGCAGTGCAGTGGTGTTCGGGCAGTGTAGGGGGTCTTGCTGGGGGCAGTGTTTCAGGGTTTAGGGCAGAGCAATGGTGTTCAGGCAGGGTAGGGGGTTGTGTTGGAGGTGGTGTTTCAGGCTTTAGGGCAGTGCAGTGGTATTCGGGCAGTGTAGGGGTCTTGCTGGGGGTGGTGTTTCAGGGTTTAGGGCAGTGGTGTTCAGGCAGTGTAGGGGGTCGTGCTGGGGTGGTGTTTCAGGGTTTAGGGCAGTGCAATGGTGATCGGGCAGTGTAGGGGGTCGTGCAGGGGCTGGTGTTTCAGGGTTTAGGGCAGTGCAGTGGTGTTTGGGCAGTGTAGGGGGTCGTGCTGGGGGTGGTGTTTCAGGGTTTAGGGCAGTGCAGTGGTGTTTGGGCAGTGTAGGGGGTCGTGCTGGGGGTGGTGTTTCTGGGTTTAGGGCAGTGTAGTGGTGTTCGGGCAGTGTAGGGGGTCATGCTGGAGGTAGAGTTTTAGGGTTTAGGGCAGTGCAGTGGTGTTCGGGCAGTATAGGGGGTCATGCAGGGGGGTGGTGTTACAGGGTTAAGGGCAGTGCAGTGGTGCTCGGGAAGTGTAGGGGTCGTGCTGGGGTTGGTGTTTCAGGGTTTAGGGCAGTGCAGTGGTGTTCGGGCAGTGTAGGGTGTCGTGCTGGGGGTGGTGTTTCAGGGCTTTGGGCAGTGCAGTGGTGTTCGGGCAGTGTAGGTGGTCTTGCTGGGGCTGGTGTTTCCGGGTTTAGTGCAGTGGTGTTCGGGCAGTGTAGGGGGTCTTGCTGGGGGTGGTGTTTCAGTGTTTAGGGCAGTGCAATGGTGTTCGCGCTGTAGGAGAGTAGGATCTGCTTCACATGGGTACCCCCACTTTTTGCTGATGCTTCACTGGTTTTCGACATTAGTCTGGCTGGGGCCCTGCTATTCAGAACCCCAGCCTAGCTGTTTCCTCTTTAAAAGGGTCTCCATGTGCCTTAGGCACATCACTGATTGGGATCTGGAGTGCCCTTATAAGTCCCTAGTATATGGTATACTATGTACCAAGGGCATAGGTACCTCAGAGGCCTGCCAGGGGCTGCAGCATATATTATGCCACCCCTGGGAGGCCATCCAAACTGACACCACAGGTCTGCTACTGCAGCCTGGGTAAGGTGGTGCATGCACCCCTTACTGTGGTATAGGTTACCTATATCACTAAAAGCATACACACATATAAACCTATAAGTCACTCCTAAGGCAGGCCTTATCAATCCTAAAGGCAGAGTGCATGGTTCCTATGTGAGAGGGTGCCCCTGCATGAGCAGGGCCCCTCTGCAGCGTTCGGAGACCATCTCTGATGCTGTTTGTAGTGCAGCCTGACCATATACTCTTAAGCGCATTATATCCTCGCGGTAAAATGCTAACTTTGGAATGACTGCACCTAAACATGTCGTGTTTGGTGTCAAACATCTTGGAATACTACCCCCCGCCAATCCTGGCGGCGGGGGTAGCATTCCACCCTTCTAGAGGGAAAGGCATGTTAACTCTGACGAGTCCGGTAACTTCTTTCCAGAGCCCTGGCATCACAAAATGGATGCTGCTGCCACAGACACGAGTCTGGCCTCCTGGTGCTGGACGAAACTCCGGCAGGGGAGGCCTGGACAATAGGTTTCCTGTCCCAGGGAGGTGTGACCACCTCCCCAGACAGGACAATGTGTATTGGGGCTGGGCGGGAGCACTTTCGGGTGCTTTGAAGTCCTGCACTGGGGGCACATTTGGTGTCCCTGTGCATACCCCAGTTCAAACCGGATCAGGGGCTCGCAGCCCCTGCTTTGGCGCGAACTGGACAAAGGGAAAGGGGTGTAGCCACCCCTCTGCCCTGACCCACCCATAGGTGGGGCCACAGAGTAGTCCATCCCCTATTTTTAGAATAAAGGTAGGAACCCAGTCCTTAGGACTTTAGATTATACCTGGACGAAACTCTGAAACTGAATCCTGGACCTTCGACGCTCTACGACAAGATTAGAGGACTGAAGAATCTCCTTGGGGTCAAGGAGTGACTCCCCTGCTTGGCAGGCACCAAAGAAGCATCTGTCCGGTTCGCATCACTGAAGCTCCCGTCGGATGCCGAAGTCATCGCATCACCAGAGGTGGATTCTCAGACTTCCCGAGGCTACCCTGAGTCCCCAGCAAAGCTGAGGCCCGTGGCTATCGTGGGTGACTTGAGACCGTGACCCCTGGACACCGAGCACACTTGCAAGTGCACCATCTTCTGGGTCTCCCAAGAAGTCGTGCTTTGGGCTCCGAGTAGCCCTAGCCTCCAGCACCACCTGCACCGAAGATCACTGGCCCCCACTCCACGAGTGTCCTGTAAGCCATCTCCACGTGCGGCGTAACGAGGCTCCTTCGCGGTCGCTAGCCCGTTGGCTAGTAGCCCTTAACGAAGGCCAATCTTTTCTTTACTTGGCATCCTGGTTGCTCCAGGCCTGCCCTCACTTACCCTCGCTGGGTGAGTTCCCCAGACCTTGCTGGTCTGCATCATCGACGATCTACATCTTACTTGAGACTTGCCGTTGCCAAGGCTTGTTGGGTCCAATCCGGTCGCCGACACCTCAGCACTCGACAGACATCGAGCACCAGCCAGAATCCTGCTCCTGGTCACCGACAACGCCTCCCGGACCTCGTGGCTGAAGAGTCAAGATGACTGTCACCGCACCTGAAGCACTCGACATCGGTGGGCATCTGTCCATCGCCTTCCTGGTCACTGGCTAGTGACCCAGACTCTGTCCCCTCTGCTTTCAGGTTCTTCAGAACTCCGATCCACTCTTGGATCCACCCGGACACTTTTCTCCTGGTCGCCAGCAGCACTTTGCAGCAGATTGCCATACGAAACGACGACGAAACCCGACCCCGAAAGGCACCTATGCACCCGGCTTCCCTGGGTGAGGTAACACGAGTACTCCGGTGCTCCCGTGGGTAGAGACTCTTCAAAGTCCTAGATCTCAAAGGGTTTTGTCCTAGTCCTATTTTAAGTGTCCCTTTCCTCTATTTTCCCGATCCCGACTTTCTCCATAGAAGTTAACGGCGTATCGCGGTTGTGTATTTACACTGCACGCGTCTCCCGTGGGTCCCCTGTGTCACTACCTTGGGTGGTTCCTTGTGGTCCAAGCACTTCTAGAGGCTCTAGGCCTAGTGTCTAGTTCAGTCGTGGTTCGCATACCACTTTATTGGTATATGGTTTGGTACGCCCCTAGGGCCCAAACGTGTATTTGTGCTATTACTGTAATTTAAAATCTTATAACCTATGTACTTCGAACTCTAGCCTCATAAAGAGACTAGAGGGGTGTGTTTAGTAATAAATACATATATTTTGAATATATACCTGGTGTGGTGCTCTTTCATTTGGTCACTCAAGAGATTATAGACTGGTAAAACAAGCTGCTTTACATTCCTTCAAGACTTAGCCTGAAGGCTGCTCTCCATAGCTACCACTAGGATAGCTTTCAATAAGGTTGTCTTTAACCTACCTACCATAAGAGTCGATTTGGACTGGTGCAAGGTGCCCACTATAATTAGTGGACAGCATATGCCAGGCCAACTTCTCACATAGGGGGTTTTGCTGGGGCTGATGTTTCAGCGTTTAGGGCAGCGCAGTGGTGTTCGGGCAGTGTAGGGGGTCTTGCTGGGGGTGGTGTTTCAGGGTTTAGGGCAGTGCAGTGGTGTTCGGGCAGTGTAGGGGTCTTGCTGGGGCTGGTGTTTCAGGGTTTAGGGCAGTGCAGTGGTGTTCGGGCAGTGTAGGGGGTCGTGCTGGGGATGGTGTTTCAGGGTTTAGGGCAGTGCAGTGGTTTTCAGGCAGTGTAGGCGGTCGTGCTGGGGGTGGTGTTTCAGGGTTTAGGGCAGTGCAGTGGTGTTCGGGCAGTGTAGGGGGTCGTGCTGGGGGTGGTGTTTCAGGGTTTAGGGCAGTGCAGTGGTGTTCGGGCAGTGTAGGGGGTCGTGCTGGGGCTGGTGTTTCAGGGTTTTGGGCAGAGCAGTGGTGTTCGGGCAGTGTAGGGGGTCGTGCTGGGGGTGGTGTTTTAGGGTTTAGGGCACTGCAGTGTTGTTCGGGCAGTGTAGGGGGTCTTGCTGGGGGTGGTGTTTCAGGGTTTAGGGCAGTGGTGTTTGGGCAGTGTAGGGGTCTTGCTGGGGGTGATGTTTCAGGGTTTAGGGCAGTGCAGTGGTGTTCGGGCAGTGTAGGGGTCTTGCTGGGGGTAGTGTTTCAGGGTTTAGGGCAGTGCAGTAGTGTTCGTGCAGTGTAGGGGGTCATGCTGGGGGCGGTGTTTCAGAGTTTAGGGCAGTGCAGTAGTGTTCGGGCAGTGTAGGGGGTCATGCAGGGGTGGTGTTTCAGGGTTTAGGGCAGTGCAATGGTGTTCGGGCAGTGTAGGGGGTCGTGCTGGTGGGGTGGTGTTTCAGGGTTTAGGGCAGTGCAGTGGTGTTCGGGCAGTGTAGTGGGTCATGCAGGGGGTGGTGTTTCAGGGTTTAGGGCAGTGCAGTGGTGTTCGGGCAATGTAGGGGGTCGTGCTGGGGCTGGTGTTTCAGGGTTTAGGGCAGTGCAGTGGTGTTCGGGCAGTGTAGGGGTCTTGCTGGGGGTGGTGTTTCAGGGTTTAGGGCAGTGGTGATCGGGCAGTGTAGGGGGTCTTGCTGGGGGTGATGTTTCAGGGTTTAGGGCAGTGCAGTGGTGTTCGGGCAGTGTAGGGGGTCTTGCTGGGGGTAGTGTTTCAGGGTTTAGGGCAGTGCAGGGGTGTTCGTGCAGTGTAGGGGGTCGTGCTGGGGATGGTGTTTCAGGGTTTAGGCCAGTGCAGTAGTGTTCGGGCAGAGTAGGGGGTCGTGCAGGGGGAATGGTGTTTCAGGGTTTAGGGCAGTGCAGTGGTGTTCGGGCAGTGTAGTGGGTCATGCAGGGGGTGGTGTTTCAGGGTTTAGGGCAGTGCAGTGGTGTTCGGGCAATGTAGGGGGTCGTGCTGGGGCTGGTGTTTCAGGGTTTATGGCAGTGCAGTGGTGTTCGGGCAGTGTAGGGGGTCTTGCTGGGGGTGGTGTTTCAGGGTTTAGGGCAGTGGTGTTCGGGCAGTGTAGGGGGTCTTGCTGGGGGTGATGTTTCAGGGTTTAAGGCAGTGCAGTGGTGTTCGGGCAGTGTAGGGTGTCGTGCTGGGGGTGGTGTTTCAGGGTTTAGGGCAGTGCAGTGGTGTTCGGGCAGTGTAGGGGGTCGTGCACGGGGTGGTGTTTCAGGGTTTAGGGCAGTGCAGTGGTGTTCGGGCAGTGTAGGGGTTGTGCTGGGGCTGGTGTTTCAGGGTTTAGGGCAGTGCAATGGTGTTCTGGCAGTGTAGGGGTCGTGCTGGGGCTAGTGTTTCACGGTTTAGGGCAGTGCAGTGGTGTTCGGGCAGTGTAGGGGGTCATGCTGGGGCTGGTGTTGCAGGGTTTAGGGCAGTGCAGTGGTGTTCGTGGCAGTGTAGGTGGTCGTGCTGGGGCTGGTGTTTCAGGGTTTAGGGCAGTGCAGTGGTGTTCGGGCAGTGTAGGGGGTCTTGCTGGAGGTAGGTTTTCAGGGTTTAGGGCAGTGCAGTGGTGTTCGTGCAGTGTAGGGGGTCGTGGTGGGGGTGGTGTTTCATGGTTTAGGGCAGTGCAGGCAGTGGTGCCCGGGCAGTGTAGGGGGTCATGCTGGGGGTGGTGTTTCTGGGTTTAGGGTAGTGCAGTGGTGTTCGGGCAGTGTAGGGGTTCGTGCTGGGGCTGGTGTTTCAGGGTTTAGGGCAGTGCAGTGGTGTTCGGGCAGTGTAGGGGTCATGCTGGGGCTGGTGTTTCAGTGTTTTGGGCAGAGCAGTGGTGTTCGGGCAGTGTAGGGGTCGTGCTGGGGGTGGTGTTTCAGGGTTTAGGGCAGTGCAGTGGTGTTCGAGCAGTGTAGGGGGTCGTGCTGGGGGTGGAGTTTCAGGGTTTAGGGCAGTGGTGTTCGGGCAGTGTAGGGGTCTTGCTGGGGGTGATGTTTCAGGGTTTAGGGCAGTGCAGTGGTGTTCGGGCAGTGTAGGGGGTCTTGCTGGGGGCAGTGTTTCAGGGTTTAGGGCAGAGCAATGGTGTTCAGGCAGTGTAGGGGGTTGTGTTGGAGGTGGTGTTTCAGGCTTTAGGGCAGTGCAGTGGTATTTGGGCAGTGTAGGGGGTCTTGCTGGGGGTGGTGTTTCAGGGTTTAGGGCAGTGGTGTTCAGGCAGTGTAGGGGGTCGTGCTGGGGGTGGTGTTTCAGGGTTTAGGGCAGTGCAGTGGTGTTCGGGCAGTGTAGGGGGTCGTGCAGGGGCTGGTGTTTCAAGGTTTAGGGCAGTGCAGTGGTGTTCGGGCAGTGTAGGGGGTCGTGCTGGGGGTGGTGTTTCAGCGTTTAGGGCAGTGCAGTGGTGTTTGGGCAGTGTAGGGGGTCGTGCTGGGGGTGGTGTTTCTGGGTTTAGGGCAGTGTAGTGGTGTTCGGGCAGTGTAGGGGGTCGTGCAGGGGGGTGGTGAGTCAGGGTTTAGGGCAGTGCAGTGGTGTTCGGGCAGTGTAGGGGTCGTGCTGGGGGTGGTGTTTCAGGGTTTAGGGCAGTGCAGTGGTGTTCGGTCAGTGTAGGGTGTCGTGCTGGGGGTGGTGTTTCAGGGTTTTGGGCAGTGCAGTGGTGTTCGGGCAGTGTAGGTGGTCTTGCTGGGGCTGGTGTTTCCGGGTTTAGTGCAGTGGTGCTCGGGCAGTGTAGGGGTTCTTGCTGGGGGTGGTGTTTCAGGGTTTAGGGCAGTGCAATGGTGTTCGCGCAGTGTAGGGGGTCTTGCTGGGGCTGATGTTTCAGCGTTTAGGGCAGCGCAGTGGTGTTCGGGCAGTGTAGGGGTCTTGTTGGGGGTGGTGTTTCAGGGTTTAGGGCAGTGCAGTGGTGTTCGGGCAGTGTAGGGGGTCTTGCTGGGGCTGGTGTTTCAGGGTTTAGGGCAGTGCAGTGGTGTTCGGGCAGTGTAGGGGGTCTTGCTGGGGCTGGTGTTTCAGGGTTTAGGGTAGTGCAGTGGTGTTCGGGCAGTGTAGGGGGTCGTGCTGGGGCTGGTGTTTGAAGGTTTAGGGCAGTGCAGTGGTGTTCGGGCAGTGTAGGGGGTCGTGCTGGGGGTGGTGTTTCAGGGTTTAGGGTAGTGCAGTGGTTTTCAGGCAGTGTAGGCGGTCGTGCTGGGGGTGGTGTTTCAGGGTTTAGGGCAGTGCAGTGGTGTTCGGGCAGTGTAGGGGGTCGTGCTGGGGGTGGTGTTTCAGGGTGTAGGGCAGTGCAGTGGTGTTCGGGCAGTGTAGGGGGTCGTGCTGGGGCTGGTGTTTCAGGGTTTTGGGCAGAGCAGTGGTGTTCGGGCAGTGTAGGGGGTCGTGCTGGGGGTGGTGTTTTAGGGTTTAGGGCACTGCAGTGTTGTTCGGGCAGTGTAGGGGGTCTTGCTGGGGGTGGTGTTTCAGGGTTTAGGGCTGTGGTGTTCGGGCAGTGTAGGGGGTAATGTTTCAGGGTTTAGGGCAGTGCAGTGGTGTTCGGGCAGTGTAGGGGGTCTTGCTGGGGCTGGTGTTTCAAGGTTTAGGGCAGTGCAGTAGTGTTCGTGCAGTGTAGGGGGTCATGCTGGGGGCGGTGTTTCAGGGTTTAGGGCAGTGCAGTAGTGTTCGGGCAGTGTAGGGGGTCGTGCAGGGGGTGGTGTTTCAGGGTTTAGGGCAGTGCAATGGTGTTCGGGCAGTGTAGGGGGTCGTGCTGGGGTGGTGTTTCAGCGTTTAGGGCAGTGCAGTGGTGTTCGGGCAGTGTAGTGGGTCATGCAGGGGGTGGTGTTTCAGGGTTTAGGGCAGTGCAGTGGTGTTCGGGCAATGTAGTGGGTCGTGCTGGGGCTGGTGTTTCAGGGTTTAGGGCAGTGCAGTGGTGTTCGGGCAGTGTTGGGGTCTTGCTGGGGGTGGTGTTTCAGGGTTTAGGGCAGTGGTGTTCGGGCAGTGTAGGGGGTCTTGCTGGGGGTGATGTTTCAGGGTTTAGGGCAGTGCAGTGGTGTTCGGGCAGTGTAGGGGGTCTTGCTGGGGGTAGTGTTTCAGGGTTTAGGGCAGTGCAGGGGTGTTCGTGCAGTGTAGGGGGTCGTGCTGGGGATGGTGTTTCAGGGGTTAGGCCAGTGCAGTAGTGTTCGGGCAGAGTAGGGGGTCGTGCAGGGGGAATGGTGTTTCAGGGTTTAGGGCAGTGCAGTGGTGTTCGGGCAATGTAGGGGGTCGTGCTGGGGCTGGTGTTTCAGGGTTTAGGGCAGTGCAGTGGTGTTCGGGCAGTGTAGGGGGTCTTTCTGGCGTTGGTGTTTCAGGGTTTAGGGCAGTGGTGTTCGGGCAGTGTAGGGGGTCTTGCTGGGGGTGATGTTTCAGGGTTTAGGGCAGTGCAGTGGTGTTCGGGCAGTGTAGGGTGTCGTGCTGGGGGTGGTGTTTCAGGGTTTAGGGCAGTGCAGTGGTGTTCGGGGAGTGTAGGGGGTCGTGCACGGGGTGGTGTTTCAGGGGTTAGGGCAGTGCAGTGGTGTTCGGGCAGTGTAGGGGGATGTGCTGGGGCTGGTGTTTCAGGGTTTAGGGCAGTGCAATGGTGTTCTGGCAGTGTAGGGGGTCGTGCTGGGGCTAGTGTTTCACGGTTTAGGGCAGTGCAGTGGTGTTCGGGCAGTGTAGGGGGTCATGCTGGGGCTGGTGTTTCAGGGTTTAGGGCAGTGCAGTGGTGTTCGTGCAGTGTAGGTGGTCATGCTGGGGCTGGTGTTCAGGGTTTAGGGCAGTGCAGTGGTGTTCGGGCAGTGTAGGGGGTCATGCTGGGGCTGGTGTTTCAGGGTTTAGGGTAGTGCATTGGTGCTCAGGCAGTGTAGGGGGTCGTGCTGGGGGTGATGTTTCAGGGTTTAGGGCAGTGGAGTGGTGTTTGGGCAGTGTAGGGGGTCTTGCTGGGGATAGTGTTTCAGGGTTTAGGGCAGTGCAGTGGTGTTTGGGCAGTGTAGGGGGCCGTGCTGGGGGTAGTGTTTCAGGGTTTAGGGCAGTGCAGTGGTGTTCGGGCAGTGTAGGGGGTCGTGAAGGGGGTGGTGTTTCAGGGTTTAGGGCAGTGCAGTGGTGTTCGGCAGTGTAGGGGGTCGTGCTGGGGGTGGTGTTTCAGGGTTTAGAGCAGTGCAGTGGTGTTCGAACAGTGTAGGGGGTCGTGCAGGGGCTGGTGTTTCAAGGTTTAGGGCAGTGCAGTGGTGTTCGGGCAGTGTAGGGGGTCGTTCTGGGGGTAGTGTTTTAGGGTTTAGGGTAGTGCAGTGGTGCTTGTGTAGTGTAGGGGGTCGTGCTGGGGATAGTGTTGTAGGGTTTAGGGTAGTGCAGTGGTGTTCGGGCAGTGTAGGGGGTCTTGCTGGGGGTGGTGTTTCAGGGTTTAGGGCAGTGGTGTTCGGGCAGTGTAGGGGGTCTTGCTGGGGGTGATGTTTCAGGGTTTAGGGCAGTGCAGTGGTGTTCGGGCAGTGTAGGGAGTCTTGCTGGGGGTAGTGTTTCAGGGTTTAGGGCAGTGCAGGGGTGTTCGTGCAGTGTAGGGGGTCGTGCTGGGGATGGTGTTTCAGGGTTTAGGGCAGTGCAGTAGTGTTCAGGCAGTGTAGGGGGTCGTGCAGGGGGAATGGTGTTTCAGGGTTTAGGGCAGTGCAGTGGTGTTCGGACAGTGTAGGGTGTCGTGCTGGGGGTGGTGTTTCAGGGTTTAGGGCAGTGCAGTGGTGTTCGGGCAGTGTAGGGGGTCGTGCACGGGGTGGTGTTTCAGGGTTTAGGGCAGTGCAGTAGTGTTCGGGCAGTGTAGGGGGTTGTGCTGGGGCTGGTGTTTCAGGGTTTAGGGCAGTGCAATGGTGTTCTGGCAGTGTAGGGGGTCGTGCTGGGGCTAGTGTTTCACAGTTTAGGGCAGTGCAGTGGTGTTCGGGCAGTGTAGGGGGTCATGCTGGGGCTGGTGTTTCAGGGTTTAGGGCAGTGCAGTGGTGTTCGTGCAGTGTAGGTGGTCGTGCTGGGGCTGGTGTTTCAGGGTTTAGGGTAGTGCAGTGGTGCTCAGGCAGTGTAGGGGGTCGTGCTGGGAGTGGTGTTTATGGGTTTAGGGTAGTGCAGTGGTGTTCGGGCAGTGTAGGGGGTCGTGCTGGGAGTGGTGTTTCAGGGTTTAGGGCAGTGCAGTGGTGTTCGGGCAGTGTAGGGGGTCGTGCTGGGGCTGGTGTTTCAGGGTTTTGGGCAGAGCAGTGATGTTCGGGCAGTGTAGGGGGTCGTGCTGGGGGTGGTGTTTCAGGGTTTAGGGCAGTGCAGTGGTGTTAGGGCAGTGTAGGGGGTCGTGCTGGGGGTGGTGTTTCAGGGTTTAGGGCAGTGGTGTTCGGGCAGTGTAGGGGGTCTTGCTGGGGGTGATGTTTCAGGGTTTAGGGCAGTGGAGTGGTGTTTGGGCAGTGTAGGGGGTCTTGCTGGGGATAGTGTTTCAGGGTTTAGGGCAGTGCAGTGGTGTTTGGGCAGTGTAGGGGGCCGTGCTGGGGGTGGTGTTTCAGGGTTTAGGGCAGTGCAGTGGTGTTCGGGCAGTGTAGGGGGTCGTGAAGGGGGTGGTGTTTCAGGGTTTAGGGCAGTGCAGTGGTGTTCGGCAGTGTAGGGGGTCTTGCTGGGGGTGGTGTTTCAGGGTTTAGGGCAGTGCAGTGGTGTTCGAACAGTGTAGGGGGTCGTGCAGGGTCTGGTGTTTCAAGGTTTAGGGCAGTGCAGTGGTGTTCGGGCAGTGTAGGGGGTCGTTCTGGGGGTAGTGTTTTAGGGTTTAGGGTAGTGCAGTGGTGCTTGTGTAGTGTAGGGGGTCGTGCTGGGGGTAGTGTTGTAGGGTTTAGGGTAGTGCAGTGGTGTTCGGGCAGTGTAGGGGGTCTTGCTGGGGGTGGTGTTTCAGGGTTTAGGGCAGTGGTGTTCGGGCAGTGTAGGGGGTCTTGCTGGGGTGATGTTTCAGGGTTTAGGGCAGTGCAGTGGTGTTCGGGCTGTGTAGGGGGTCTTGCTGGGGGTAGTGTTTCAGGGTTTAGGGCAGTGCAGGGGTGTTCGTGCAGTGTAGGGGGTCGTGCTGGGGATGGTGTTTCAGGGTTTAGGGCAGTGCAGTAGTGTTCGGGCAGTGTAGGGGGTCGTGCAGGGGGAATGGTGTTTCAGGGTTTAGGGCAGTGCAGTGGTGTTCGGGCAGTGTAGGGTGTCGTGCTGGGGGTGGTGTTTCAGGGTTTAGGGCAGTGCAGTGGTGTTCGGGCAGTGTAGGGGGTCGTGCACGGGGTGGTGTTTCAGGGTTTAGGGCAGTGCAGTAGTGTTCGGGCAGTGTAGGGGGTTGTGCTGGGGCTGGTGTTTCAGGGTTTAGGGCAGTGCAATGGTGTTCTGGCAGTGTAGGGGGTCGTGCTGGGGCTAGTGTTTCATGGTTTAGGGCAGTGCAGTGGTCTTCGGGCAGTGTAGGGGGTCATGCTGGGGCTGGTGTTTCAGGGTTTAGGGCAGTGCAGTGGTGTTCGTGCAGTGTAGGTGGTCGTGCTGGGGCTGGTGTTTCAGGGTTTAGGGCAGTGCAGTGGTGTTCGGGCAGTGTAGGGGGTCATGCTGGGGCTGGTGTTTCAGGGTTTAGGGCAGTGCAGTGGTGCTCAGGCAGTGTAGGGGGTCGTGCTGGGGCTGGTGTTTCAGGGTTTAGGGCAGTGCAGTGGTGTTCGGGCAGTGTAGGGGGTCTTGCTGGGGGTGATGTATCAGGGTTTAGGGCAGTGGAGTGGTGTTTGGGCAGTGTAGGGGGTCTTGCTGGGGATAGTGTTTCAGGGTTTAGGGCAGTGCAGTGGTGTTTGGGCAGTGTAGGGGGCCGTGCTCGGGGTGGTGTTTCAGGGTTTAGGGCAGTGCAGTGGTGTTCGGGCAGTGTAGGGGGTCGTGAAGGGGTGGTGTTTCAGGGTTTAGGGCAGTGCAGTGGTGTTCGGGCAGTGTAGGGGGTCGTGCTGGGGGTGGTGTTTCAGGGTTTAGGGCAGTGCAGTGGTGTTCGAACAGTGTAGGGGGTCGTGCAGGGGCTGGTGTTTCAAGGTTTAGGGCAGTGCAGTGGTGTTCGGGCAGTGTAGGGGGTCGTTCTGGGGGTAGTGTTTTAGGGTTTAGGGTAGTGCAGTGGTGCTTGTGTAGTGTAGGGGGTCGTGCTGGGGGTAGTGTTTTAGGGTTTAGGGTAGTGCAGTGGTGTTTGTGTAGTGTAGGGGTCATGTTTTAGGGTAGTGCAGTGGTGTTTGGGTAGTGTAGGGGTCGTGCTGGGGGTATTGTTTTAGGATTTAGGTTAGTGCAGTGGTGTTTGGGTAGTGTAGGGGATCGTGCTGGGGGTAGTGTTTTAGGGTTTAGGGTAGTGCAGTGGTGTTTGTGTAGTGTAGGGGGTCATGCTGGGGGTAGTGTTTTAGGGTTTAGGATAGTGCAGTGGTGCTTGTGTAGTGTAGGGAATCGTGCTGGGGTAGTGTTTTAGGGTTTAGAGTAGTGCAGTAGTGTTTTTGTAGTGTAGGGGGTCATGTTTTAAGATGCAACGCTCCAATACCTGACCAGTCTGCACTACATAAAACTGCAAAAAACTAAAAATAAAAAGTGTTTTGCACACTTTTGTCATTGGGCTATATGTGGGCTACATCTGGGTAATATTTGTGCTACATTTGGGCTCTTTTTTCTCTGGTGGCCATCTTGGAAGACTTCTTTGTTATGAAGTTTCCTAATTTCCTCATTTACTGCAGTCTCCTCAGTAGGAAATGCTTTCAGTTTTTACTTTGATTCCATCAAGAAGGCATTCAGATGTGTCTCACATTTGCCATAAATTCAGAATGTTAGCACTCTAGTTGCTCATTAGATCACTGTACTAAAGCTACTGCTCACCAGGGAGTTAACTGGAAGTCTGCTGCTGGTATTGAAAGTGATTGTTTCAGTCTGCATGTCAGAATTTTCTAATGAAATAGAAGAGGATTTGAGATCTCACTTAAAACATGCCCTCATTTTTCTTTCTGCAGCACTAACCATAATTTCTATTTAAAAAAGAACCCCCTCATTTTGTTCCTTTTTAAATTAAATGTTTTAAGTATTAACGGTTTATTCCAATCAAGATGGCTTCCGGTGTGCCATACTTTTGTCATAAGTAAGGCTGTTAGCGCTCTAGTTGTTCTTTAGAACACTCTGGGAAGCTGCAGTAGAACACAAAGGCATCAACTGACAGGCTGCTCCTGTTGAAATATAACAGGAAGATATTTGAGATCTCACTTGAAACATGTCCTAATTTTTCTTTCTATAGCACTAACCATAATTTCTATGACAAAATGAACCCCATCATTTTGTTCCTTTTTAAATTAAATGTTTTAAGTGTTACCAGTTTATTCCAATCAAGATGGCTTCAGGTGTGCCATACTTTTGTCATAAGTAAGGCTGTTAGCACTCTAGTTGTTCTTTAGAACACTCTGGGAAGCTGCAGTAGAACACAAAGGAATCAACTGACAGTCTCTGCCCTTGTTGGATGTACATGTTTTACTGAGGATGTCAGACTTCATTCTCACATGACTGAGAAAGATAATGTGAATTTACAGAAAATATGCTCTCATTTTAGCTTCTGGAGCACCTTCCAAAACTGTATGGGACAAGCATGTGAAAATAGTTTTCTCTCAAACATGATTCATGATATCCCATCAGAAGGTTTTTCACAGGGTAAAATCACCTTAGAACACACCACAATTCCTGAAATTAGTATGGTACCATCAACAAATGAATTCTAATGTAACTAAAGTCTGTTATCACCCTTAATAGTTCTCCTTTTGGTAACCCTCAAAATCTTTGATTCACTACAAGGCATTTCAATGGGGTACTATCATGTATATTGGTCTCAAGATGGCTGCCAGCAATTCCAGGATGAAGTGCTGACAGCCAATCAGATCTCACGATGACATGTGTGGTTAGGCTCTGCCCAGATATATATGTGTTTTTACTTTTGATTTTCTCAGCAACTACTGAACGGATTTACACCATTTAACAAAAAGGGTTCTTTCTGAACCAAGAACTACCTCTTTGCCAAATTTGGTGTAATTCCGTTCAGCAGTTCGGGCTGTAGCCGTGTCTAAAGTTTCCTATGGGAAAATGAATGGGGAAAACACGTTTTGGGACCCCCCTTTTTTCTCGGCCCCCGCTTGATGAATCACCCAGAGACTTTCAAGGTAGGAGCGAACCGGAGCGGGCCATAAAGTTTGAAAATTTCGCGAAGATTCGTCAACCGGCAAGAGAGTTATTTCAAATAGAATGTCGCGGATTTCCTATGGAAAATAGGTCCTAACTATAACTATCTACTGGCGACCGCCAGTAGATAATATATATATATATATATACATATTATCTACTGGCGGTCGCCAGTAGATAGTTATAGTTAGGACCTATTATCCATAGGAAATCCGCGACATTCTATTTGCAATAACGTTGGCGCCGGTTGACGAATCTTCGCGAAAGCTTCCAACTTGTTGGGGCGCTCCGGTCCGCTCCTACTCTGAAAGTCTCGGGTGATACGTCAAGCGGGGGCCGAGAAAAAGGGGGTCCCAAAACGCGTTTTCCCCATTCATTTTTCCATAGGAACCTTTAGTCGCAGCTACAGCCCGAACTGCTGAACGGAATTACCCCAAATTTGGCAAAGAGGTAGCCCTGGTTCAGGCTGGTGCCTTTGCTAAAATGGTGTAAATCCGTTCAGTAGTTCCTGAGAAATTCACAATTAAAATCACATATATATCTATGGGCGCGTCGGATCCGCGTACCCTCCCGATCACGAGCTGCATGCTAATTGGCTGTCAACACTCCAAATCAAAAAGTGTTGGCAGCCATTTTGTCCTCGGTAGAACCGAGGGACAGAAACAAGTGCGCAAAGCGCAAAAGGGGGCAGGGTAGAAACACCCTGACCCCCTAGGTCTGCTCAGGGGTCCCACAAGGACCCCTGGGCAGAAAAACATTTTTTTAAATCGGCGGGATGCGCTTAGGGTGCGCGGATCCCGCCGAGAAAAAAAGAAACAAGTGCGCAAAACGCACAAAGGGGGCAGGGTAGAAACACCCTAACCCCCTAGGCCTGCTCAGGGGTCCCACAAGGACCCCTGGGCAAAAAAGCATTTTTTTTTTAAAAATCGGCAGGATGCGCTCAGGGAGCGCGGATCCTGCCGAAAAAATAATCGAGCGCGGTCTCCCGCGCTTCGATGCTAATTGCCCCCGGGTGGGCCAAGTCCCGGGGGCATGCTGGGGGGCTTTATTTTATGTATGGGGGCCTCTAAGGGCCCCCTAAGCCCGGGGACCGCCACCCCCGGGGCTTTATTAGAAAAGTTGCGGGAGGGCTCTGAGCCCTCCCGCAGCCCCGAGGACCACCACCTACCCGGGGCTTCTTTATTTATTAAATTAACCTGTGTGGGGGACTCCAGCCCCCACACGCCCGGGACCACCACCTCCCGGGGCACTAACAAGATTGAAAATGGGGGTCCGTTTTGGACCCCCAAGCCCCGGGGACCACCACCTCCCGGGGCTTTGAAAATGTGGGGAGGGGGCCGCGCGGCCCCCTCCTGGAGCCAGTGATGGCCCTGGGGACCGCCACCCCCCAGGGCCAGCTCCTGCAGTGTCCCGGGGTGCCTACCCCCGGGACACTGCTGTTTGCAATGACAGGACGGAGCCTCGCGGCTCCCGTCCTGTCATTACAAACTGCTTTGAATTTTGGAAGCGAGAGCAGGGAAAGCTGCTCTTGCTTCCAAAATTCAAAGCAGAATTGCTTTCCACATGGGGAGCTGCATATTAGCAGCTCCCCATGTGGAAAAGCAATGCCGCAGGAGGCGGGGAGCCAGCAGGGTCCGTGGGGAGTTGGGGTCCCCCACGGACCCCAAAAGGATAGGGCCAGCCCCGGGGGATGGGGTCCCCGGGGCCTAAGGAGGCCTTAGGAGGGGGCCAGGCAGCCCCCTCCATCAAATAAAAAAAAAGGTGGCTATGGCCCGGGGGATGGGGTCCCCGGGTCGAAATTGTCCACGGGAGGGGGCCCACGCGGTCCCCTTCCCAGTTCTTTTTATTTTATTTTTTTTAAAAGGGGACAGGCCCTGGGGATGGGGTCCCCAGGGCTCAAAAATTACTAAAAAGGGGGCCACACAGCCCCCTTTTAAAAAAAAATATATATATTTTAAAAACGGCATCGCGAGGGAGGCCACGCCCTCTTTGACAGCACTCTGCAAACGCGCCCCTGGCGCGTTTGCAGAGGAGGACAATTCCCCTTGAATACTGGGGGTCCCTGGGGGCCAACTAGCCCACCAGGAACCTCCAGTATGTGCCAGGGGGCTGCGTTGCACAGAGCTGGACAGAGGCCACGCCCCTTTTTACACCTCTGTGCAACGCAGCTCTGTGGCGCTTAATGGAGGTAGCTGGTGGGCTAGTTGCACCCCAGGGACCCTCAGAATTCAAGGGGAGTTAATCCCCCGACTTAAAATGCGCCACGGGGCGCGTTTGCACAGTGGTGAAGGGAGGGGGCGGGGCCTGAGGTGACATGTGTGCAAACAGGCCCCATGGCGCATTTTAAGATGGGGAATTAAATCCCCTTCAATCCTGAGGGTCCTGAGGGCCAACTAGCCCAACAGGTACATCCAGAAAGCGCCACAGAGCTGCCTTGCAGAGAGGTGTAAAAGGGGTGTGGCCTCTCTACACGTCTCTGCAACGCAGCCCCTGGCGCATACTGGAGGTTCCTGGTGGGCTAGTTGGCCCCTAGGGACCCTCATGATTCAAGGGGACTTAATCCCCCAACTTAAAACGCGCCACAGGGCGCGTTTGCACAGATGTCACCTCAGGCCCCGCCCCTCCCTTCACCATTGTGCAAATATTCCTCTAAAATCTGCCGAACTACGAATTCTGATTTACTCACCTGTTATCAGGAGAGACCTCAGTGCTGCATCTTTCAGCCCAGTACTAATCCTGAAAAGTAATTTTAACCGTACTTACCAGTAACTTAAATTTCCTTCCATAGGATATCATTGCCTGCTTTTTGCTGAAAAAGTTTCTAAGTGTTGATTTTTGAAACATACAAATATTCCTCTAAAATGAGCCGAAATACGAATTCCGATTTACTCACCTGTTATCAGGAGAGACCTCAGTGCTGTATCTTTCAGCCCAGTACTGGTCCTGAAAAGTAATTTTAACCGTACTTACCAGTAACTTGAATTTCCTTCCATAGGCTAACATTGACTGGTTTCACTTGGAAATTCTTCTAAGTGTGGAGTTTTGGAACTTTAAAATGTTCCTCTAAAATCAGCCGAAATACGAATTCCGATTTACTCACCTGTTATCAGGAGAGACCTCAGTGCTGCATCTTTCAGCCCAGTACTGATCCTCAAAAGTAATTTTAACCGTACTTACCAGTAACTTGAATTTCCTTCATAGGCTAACATTGACTGGTTTCACTTGGAAATTCTTCTGTGTGTGGAGTTTTGGAACTTTATAATATTCCTCTAAAATCAACCAAAGTACGAATTCCAATTTACTCACCTGTTATCAGGAGAGAACCCAGTGCTGCATCTTTTAGCCCAGCACTGACCCTGAAAAGTAATTCTAACCGTACTTACCAGTAACTTGTATTTCCTTCCATAGGAATCCATTGTCTGGTTTTCAGCAGAAAAGTTTCGAAGTGTCGATTTTCACAAACTACAAATATTCCTTAAAAATCGCCTGTATGACTTAAACGCATTCTTTCAACTGTTTACAGGAGATGCACCAGTGCTGGATCCAGGATCCAACACTGAGTAAGAAAAAGTAACGATAACAGTTTTTACCTGCTAAGTGAATTTCCTTCCATAGGATAACATTGGTGATTCTATGAGAAAAAGTTTCTAAGTGTCAACTTTTAAAATACAATAATATTCCTTAAAAATCACTACTGTAACCAAAACGCTTTTACTCAACTGTTTACAGGAGATGTCCCAGGACTGAATCTAGGATCCAGTCCTGTGGTTAGAAAAGTAATCCATAAAGTAACTAATTGCATTTAACTAGAAATTCACATTGAGCTGAATGTTGCATTGTGTTTGAAAATGTGTTGCCCATTGCAACAACTGTAACTACTGTACTTAAAGGTCTATTGCCTATGTGCAAAGTATTTAAACTAAAGTAATTCATTCTGAGAAAGTATTTTTGTAATGTATAATGTAATTACAATGTAATTTAAAAAATAAAATATGTAAAAAAAATTGTTTCTAAAAATGTAGTAAATCAGTATGAAAAAAATAAATATAACAATTAATACATTTAAAAATTGTCATTTACAAAACCTTTGAAATTCACTGAAAAAACCGTAGGTTTCAGACATGTTATAGTTAGGAATTAGCATTTAAAAAACCTTTGAAATTCACTGAAAAAACCATAGGTTTCAGACACGTTATAGTTAGAAATTAGCATTTAAAAAACCTTTGAAATTCACTGAAAAAACCATAGGTTTCAGGCACGTTATAGTTAGAAATTAGCATTTAAAAAACCTTAGAAATTCACTGAAAAAAACATAAGGTTTTAGGGACAGTTATAGTTAGTTGGACATTGCACTCGTACAAAACCCGTGAAATTCCCCCGTTATAGTTAGTTCAGGTAACTATAACTCGCGCCCCCGCAATGCACTGCTGATGACGTCACATATTACATCACTCATGACATGGTCAGTGACATCACTGATGACATCACTGATGACATCTCAAATGACATCACTGATGACATCACTGATGACATCATCCATGTGAGAATTTAATGCATCTTCTCACACCCTAATATAAGTTTTGAAACACCCACTCTAAATTACAGACTGCCATTCTCAAAACGATACACACTCCAATACCAATAAGTACATACCCACTCACTGATTCTTAGGTCTACACACACACATCTACTCACTCACCCGTACAGTCACTCATACTTACGGTCACTCAGTACAGGACTATCATATGCACTCATACACCTATATAAACACTCACACAACGCAACTCATCCATAGAGGTACTCACACACCTAGTCAGTCATGCAAATAATTAATCACACTCCAATTTACTCACCTATACAGTTATACACACCAGCTCACTTACTCATAAAAATACTAGCACATTCTCTAGCAATACGTAACTGAACGAAGCACA